>OU744316.1:80700911-81903388 GCA_916610145.1 Eristalis arbustorum | reverse complement strand
TTGTTCTCCGTCGATTGCTGATGGGCCATATTACACAATGCACACGCGTAAAATTATTTATTCTCTCTCTCTCTCTATCTGGCTATCTCTCTTTCTCTGTTTTGCTGGAGGTTTCTCTTTATATATTAAATATTTTTTTTTTTAATTCGAAAAGGTTAACACAGTTTCTTCTTTTCTAGTATGTATTTCTTTTTTTTTTTTTTTTTTCGCAACACACTCTTTCGGCGGTTGTTTGTTGGTGTTTTAAGAATTTCTCATTTTTCGTTTTTTCTCACATGATTCACATTATATACTTGACACATATATACACACATCGCTACCTCCCTACGGAGAGAACAACATAGAAAACACAAAAATTTAAAATTTGTTGAAAACTCTTTTGAGGCTAAAAAACAAAGTAGAAATCCTATTTTTTTTTCTAGTGTATACAACACACACATGGGGGGTGGTAGGTTGTGGGCGTCAAATAAAACAACAGAAAAAAAAACACCCGGACCGCGTGTGTGTATGTACGACGAACCGAAAGGGGGCGATGAGGCAACGAAACACACAGGAGGAAAGGCAAAGCAAAACACAAAGATTATTAAAACGCAGAGAGAAAAAAAACGATATCAGTGGTGGTTTCTCTCCCTCTACTTCTCTTCACAAAAAAACGACAGAAACGTCGAAAATGGAAATCGTATTTTGTTCGGAGTTCGTCGTTTATTCCCCGATCGTTTGTCTTCTCTCCTGCTGGCTTGTATGTATGTGTGGAAATACGTTGGGATGGAAAGGATGAAACAGAAAAAAAAATCAATCGATGCGGCGCAGAACGACTGCAAAAGCAATCATCATCATTACTCTTTTCGCTTCTTCTCTTCTTCCATAATGCTTCGTTGTATCGTTGTCGTTCTCGTTCTGTTTGTGTCGTTGTCTGTCGACAATGAAGGGAATGTTGTACGTAGCAGAAGTCAAATGGGAGAAGAAAAATAAGAGAGTGTAGAAAAATAAAAGAGAACTTCTTTATTAAGTGTTGTTGTTATTGTCGTGTTCGTTTCTTCCGTAGATTCGCATGTAGAACGAACATTTGTTCCTTTTCTCACTCAAGGTATATATTTTTTTTTATTGCTTACGCTGCTGCTGTTTCTGATTGTTAATCCAATTCCAATGGTTGTTCCTTTTTTTGTATTTTTAATTCTATACTACATTCCACATTCATACATACGTTTGCCACAGAGAGGGAAATAAATTCATACACCGAAAATAAAGAAGGTATTACAAAGTGTCGTCGTCGTACCGACTAAGAAGCGCAGAGAGACCGCCGCGCGTTATACACACACAAATAAACGAGTACACACACAAACACGCACCGTCCGACCGAACGACGTATCTCTGTTTTCGTCGTCGTCCGTAGCTCTCGTCGTCAACGTTGACGTCGTGTGTCGTTTCGTTGATTCGAATGAAATGAGTTTCTCGTATCGTTTCACTTCACACTGTACTCCTCTGTGTGGCTTGCCTATACACTTCTCCTGTGTGAGTGTACCTTTCCTGCTGTGCGTTGCTTGTTTGCCTGCTTTTGCTTTTGCTGCTGCTTGCTGCTGCTGGTTTTGATGATAATATTGAATAGTGTTTTGGTGTTGGTGATGTTGGTGTCGATGTTGATGGTGTATGGAGTGGAGGATGATGGTGCCTAGTTGCTAGTTTGCTGTGCTCGCTATCCTCCTCATCATCGTAATCATCATCACCGTCGTCGTTGTCGTTTTCGTTCTCGACATGGTTGTCGGTATCTTATGTTGTTGGCTCCTCTCTCTGTGTGTTGCCTTTACACAAAATGCCCGAATGTGTTGTATTTCTGTTTCAGTCTAGCACTCCCTTTTTATTCTGTCTATCTCAAGCGGTTGGTAATGGACCCTCTCTTTCCTCTTTTTCGTTAAAATCAATTCTTTTCTATTTTTTTCTTTTGCTTATTTTCTTCTCTTATAAATGAATCTATTCTATGAAACTAATTTTTTGTTTTAACAGAAATTAATAAGAAAATTCATTAATCAAACGAAAAATGCTTGGGTTATTATGCTTACGACTCAAGCGAGGCGGAGCAGAACTTTCTGATTGTATTTCCTTGGGTAAAGCACTTATTGCGGTCGCAACAGAGTTAGAGTAGAAGGCGGCACAGGGCCGACAACGATGATATCGGTGGACAGGAGAGAATACACCACGTAGGTAGAAAGTTTTTCCCTCTGTGTGCAGCAAGGCACACTCTCACTCCAGAGTTCACACAACAGCTCTGGCACTTTGGTAAAAATAAAGTAAAATTGTTATTCTTTTGCCGTTTTTTTAATGGTTTTTGCACTGTCCAGAAGAAAATAATCTTCTCCTTATTCCTACAATTTTTTCCCTAAGTCTTCCTTGTCGACGTTGTCTGTGGGTCGTCGATGGGAAGCAAAAATTTTCCAATTAACCTTCGTGACACTTCTTTCGTCTTTTTCTGAGAGAAAACGTTTTCTTTTTAGCTGCTCCACAAGCGCACACATTAAGCTTATACTACTTCCTCCATTATGATAGAAGAATGTAGACATAATTTTCTGAGCTGAACTAAAAAGCAGAGACAATTATAGAGAAAATTAAACGACATAAAAAATGAAAGAAAGAAAAAAAAAAACGAAAACGATCCCTGCCTAGATATATGACGGATGCGAACTGATCACCCAGATTGATGTCGAAAATATTTGAAAAAATAAGAAATCCAAAACAAGGATATTATTATATAGGAACGTAGAAAATATGTCTAATCAAACGCCAACACCCTAGACACTTGGAGATGGCAAAAATCGAGTCTCCGAAGAAGTTCAAAGAAATACAAGTAGTAGCAGCAGCAGCAATGGCGATTTTACGTTTTTTCTTCTTTATATTCTCACAAATCACTTGAAAGTTATATTGAAATTTTGATGACTTTCACTTGGGCACTTACATTGATTTTATACACTTGCACAAAGTAAATGAATTGAAGAATAATTTGTTATGATTTTCACATCGAGCACTTGTGTATTTTGAATAGATTTTTTGAGTTTCAAGGGGGAAATAAGCGAAAAAACAGATTACAGAACCGAAAAATATGGTTCCCGGATTTTTTGGTTTCGGCTTCGACTTTGCGTACTTTGCGCGGAGAATTCGATGAGAGCGAACGAGATGAATGGGTTGTTGTATTTTGTTGCAATTGTCTAGAGTGAGATGACAGACGGTTTACGCGATGTTATTCTAGTACAAAATTCATCTCTCTCACTGGCTGGGTACTAAAAAAAAAAAACGAAAAAAAAAACGAACTAAATGAAATACAAAACTTGTTTCGCGGCACTGAGAATTTTTTTGGTTAAATTTTGTCTGTATATGCGATTTGCTTCAAGCCAACGAATGTGGGGGAATCAATTGATTTATGATTACTTTCCGCAAGGGGTTTAGATTAATTTCCTTTTTGCAGTTGTTTTTGTGTAAATCCCAGTTTCAAGGGGGTTTGGTATGGGGACGTTGATAGATAATTTTCACACTTGCGAGTAGATGGCAAACACATTCACTACACTTTAGATATTTTGCTTGGGAATTGTTTGAATTCACTGCACGCACAGTTTTTTGATCGTAATATATTCGTATGGTACTAGTGAATTGTTCTTGCACATTTACTTATTATTTTCACGATGATTTACGTGGAAAATAGTGAAAAATATTTTCGCACATCAGACATGGCTCCATTTCGAACATGAAGACGCGAACAATATGGCGGTCGGAAAATGACTTAAGGTTCTAAAAATATGAGATCAACGAGATGAATTGTAGTAGATTTGGACTGGCCGGGAAGATGTTGGCGGCATTTGTTCGATTTGAACTCTACGGCGTTTACATGTAATTTGGAAAAAGTGGATAGATTTTTTAGAACTTCTTGATTTTGTTTTATTATACAATTTTTCCAAAGCCATGCATATAGGTTCATTTCGTTTTTTAAAGAAAAAAAAATGAATATCTGCTGTGTGCATATACGAATCTAGACTGAACTATTATAAAAAAAGACCGTACCAAAATAGCATAAGTATTTGGGGAGAGTACTATAACCATGGCGTCAAATGATGACTGCTTCTGATGGAGAGGTTCAAAACAAGCATTTTTTCCTAGGAGGAGTCTATCTCTCCATCTTTAGTAATTAGGGGCAATTTATGAGTAAAATAACTTAATATAAAAAAAAACTTATAAAAAACTACGGCAACACTTAGAATGAAGTAAAATACCGGCTTTGGGAAGCCTACGAAATCTTTTTTTAGTCTGTATTTAATTGTTATTGTTTTATTAGTTTAAACAAATTCGCAACTAAGCTTATATATGTTTAATTTGCTAAAACATTTTAAAATTACAATTTTCTGTTCCTAATGCAAATCAGTAAAAAATTGTCATTTGCTAATAACATGCACTTTGTAGTTTTGAGATGAGTACCTTACCTTTTAAACGGGGGATATAGACACTCCCTGTTTGTTTTAAAGCTATCTTCTAGGTTCAGTCCCTAATTTTTGGCGCCGAAGTTCTTACTCGTGCCAGAAATGTGCTATTTATAGAACTAGATAATACAGAATAACCACTAATGCTGCACATTGAAAGTCTCTTGAGGTAGATCCATGGGCTTTCGACTTTGATATTGTTGACTCCTCTGCGTAAGGACCAGGATTCGGTCTATCGGAAGGTTATATTTGTCAATTAAACTTAAGCAAATATTGGTTCAAGTCGTATACAGCAAATGATTAATTAATACTTCTGAATCTTCCGAAAATTCAAACACCGTTAATACATATGAGAGTATGATGAACTGAGATGATAGAGGTTAATTTAATTCCAGTCTCTTAAAAAATAAACTTGAAAAACTAGTAAAAGTTACCCCACACATCAACTGAAGCTCTAAAACATCCCAAAATCAATTCAATTTCTTTTAAATAACAAAAAAATAAAAATGTCTATCAATTTTCAATGGCCGCTACTGTTAACCTATTAAACCGATAACAATCTTGACAGCAACCTGTGCAGAACTAGTTGATCGGGTGAACCAACGACAGAATGATAATTTCTTTCAAAGTCCTTGACCACCTCAAATACTTCTCCACATTCCGGTTGCATTGCCAGCTGTTAATAAAGTCTCATTATTCAAAAATGGCAAATACTCGTCCAAATGTTTATGTAACTCGTCCAGATTATGCTCCCGTCGGAATTAATCTTCTAAAAACTGAGTAAGTCCAAAAATAGCATCTTTGTTGATATAGACCTAATTTTCTCTCGATAGATGTGAAGTGTCGATGTGGAATGAAGCAATTCCAGTGCCGCGTGATGAACTGCTGAAAAACATCGTTGGTAAAAATGCACTTTTCTGCGCTTTAACAGACAAAGTTGATAAGGAGATCCTCGATGCGGCCGGCCCTGATCTGAAAGTTATCTCTACCATTTCTGTGGGCTATGAACACATCGATATAGAGGAATGTAAGAAACGTGGCATCCGAGTGGGTTACACTCCCGACGTTCTGACCGATGCTACAGCAGAGCTGACAGTGGCACTGCTTTTGGCCACAAGTCGTCGTGTCATCGAGGCGAACAAGGAGGTGTACAACGGCGGTTGGAAATCGTGGGCACCACACTGGATGTGTGGTCAAGGTTTGAAGGGGAGCACCTTAGGAATGTTCGGATTCGGAAGAATTGGCAACGAAATCGCCAAACGACTGTTGCCATTCAAGCCTGATAGACTCCTCTACAGCAACAGGTCCCCGAGGAAAGAAGCCGAGTCTTTGGGATTCACAAAGGTCTCTTTTGATGAGTTACTTCGCGAATCTGACTTCGTAGTTGCTTGTTGCGCATTAACACCCGAGACGAAGGAAGTCTTTAACAAAGAAGCCTTCGGCAAGATGAAGTCGAATGCCATATTCATTAACACAGCTCGCGGCGGCATTGTGGATCAGCCAGCCTTGGTGGAAGCGTTGCGAGAGAAGAAGATCGCCGGGGCTGGATTGGATGTCACCACCCCCGAGCCACTGCCACTGGATGACCCTCTATTGAAATTGGACAACGTTGTGATCCTCCCTCACATTGGCAGTGCTGATACCAATACAAGGGTCGAGATGTCAAATATAACAGCAAATAATATTCTCCAGGCTCTGAAGGGAGGTGATATGATTGCGGAGGTTAAAGCTTAATAAAACAAGTGTGCTCAGTTTATTTTGAAAATAGTTGTATTGGTCTTCGGAATCCCTCCGCACAGTGATCAGGTACAGCAAGCAAAGAGACGTTCTTGAAACCAACTTCAGGGCTCAGCAGGTAGTCTGTAAAGTCCTTCGGCTTGAAGACAATTGCCTCGTAATTCTTAAAGATTTCCGGCTGGAAAAGGGAAAATATTTGAAATTAAATAGAAAATGAGTGTTCCTACACTTACAGTCAACTTTTTTCTTCGCTTATACCCGTCCCATGGTTGTGGCTCTAGAATGAGTTTTCCTCCATCCTTCAGCTGTGCGTACATTCGCCTGAAGGCCTGCTTCAAGGCGCTGTCACCGAAATTCAAGTGAATCCACTTGGTCACAGATAAGCATAGAATCAAATCAAACTGTGGACTTTCGATCTCCAGGAGTACATCATCTCTCAGCACATAGTTCCCATGGACAAAGTTCACATTGAATGGAAATCCCGCACGATTTCCTGAGTTGAAGGTTTTCTTTGATTTGGAAATAAATTTGATGGTCTTATTAATCAATCCCCTATCGATGTCGATGCCAGTTATGTGTTTGGGATTCATAGCTTTTGCTATTTCGATTGTTACAAGACCACTATTGCAGCCGATGTCAAGAATTTCCTTCCCAACAAACAGTTCTCGGTGGGATTGAAACACCTCTAGTCTCACGTCTTTGAAATCCTTTGGGTTTCTGTATCCATAATAGCGACTGTAGTTTCCGTAAATAAATCTGTTTGGTGTCTCTGAGTTTGTGCTCACGTTAATCCTCTTCTTGGGGCTCTGATGAGGCTTCGCCGAGACCGTATCACCGCATGTCTCAACTTTGGTTCGTTTTAAAGGCGAACAAGATGGGTCTTGCTCAGATTTTCTTTTTGTATTCACTGAATTCGTTTCGACGTTCACATTTTTTGGACAATCATTATTATTGGTGGTGTGTATATCTTCCATGTGGACGGATATATGAGCGTAATTAACTCACTATTTGGTTGAACTATTTTACAGTTTTCTTTGACTCAAATAATTAATGCAAAACGTTTTCGCGGGTTTTGTTTACATTCCTCATGTGTTTGTTATTCTCACCACGGCAGCTGTCAGTTTTAATGGTAGTGTACATTTGTCACTACATCTGCTATGCCATCTGTATTTCAGGTTGGACAAAATGTTCTGTCACCACTGACAACTTCACTTCTGTTTACTTCCCTGTTGACATGTAACTTGTCAATTTTAGAAATAAGCAGAAATAAGCCGCACTGATATAAACCGTGCTCTGTTTTGGTTTTGAATTCATATGTTCTCAATTCTGTTGTCTTGCGTACCAGCTACCAAGTCCAAGAGACCACAGACCTCATCCATACTGCATGACATATTTCAGTTGCCAATTTGAAAGCAAATCGTGTGGTCGTCGTGTTTTAAGCCCTTATTTGCGCTGCCAGTCACTTTGTTTTTGCACTAAAATTCATTCAGAATTATATCATTCCAAAGTATGGATGAGTTCAAGCAACTCACGAAAACATCATCCGTTGTTAAGATATCATCGCTGCTCGAGAAAATCTATAAAAAAATCTGTGAAAGTCGCGAAAAAAAAGTTCTCGAGCACAACATCAAAGAAATCGAATTCTTGAAAACACAATGCAAATCCGATATCGTTCAGCTCAGCTTGATGAGTTGTCAGACTTTTGTGCGTTTAGTTGAAGCCGGTGTTCTGGACGTGAATAATGTGCTAACCATGCTGATATCTATGCTTCCTAACTCAAGGTAAGTGGGTTAATCAATCTTGTCGGCATGCGAGACAATGGCCAACTAAGTGGTGTGTAACTTCTCACAGATAACCTTGGGCTTAGTTGCATGCACTGTTCAATCAATATTCGTTGATACTCGAAGCACCGAGGAAAACCACCATTGCATGTGGAAGTTGTTAGCCTCTCATATATCTTCAATCAGTCTTTCTCTGTACTCCTTAAACAACTTTTTGCTTGAAAGCGGATTTTGCCATGTCAAGATTATAATCTTGCTTCGCTAACGCGTGGATTGGAAACAACCCACATCCACCGACGTTTACCAGGAAATACTGGATTTATGGAGGGGTTTTTTAACTATTAATTACTTGGCGCGCGCAAAAGAAACGTCGCTGGGGACAAGTCCAAGGACACGACTTGGTTTCAATCACAAGGTGAAAATCACCTTGCAGACTTTGACGACACATATCAAATGTGAAAATACATATTAATGGAAACCCGACACGGTCCGGTCTCTGCGGAAGTTTGCACGTTGACGGTTGGGGGTGGTTATTATGATAAATCATTTGATAGTAGTTCAGTTGTGTATTTTTTTTGGTGATTTAAGAAGTTGAAAATATTGTGACAGGTCCTTGATAAGTGTGCTTCGCTTGGTAAGGGAGCTACCGCACACGCATATTGGAGTTACATGGTTTATGAGTTGCTTTATGAGGTATGACCCAGAATACTTCACCAATTGTGAGAATAAATAAGCAAGTCCACTTCAAGTACCCGATTCTAGGCCAAAGGAAGTAGTTGCGAGAATATATTTCGTTCGCAAATTGATGGTTGGCATGAAAAATTTGCGGACGCGTGTTATATTCAATTTGCTTGATATACAAAGGTTTCGTAGAATTATTTCGTATGTCCTTCAGGAAGCAATCACTGTAGTCCGGCGGCGAGGCGAAGACTGCCGAGATGTTACATCAGTTTCACTGTTGTTTGTTTTTTATTACTTGCTCAAATCATTGGAATCATTATATGATTGATGTAGATGCATTGGGTAAAGAAGCAGTTCCAATGATCAATCCTTTGAATGTCCCAAAATCTCGGAGGCAAAAGTAATTCCAGTGATTGTCTCCAATCTCTTCAGAGTATGGTTCATTAAATTGAAATCACACTAATATATCTCTAGTCAAGGGTTCTAGAGGTGGTCATATCCCTCTGCAGCGTTTTTCATTACTGTGAAGGTAGGTGGTTCCAGAGATGGACGGCGTGAATGAAGAAGTTCCTGCGTGACATTAAACGAGTATGAATGGAGGGCCTTAAGGTAATGTTACGACTCGATCGGCAGAAAGTGATCTTTTCAAAAAGATAGTTTGGCTGTTTCTTGTGAATAATTTTGAAGAGTAATATGCAAGATCTGTAGCTTAACAATGCTTCTAATTCGCAAACTTGGAGTTGCTTGGTTAAAAGCATACCTTGTAGTGGCATTGATTGCTCTTGTCAACTTTTGGGAAGAAGAGTAATCACAGTCAGCGAACAATTCGGATGCATATGCCAATATTTCCACTATGAGTGCTCTGGCAAGTTTAAGTTTCACATTGAGAGGGAGAATATATTTGCTGATAGATAAGCCCCTTAGGGACGTATATATCTTGGAAACTAAGCTAAGCTATGTGGTCAGTCCATGTCAATTCACTATTGAACACTATTCCAAGGTTTTTACATATTCTATTATCGTGGAGTTGAGTTCTATTGGCGGGAAATTGGATTGTTTCGAGATCGGGATTGCTTTTGTTTTGTCAGGATTGAGCATTAGACAGTTGTAGGTAGCCCAGTTTGCTATAGAGCTCAGATCCTCATTTATTTTTGCAACTGAATCTTCAACCGTACCTAGTTGGAGAGGTAGTTGGAGAGCTTAGGTAGATTTGAACATCGTCTGCATAGATATGGAAGTAGGACAGTAGGACTACACCGTTGGAAGGTCATTTATAAGCGTTGAGAATAACAATGGACGGAGAATAGAACCTTGAGGGACACCACAATGTACATCACAAAAAGATGAAAGTCTGTTAGTAAGATACGAGAGAATTAATTTATTAGTGGGATTACAAAAATTGAATTGCGTGGACAGTTTGTGACAGAGTATAGTTGGGTCAACACTGTCGAATGCTTTCGAGAAGTCAAGTAAGGTTAGTATGGTTGCTTTGTCTTCGTCAATAGCTCTTCGAATGTCGTCCGTCACCTTTAACAACGCTGTGACACAGCTATGTCCTTTCCGAAAACCTGACTGTAATGGGTTTAAGAGGTGTTTTTTTTTAGGGAATTGGAAATGTAAAAGGTTACGAATTAAGGAAGGGTAGCAGATTTGATTGTTACTATTTGAGATTGCATCAATAGCTGACAACGAGTCTGTACATATTGCGAATTTTTTATTCGAAGTTTTAGTGTACTGTAAAGCTTTTAAAATTGCCATTATTTCGGCTGTGATCACAGAAGTGTATGCAGGTAATAGAAAAGAACAGATCCTCTTATTTTCAGAAGTGACACTTAAGCTTATATTGTCTCCAATTTTGGAGCCGTCTGTGTAAATAAAAAAATAGTCACTTAAATTATGTTTAAGTTCGCGAAAATGTGCTCGGAATATTTTCCGGAGGGGTGTTTGCTTTTTTGTAGGTTCTCAGAGATGAGATCACGAGACCGACGGGCGAATGCAATACTAGTTTAAGTATCACATAAGGATTTTTGTTAGTAGTTTTCCCGAGTTTAATCATACATTTCATAAATCAATGTGTCCTAAAACTCTAAAAAACCTTAACGTAAAATTGTAAACATTAAAAAATAAATAAAAAAAAATCCTGAATACCTCTGCCAAGTTGTTTGCCGCCCTTCTATATAACAGACTTACCTTCTATGTTGAACATAAGGAACCTAAAAAAACTATTTATACCTTCTTCGTTGAATTTCGAGCGGCCTTCGATTCCATAGCCCGTGAGCCTCTGTTTTACAAGTTATACAATATTGACTTCTCAATGAATATAATCAACATCCGCAAGCATGGAAGGGTATCGACCAATCTCCCTCCTTCCCTGCATTGGGAAAATATTAGAAAAGATCATGTCAAAACGTCTCTTTTGGTTCCTTGAAAACAAAAAACTGCTACCCATCAACCAAGTGGCCTTCAGAAGAGGTAGAAATACTACAGATGCACTACTTCACCTAGATGACTTCATCTCATCAACCATTTCAAGAAAGAATCATGTTTCAATCCTCAGCATTGATTTCGAAAAGCCGTTAAACCGCAACGGGTTCATGTAATTTTGAAGCAACTCATGCATTGGAAGGTAGGACAAAAAATGTTCAATTATGTAAGATCGTTTCTTACCAACAGGTGTTTTCGCATAACAACCAACATAGTTTCTTCCTCCATACATAACCTTAGAAATGGCATTCCCCAAGGATCTCCATTGTCTGTTGTACTATTCTTTGTCGCTTTTACTGTAACCAGTAATCAGTCAATCAACGTAATTAACAGATATAACAAAATCCACCATGTTTTGTATGCAGAAAATCCACCTCTTCTCAAACTGTAAGAAGTCCTTTTTCAGATATTCTTGACCGTCTGTCAATATGGGGAAATATGTCCGGGGCTTTAGTTTCTGTTGATAAAAACCAGACATTACATATTTGTAAAAAAATTAACTGCCCAAAAAAAATGTCTGTTCAACTCAACAACAAATATATACCCAACACCAATTCCATAAGGGTACTTGGTCTACTACTTGATTCAAAGTATAATTTTAATAGTCATTGCACCTACATAAAAAAAAGTTTAACCCCTATAGTTAACATTATAAACTACCTATCCTCTAGAAATAGTTTTTGTAATATCAACGCTGTCATCAACATCATTAAATCCATTATTTTATTAAAGATCGATTACGGTTTGGCTATTTACGGTAAATGTTAAAAATCTCGCCTACAACTCATATCAACACCTTACCATGGTGCAGTTAGAACTAGCTTAAGAGCCTTTCCCATTACTAATCTTCACACGGCAGCAGGTCTTCCCAAAATTACAGAACGGATTAATCTTCTCTCCACCCAAATCATCCAAAATATCAATTCCCCTTTGACTTCCCCTCTGCATGATGTCGCAAAAACATTGCTATCCCGAAGAAATTAACAAAAATATCCATCAACGTTAGCCCAAACTCTATCCTCCGCTAAAAAACTGGATATCCCAATAGCTATCCATCACAAAAGAAATGTATTCCCTCCTTGGTCCCTGCCGGATGATGTAATTATCACCGAGTTAACTAACTTTTCCAAAGCCACCACTGAAAACGACATATACAAAGCTATTTTTGCCGACCTAGCCTATAAATATAAACACCTTGGATGGAACTTCCTATTTACGGATCGGTCTAAGACAACAGTCGGGACAACAGCTGTTGTAGACGGAAATGGTCGAACCATCTCAAAAGGACTTTTGCCTTCTTTCCCTTCCATCGTCACAGTCGAGGCATTCGACACCCTTATGGCCATCGAAGCAGCTTCCAACAAGCTATTATACCAGGTGTAGCGGTATGAAATGAGAGTTTTTTTTTTCTTAAATAAAACACTAATTATTAATGGGAAAGTAAAAACTTTTTATTCAAAGTATTGGCCAATGTTTTCTACACATTTTGACCACCATTCGGGCAATTTTATGAATACCACGCCAATAAAATTGTTCGTCTTTAAAGCAAACCCAATTTTCGACTTCTTCGTAGGAATCCAAGTACTGCTCAGCCAATGCGTGTCCCATCGATGAAAACAAATGGTAGTCGGAAGGAGCCAAGTCTGGTGAATACGGCGGGTGGGTAGCTGGTAGCTGCTCCCAGCCAAGTGTTTTGATTGTATCCTGAACCGCTTTTGCTTTGTGTGCAGGTGCATCATGGTGCGTCTGAAGCAAAATTACCTTGCCGTGTCTTCTGGCCAATTCTGGTCGTTACTCGATCAATACATGGTTCAAATTGATCATTTGTTGCCGATAGCGATCAGTATTAACGGTTTCACCAGGTTTTAGGAGCTCGTGGTACACCACACCTTTCTGGTCCCACCAAACACACAGCATTGTCTTCTTGCCGAATCGATCTGGTTTTGCAGTCGATGTTGATGGTTGTCCCGGATTAACCCATGATTTTGTCCGTTTAGGATTCTTAAAATAAATCCATTTTTCATCGCCAGAAACAATGCGATGCAAAACCGATTTTTCAAAATAGCACAAGTGTTTTTTCGGTTTTCCATCTTTCTTTCATTTAATTCATGTGGCACCCATTTTCACACTTTTGGATTTTTCCCATAGCTTTTAAAAGGCCAGAAATTGTTTGTTGTGCAACATTTAACATTGCTGTCATTTGCTTGTGACTCAAAGTGCCATCTCCATCCAATATCATTTGCAATTCGGCGTCTTCAAACTTTCTTGGTGGTCTTCCACGTTCTTCATTTCTCACATCAAAATCATTATTTCTGAACCGTTGAAACCATCTTCTGCATGTTGCTTCTGATAGAGCATGATCACCATATGCCTCGACAAGCATTCGATGCGACTCTGCAGCACTTTTCTTCAAATGAAAACAAAAAAAGAATGCTTTCCGCAAATCATCACTTTCTGGTACAAAATTCGATGAAAAAATATGATTTTGTCTGTTCAATGACTTGATGTATGCTAAATATTTTTTAGGATGTCATAGCATACAAACAAAAAAAAATAAGGGCTCGTTCACGACAAATGTTCCCTATCGAGACATTTGTATCTTGACACTCACTTCATCCTGGTATACCTGGTATATTTCGTCCTTTAGAAGCACATTACTTTGTATTTAGTTATGTTTATCACATTTGCATTTTTCTGTCGATCAACGGCTCTCTTTCCCAAAGTCTGCTGTGGAATGTCTGGATTATTTGCTATGATAAAAATGTCGTCTACATGCAAAAGAAATTGCAGGGCGATGAGTATAAAGAAGTTTTCAGGTTTCGTGTTTTTTGCTTTCCTTTCATGTGATACTTATTTCTTTATTGGTTAATCTTTACTTTTTGCTTCAGACCTTTGCATGCAACAAATACTTTAGCTTTGTCACACCATAGTTTAACTTTCCTTACATGATAGCTATAAACAATGAATAGAGTTTATCAGTCTGTCTGGGACGTCGTTGTTAGTTTTTAATGTCCCCGTACATGAAGTCTAAAAAAACCGCTTTTAAGTTTCCGAACGCTGAGGAAATGTATTTCCTTTAACAGTCAATATTTTTCAATGCAGTAGTTAACGTAAGTTTGTGGTGGCCCGTGGCATTGTGGGTACGTGCGTCGACCCCAACCTCGACGTCGACCCCAACCTCACGACCCCACCTCTTTCGAGTGCTCAAAGAGCATTTCCTGTCTAGAAAAAGCTTCTCAAACTTGGCCGTTCGGATTCGTCGTAAAACTGGTCCCTTCCACTCGTGAGAGAACAATAGCGCGCACAACACGAGTGGTTGTTGAGAAGCTAGGCCCTGGCCCTCTATGGGCTGTAGCACTCATATTATTATATTAGTTAACGTAAGTTTGGTATCGTGTTTGATATCTCATTTTGAATCGTCCGCTCGAATTCCAGGTCTTACTTCATATCCTCCTTACGCCCAGTTCCACAGTGGTCGTTTGAAATCCACTGTGGGCTCACTGGGCTCAAACTTCAGTTAATTTGTTCGGTTTCACAGTTTCGTGGGTAGCGCAACAGTCAGTAGAGGGCCAGCGCCTAACGTTTTATCAACCACACGGGTTGTGTGGGCTCTTGTTCTCTCACGAGTAGAGGGAACTAACGACCAAATTTGAGATGTTATTTCTAGACAGTTATACTCTTTGAGCTTTGTCGGTGAGTCGAATGAGGTGGTGCCGTGAAAATAATTTTTGTCGTAAATGCCAGGCATCGAACCTATACGTCGAGGTTAAAGTGCGTGAGTTTAACGCACATATTCACAACTACTGGGCGTTGGTTTTGTCAAGGAGCTAATAGAAGCAGTTTTTGATTACATCTTCTCTCAGTCTTTCCCGACAGTCCTAAGGCTTCGCATAAAGACATCGCTGAGAAAATCTGTATTACATCCTTTCCTTTCCATTTCTTATTTTCCCCCAGTTCAACACAACATTCTGTGATTAGCGAGGGAGTCATAAGTCTCTTGCTGCTCAGTTTGAAACGAAAAGCAGCATTACTGAATGATAACGAAACACTGCCATCGACCTATGGGCTTAAAACTCAGCAACATCCGTTGATCACGCTTATCCAAAACAAAGGAGTGGACATGAATGACATATCAAACAAAATCTCAGGCATCTGCAATCACCAAGATAAACAGTGGGTATATAGAACCCGTCACTGACTCTTTAATAACACTCCTTATCTGGCAGGATCAAGAAACACAGCACAGAATATCTCCGGCCAGTCTTTCTCTATATCTTATGCAATCCGGAAATCCTTCCGTACTCGAAGACCATTTGGACAGGCCTGCTGACGTTGACCAAGAGTCAGTCCGACGCAAAGGAGCTCATGCGGGAGATCATCCTCTGGTCAAAGGTGAGCCTCTCAAACATGTTTGACACAATATCGTGTTTAGTTTTACTTCTTTTTTGTTCCAGATTTCATCGTCCGGCACCTGCCTTTTTACGAGCATCATTCTCATTGAAGCCGTCGACCACTATCTCGCTCAAAAGGACTTCGATCAATCCATCAACTTGGCCATATATCAAGGAGTGGTGGTGAAAACTCTTGTCAAGTACGGAATCGATCCGCGGCCAACCCTACACTGCATGCTGCGTGTACTGCATTCAACTCGAGAGCATAATCGCAACTACTACAATGTGCTTCTGATATTACTAGCCGAAAATGTACACGACCTCTCGCCTCTTTACTTGCCCGATTTACTACGCATCATTGCGTTTATTGTTGTGCAAGAGAACTGTGGGAATCAATACATTCTGAACATGTGTCTCGATGGTATCATCCAGTGGATGTCTCAGACTGCATTTATACCCTCAGACGGTGTTTCATTGGCTCATCAGATTGTAAAGAAAATTCTAGTAATGAATAAGACGCCGGCTGCGGAAATGGAACCCACGCGAGTGTCAACGAAAGACTTTTCCAATCAAATCAGAAATATTCATCCGGATATTGCGTTATCATTTGATTTGGCAAAGTTAGTCGAGGGCTTCGATGAATCGGAATTCAAGGATGTGTTCACCTTTGTAGACACACTGAATGTGAAAGCGAAATCTGTGTTTTGTCAGAGGATCAATCTGTTTCTGCGGGCCTTGTTCCTTTCGCGAGAACCGTCTGTTGACTGTTGGTTTAGGATATATGAAATCATTTTGGAGATAATCAAATTGAATGGCGACATCGCTTATGACTTCCTGATGACGTACATTTTTAAGTTGGCCGAAGAGTTGAATCCAGAAGTTCAGATCGAGTTACTGCGTGGACTGCCGAATTTTGGCGTATCAAAAGTAAGTAGCATTTCTTTCTACCACTTTCTCGTGCCCGTAATTATGGTTTCTGTTCCGATTATTCGGTTTTTAATCAGCCCAATGTCTTGATAAACCTGCAAGGAGATTTTAATGGCAAGTCATGGAGGATATTCTCCTAGCGGTCTATATCTCAGTGGAAAGATAGCGAGGATTATTATTATTTATAAAAGTGTAATAAATTACAAATTAAGGTTTTTTAAAATACTACGGCACTAGTTACCAGGGCTTTCGGCCGGTTTAAATTAACAAATTGACATTATATGCTACTTTCCAAGTTAACGATCGTGAGTAGTTTATAAACTACTACTTGCTCTCAACTTGGCGAGATGCCAGCAACGATCCCTGTAAATGCACAGGTCAAGTTGACTTACAGCCTCCCCGCGGCGCCCTCTGGATAACCTCTACTGCAGCCGCTTAGAGGTGAACCAATGTATGCAGCGACCCCTTGTCCGGAGGTTTAAACCAGGACCCGGTCCTCCAGGTTCGGGGGTTTCGCGTGGGGTTAACTTCCCCACCGTGTAAAACTCGCAATAGTTCAGAGACGGCAACAAGCCTCAGATACGGATGACCCTACTGCTGACGACCATGGACAACGAAATAAGGACAACGATTTTCGGTTCTGCACGTGGAATGTGAGGTCACTGAACAGACCACGTGCAGCCGATAAACTTGCGGAGGCCCTAGAGGCCTATAAGGCTGACATCACCGCCATCCAAGAGGTGCGATGGGATGGGCCGGGCAAAAAGAGGATGAAAAACTGCGACATATATTACGGCGATTGCTACAAAGAGCGGAGGCGGCGCTTTTTTGGATGCGGTTTTGTTGTTCGAGGCAGACTTAGGCAAGAAGTCTTAAGCTTTAGATACATAAGCGAACGCCTCACAACAATCCGGATCAGGGCAACATTCGGCAACATCAGCCTAATTTGCCCAACGGAGGACAAAGACGATGATAGCAAGGATGACTTCTATGATCTCCTAGAAAGAACATACGATCAATGCCCCAGCTACGACACCAAGATCGTTCTAGGAGATTTTAATGCAAAGCTGGGCAAGGAAGAAATCTTTGCTAGAGTCGTCGGTAAACACAGCCTACACGACAACACGTCCGACAATGGACTCAGGCTTTTGGACTTCGTGACGGGGCGAAACCTTTCTGTTGGCAGCACGCGGTTCCTTCACCTCAACATTCACAAAGGGACCTGGCGGTCAACTGATCAATCAACCGTCAACCAGATTGATCACATTGCAATCGACGTCAGACACTCCTCCTGTGTCCTCGATGTCCGAACGTTCCGAGGTGCCAACATCGACTCGGATCATTACCTTGTTGTAGCCAAGGTCAGAACTCGGATATCGATTGTACAACGGAGTAGAGCAAGACCAAAACAGTTTGACGTTGGAAAGCTTCAATCGCAATCGACTGCTGGGAACTTTTCCAATCGAGTCTCCCTTAAGCTCTCAGAGAGTCCAACCCTGCCAGGCGAAACAATCGACGAAGAGTGGAACCGTTGTCAAAATGCCATCAGAGAAGCTGCCTCTGATGTGTTGGGTTTTAAAATGCCACCTAAAAAAAACCATGGTTTGACAATGAGTGTCTGCAGGCACATTCAGCGAAGCTAGCACCATATAAGGCGACGCTGGATAGAAGGACGAGAGCGGTTCGTGAGCTCTACGAACTTAAAAGAAGGGAAGAGCACCGGCTTCTCAAAAAGAAAAAGAAGGAGCATGAGAAGCGCGCGATCGAGGAAATAGAGAGGTGGTACGGCAGAAATAATGTCCGAAAGTTTTACCAGCGGGTGAAACAACTATCCAAAGGCTACAAACATCGGACAGAAGCCTGTCGGAACGAAAAGGGATAACTCGTAGTAGAGTCGCAGTCGATACTGAGATTCTGGAAGGATCACTTCTGCAGACTGTTTAACGGCGAAGACGACACCAATACCGCTGTCAGGCAGAATGTTCCACTCCACGCAATGGACGACGATAGAAGAGAATTCCGTCCCCCCGATCTAGACGAAGTCAAGGTAGCGATATCGAGACTGAAGTCGAACGAGATGATCTGGTTGGGCGCATGCACCAGCTCATCTGTAAAATATGGTCGGAGGAAAGCATGCCCGACCAGTGGAATCTTAGTATCGTTTGCCCGATCCCCAAGAAAGGAGACCCCTTTGACTGCGCCAGCTATCGGGGGATAAGTCTCAGTGCGGTTTTAGGCCTGGGAAGTCCACTATCGATCAAATTTTCACATTACGGCAGATCCTCGACAAAACCCAAGAGATGCAGATCGACACCCACCACCTATTTGTCGACTTTAAGGCCGCATATGACAGTGTGCTTAGAGACGAGCTATACAACGCCATGTCTAGTTTTGACATCCCTGCCAAACTCGTCAGATTGTGCAGGATGACGATGGAGAACTCTCGCTGCTCCTTCAAGGTCGGTAACGAACTCACCGAGACCTTCAATGTCAAAAAAGGTTTTAGGCAAGGTGACGCGCTGTCATGTGACTTCTTCAACATCGTGTTGGAGAAGATCGTGCGAAACTCACACGCCAACACTAGAGGCACGATCTTCCAGAAGTCCGTTCAACTGCTAGCATACGCGGACGATATTGACGTGATTGGCCGAACTCAGCGAGCTGTCAATGAAGCGTTTGCAAAAATGGGTTTAGCGGTGAATGAGGGCAAAACAAAGTATATGCTGTCATCAAGAAAGGACACACAACATCGACGACTCGGTCAGAACGTCACCATAGGCAGCTACAACTTCGAGGTAGTGAAGGACTTCGTCTACCTTGGCTCCCAAGTAAATAGTGCGAACAACATCAGTACCGAGATTAAACGCAGAATAACTCTTGCCAACCGCTGTTTCTTTGGGCTCAAGAGGCAATTGATTAGTAGAGCCCTCTCTCGAAAGATCAAGCTCACGTTATATAAGACCTTGATCATCCCTGTCCTGCTGTATGGCGCGGAAGCTTTGACTATCTCAAGAGCGGATGACGACGCACTTGGTCTCTTCGAGAGAAAAGTTCTGCGTTCAATCTCTGGTCCTGTTTGCGTTGAAGGTTCTTGGAGAAGGAGATTCAACCACGAACTGTACGGGCTGTACAGCGACATGAGTCTAGTCAGGCGTCTACGGATTCAACGCCTAAGATGGCTAGGCCATGTAGAGCGCATGGACAACACTGCTCCAGCCCGAAGAGTCTTCGACTCCGAACCAGTGTTACAACGCAATAGAGGACGACCACGAACCCGATGGCGCACTCAAGTGGAGAAGGACCTCAACCAACGGTCCTTCGTGCCAGCTGGAGAGGATTGTTGACCGAGGTCCAGGTTCACCCCGGACTGTAGCGCCACAAGAAGAAGAAGAAGAATGGCAGAACATCCCCAAAGCTTTCTCGAATGCCATTGCTTGTGTGAGTAAGTGTCTGTTCCTCTGTCGGGACGATAGCCGTACCCTTGACCCTCCTTCATTGACTCGACAATAGCTCTACACAGAGCCTTCTACACCTTAGCGGGAAGACTTTAAAGAGATATCTCTGTCATTAGAGCAATCGCTTTTGTTCACCTTTTTGAAGTGAGAGGTAATCACTCTCGTGTCGTATCTTATTCTCGATAGACTTTATCATAACCAAATGTATACCATCCTTTCAGTTTACTTATTTGCTGCTCCATCTATAATGTCATATTCTTTTCAGGACAACATCCCCATGATTTTAAACACAATCCGTGCGATGACAGTCAAAAATCCCACCTTTTGCATGGACTTGTATCTTCGGCTCTGGCGCATCGAAGGACGTACATACCCGTTTCTAATGAAACTTCTCTCGCAGCCGCATAACGAATTATCTGGACGAACCGAGTTCGAAATCGCAAAGACATTCACCATCAAGGAAATCTGCTGTGAAAGGTTTCTCCCTAAGCAAAATCATTTCAACTATTGTCTGCATTTTCTCTTTGCAGACCCACACAGTACGGCTCGGATTTAGTGTCCCATCTCTCTGACACGCTCAACTCTTGTACCGATGAGAATGGTGACTTGCCAACATCACTAGCAATCGACGCCATTGTTGCCTTGTGTGATAGTCACACGGTAAACATTATCTCGACGTGGAAGGTCCTCAGTAGTAAGTTTCGTCACGAGAAACGTCCGCGATCTATGAAGAGCCTCTTCAACTTTTTCGCGCATGTTCCACTTCTGCAATCGCCTACACTTGAGTACGAGGAACTGGTGGACGAATCGTTAGAACACATTTGGAAAACCATTTGCATATCAGACAATGCTGAGATCATCCGAGAGGGTTTCAAATCGTTGACACACTACGAACTGGGCACTCTAATGACTCTTCGTCATATTCCATCGATATTCAAGGATCGCATTTATGGTGCAGTCGAGTATAGCGAGAAGACAGGAAGAGAAATCATCGATCTGCAAGCCGAGGCAATCCCTGGTGAATGCTGGGTGCAGGTCCTCCAACGAGTCCGTCCAGAATGTATTTCAGCCGTTTCGGATCTCCTTGCTCACTACATCTACAAGGAAATAAATGAATTTAGAGGCGGCGTATATCGTCTTCCTGAGGGAAAGCCAGAACCGCGTAAGCTGCAAGGCCTCGATTCGAAAAGTGTCCTGCGGGCCGTGGTCAATTATTTAGTTTCCCAGTCTCGCTTTGGAGAGCACATTGGTGAACCAGTTGTGGTTGTGCACGCTCTTCGTGCCATTTCAAAGAAGTTTCCCAAACCAATTCCACCACTGGACTGGTGCTTCCTACACAGTTTCTTCCATCTGAATTTTGAAGCCCGAAAGTATTGCATATTGATTGCCAAAAATCAAGTTTTGCACTCGGGAACGGCACGACGGTTGTTGGAGAACTTTCTCCTTGAATTTGAACCGAATTGCTTCGAGAAGGACTTGCTGCTACTCTTCAATTTGCTGCCCGAAATCGCCAACGGAGTGAGCCTACAGATCATAAAGAGTTTCACAGAGAAGGTCGCTGTGTACTGCTTTAAGGAGTCGCAACTGAACGGATTTGTTGAAGGTTGCCTATTCGAGAAGTTCCTGGAGAGTGCAAAGTACATTTTTACGGGCAAATGTGAAATTCCCGAAGTGCTTGATATATTCACATTGATCATAGAGAGGTACATGGACTCGATGGACATTGATTCAAGGGTAAGCGCGAATTGTAGATATAATCATTAACAATGTCTTTAAATATGCTCATTTAATACAGCTGTTTGAGAAGTATACAGAAGTTGTGGCCACACTTCATCCGACTTCGATAGATGGTCTCACATCACCGTGCAACTGGTGGGAGAAACCGATTGGCAAACTGAAGAAAGCAACAATCATTCGCTGCTACTTGGTGCTCTACAACACAAAGCTACCGAATCCACTGAAGTGGCTAAATCCCATCATAGACGCTTACACAGAAAAGCGTGAGGAACATGGGTTCCTATTTCGCCATCTGGCCGCAACGTTCTATGCCTTCAACAACGATGAATGTTCATGCGCTTGGATAATGGAGCTTTTCCTGCAAATTCAGGCGCTACTCGCAGAGTCCTCCATCAAAGAAAAGCTAGAGAAAGCGTTATACCTGTTGGATATTTTTATCTTGGCCGTTGATGTCCTGTCTGGCTGTGCGGTTTTGCTGGGCAATCTTGATGTTGTTGCAACATCCAGAGCGGATCGTATGGAGATATTTCCCGAAAGCATGCAGTTCCTTTGTGATCACATATTCTGGAAGGACAATGAATCAAAGGTATTGATGTACATTTTGGTTCATCTTCACGTGAAATTAAATGTTTTCTTTTTGTTTTGTAGATATACGAATTTTTGAGCAACTTGTTTCGAAACTCTTCGATTACGAATGCATATTCCAACATATTCAAGGAGGCCGTTATTTGCTCAAGAAATAAGCCATACTTTGAGAACAAGGCAGTTTGGACGAAGTATGTGGGAATGCGGAAATAGACGCCTAACTGCCTGATATGAAAATTTACCATCGTGACCTTAACCTTGAGAATAAGTGTCTTTGTTTGGACAATTTTTGCACAAACCATGTTAAAGCTGCCGTTTGTTTGCATTTTGTTAATTTTTTTCATTGAAGTGCATTTTTTGCAATAAAATTTATTTAAAATTTATATGTGTAGTTAACTGGTTTTGCCTGTGCCCAGCATGATCTTCGGAATGAACTTCGATATGCGCCTGAAACTATTTCACATTATCAGTGCGGTTTCAGGCCTGGGACGTCCACCATCGATCAAATATTCACATTACGACAGATCCTCGAAAAAAAAACCCTATAAACCCACCTCCTAATTGTCGACTTTAAAGCCACATATGTCAGCGTGCATAGAGACGAGCTATATAAACGCCATGTCTAGTTTTGACATTCCTGCCAAACTCGTCAGGTTGTGTAGGAGAACTGTCGCTGCTCGACCAAGGTCGGTAACGAACTCACCGAGACCTTCAATGTCAAAAAAGGTTTTAGGCAAGGCGACGCGCTGTTATGTGATTTTTTTCAACATTGTACTTGTGGTGCAAAACTCACACGCCAATATTAGAGGCACGATCTTCCAAAAGTCCGTTCAACTGGGTAATCGAGTTTCAACTGTATTTGGCTTATGTAAAATGCAATAAGATCGTGGACAAGAATTAAATAAGAAAATAAAATACATATAATGCTATGGGAATGGCCACTGTGTTGTTAGTTTTGCAGTGCCCAGAATAGGTCCAGAAATGTATTAGTTCATATTAGTATTTGCACACACGATTTGTTTGAAAACTCACACAACCAGAAACAATGTAGTAGTGGTAGTAGTAGTAGCTCAGTCGAAGCCTCCTTTGTTTCGTCGAACAACGTCGAGCAGATACTGTCTACTCCTATTGCCTGCTCAAGGAACTGCTTTTGAAGCTGAGCAATCTGCCCCTGAGAGACGAGCATTTTCAGATCCATATCTTCAGGTTGCCTGGCCACTCTGACCGAAGCTACCTTCGGCACTGTCTGTTGTACCGGTCGCCTACGTGATGCCATTTGGGCAAAGGAAACTTCCGGGGTAACAGTGGTAGGCATTGGCCTCGTTTCTACCATTTTTATTTTCCTCTTGACCTCAATTCTTCTCCTAATCTCTTGGACCTTTGGACAATCCCGATAATAAGCAGGGTACCCGCTGGTCTTGCAGAGTACGCATGTTAGCTTGCTCCTGTCTTCCAATTTCTCGGTCCCTAAAGGACACTCCCCTTGTTTGTGGGTTCCTGGTCATTTGCCGCATCAAGATTCCATACTGCAATTAGCAGCGGCATGCCCAAACCTTTGACAACGGGCACATTGGAACATGTGCCTCGTCTTCTTTAGTGTATCCCACTGTACAGATAGATGATTTTCTTTAGGCTCTCGATTTTGCTGTCTGGGGTGACCTGAACCAGGAAAAACGGAAGTTCTCTATCCTCCCTCCTTGTTATCGCCGTGGTGAAAGGCTTGACTCCAACGAACTGGACATCATCGCTCTGCGCACCGTGCAGTTCTGTAAGAACATTATCATGATCAGTATCAAGATCCACGTCCTTAAGGAGCATGGTTTTGAGGTTTTGGTCCAAGAGGGGACTCTTGGAGTGTAAGAAAATAATTCTGCTCTTAACTTTGTCAGATCCGTCTTTATAGCTTGGTAATTCGCCGAGACCCTGAAGGGACCTTTATACTTCATATAAAAGAATTCTTGGTGGCCAACTTACACAGAGTGTCGACATCCTTGGTTTCAAGTTCAAAAACATTGATGGGTGGACATCTCTCATTTTTAGCTTCTGTCGGTTGCTGCTGCTGTTGTCTCTGGTGTTCTTGTTGCTGCTCTAACTAATTCGGCTGCACTTGTAGTCTCTGCTGCTGTTGTGACTGTTTCTGGATCGGTCGTTGTTGTTGCTGTAACTGCTGATGCTGTAGTTGTAGTTGTTGCTGTTTTTGTTGCAGCTGTTGTTGCTGCTGCTGCTGTGCAGATTCTTTTGTATCCTTTCGGGCCCTTAGCTTTTCTCTGAGGAGTTGGATATGGGCATCCAGTTCATCCTGATCTCTGGGATCTTTGGAAAACCCCTAAAATTAGCAGGGTGCCCGCTGTACGCATTTTAACTTGTTTCTGTCGTCCACTTTTTGTGATTTCTTCAACATCGTCCTGGAGAAGATTGTGCAAAACACACACGCCTACACTAGAGTCACGATCTTCCAGAAGTCTGTGCAATTGTTGAATGAGGGCAAAACAATGTATATGCTGTCCCCAAAAAAGAACATACAACATCGACGTCTTGGACAGAGCGTCACAATGGGCAGCTATAACTTCGAGGTAGTCAAGGACCTCACTTACCTCGGCTCCGGAGTAAATTGTACAAACAACATGAGTACCGAGATCAAGCGTAGGATAGCTCTCGCTTACTGCTGTTTCTTTGGGCTCAATAGTTCTAGAGCCCTCTCTCGAAGGATCAAGTTGACTCTATACAAGATTGATCATCTCAGTCCTGCTAAACTTCGCGGAGACATGGACAATTTGAAGAAGTCCTTGGTCTCTTTGAGAGAAAAGTTCTAGGCACGATCTTTGGTCCTGTTTGTGTTGACGGGTTCTGGAGGAGAAGATTCAATCACGAACTGTACGGGCTGTACAGCGACATGAGCCTAGTTAGGCGTCTACGAATCCAACGACTACGGTGGCTAGGTCATGTAGAGCGGATGAACACCACAGCTTCGGTCTGAAGAACCGTTGCCGAACCTGTGGGGCAACGCAACAGAGGACGCCCGCGCTTATGGTGTGCGAAACTGGAGACATCTAGCCAGAGAGTGGATTGAGGCCCAGGTCCACCCCGGACTGTAGCGCCACACGAGGAAGAAGAAGAAAGTCCCTTTGCTCATTTGCTGCAGCAAGATTCCATACTGCAGTTAGCCGCGGCATGCCCAAACCTTTAACAACGCATTGCAACATGTGCCTCGTCTTCTTTAGTGTATCCCACTGTACAGATACGGAGACTAAATCTCTCCTTGTTATTGCCGTGCTAAAAGGCTTGACCCCAATGAAATGGACATCATCGCTCTGTGCACGATGGAGTTCTGTGAGGATATTCTCGGAATCAGTATCAGGACCCTCGCACTTAAAGAGCATGTTGGGGTGAAAGAAAAGAGCTCTGCCCTTCTCTTTGCTAGATCTTCCTTTATGGCGGGGTTATCCGCAATTGATGTGCAGTGATCCTTAAGGGCTTAAGCAAAAATTGTAATAAACTAATTGTGTTGATAAAAGTGTGGTAAAGTTTAAGTCTTAATTGTGCAGTTTATAGAATTCTTGAACTTGTGGGTTTCATTTCGTCATAACCAGTTATCGAACCCTATTGGACAAACTAATTGTGAATTCGTAGACACAGTTTTGAGTAAAACGTAACAATACTTTTAGTAGAAAGAAGTTTTGGTGTCCAACTTAAACAGAATGTCGACATGGTTAGTTCCCAACTCAAAAACATTGATGGGTGGACATCTCTCATTTTAAGCTTCTGTCGGTTGCTGCTGCTGTTGTCTCTGGTGCTGTGGCTGCTGCTCTAACTTATTCGGCTGCAGTTTTAGTCTCTGCTGCTGCTGTTGTTGCTGTTTCTGGATCGGTTGTTGTTGTTGAAGCTGTTTCTTGTCAGCTATTGAGCTCTGTCCTTTTGTCATCTGTTGTCACGATGATTGTAGTTGCTGCTGCATCTGCTGCTGTTATTTTGCTGTTTTTTGTCTCTTTTCGAGCCTTTAGTTTTTCTTCGAGGATTTGGATATAGGCATGCAGTTCCTTCCTTTCCAGTCTTAATCGTCCCATCTCCTTCTTCGTCATCTGATTCTGATTACATTAGAGCTTCCCCCTCAGACGACATTTAACTAACGTCTACAACTTTATTTTGTTGGTGGTCAACGAATGCTACATTCACCACATCCGTAGCTGTTAAAGATGCTGCTTCTGCTGATGTACATAGTTGCAGGTGTACCTACTCCAACTTGAATTCCTCACGAGGCTTCATTGTAACTGTGCTTCAATAGATTTGGCTTCGATTAAAGCGTCTTAATCTTCTTAATCATCCTCTCTTCTTCCATTGAGCCGGATAACCTAGCTAACTGTTCAGATGACTTCATCCCACTTCCACTCACGCTGTGTGTCCTTTATTATATATGTATGCATATACCAGGTATACCGGTATGAAATGATGTTTTTTTTTTGAAAATAAAATACTAATTATTAATGGGAAAGTAAACACATTTTATTCAAAGTATTGGCCATTGTTTTCTACACATTTTGACCACCTTTCTGGCAATTTGTGAATACCACGCCAATAAAATTGTTCGTCTTTTAAAGCATACCAATCAGACACCCAATTTTCGACTTCTTCGTAGGAATCGAAGTGCTGCTCAGCCAATGCGTGCCCCATCGATGAAAACAAATGGTAGTCGGAAGGAGCCAAGTCTGGTGAATACGGCGGGTGGGGTAGCTGCTCCCAGCCAAGTCTTTTGATTGTATCTTGAACCGGTTTTTTTTGTGTGCAGGTTCATCGTCCTGGAGCAAAAATACCTTGCCGTGTCTTCTGGGTAATTCTGGTCGTTTGCCGGTAGCGATCAGTATTAACGGTTTCACCAGGTTTTAGGAGCTCGTGGTACACCACACCTTTCTGGTCCCACCAAACACACAGCATTGTCTTCTTGCCGAATCGATCTGGTTTTGCAGTCGATGTTGATGGTTGTCCCGGATTAACCCATGATTTTTTCCGTTTAGGATTCTTAAAATAAATCCATTTTTCATCGCCAGTAACAATCCGATGCAAAACCGATTTTCTTACGTGACTCTGAAGCAAAATTTCACAAGTGTTTTTTCGGTTTTCCATCTGTCTTTCATTCAATTCATGTGGCACCCATTTTCCACACTTTTGGATCTTTCCCATAGCATTTAAACGGTCAGAAATTGTTTGTTGTGCAACATTTAACATTGCTGACGTTTGCTTTTGACTCAAAGTGTCATCTCCCTCCAATTTCGTTTGCAATTCGGCGTGGGTGGTCTTCCACGTTCTTCATTTCTCCCATCAAAATCATTATTTCTGAACCGGTGAAACCATCTTTTGCATGTTGCTTGTGATAGAGCATGATCACCATATGCCTCGACTGGCATTCGATGCGACTTTTCTTCAAATGAAAACAAAAAATGAATGCTTTTCGCAAATCATCACTTTCTGGTACAAAATTCGACATTTTTAACAAGATGGAAAAGTATTATTTTGTCTGTTCAATGACTTGATGTATACTAAATATTTTTCACAGATGTCATAGCAAACAAGCAAACAAAAATAAGGGCTCGTTCACAACAAATGTTCTCTATCGAGACATTTGTATCTTGACGCTCACTTCATACTGGTACACCTGGTATACCTCAAAGAAGAGCTATTTTTATACGATATTTAATTCACTATTTCCTCACAATCTGTCTCCATGGTATGAGAAAAAGACCTCTCTCACAGAAAATAAACTAGTGTCGATACCCAACTTTGATAGCAAATGATCATATCACCTTCTATTCTTTGTATCATGTAAGACCAACGATATCGGCTCGTCTAGCGTTTCTTTTGTACAAAATTTAGGAACTCTAAAAGCAATTTCTTTTATTAAAAAATTATGTCTGTGCTCTTGTTATTCCTCTCAAATTTCACGATCACATTGGTTCAGTTTCCGACCAAAAATAATAGGATCACAGGGTATTTCCTGATCGAAAAAAGCTTCTCAATCTTGGCCGTTCAAAGTCGGCATAAATCTATAGGTCCTTTGTGTGATATTGAGAGATTCAGCTTACGTGAAGCCATGCAAAACAATATCTTTCAGGCGCTAACGTTTTTTCATACTTACATGAAGCTAAACCATCGTCGGAACTACGGAATTACGTCGCATTGAGCGATAAGGGCCCAGCCATGTTCAAGTTCGATTATTTGGGAGTATGTATTGAGTTCAGATGTAATTGAGTACATCCGCTTACAAGAAACATCAAGTAGAGTTGGAAAGAATTCCGTTGTAAATCATTAATTTCGTTATTTAACATGTGGTTTTATTAGAAACATTTTCTATGCCTTATTTATAAATTAACAATTATACAAGTTTCTACTAAAAGAATAAACGCCAAAACGAATCACAGAAAAAGCTTTGTTACTAATGTATTTTAAGAAAATGTATATTTATTGTAAGTTCTTTCGTTCATCGAATACACTTTTGCTAAATGAAGAGAGCTCTTGTTCAACTAGAGAGTTCAAAGAACCGTCTTCATCTAGCAAAAAAGTAAAGATATAACTTGGTTATGAAAATCATTTATTAACACTTGGATCACGAGTACTCTTCTAAAAACTAATTCCAAGAGGATGGATGCCCTAGTCAATTGGGCAATGATCTCCGAACATACCTGAAATACAACCTGCTTTATAATCTTATCAAGATCATCGAATGCAAAGTGAAGCCCTGCACGAACAAGAGCACTGGGAATTAGCTCTTCAAAATATACATTTCTGATATGTATCCTACCACTGTCATCTTATGACCAACTCGTTTAGAATGGACTTGGAAAAGAGCCTCTCTAACGCAAGCCAAGAATACTCCTTGTTCGTTGATGAACCGGCTGAGTGGAACTGACTGATAGGGAAACTATTCCCATTTTTAAAGTTTCCTACTCGTTGTTTTTGTCCTCAATTTTGACGTAGCCCTGTGATGGAGTTGACGCTGGCGTTGGGAAGATCGAATTTTGAGGCAACATCCCTAAACCAGCACCAGTGGCTCCTGGCAAACCGAACATTCCTCCGGGATAGAGATTCTGATAGAAAAGCGGATTTTGTAGCTGGAACATTGCCATCAAGTGAGTCAATTGAAAGTTCGGTGGTGTCGCACCGTCTTGGGGAGGATTTCCCATTTGCGGGAGAAGCGGTGCAAAAGGAAACGCACTTGCGAGTGGAGCAGTAGGCTGTTCTAGAGGTGTTTCGATCTTCGCTTTTTTAGCTTCATTTGATAGTTGCTGAAAGAAGAGCAAAAAAATGATATGATGAATTTGTCAATCGTAAGCATTTCTAAACTTACAATTTTCTTTGGTGGCCTTCCACGTTTTCTCGACAAAAAGTGAAAACTACTCGTGTCGGATGTGAGCGATGACAATGGAGTGGAAACATCTGGCTGAACTGTGGACTTTGGAGAATCATCTTCACTGCTCTCCTTCTGAGTCTTCTTGAAGTTCTGATAAGCTTGTTCCCCATCGAGACGATCATGCTTTCGTTTATGACTCACAAGTTGACTACTGGAGTGAAGAATGTAGTTGCATCCTTCGCGAACGCAATGAATGTGATTGCACACATTCGAGAAGCGGCAGTTCTCAAATGGACAAGCCTCGGTTTTGAGGATTTTCTTAAAGCCATCCTGAGTGAGTCGCATGTCACGCAAGTGATAGGACTTGTGTTTGTCTACAAAAAGCAAAACAAAAATAAATCGTGAGCATGACACCTTACTCTTAAGTCATTTCATTCTAAACTTACCCATATCAGCCTTGTTTTTGAAGGTGAACTGGCAGTTGTCCCGCCGACAGTGGTAGTGAGATGTTTTCTTGCCAAAGAATGGGCAACTCTCCGTTTTGCAGTCCTCAATTGCGCGGAATCGTTTGAAACTGAAATGGAAAAATGATTGTTAAGTATAATCGAACTACAGAAATTAATATTTTGTATTTACCCTTCTTGAATGATTTCGGAGTTCTTTCGGTGATAGTTTGCATGCATTTGGACATCACTTGTGCTGACGTAAACCTTAGGGCAACCCTCCTCAACGCAGTGATAATGTGTTTGCTTGAAATTGTAAATACATCCTTGGCCGTAGCTTGACGAGCAATCATCCGACGATGAGAAGCGCATAAAACCATAAACTAGGCTTTCCTTACGTTTCTTGTGCCACTTGAGATGTCGTATGATTTCGTCTCGTTTGTTTAGGACTTTACCGCAACAAGGTTGATCGTAGCAATGGAAATGCTCCCGGATGCTCTCCTGTCGGCAGATGATATTTTCGCATTCCAAATAGGATGGGAATTTCTTAAGATATTTCAGAGCTTCTTCATCTGGAAAAGAAAACAAGAATATGAGGATGAATAAAGGTTATTGGTTCAGGTGGAGATCAGGAAATAGGGGAAAACTATGTTTTCAATCTCTGGAGATATAAACTTTTTTCTTCCTCATCAATCACATTCAAATCCTTAAATCCTACACAGTCAGAAGTCAGAACTAAACATTTCATCATTATGACAGCAATTGTATACCTTTAAGTAAGTTTGGGTTTAAATGGAAGTTTTAGGAAAGTAATCACAATCAATGCTCCTATTCCTAAACATAGTTAGATCTAGTTACGAAGCAAATTAGGTGGATGTCGCTGATGTTAGTCAGCTGAAATTAATAAATAATCATGCCCCCAAAATTCTAAGCTGTCCTAAGAATGGCTGATGTCGTCCCGTACAGTAGTCAGTCGCTTCAACCTAAGCCCCCAAGAATAATTTTGCTACGAGGACCGATGGCTCTCAACGAGCAGACTACATTATGTACAATCTTCTCTTCCTCGCCCAACTGGAAAGTCTCTGTGTGAAGATTAACTTTCCTATAATATGATGATGCTAGAAGAGTAAATTCCAGTAACACATGTCGCTGATCCCGAGTCTTGAGGACCGATCTACTCAGTCTTAAATGGTAGGGTGAGTGTTTGAGTTTAAGTGTCGCCAAATTTGCTTTTTAATGATACAAATCATAACTTCTAATTGGAATCCCACATGAGTATAGTATCTGTGAAATAAATGTATCCAATTGGAAGTTCTCGGAAATGTATACATTTTTCTTATTCGCCGTTAAAACAAAAATAGGGAAAACTGGATGTTTGATTAGCCTACAGTCCGACGAACGCTTCTATAATGCAAAACAAACGATTTGAGTATTTGGAATGCAATAAATCATGCTAAATAGCTCTTAGTTAAATTAAGAAAAACACTATGAAACATTTTGGAAAATCATGGAAGACTGAGAAGAATACGAAAATAATTTCTAAAACTAATAGTTCGGAGTCCTAGAAGCTCAAGTATACGTAGTTGCCAGGCTCAATAAATCAAAAAAAAATTATAAAAAACTTACTTTGTAGAATGTTGTCTGCGGTCACTCCTCCGCTTGGCGGATTAAAACTGCAAGATGAAGCTTCCAAATTCTGAAAAAAATATTAAAAAGAAAATGGTTGAAAATATTTAGACCAAAGGTGTCAAGCTATAATAAATAATTCACAACTAAAATTCCAATTATGCGCTTTGATAAATGACAATGGAAAATTAAATAAGAAGTTTATCAAATATTACCGATATCGCGGACTGCCACTAATTCTCTAGAATCGGTTCATATCTACGACAACTTGTACCCTATTACAACAGTGAATAAGTTTCTTTATACTTTCCGACTGCTATATTCGCAACCAAGCGCGATAGCCTTTGATTAGCTAGCGTTTGCACATAAACACCTGACCTGGACTGCATAGTTGTAAAATGTTCTGATGAATCGAAATGTAATAAAAAGAATTCATATGGCTGCGCCTGAATAAGGACACAGCAGATAGAATGAATCCAAAATACTGCAATCCAGTGGTCAAATATGGTGGTCAAATTTGGCCAAACTCTACAAACCAGTCTGGGGTTGCTTCTCTGGTTGAGTAATAGTTCCAACCAAAGTAAATATTTGTAGATACCACAATCGATTGTTCTGCCTTATGCTGAAGTGTAGATGCTACTGGTATGTAGGTTACTTCAGGGCAATGTTCCGAAACGTTCAGAAATAATGATTTTGATGTGAGAAATGAAGAACGTGGAAGACCACCAAAAAAGTTTGAAGACGCCGAATTGCAAACGATATTGGATGAAGATGACACTTTGAGTCACAAGCAAATGGCAGCAATGTTAAATGTTGCACAACAAACAATTTCTGACCGTCTAAAAGCTATGGGAAAGATCCAAAAGTGTGGAAAATGGGTGCCACATGAATTGAATGAAAGACAGATGGAAAACCGAAAAAAACACTTGTGAGATTTTGCTTCACACGTAAGAAAATCGGTTTTGCATCGGATTGTTACTGGCGATGAAAAATGGATTTATTTTAAGAATCCTAAACGGACAAAATCATGGGTTAATCCGGGACAACCATCAACATCGACTGCAAATCCAGATCGATTCGGCAAGAAGACAATGCTGTGTGTTTGGTGGGACCAGAAAGGTGTGGTGTACGACGAGCTCCTAAAACCTGGTGAAACCGTTAATACTGATCGCTACAGACAACAAATGATCAATTTGAACCATGCATTGATCGAGAAACGACCAGAATTGGCCAGAAGACACGGCAAGGTAATTGGCTGGGAGCAGCTACCCCACCCGCCGTATTCACCAGACTTGGCTCCTTCCGACTACCATGTGTTTTCATCGATTGGACAGACTGAGCAGCTCTTCGATTCCTACGAAGAAGTCGAAAATTTTGTGTTTGATTGGTTTACTTTGGAAGACGAACAATTTTATTGGAGTGGTATTCACAAATTGCCAGAAAGGTGGTCAAAATGTGTAGAAAACAATGGCCAATACTTTGAATAAAATGTTTTTACTTTCCCATTAATAATTAGTGTTTTATTTTCATACCGGTACACCTGGCATGTCCAAAAGATTCATGGTTGTAACAAAAAGCGTTCTCAACCAAGTCTTGATTATTAATGTTTAATTTTCAATTAAATTAAATTATTAATCTGTATGCTTTGCTTTTCTGAAGAGTTTTTGTATTGATACCTATGTTTGCATTGAGATTGGACCGATTTGAAGATTAATAGAAAAAAAACTTTTGTATCTGATCACGATTCTTTTCCCAAACGCATTTGCACCAAACGAAGTAAATAATAATCGCATCCACCTTGAATAACCAAGGCGGACTTTCAGATTTTGGAAATGACTGTACAAATAATTTTGTAATTTGAAAGAGCCGTTTCCACGACTGCTTATAGAGAAGGGTTATCTATGTTGCCTTATCCCAACACTAGATAATGTGAAGACATCCATTGATCCTTATTACATGTGTGTGGACATACGAATTTGCGTTCTTGGGTACGTAAAACGGATATGTGTTGTTTCGGATACTGCTACGAAAGCATCGACATAAGTCTAATGGGTTGTGACTTCTACTCAGAAATGTTCTAATATGAATTGCACAGCATACCAATTCACTTTTGAATTCTAATTTTTCTTGAATAATGAATAAAAACGGTTTTGCAATAACAAAGCCTGCACAACAAAGCCTGTACACAAGTACAGTGCAAAAAATAATAAAATTGCATTTTCGATATACAAGCGATATGAAAGGAAACATATGAGCTTCACCCCAAAATTGAGTTCCTTTGGACTTTTTGCATATTCTACCTATCTACCCTTGATGAAATTTGTATGGTATGCAAACGGTCCGATACTGCCAACACAATTAGTGTCCTTAAAGTCGAACACAAAATAGAATCGTTATGATATTTGGATATTGGTGCACTGTTCTATATTCATTACTGGAGCTCAAAGTGTGTTAAGTATTAGTTCACATTAATTCCATCTTGATTTAACTAAGAACATGTGCAATGAGCAAAGTCACTAAGCACGAAACAAGACACTAACAAGACACTAATAATCTGAATCAGATAATCAAGATAAATTACGATCAACAAAATAACTTTAAAATTCACATCAAATGTATGAACACATTGAAGAATGCTTGTGTTAACAGGAACCTTGGCACATAACACTGGACTTTCAAAATCTAAAGCTACACAGCCTTCACCATCAAAGGCATTTAATCACTTTAAACAAATTTCACATACCATTAGACTACTTTCACTCTTTACTGTCACGTTCGCATCACCGTTAGATCCACTGGCATTTGGTGAAATTTTCGCCGATTTTTGTGAAAAATTTGAGTCATCATTTTGCCCAAAGGCATTAAATGATCTCACATTATCCATTGATAGATCCTGTCCCATAGGTGGCGACTGCAATCCACTTGATTCGCACTTAATCGGCGTAAAGGGCTTCATCGAGAAAGAAAAACACAAAACACAATTAAACACACGATCACTTCAATTAGCACTTTAATTCTCACCATTATCGGTGATGAGAACGAATCGGGACTTTCTAAGATCGGCGCAGAAAGTTTCGAATTTTCACCACTATTAATGCTCCCAGAAGCGCCTGTTGAATATGATCCATCGTCCGTTACGACGGCACAGTCCAACGAAGTCCTGGCCAGCCGCTCTGTGGTGGGCGTTGATGTCACTGTAGATGATTGAAGAAAACTTTTTGAAAAATTAACAGGATACATTGAATTAATAGAATTTTCATTCTCGTAAGCTAACTGCTGCACACTGCTGTACGGATTTTTCAAATCACTGTAATCGCTAGTGTTCAGAAGGATATTGCTACAGCTACTAGTGCTAGTACTACTACTACAATTGTTTGGACTTTGCTGTCCTTTCAACGTAGTTGCCAACTCAGTAGATGCTGTTGTATCCTTGTTTTGTAGCTGCTGTTGTTGCATGGCTTGCTGTTGAATTAATTGCTGCTGCTGCTGCTGAATCAGATTCATCATGTAGAGCTGCATAAGAAATTCCAATTGTGTTGCCATTTTTCTGATTCCAACAAAAATAAACAAAATCACTCAACAAACAGAAAGTCAACAAAAAATAAGGAAACGAATGCGTTTTTTTTTAATATGGTGATGATTGCGAAATAAAAATATCAGAGATGCTTTGATATCAATGTTTCAAGCTTGGCGACGAAGCACAAACTGATTTTCAATTTTGATCTGAGGATTGAGGTCGAGATGTTTAAAATTATTTTTTACTGAAAAATTCAATTTTCAACCCTCTCCCCACTTTAAAAAACTGATTTCTCTCTTTTTTATTCTCTCTCTCGCCTCTCTTACGCACCAACACATACGCATAGACGGAAGGGAATCTGTTCCTTTTTTTAAGGAAAATAAACATAAAAAAAGAAGGATCAGTGGACCCTTATCAATTGAACGGGTTGCAGTGTATTGTATTGCGCAACGTCCTCGCTCTTACATGGTGACACACACGCATACAACTGAATTCAGCCGAAGTTCATCCCTTAAATTGAATTCGTCCTTTACCACAGGAGAAGAGATCTTCTCTTGTTCCGTCACATTCGAATCATTTTTTAAGACACGTCGGAGGAGAAGTTTTTAGATTTTACTTTTTACATCCCTCATGCCCTCATTGTAGAGAGGAGAAATGCATCAAGTATTGACATCCCTTCTCCGCCTTTGCAGAGGAAAGGTATCACGATGCTGTGTGGGGAAAAAAATTATATGTCAAGGTATCGCTTAGGAAGTCATGATCAGTAACAAAGAAAAACTGAGTGATGTCCATTGAGACGTGTCAAGTGCACTGAGATTTAACAAAAGAAGTAGCTGCGATTCCATTTCATTTGTTTGCACCGTATCTTCATGATGCAATGTTCGATGGCGCCGAACTACAAGAAGGGAAGGTGCTCTGCAGCCTTACTAAATGTCCGGCTCCATAAAGTAGGACTGGCAGAATAAGGGTTTTGTAGAGCATGAGATGACCAACGTTGATTATTTACAATTTGAACTTGAGGTTTAGAATTACAGTATTTGAGTATGCAGTCTTGTCCAGCAACTTTGTAGAGACTGACATTTTGACTACAGCCACTGATGAGCCCCCACATTCAGTGTTAAAATCTACTTGACAGTCCATTGTGGTGCATTGACTACATCACAGTCCAAACTGTAGGAATATGCAGATGACATAGGCAATGTCCTTGCAAAGCAAGCTGGTCAATGGTCAACGTTCCGCCACACATAATCTAGGAAAAAATGGGACGATCGATAGCTACAATTGTGACCTGTGCTTCCATTGCAATGATGTTCGTCGCGTGGCGTTAACGACCCATCATGTAAAAGAAGCGTTATTTCAGAGACGACAACAAATCTCGGATACGAGTAACTCTACTGCTGACGACCACGGACGATTTTCGGTTCTGCATTTGGAATGTGAGGTCCCATAACAGATGAAGCCAATTATCGGTGATAGGTCCTTATCAGTGCGATTACAGGCCGGCGAAGTCCACCATCGATCAAATCTTCACATTACGGAAGATTATGAAAAAATGTCATGTGATTTTTTCAACATCGTACTTGAGAAGGTAGTGGAGAACTCACTCGCCAACATGATCCTCAAAAAGTCCGTTCAACTGCTAGAATACGCGGACGACATTAACGTGATTGGTCGAACACATCGATCCCTCAATGAACCGTTTGCTTCAAAACGAAGTATGTGCTGTCATCAAGAAAGGACACACAACATCGACCACTCGGTCAGAACGTCAGCATAGGCAGCTACAACTTCGAGATGATTGAGGACTTCATCTACCTCGGCTCCACATTTATCAGTTCTGCTTTCAATGTTTTGTTGCGTTCATGGTTTCTGGAGAAGAAGATTCAAGTAGACATGAGTCTAGCCACGTGTTTACGGATTCAACGCCTAAGGTGGCCAAGCCAGGACAACACTGCTAAGGTCCGAAGAGTCTTTGACTCCGAACTAGCGGGACAACGCAATAGAGGGCTACCTTGGCGCACACAAGTGGAGAAGGACCTCAACCAACTTGGCGTGCGAAATTAGAGGCAGGCTGTGGCGAAGGGTCGTACCAGATGGAGAAGCTTGATGGCTGAGGCCCAGCTTAACTCCGAACTGTAGCGCCATTAGAAGAAGAAAAAGCAAGGAGGTGGTCTTGGCAACCGATGTTAGGTGTGTCGAAACATCTGACTCGAACGACCAAACTCATCTTCTACAAGACTCTTATTTTGCCAGTCCTGGTTTATGGAGCTGAAAGCAGTACGATAAACAAAAAATTCTGCATCGGATGTATGGTCCTGCCTGCGAGGAAGGCGAATGGAGGAGAAGACAAATTTTGAATTCTACTGAACTGTTTTAGTCCGAAAGGCAAATATCTGTCTAGACTGTCACGGAAGCTGCGGCCAACAACGGTCCAGCTGAAAGGGTCTTCGAATCCTAAGGGTCCAGGAGAAGGGGAGAACTTCGGTGTAGAGACCAAGTCAGCGCGGATGTGAGACATCTTAGTCTTTGTGACTGACTAGCAGCGTGCTCAAATATTTTTTAATAACACCCATTTTGAAAGTAGGCCACCAGACAGATGTAGAGGTCACCTTTGGCTGCGACATAAACATTTGCCAAAAGTGCAGAAATTACTATACAAATTTATCGGAATTCCGACGTAAGAAGCAATTTGGAAGGCTTTTTTTTAAAAAAAAAAGAAATTTATTTTTAGGGACGAATCTTGTGCCATTACCCTTCTTACCCTTAATCTAATTGCAATTATCTGTAGCACAGCTAGCATTTTCTGTAGATACGTTCACCCAACGTACTGTCAATGCCACACAACTGTACCTCAGCACAGCGAGTTCACCTTGAGCAGCGCACTCAAATTATGCGCACCGCACCTGTCAACATATTCTCTTTTCCCAAGCACAATCGTACGTAGATATTTAAGGTAGGTTACGTTGATTTTGGAAAGTATAAGAGCTGGTGGTGGCCCGTGGCGTTGTGGGTATGTGCGTCGACCCCAGCCTCGACGTCGTAGGTTCGATTCTAGCTCTGAGCGACGAAAACAATTTTCACGACCCCACCTCTTTCGAGTCACTGACAATGCTCAAAGAGTATATTCTGTCTAGAAAAAGAAGAACCTTATCCGGCTTAGTGTGGGAAACTGGAAAAAAGCTGGCCATCGTACTGCCTGAAGATGCGTTCTGGGTGAGGTCCGAGTACATCCAATTCCTAAAAAGAGAAACAAGAGAGTGGAATACACAATTCTTTTAACCTGTCATGTCGCATGATGCTTGAAACCAACCCGTGCTCTTTATGAATTCGTTATTTTGCTGTTTCCCAAGTCTCTGTGGAAAATGTATGGCCCAGCGAAGATAGGCGCCGATTGTGGAGAGCTAGGCAGTGGCAGAGCAGATGTTGGACGTCTCGGTTTCATTGCCTCAGCTCGGATAGAGATCGCTGGATCCCTGTTCCATTCCGATCGGAGAGTGTGATCCGACGAGCATACAGATCGAGCTGGGGCCACATTGATCTTGTCGTCTGACAGTCAATTCTTTCAAGTGAAGACTAGTTGGCGATCATATATAATGCAATGATCGGTAGTTGTAGTGATCCACATCGCTGATGTCCATTTCAGATCGTTGTCTGGCCAATTCGTCCACTCTTTTTTTCTCTGCGATTGAGCTGTGGTCTGTGTCCCAGCAGAGTTTGACCTTGAGTCGCAGCTTTTCTTGACAGCCTTTGATTTCGTTATACAGGATTCTACTGACTTCAGTGCAGCCTGGCTGTCCACAAACATGGTTATATTGTATGTTTTGCTATCGGTTTCTTGTAATTGTTTGGCTGCCTTCTATATTGCCAGGATCTCTGCTTGGAAGACGCCACACATATCAGAGAGTCTGAATGATTCCTGTTTATGCAGTGTCCGAACAGAATCCGGTCCCAGGACGTGTGTCCATTTTTGATATGTCGGTGAATGATCTGTACATGTACTTTATTGAAATTCATAGATACAATTTTTTTACAAAGTACTTCGAAAATTATGCAGCTAGCACAGATATATAATTTATATCTTACAACTGAAACATTAAATTTTACGAATTCGAAGGAGCATTTTGCAACGTAATGTTTTGATTTGAGAAACTTGCAACTTTTTGATGTGTGATTTTGCATAAGTCGCCCAGCGTCATGCATAAGTTATAATTGCTTAAAAAATTAGTTTAGATATTATAATTTTATTAGTTTTATTCAGGAGTGATTTCCTACATATAAAGGGGTATAACATCTTGGGAGCAGAGCTAATTTTATTTAGAATACGAATACGAACTCACCGAATCACAGAATACGAACTCACCGAAACCTTCAATATCAAAAAAGGTTTTAGACAAGGCGACACGCTGTCATGTGATTTCTTTAACATCGTCCTGGAGAAGATCGTGCGAAACTCACACGCCAACACTAGAGGCACATCTTCCAAAAGTCTGTGCCACCTACGTCTTGGACAGAGTGTCACAATGGGCAGCTATAACTTCGAGGTAGTCAAGGAATTCACTTACCTCGGCTCCGGAGTAAACTGTACAAATAACATCAGTACCGAGATTAAGCGTAGGATAACTCTTGCCAACCGCTGTTTCTTCGGGCTCAAGAGGCAATTGAGTAATAGAGCCTTCTCTCGAAGAACCAAGTTGACTCTATACAAGACCCTGATCATCCCAGTCCTGCTTTACGGCGCGGAGGCTTGAACAATCTCGAAAGCGGATGAAGGAGTCCTTGGTCTCTTTGATAGAAAAGTTCTACGCACGATCTTTGGTCCTGTTTGTGTTGACGGGTTCTGGAGAAGAAGATTCAATCACGAACTGTACGGGCTGTACAGCGACATGAGCCTAGTTAGGCGTCTACGGATCCAACGCCTACGGTGGCTAGGTCATGTAGAGCATATGGACACCACAGCTCCGGCCCGAAGAATTTCGAATCCGAACCTGTCGGGCAACGCAACAGAGGACGCCCGCGTTTAAGGTGGCGCATCCAAGTGGAGAAGGACCTCAACCAACTTGGTGTGCGAAACTGGAGGCAGCTAGCCAGAGATCGCGCTAGTTGGAGAGGCATGTTGGTTGTGGCCCATGTCCACCCCGGACTGTAGCGCCACACAAAGAAGAAGAAGAAGAAGATCTTAGGTTAATGTCTTGTCTAAATATACACCTAGATTTTTGTTTTTTTTTATGTTATTTATAATGATCTTAACATTCAATTATCATTTCGACTATCGTATTTCTGTAGGCTATGATAGTCTGCCAAAAAATAATAGTGATGAAGAAAGTGTTGTCAGGACTAAAAAATATAATTTGGTATCAGTATAGATGTCGCCACTTGCCAAAAGTTTCCATTAAGTGACACTTGTTTCTTTAGAGCAGAGAATTTTAGCACCCGATGTCGGGACACGTTTCAGAAGCGGTTGAATTTGCTAGGATTGGCTCCGGTTCAGCGTTCCATGCATATCCTTTGAACAGTTTGCACACGGGAATCGTATCTGTCTCTCTCTCTAGGAAACAGTTGGGCCGTCTGATCGGAATAAGTTGCCGATTTCAGGACTCTTAACGCCGTCACTGCCTCAAGTCAAGCCTGTCCAACATCGAAGTCTGCACAAGCAAAGAACCGAGCATATTCTGTAATTGCAGCGCTGTCTGCTCTAAAACATGTCACAATAAAATGAAAATAAACAACCTGATCGAACTAAGCAACGATAGTGTGTGCTATCTTCACCGCTATAAAAAAAAGGCACCAATTATTTTGTGAAATGAGATCGATATCCGATTGTTAATACAATGGACATATACTGATGCCAACAGTCAGTCACTCTAATCATTTCCAGTCAGACAAATGCAGAGGGACATAAAAAACTGTATCTATTGGAAACCCTGCGCTATACAATTGAATAGTTTTTTGCATGCTACTTGCATTTTTCTGAAAAAGGTTTCTCCTTTAATACGTATGCTTTCAAAATTAAATGAATGCATAATGAATTTTTGCAGATGCAATTTGAAAATTGAAATCTGCATCGACCTTCACTGAACCATAACCAGCACAAACTGTCATACATTTGAAACCACTTCCCCCCGTGCATTTGGGCCACCTTTGCATCGCACCATATGCCAAACTGTGCCAAAATTTACAAAAAATTTGCATGATAATCCTCTTTCCAATCGCACACGCAGTGTCAGGGGGGAAAGCTCTTTCAACGAAAAAACAAATTTGCATAAATCCAAATGAAAACGGCATTTTTCCTTAAATCAATTCGCACATGCGCACGCTCGCTTGAACCGTTGGCCCCTTGTCAAAAGGCACCGAACTCTTGTTCCTGTCAATGGGGTGCATTTTATGAATAAATTACTAGACACATTTTTGCAAGGATCAAGTTCGACTGTGTACACCATGCCACACGCACTGAGATCTCCTTGCGTGCACACACCTCGTCCATGGCTCGTGCAGTGTTATGCAAATGAACCTGTAACATGGCCTTTTTATTGATTCCTGATTATTCGATATCGGGAACCTCTTTTGCATTTGGCTTTGGTTTGTCAGTTGGTTAGAGAATTTAATTGAAAGCCCTTCACAGGATATGACTGTGATGACTGTGACAGTTGGATAAGTGCTGTGCGTGCGAGTGTGTGCGAACTGAGGCATTGATTTCAATTGAACTCAATTACAGTCAATTGCATGGTCGAGGCCGATATCGAGGAGCCGATGTTTTGACGAACGATTTGTTAAGACGGATGAGTTGTAACCGTTTTTTCCTCTTTTTCAAATACTGTTTTTGAATCTGCATACGTATTGTGTTTTTGGTAAGTCAAAAAGGGGATTCGGTGTGTCAATGGTAATTGAATACTGCAAGAGGAAGAATCCATGAATGGATCCTTAGTGTTTTGATGTTTTGTGTGGATATTTTCTTTTAGTTTGTCTGTTTTGTTCGCATTTGATTGACAAAAATGCCGTTAAGTTGGAAATGAATATTTGCGCCTTTTTTTTTTAATCGTTACTGGTTCGATTCAATTATTGAATACATTGTGCATAGGAATTCAAGAGCTACTTTATTTCTGGTGATATTTTTGAGTTCATCACATGGGCTATTGAAAGAATGTCTATTTTGGTACGAAATTAAAATGAGAAGCTTACAAACTTCTTCCAAAGCGTGTAAGACTTACCGTCAGTTGTCAACATATGTACATATGCACCTGAACGCAACGAGCCCTCAATGAGGTCACACACCTTTACTGTCTTCGACAAAGCGTCTCAGTGAACACTGGACAACTATACCTTGAAGTAGTCAGGGACTTAGAAGTATTTCTACTGCACGTTAAGTAAATCTTGCCAATATTCATTTGGGCTCTATAGGCAACAGATTAAAAGAGCTACATTTCTGCGATTATCAAGTTGTAATTGGCCATATACAAAATATAGACATGGACAATTTCAAAATCAAGTGAAAAATCTTTGCTGTTGCTCTCTTCGAGGGAAAATATTTACGCGCGATCTGTTGCGCGGCTGAGAAATAAGTATTGATCTATGTACATGTAGTGAAAAGGTATCCCTATAGATTTTAGATTCAAAAAGTGACGGGAATGATCGTTAAATAGAAACAGTTCAACAATGGGATGGCATTGCCAATTACAATTCATTAAAAACCGTTTAGCAGATGTTAGCCTTAATAAGAAATTCAATGTCTTGATTGTAGGTCCAATTTATTTCTAAAGACTACGGATAAATCTTTAGTTTAAAATAGCACGAACTTTTTTTATTAGCGTGCATAGTAATATAATAATAATATGGGTGGCGCTACAGCCCATAGAGGGCCAGGGGCTAGCTTCTCAGCAACCACTCGTGTTGTGCGTGCTATTGTTCTTTCACGAGTGGAAGGGAGCTGCAGTTTTATGCCGAATCCGAACGGCCTAGTTTGAGAAGCTTTTTCTAGACAGGAAATACTCTTTGAGCATTGTCTCGAAAGAGGTGGGGTCGTGAAAATTATTTCTGTCGCTCAGAGCTGGAATCGAACCTACGACGTTGAGGTTGGGGTCGACGCACGTACCCACAACGCCACGGGCCACCACTAGCACCATAATAGTTGTGCTAAATTTTTGTTGCGATCGAGACTTGCAATTGTATGAGCAAATCCCATTGACTATAATCACGTTCAATAAGTTACTGATCTTAATTAAAACGTAAAGGCGCACCAGGATGGACAAAAAATAACCTCCAATCAAAATACGAAATCGAAACGTATACATTTAAAACATCCCATTTCCTTCCCAGAATTCTCATTGAATCTATATGACCTACAGTCACCTAATCCACATATGTATGTACGCTCTCAACCCGTTCATTCAGTCTCCACATCTAAGTACTTTCACTCAAAAACCTTTCTCTTACCTTGCATCGCTCACAAAGCGCAGCAGAAAAAATTCTCATGCACTACAATTTGCAATATCGAATTGCACGACAGGACAATGCGTTGGTTTCATCCATCAGAAACCCGTCTCCGACTTACCTCAAGACAACATTACAATCTTCCCCTAATGTAATTGCATCAATCTCCATCCTCGAACAGATAGAGTTACGTCCTCCTGGACGGCAACGGATGCGAATGCCTGCAACGCACAAAACATTCCATTATTTTTTCCTCAAAAAATAAATAATTTCAACCCTTTTTCCGTATCCTATGGCAACAAAATAAATAATTGATCGATCCTTGCACAAATATTGATCCCGAACCACACTGTGCACACACACAGAGACTCCGGATATGCCGAAGCAACAACCGAACAATTTTTCCGAACGACCGACGTGAACACAAAAGGTTCCATCTGTGTAGTGGGCCATGAAAGGATGCGAGCTCGAGTTTCTAGGACCATTCTCTATTCTTCTTCCGATGTGTGCGTTTTTTTTTTTTGCGTAAGGTATTATGAGCTACGTTTTTTGTATTTTTGCAAAACTAGCCAAAGGGTGGGAAACATTTCCGAGCTCTGTGCACGCATAGGAAAGGGGTAACGTGCTCTTTTGTTTTCTGTCATTTTCCCTAAAAGGGTGCGTGTTGGGTGATCATTAATTTCAATGATTTTTTACTACTTTCTTGCGTTTTCTTGCGATCTTTCTTGGCAGCGAAATTCGATCCGTCCAAATGGTGTTCACCTCTTAACCCTTCTCGGGCAAATTGACAGCACGATGGACGATCATTTATCAAAGCAGGATCGCTGGATTTGTAAGTCTCGAATTTCATCACGTTTCCTAATGATTTTCAGTTGATTTTACGCACTTTTTTACATGAAATTTTTGCTAATTATTTTCTCTCAAATTAATGATGTCCTGGCAGATTTGGTTGGACTGTGGGAAAATGGTGAGAAATGTCCTCTGGCGCTTGATCGATTGTCATTAATCAACTTTCTTGTTCGCCATTTCAAAGCCTTCGAACGGTGTGTATGGATGCGGAAGTAAAGTAATCGTTTCTTCAAATTTTTGCTTGCCATTGAGTGGAGGTTCATGTTGAAGTTTCTTGAAGACATTTTGATTGATATTGCAGAAGGAGAATTCGATTCGACGACAGCTGGTATGAAATTTCGGAACGACTGTCCACTAGTTGCAAAGTATGATGATGTAACTTTCTCCTTATAGAAGCTGTCCGTACATTACGTACGTCTTCAAAGGATAGTTAAGAGTAGTCAATATCGAAATTAATAGGGTTAATTTTTTAGGTAGACTGATATGTACCCAGACAATGTGTATGTAACAGTCGCTTCTAGATTGGATTCAGTTGTTTACAATCGCTTATTTCGAGTTGAAATAGAAATCGTTTTTTTCTTAGTCCAGTACTACCTTCAGTTAAGCATCTGATTCATTTCATTTGCCATCTATTATCGTGATAACAAGCTTTACAAGCGCAACTCAAGAATTTAATTCAGGATTGTTAAAGAAGATCGAGTTTGTGGAAGGATTTTGAAATATATAGTCTTACAGATTCCCCAAGGATTAAAGCCGGATGTTTATCATTAGAAAAATTATGTTAAGCCCGACATTTTAGCTTTAGTGGAATTCCAAAAAGTCGCATTTGAAGCGACGATATGTTACGAGATGGATTAAATGTCAATAATAATAATTCAAAGTGCGAGATGGATCCGGGTCTAGTTGCTATCAGAACCACTCCTGTTCCTCCGCGTAGTTCTCGACACAGCGAAATGTTACCAGTTGGTCTACCTAAACCCTGTCAAAACCTTTGTCTCTCGGATACATTAAATGTAGTCCACAAGTTATGTTCTCTCCGAACATAACACATGAAATATTTCCCCAAGCCACAATGTTTGTCAGAGGGTTAGGTAATGTTATGACAGACTTTTGTATTGGTCCCAAGCTATGAACATCATTTTGGAGTAGAACAACTGACTAAGATCATCGTTTCTTCCATGAAGAGAGAACGAACGTTGTTCGAATAAGACATCCCTCTTTCAATCACATGAAATAATTATTGAATAAAACTCCACATCTATAGGTTATAAAAAATGCAATATATTTTCGATCTCAAGTGAACAAGAAGGGAACAATTTACTTGTTCACACTCATATTTATCTTATTATATTTCGTTAAATGTTAAGAAGATATACACTACTTCTTGTATTTACGCTAACAACAACATGATTTAAGTAATAGCACGAATTAATAATTCTTACGTGGTAAACAAGGAAATTTCTAAAACTAGCTTGACATTAAGAAAGGGAACGTTGGTCATCATCAGTCAAATGCAATTATTTATCATAATTTAAGTAAAAAACAGAACGTCTTGGTAATACAAAACGTAAATATGATCGCATTTTTATTTCTTCTTTGATTGACCAGCACTTTTAAATGATTTACTAGATCAAAATTTACATTTTTATTGTATGTAAGTTAGAAGATTTTCCCGTCTTTCTAGTGTTAACTTACTTATTTAACTAACTTAATGCAGGGCATATGACAGAGCTTGTCATCAAACTTTTTAAAAATTCGTGCCTATAGTATCGATGCACCGATCCACAAGAAAGGAGACCACTTCAACTGCGCCAACTATCGAGGGATCAGTCTTGTTAACATCGCGTATAAGACCTTCTCTGCCACTCGTCAGGCTGTGCAGGATGACGATGGAGAACTCTCGCTGCTCCATCAAGGTCGGTAACGAACTCACCGAGACTTTCAATGTCAAAAAAGCTTTTAGACAAGGTGACGCGCTGTCTTCAACATCACCCTAGAGAAGATCGTGCGAAACTCACACGCCAACACTAGAGGCACTATCTTCCAGAAGTCCGTGCAATTGTTAGAATACGCCGATGACATTGACGTGATTGGCAGAACTCAGCGAACCGTCAGTGAGGCTTTTGCTAACATTGAGACGGAAGCGGCTAAAATGGGTCTGGCGGTGAATGAGGGCAAAACGAAGTATATGCTGTCCTCAAAAAAGGACATACAACATCGACGTCTTGGACAGAGCGTCACAATGGGCAGCTATAACTTCGAGGTAGTCAAGGACTTCACCTAACTCGGCTCCGGAGTAAACTGTACTAATAACATCAGTACCGAGATCAAGCGCAGAATTACTCTTGCCAACCGCTGTTTCTTCGGGCTCAAGAGGCAATTGAGTAATAGAGCCCTCTCTCGAAGAATCTAGCTGACTCTATATAAGACCCTGATCATCCCAGTCCTGCTATACGGCGCGGAGGCATGGACAATCTCGAAAGCGGATGAAGAAGTCCTTGGTCTCTTTGAGAGAAAAGTTCTACGCACGGTCTTTGATCCTTTTTGTGTTGAAGGGTTCTGGAGGAGAAGATTCAATCACGAACTGTACGGGCTGTACAGCGACAAGAGCCTAGTTAGGCGTCTACGGATCCAACGCCTACGGTGGCTAGGTAATGTAGAGCGTATGGACACCACCCCTCCGGCCCGAAGAATCTTCGAATCCGAACCTGTGGGGCAACGCAACAGAGGACGCCCGCGTTTAGGGTGGCGCATCCAAGTGGAGAAGGACCTGAACCAATTGGTGTGCGAAACTGGAGACAGCTAGCCAGAGATCGCGCTAGTTGGAGAGGCATGTTGGTTGAGGCCCATGTCCACCCCGGACTGTAGGGCCACACAAAGAAGAAGAAGAAGGTATCGATGCATCACTTCTATGGGTTGGATTTTTTTAGATTTGGTGCAAGATTTATATCGACCAAACAAATGCCTTTCTTATTTTTTTGAAAATGATTTCCTTTTTGTTACTTTCAATCCAAATGACGTACGTGCAGATTTTCAAATTCGTTCCAATAATCACGACCCCGCCTTGTTGACCATAGAATTGGAACGACAGCGGATATAAAGTGAACATTGAACTCCGAACTTAACTGCTTTGTTTATTGAGGTAAGAACAATAGAGTGGAATTCAAAAACTAAATCCTGTCTGCTATATAAGATATGATAAGCTAACTCTTAATAATCACTCATCAGTCATTATCCATGCATGACTCTTTTATTGATGAAAGCGAAAAGCTTAATCTTTGGTATATGTACGTACATTTATTTTAATACAATCACATATTCCGGGTTCCAATTACGCTGCAAAATGTCTGAATTCGTAAATCGATTCAAATAATATTGCACTCCCTCCGATTTACAAGGCTTATGTTCGCTCTACCCTTCAGTGCAATGTTCATATCTGATCAGGACCACCCTGCAAACTACTATAGTAAATCCAAAAGTAAGGAGACAACAGCATGGAAAAGTCATTCGACTCCCCCGAACATCGACGTACTGTCATCGAAGTACTGTTTTGTACACTTGTTGATGGGAGGCAACTTACGGCACCACCTGCACCAAGCATTCACCTGATTTAAAGTTAAGGACTGACTCGATGAAGAAATTCCAAAACTTGTAGCAGGATTTTGGAAGCCCCGGAGTCATGGGTAGCTACAGGTACTGTTTTATTTAAATTTTGTGTTTGTGGGTAAAATAACTATTTAGCTCATCTTCTTATGTAACATTTTAGAAAGCATCGGGAAGTTAAGAATTAATTTTAGCCAATTCAATTTCTTTTCCTCTGAAAAATCCTCAGCAAGTAAATTGGAACTGATTGGGAATGAGAATAAACATTTTCAATATTTGAGACTTTCAAATGAATTTTGAATCAAACATATTTCGTGAAAGGCTCGTTCGATGAGTTTATTTCGAAATTTTGCATTTACTGAGTAGCTCGATAATAAAATTTGCGTTGTTGCTTTAACTGTAGTGTTGCGTTTTTAGAGTGTTGCTTAATCGATTAACTGATGATTGAATACGTTTCTAAATGCCCAGAATTGCATCTACCACATTATTGTAACAGAATATTGTGTAAGGTTTGCACCGTATCAGAATTTGGTAACGACGTTTATGACTACGATAACTTTCCGAGTCTTCGACACCGAGCCATTGGGACAGCGCAACAGAGGACGTCCTCGCACTAGATGGCGCACACAAGTGGAAAAGGACCTCAACCAACTTGGTGTGCGCAACTGGAGGCAGCTGGCGAAAGATCGTGCTGGCTGGAGAGGCATGTTGGTTGAGGCCCAGGTCCACCCCGGACTGTAGCGCCAATCGAAGAAGAAGAAGAACTTTCCGAATGTGCGATCCCGGGAATCCGGTTGTGTCATTCGCGATGCACCATGCAGTTCGGTTCAAAAACCTCTGAACCGTTCGAAACTTGCACCGGATTTCGACAAGGAGACGCGCTGTCGTGTGATTTCTTCAATCTGGTACTGGAGAAGATAGTGCGGCGGGCAAAAGTCAACTCGGAAGGCACTATCTTCTACAAGTCAGTCCAGCTGTTGGGATACGCGAATAACATCGACATTGTCGCGCGGTCCCAACGTGCCATAGTGGAAGCTTTCACGGCAATTGAGGAACAGGCGAAACGAGCTGGTATTAAGGTCAACGAGGACAAAACAAAATATATGCTGTCGAGCAAAAAACGATCCGCCACACACCACCTAGGCCAAAACATTACAATCGACACCTACAATTTCGAGGTAGTAAAGTAGTTTGTCTACCTCGGGGCAAACGTAAACTGCACGAATGACATCGTAGTGGATATCCGAAGTAGAATCGCTACTTCGATTTGCCAAGACAACTGGGCTCGAAACTCCTGACTCGAAGGACCAAAATCATGCTCTACAAAACTCTTATCTTGCACTCTTATCTTGCACTGCACTGACACTGAGCAAGACGCCAGATCTGATTCTTAGTGCCTTCGAAAGAAAAATTCTACGAGCGAACTCCACGAGCTGTACAAGGATGTGGATGTAGTCCGAAAGGCAAAAATCCGTCGACTATACTGGCTCGTCCACATCGAGCAAATGGACAACAACGTTCCAGCAAAGATGAAGACCGAACCTCCGGTACAGAGACCAATTCATCGTGGATGTAACACAGCTTGGCCTTGATGACTGGAAACAGCGTGTCTAAGACCGTCATGATCAGGCTCAGACCCTTCATGGGTCATCTGCCGGATAAGTAAGTAAGTAAGAGGGCTCCAAAACAAGCATTTTTAATATAGGAGTGGGTTTTGGCGTTTAAACTCGAAATATAAAACTAATATATAAAACGAAGTGTAACGTTTAGTATGTGAGATGAAGGTACTGAGGTTGGTTCAATTAGAGGATTGTTGGCGAAAACGATTACGTTGAAAATAAAATTCAAGACAAAGAAAGGTTACAAGAAGTTCTTGAAAATACCAATTTAGAAAGAGAAGTGCAGAGATAGGCAAATGCAAAGTTAGTTTCGGCTAAGACAAATAACCAAATAAAATATTTTACTCGGCTCTTTGAGTAGATATTACAAAAGTCAAAGGTTCAATACCTTTACCTTACACCTTACCTTCTACCTTACAGAAGAAGATTGTAAAAATTCCTAGCTCAGCTATTGTTGAATGCTATAGCCAACACATGGGAGCAGTTGATGTTGCCGACATGCTCCTTCATTTTTCTGGTACATAAACTTATCAGTAGTCTATAGTTGACTGTACCACAGAGAAGCGAGGACAAAAATTCACTTTGTCACTACTAAATCAGTTCCAGTTGAAAATTGCTAACAAGTTAAGCAACGCCAGCAATTAAAAGCTCCTACACGCAACAGAGGTCGCCTAGCGTTACATCTCTCGACAATGTAGTCAGATCCACCAATTCAGGTTCTTATTAAAGAAGAACGTATGTTGCAGAACTAGAAAAAGTCATACAATTAGACCAAATCGGTCAGAGGATTAAATGGGTATCGAAAGGCCGATGCAGGCTATGAGTAAAATTGGGTATTCCCACTCAAAGTCCTCTAAATGCAACTTTTAAAAGAATTGTTTTGTGTCGTTTCACTTTTTAATTGTATTATTCTGATCTCTCTCAAAAGCAGTCATCAATTTTTGACGTCAAAGTTACCGAACTAATTGTTTTTTTTTTGTGATGTTGGTTTGGCTATCCTACAGACATGAATCGACGTTTCCGAAGCCAACGGAATTCCTATTTATATCTCTTTTGCCACTAATTTATTATAAATTATAAAGTTTAATAAAATGAATCCACAATGATTTGCAGTTAATTGTTCTACAACATGCGTAAGACAAAAACATTTTAGTTCAATTTGAACCACTGTCGTGATTAGAATTAAATTTGATTAACCCATTTCGTCGGAATAACTCAACCTTCTCAATCTGCTGAAATTTGCATAAGTGATTGAACGCCCATGAATATTAATTAAAAGAAGTAAACCACATCTAAATTTGCATTTAGTACATTCATCTTTCCTTCAGGATAACACGAGTTCCCATGTAACCCTTGTCAGCGCAAAAATTAGCGAACCAATGTAGGTCCCTTGTGGGACACCGAAATCACCATTAATTATTACATTTGCGATCCCAACGCGAAAATCCGCTATGCTCATCTGCATCCAGGTATGCGCCGCAGCGTGTTGCAATAATGCATCGGATTGCGAGAACCCCTTTCGCGAATATCAAATTTCCCAAGGAATCTACGCTTGCTTCACCCTTTCACCGGAGATCACCACGAGACGCATCTAACCCGAAATGCAGTGTCACTGCCTATGATCCTCCTATCGCAGCATCCATCTATTATGTTTTCTTGCGCAAACATCGCAGTGATCGTTTGGATTTCACGAAATTCCCATGGAATTTAGGCTAAACATCTTGCCGACCCTTACACGGTGAATCTTTTCCGCATTCGCCGATCAAAGGGTGCAAATATCTAGTCGATGAGCAAAAAAACACACGGAGCATCCATAAGAGGACGACAGTCGCTGGGCGAGAAGCAAAAATGAAAAAAAAAAAAAGAAGATCATTCGCCGATCGAACTTCTGCAGAAATTCGAGACGAGCATCATCGACATCATCATCGTGATCCTCTCACCCCTGGGCATCGGACGACGAAAAAGGATTTTCAATTCACGGTAAATTACGTCAAAACTTAGAGCTCCTTCGAAGGAAAAACCGAAGCGAAAGCAAAATTCCGATAAGGTTACCTAAGTCCCTAGGAGAGGAAGGATCACAACCCTTGCGACCCCTCGTCGCATTACCAAAAACTCACGATTTTTCCTCAAATTTCAAGGATCCTAACCCGCAGTAGGGATCGACGGTTCCCAGAGGTCTCCCCGATGTGGCACGGAGTATATTAGAGAATTCACCCGTGAAAGACATTTACCACCGCCCAGAGTCCATAGGTTAGGACTATTAAGGTTAAATGATAATGCACGACGACGTCCTGGATACCTGGACCACTGAGGATGATTTTGTTTTCTTCGATTCCTTTTTTTGTGAAATTCCGTGATTTTTTAAGGATTTTCTTGTGTTTACTTTACCCCTTGGGTTAATTGTCCTTAGCTAATAGTGTCCTCGCCGAGTCGACGGGAAAAAATGGGATGCCATCAGGTAAGGGAGCTTCTTCATGAATTACCCTGACAATGGAATTTGGTTATTGATCATCATGCAATCGATGGAAGGATATTTTTTAACTTCATTCACACATCTGCATTGTCCTGTAATGATCGACATCTCTTTTGAATAACGCGCCGCACAACGATTGAGATGGCAAATGCCTGACCGTTTCATTGTTGCAATGAAAGGACACATAAGAGTGCATCCCTAATGTCCTTTGAATGAAAGGGAAAGTCAACACAATGCATAATGACGACACAAGGAAGAACTATTTATGCAGATTGGATGAAAGAACCAAGGATGAGAATGAATTGTGTGTGTTGACAGTTGAGGTCAAGCGTGGTCAAGCAGGACGTAAGGAAATTACGGTGATGATGTGAAGATGGTAATCTTATTATGGGTGATCCTTTGGACAGCGGGGAAGATTTCTTACATGGGGTCTATTGCTGAGCACTTGTCGAACACATAAATATTTGATGTCCATTTAATTTCATTTAGGAATGCGGATAAATGCTGAACTTTGGTGGCAGCAGCAAAAGGGAAGGAAGTGCAATATCTTATTACTGGTAAGGTAAATCGGTTCGAAATGGATGATCCATTTTCGGGAGCAGACACTATAGAAGAAGCTACAACAAGACGGAAAAGGAATGCTGCTGAGGTTGGTCTATGTACTAGCGCAACAAAAATCTTGTTCTAGAGTATTGTCTGATTTCTCTAATGGTTGTCGAACAATTGTGAACAGTAAAATTACCAGGACACTTAGAACATTTTTGGCTCATTGTGATATTAAATGGACATCAAACTGAAAACTGGTTTTGGTTTTTTACTCTGGGAGGGGAGGACCTATTTCCCCCGCTTAGGAGAACGGGGCAATTTAGGAAAAAATATTACTTAATGTAAAAAGGATTGCTAGAAAACAGCAGCTACGAACAACAGCTTGTTTTGGACCCCTATACTAGAGGCGGTCATCACTTTATGGCGCCAATGTTATCGTGCTCTCTCCCTTTGGTTTCACTTCGATTCGAACCGGGACCCGCTAAAACAAATGGCAGGCACTCAATCAACTGCGCCGATGATATTTTTAAGCGGATTGTACATTTAAGACTTCATACATTTTACGATCCATTGAAGGAACTTCCTCAGTTTTCATTGAATTTTTATGGCGAAAAGATTAAATAATCAGGTTCGTCTTGTAGACAAGCATAGTTTGGAGTACGTTCAAGAAATACATGTATTTGATACTTAAATAATACTTAAAAACTAAACTAAGCTTAAGCCTGTCACAACCGCCTTATAGAAGATATAAACCCACCATATTGCTTAGATTTCTGTTTTACGTGTAATTCAGTTTCTATACATAAACTGAAGCAGCTGTGTTCGGGTAAACGGTGCTAAATCAACTCCTTTTTTTCATCGATGGACTTATGTAGCTTCGACTTGGGTGCATCTTGTCACCAATCCTATTCATTATTCATAACGATACACGGACTGAATGTTGCTGTGAAGCCGAGGAATTCTCCACATTGGGAGAGTTGAGGGCGAGATATATTCTTTTTGCAACTGACTAGTTTCAGACGGAACTCCAAGTTCAGTTTGAGCAGTTGCTTCTACGATCGGAAAACACTGTACGTGGTACGAATGTCGACGTATAGCCCTTCCATTGGCCGACCGCTTGACAGACTCGGGACGAGATGGCCCTTCAGTCCGAAAATTCGCCGTGGGAATGATGTTTGAGACATTATTTTTTGCCATATTCGTCATACGAGCAGGAGAGGATCTTGCTGAATTAACTTATTTATTTATTTATTATTATCTACAAGTGACTTACGTACTAACAGATTCTGAACAATTAAGGTACAATAAGTGAAAATGTTAAGCATATAAATAACGTAACTTAGATAGTAAATAGGCTTAATAATTCATTTTTAAAATTATATCTACTATCATCTAAATCCAGATATTGCGAATATTTGTTAAAGGCTCTGATTACCCTTGTAAGCGGTTCATTTCTTCCGTACTCAGTGTTATGAGACCTTTCAAATAATAACTGTCGACTACGGAGTGGCCTAGTGGGCAAGTAAAATTTAAGTAACGCCAGGAGATAAGGACATTTTATATGGGAAGATAAAATATCCCTAACAAACATTACTTCATAAACAGTACGTCGCGTTTTTAAGGTTTTCAAACCGAGAAATTGACACTTTGCCATGTAGTTCGGGCGAAAATTCCATCGCATTTTACAAAATATGAATTTAGTAAACCCCTTTTGTACTTTTTCAATGCGGTCAGAATATGTGACAAAATAAGGATTCCATATAACAACAGCATATTCAAGAAAAGGCCTGACCATGGACACGTAAAGGGATAAAAGTGCGAATGGATCAGTGAATAATTTAGTATTACGCTTTATGAAGCCGAGTTGGCTTTAGATAATATGTAATTTACATGTGAGTGAAAAGAAAATGAGGAGTTCAGCATTACTTCTAGGTCTTTAACACTCTTTACTTTAGAAAGATTAGCTGAACCAATGAAGTAGTTAAATTGTATAGGGAAGGCTGATTTAGAAAAAGAAATTGATTGACATACCATACCATTATCCATTCGCTTTGTTTTAAGGGCTTTACAACATTTTCAAACACTTACATTTGTTAACCTTTCGCTTAGACACGAATCGAGTCTACAAGGCTATTACGGCTCCAAATGGCGAAGTTTGAAAGGCGCTTTATGTACAAGTAATTGAACAATGACATTGACTGGAATGCTGTAGAGACACGCTTACTTGTTGAAGTGGGTGGTACAGTGTGGATCGGATTTTTTGGGTTTGGTACTATATTCACATCTTGATACAGCTCGTGGAGTTCGCGGTTATTTCAATCACCTTCATCCGATGTGGAATTTTGTAGAAAACAATTTTGATGCTTCAAGTCGACAGTTTTGACGCATTGGTTTTCAAAAACTGATGAAGCAACTGTTATTAAGAGTGATTTGCAGTCCAATCGCTATTATAATGTCGTACGTGGAATTTACGTTTTTCCAGAGCCATAAATTATGTAAATTGCTTGTCGTGACGAATATTGAGCCCAGAAGTGAAGGCATTTTCTAAACACAAACTTTACCAGCGCTTGGTTAACAAAATCAAATTATTGTCCACTAACAAAAAAATACTCATCATCATTCCCCACGTTCGTACGTCAAAAAACCTTTGTTCACTTAGGAGTTCAACGGAAATAACAGTTACATGAGTGCAATTGAAAAAAAAAATATATATCACAAAATATCCCTTCCATTGTGTCCTTTCACAACTCTCTGGCCAAAGGGTAGCCACGGGCGCGACGGCGACGCACGCATTGTTATTTTTCAAACTCTCTGCAGTCATCCTCGACGTATTCGCATTGTCATTCTCGATACACCGTCATCCCTTGTGGCTGCCGGCCATGGACCTTTGGCGAATATTACGCAAGAGGCTACAGGCACCAACACCACCTTTAAACTGACATAATCTCAAACGTCAACCCTTTTTTTTAAATTCGGTAAAAACAAAAATTGAATTTTATTTCTGGCGTTTCTCCTATTCTGAAATCCTTTTTCGATCGCATACATGTGGAGAAGGGTCCTTCTGAATTTCCGTGTGTGTGTGAGTGCTCACAAACATTGCAGCATCCATGGACGTCTTTGCGCCAACATCATCAACGGCGGCGCGGCGTGGCCACACCTGGCGCTTTGGTACGAGACTTCCTTTTTGAGCAAAAGGATTAAGGAATTTCTTCAGTTCGACCTCATCTTGTTGTTGTTGCTGCGAGAAAGATTGATGATAGAATGCAATCCTTTTTCTTGTATTTTTCAAAAAAAAATTCTTCTTCCATTCATACAGCACCGGGCCACAACATCGATCTGTAGACAGGAAAGATCAAATTAAAGTTTTTTTTTGCTCAAAAAGGATCCATCGATTTATTTGGTGTTTTCTTATGGATATTTTTTCAGGGGATGGTCCTTTGAGGGGCACATGTGCGCACCGTGCCGTAGCGAAAGGGATGAGGATGATTAGTGCTGAATGTTGTTTTGCCAGAACATTTAAAGTTGACACGATCGGGGGTGGATTACTACAAGAGTATTTATTTTATTTTTCACTGCAACACCGAAAGGACCGTCACGAGGGTGTGCTGCCAATTGCGCAATTTATGAACACACAAAAAAAGATCTGCAATGCTGTTCGTATAAAGGATACACATTTTGTGTAGATATTTTTGGTTAGTTAGTTTAGTTAACATTTTTTTTTTAAATGTTGGGACTTAGCATGAAATATGTTTTAGAATTTAGTTTGATATCTGGTTCGAACCAAACTGATTTTATTAGTTAGCATGTGCCTGAGATGTAAGTAGGTAAACTGGGCTTTAAAGTAGGACAACTTCCAAGGATTAATTTTAACTTAAGGAGAAGGTATTAATTATTATTAATGCGCTCATGGGCGCCATTTACTGCCGATTGATAATATTGTACATTTTCAGAGGGATATAAAGTGTGCCCCAAAACTAAGCAAAAGGTGGACAACAATATCAGATGGACAAACAAGCATCTTTTCGCGTGCGTCAACTTGGTCTATTCCTCTACTGCGCCGCACAGTGCAAAAAAGATCCGATTGTTCCTTTGCGAATATTGAAATGTTGGAACCGGATTGTTGACTTCTACAACAATTTCCCCAGCAGAAAGGTCGATTAGCTTAAATCCATTATTGAAGGTGGTGTCATGAGTGCCTTACATACAATTTTAATGTCGTAGCTAGGGCACTCCTCTTTTGTTTTGTCCAACAGCTCATAAGGACTGTCTTTGATGTCGTCGCCTTGATGCTAATTGTCTTGAGGAGCTTATTGACAAACATAAACGATAAGACTTTTTGACCAAGGGCTCTAACGACAAAACACATCCAAAGAAGCACTGTTTTTGTTGCTTGCAGTATGTATCACAGTTCTGATGAGCCGTGGCGTTATGGGTGTGTGCGTTGACCCCAACCTCAACGTCGTAGGATCGATTCCTGCTCTGTGCGACGATAACAATTTTCACGACTCCACCTCTTTCGAGTCACAGACAATGCTCAAAGAGTATTTCCTGTCTAGCGAAAGCTTCTCAAACAAAGCACTTCGGATTCGGAATAAAACTGTAGGTCCCTTCCACTCGGGCGAGATAAATAGCACGCACAACACTAGTGGTTGCTGAGAAGCTAGGCCTCTCTTGGCAAAACAAATAAAACGAAAACAGCGTGTTCTTCAGCACAATAAAAAAAAACAGCATAAGCCGAAAGGCACAGAAAAATTGTACAATAAAAATAGCTTACAGTACCCGTATAGGGTCAGTAGGTTAGGTGTAAAAACATTTGTTAAGTTAGTTAAGCTAGTCTTAAGCATTTTTGTCTAGCATGTAAGTGAATGAAAAAAAAAACTAGGCCTAATAGTATATCACAGTTGCTTACATTCCACGGACAGATCCGAAGATCGTTGTCCTAATTTCGTTAGGAGGACTTATCATAAGTAATTCCATTCCGGGGCAGTGGCGGCCCGTGGCGTTGTGGGTATGTGCGTCGACCCAAACCTCAACGTCGTATGTTCGATTCCTGCTCTGTGCGACACAACACGGCCCCACCTCTTTCGAGTTACTGACAATGCTCAAAGAGTAGTTTAGAAAAAGCTTATCAAACTTGGCCGTTCGGAGCACAACACCAGTGGTTGCTGAAAAAATAGGCCCAGGCCCTCAACGGGCTGTAGCGCCACCCTTATTATTATATTATATTATTATTAATTCCATTCCGGGGCTAGTTGTTGCTTCGTAACCATTGCTTTTTCCGTGTCCGGTGTTTATGGGGGAAAGATGTCACGTAAATTTACCAACTTGAGTTCGTGTGAATTGTAACCAGTATCCAGTATTGCATGTAAAATTACAACTACTAGACATCTTCCTGTATCCATCCGGTAGCCAGCGTCTAAAAAAAAAAGAAATTGACTAGTAAATTTGCTGCCCTTAATTTTTCTATATGAACATACAAAAATTAAATTTGACAAACAAATTTAAGCACAAAATATTTTAAATCGTGCTAAATGGAATAAAATCGTGTACAAGAATTAAAAATATCTTATTTTCAAACCGTGTTACATCAAAACCGTGTAAAAAAAAGACCGTGTGAAAACAGAATTAGGTGTAATTTGACTCACGTCCGAACAACGTGTACAAATTGATCAGGTTTATTCACAAAAAGACTGTTTGATAAACTCAAACTAAGACTCAACTATTGTCTAAATGCAATTACATCTAGAAAAAGTGAACCAAATCAGCGCCCCCGTTCACAAAAAGGAAATCATACATCTTGAACAGCTACAGAGGCAAATCCTTGCTCAGCGTTGCTTTTAAAATCATGTCCATCGTGAATGTCGAAAGCCGTTTTGTATCGCACTAAACATTTTGCAGCCCGGCAAATCGAAAATGGACAAACTTTCTACGAGTTCTAAAGCCGCATACTACATCATGACAGAATTTGAAACACCAGGAAACCTGGTTCTGTTGTGTTGCACCGGGGTGATTTGGTTTGGTATTGGGAAAAAATTGCAGAGGACAGCTGTATGTAAAAACTGAAAGCAAAATGCTAAGTTCCTTCAAGTCATTTTCAAAATTATTCTATAAAAACCTTGCGAATTTGCATAGTCCTGCTTTATGGAAACAAAAGCTGGATAAGATGTATAGTCCAGTCCACGAAAATGATGAGTGAAACATGATGATGTTCATGCAGTCAGGACGCCAACATTCTGTTGATTGCGCTGCCGCGAGCATGTGCCTTGACCGGTGACTAATGTTCCTCCTAAAGAAATCTTCGAATCCGCGCCTTCAGGTTCGAGAAGGAAAGAAAGAACGTATAGCCAGTATAAATACTAAGTCTCCACAGTCATGGTGGTGCAAGACTGGAAACCGCGTGGTCAGGACCGTTAGCAATGAAATGGAGCCTAAGCAATATATTTAATAGAAGGGCGTAAGGAGAAGTTATTATTAATGTCACTTTAATGTACGTCACTATTTTTCGATTCATCAGTAATGTTTTGAGAAAACGTCTGGATGACGCCGTTGGTTAAGTGCCTGCCCTTGGTTATAGAGGTCTCAGGTTTGAATCCCAGTGAAAGCAAGGGTTAATATGCCTTTTCTGGTTTTCAAATCTGGTCCATTCACATTTGAAATTAACTGTACTGGGTATCACAATGGACCAACAATGGTCTAAGTATTGTGGCAATTTCGCTGGCAATCCAATAACCTAAACTAATATAAATGTTTTGAGAAGAGGTTTCAACCGCTGAGGGTTAGTCGTCTAGTGGAATGATCAAATGACAATCGCCCTCAGTTGTAATACAATTATCCGGGAGTATAGTTATTTCAGACATAGCCCTGTACAGAAAACCATTTGTGCTGTATTCATTAATGTATGTCTACCCCGTCTGAGGATGAAATAGCATATGTGCCCTTTATATTCAATATAAACTTCTATATTTTGAATATTGAAAAACTCAAATAACTTAGATGCTCAAGAGTCCAACATATTGTAGTAGAAGCTTAAGTTTGTGAACAAATGCGGGATATTCAAAATCCTCAGCTGGTTTAAATTAAGGCAGTCATTTGCCGTTCTTCCATCTAATTTTAAGGGCGATTGGTAATTGTCGGCCGCCGCTAGTAATATATAATATAATATGGGTGGCGCTACAGCTCATAGGGGGCCAGGGCCTAGCTTCTCAGCAACCACTCGTGTTGTGCGTGCTATTGTTCTCTCACGAGTGGAAGGGAACTACAGTTTTATGCCGAATCCGAACGGCTTTGTTTGAGAAGCTTTCTCTAGACAGAAAATGCTCTTTGAGCATTGTCAGTAACTCGAAAGAGGTGGAGTCGTGAAAATTGTTATCGTCGCACAGAGCAGGAATCGAACCTACGACGTCGAGGTTGGGGTCGACGCACATACAACGCCACGGGCCACCACGTTCCGCTAGTAATGTACAGTTTGTTTTAACATTTCTTGTATTCTGAGTCGAATCTTAGTGCGGTTTATCAAGTACAGCCTCAAGTTTCCCTTAAAAAACAAGCATTTATTCAACGTACATAACGATCAGAAACCTTTTAACTTTTTTTTCATAATTTCATTTCACTTAAATTTTCAACGCAAGTTAGGGATCGAAATCCTTTCACATTTAAGTGACCGTTGATCACGCTGTACGTGCCTCTGCCTCTTTCACATTAATTTCCCTCATCACATTGACCCTGTGAATATCAGTTCAACCCTCTAAGGTGCAACCCCATTTGTTTATGCCTGGACCTTAACGCATCCCCGTATTCAAATCCTATTTCGAGCAGACCATCCTTTCGCGCACAAGCTGTCCTAATTTAACGCGCGGACATGCATTGTAATCTTATATCTTGGTACGGTGAGTGATGGCCAAATTGAAAGGACAATCCAGCGAAGGATAACAACCGAGTGTACTGAACGGGTTTCCCATTCGCTCTTGCAGTGTATTAATTCTTTTTTTTTTTGTTTAATTTTTTTTTTGCTGGTCTTAACTGTTGGTTAGTCCTGTCAAGTAATACAAGGGATATTTTTGGAAAAACTGGTTTCGACAAACTGGCGCAACGAAAATACCGAAGTTTGTGTGTGACCCTTCAGATTTCAGTGAAGTCGTCGGATGGTTTGTCGTGCATTAATTAAAATGCGGAAGGAGATTCATAAAAGGTGTTTTAAAGGATTTATCTCTCACAGGGAAAACACTGAAAGCGAACTTTGTACATCAGAGTGTCTGCGTAATGGACTGATTTAATGAATTTTTTTGCTTCTCTGAATATTTTTATCTCAAGAAATGCTGGCCAGTTCTTAAGGGATTTGAATTTGTAAGAAAAAGGGTTTCAAGCGCACATGAAATGTTAACTAATGATAAATCTGAGAACCAGCGTGTATTTATTTATTGTTACAGATGTAAAATCGAAGAAAGCGTCTTCTAATGAACTGGGAGACTCTAACTTCTACCTTGACAGCTTGGGCGTCGGCACATCTTATTTTGTTAAAGATCTAAAATGATCTAAACATTCACATAAGAAATAAACGGCAGATGGGCATATTGCGCAAGTGTTGTAACATTCCTGTCTAAGTGTGTATGACGATAATCTATCGTTTGACATACAATTTCATTTGCTTTGACCACAACTATGGAGGAAACCTTGCCATCCCCGAATGTAGTGCAATCTAAATACATTACAATTTGAAATCACAACCTGTTTCGTTGACAAGCATAATTGTTATTCTTTCATTGAACACACAATTTCTAAGTATCCTCTTTGTACTCATCACATCCTTTTTCGCCCTAATAAAATGTCACGTGCCTAGAAAACTTATCTGATGATAGTGTTCCACTGGACATTGGTCACTATCATCAGCAAGGGTGCATAAATTAAGGCAAAAAACCCAAAACAATCCTTTTTTTCAATTCTGCCACGTGTCCACTATTAACTTACTCCTAACTGACCAGCGTGGCAAACCTGTTTGTACCTCTTCGTTCCTAATTGTGGTCAATCCTGAACAAACAATCACTTACCCCTTCTAGCCACGCACATCACACGAGCAGACCCACACAAGATCCTCTGTAAGGATACACAAGAATAGGATAAGACAAGTAAGCCATTGTCCAAAAGCGATGGCCCTCCCTAATGGTCACTCCTGGTCATTGTCCCCTTTTCATTCATCCTTTCTTCATGCGATCCTCTTTAGAGTCCTCATTAAGACGATCACAGACCGTTTAAATGGCCTGCTGAAAGGATCGTGCTGCTGATCTGTCTGCATCGAAGAAGCTCGCCTGCGGTCAAGGATACCTTTTTTTTTTCTTTTCACCGAATGTGATTCCCATTTCGTAAATACCCATATCATTTCGTTGCGGGTCAATAATCGAAATCGTATGTCTGTGCATCCTGCATCCGATCAAAGGTAGTTGCTTGACTCATGGATGCCTTGAAAGGACGTGCATCGTAAACTGAGAATACAATTGGGGTACGAGGATATTAAGATAATAATAACTTTGCGGGATTGGCAATAAATTTTGCGGAAATCGAACAGAAATGGAAGAAGATACTTCGACAGTTCGAGAAAGTCACATGGCAAGGGGAGAAAAGGTAGGAATCGTGCGACCTTTTAATTTGCGATGCTTCTTAGGCGACTCAAACGGACAGTCATAGAGACAGAGGGGGACAATATATGGTATTTTTCCTTTTCAGTTTTTTTTGGCATTGCCTCAGCTGGGATGCAGTTTTTTTGCGAGGGAATTGTTGCATGCTAATGCGATGCGGCGAGGGCAAATCGATCGCAAATGAAGATCTTATGCTGATGAGATCGTATTTGGTGATGATTTTGGTAAGATTGCGTCCCGTAAAGGAATAATTTTGAGGAGGATAAATTATCACTGCACTATCAATTGAGCAGTCAACACATTGTGACAGTGTGAAGAATTATGGGGACGGTGTCTTTATTTCTTAATGCATGGGAAAGCAGAATTTTGAAGTGATATTTTAATGATTTTCGTTTTTTGTGGAATAACAATTATCTTTCAAATGTGTGCCTAGAGGCATATGTTTTTTTGCCTTTCCATAGCGAAAGCGACAATGCATTTCATATTTGCGTTTTTGCACATATTTTTCTGATAATAAAAATTAGTGTTAGCAATGAACAGGTTAGGCTAGGTTGGAGTGGCTGAATGTCGACAAGGAGCAGTCACACTTAGGCTTAGGGCAACTAAGCAACTTAAAATTAGTAGTAAGTGTGTTTCGTTAAAACAGTTTTCAGACGTTTTAATATTGACTCCTCCAACTCGTTAGTCAATTTGACAAGGTTTTTTTTGCAACCCTTCTTATAAAATTGACTTCAATGACTCTTTGCATGCATATGTACTAACATACAGTATCTGACAAAACTAAAGCACCCACCACTCTTCTTCTTCTTCTTCGTGTGGCGCTACAGTCCGGGGTGAACCTGGGTCTCGGTCAACTATCCTCTCCAGCTGGCACGATCCTTAGCCAGCTGCCTCCAATATCGCTTCATTGACGGCTCGCTGAGTTCGGCCAACCACATCAATGCGGTCCGCGTATACTAGCAGTTGAACGGACTTTTGGAAGATCGTGCGCCTAGTATTGACGTGTGAGTTTTGCACGACCTTCTCAAGTACAATGTTGAAAAAGTCACATGACAGCGCGTCGCCTTGCCTAAAACCTTTATTGACATTGAAGGTCTCTCTGAGTTCGTTACCGACCTTGATGGAGCAGCGAGAGCTATTCATCGTCATCCTGCACAATCTGACGAGTTTGGCAGGAATGTCAAATCTAGACATGGCGTTGTATAGCTCGTCTCTATGCAAGCTGTCATATGCGGTCTTAAAGTCGACAAATAGGTGGTGGGTGTCGATCTGCATCTCTTGGGTTTTTTCGAGGATCTGCCGTAATGTGAAAATTTGATCAATAGTGGACTTCCCAGGCCTGAAACCGCACTGATAAGGACCTATCAGGTTGTTGACGAATGGTTTCAGGCGCTCACACAGAACGGCAGAGAAGATTTTGTAGTCGATGTTAAGGAGACTTATACCCCGATAGTTGGCGCAGTCAAAGGGGTCTCCTTTCTTGTGGATCGGACAAACGATACTAAGATTCCACTCGTCGGGCATGCTTTCCTACGACCATATCCTACAGATGAGCTGGTGCATGCGCCCAACCAGATCATCTCCAGCTGCTTTAAACAGTTCCGCGGACAATCCGTCCGCTCCAGCAGCTTTGTTCGACTTCAGTCTCGATATCGCTAGCTTGACTTCGTCTAGATCGGGTGAACGGAATTCTCTTCTATCGTCGTCCATTGCGTGGAGTGGAACATTCTGCCTGACAGCGGTATTGGTGTCTTCTTCGCCGTTAAACAGTCTGCAGAAGTGATCTTTCCAGATTCTCAGTATCGACTGCGACTCTACTACGAGTTGTCCCTCTTCGTTCCGACAAGCTTCTGTCCGATGTTTGTACCCTTTGGATAGTTGTTTCACCCGCTGGTAAAACTTTCGGACAATTCCTCGATCGCGTGTTTCTCATGCTCCTTCTTTTTCTTTTTGAGAAGCCGGTGCTCTTCCCTTCTATTAAGTTCGTAGAGCTCACGAACAGCTCTCGTCCTTCTATCAAGCGTCGCCTTATATGCTGCTAGTTTCGCTGAATGTGCCTGCCGACACTCATTGTCAAACGATGGGTTTTTTCTATGATCGTATGTTCTTTCTAGGAGATCATAGAAGTCGTCCTTGCTATCATCGTCTTTGTCCTCCGTTGGAGCGTGGGCGAAAATTAGGCTGATGCGGATTGTTGTGAGGCGTTCGCTTATGTGTCTAAAGCTTAAGACTTCTTGCCTAAGTCTGCCTCGAACAACAAAACCGCATCCAAACAAGCGCTGCCTTCGCTCTTTGTAGCAATCGCCGTAATATATGTCGCAGTTTTTCATCCTCTTTTTGCCCGGCCCATCCCATCGCACCTCCTGGATGGCGGTGATGTCAGCCTTATGGGCTTCTAGAGCCTCCGCAAGTTCATCGGTTGCACGTGGTCTGTTAAGTGACCTCACATTCCATGTGCAGAACCGAAAATCGTTGTCTTTGTTTCGTTGTCCATGGTGGTCAGCAGCGTCCGTATCCTAGGCTTGTTGCCGTCTCCGAACTAATGTGTGTTTTACACCCCACTCACCATAGTGAAAAAGTGTATTATTGGTTCGTGTCATTATCAGTTGTTTATTATATCCATAGACACGCCTATCCATGCATCCCCACTGCCTCGTAGAACTGATCGAAATAGTTGCTTTGATTCCGCTCTAATCGCCTGTCTACTATCTCCCAGAATTTTTCTATTGTTCAGGTCTGGACACTGCGCAGGCTAATCAAGAACCTTGATATTCTTGGTAACTAATCTGGTTTCGACCACTTTGCTGGTATGTTTTGGATAATTGTCCTGCTGAAACTTTCTTCTCAGTGGCATCTTCTCTTCTGCATAAGGTGGTATAACCGATTTTACTATTTCCAAATATAAAGGATGATTTTTTAAAAGCTATAGGCAAGTTTTTCAAAAAGAAACACATAAAATTCAGAAAAATGCATGAAATCTTTATTTGAATCGATAGTACGGTCCATATAATTTAATGTTTGAAGATTATTTTATGCAAATGTTGACCTTGACTGCGCCTAAAATGGTCCATCCGCTTAGTCCAATTTTGGCATACTCTTTCCAACATTACGGCCGGTATCTCACGAATAAATGCTTCAATGTTGTCTGTCCAATGCGTCAATTGAAGCGGGCTTGTATAGACATGATCTTTAACAAAGCTCTACAAAAAATAGTCTTAAGGCGTTAAATCGCCCGATCTAGGCGGCCAATTGACCGGTCCCGAATGTGAAATAAAATGTTCACCGAACTCGCCTCTCAATAAGTCCATTGTTGCGCGTGCTGTCTGGCACCGTCTTGTTGAAACCACATGTCCTGCAAGTCAAGCTCTTGCATTTTAGGCAAATAAAAGTTGGATATCATCTCACAGTAGCGTTCACCATTAACAGTTACGTTACGATTCGCATCATCTTTTAAGAAGTACGGTCCAATGATGCCACCAGTCCATAAACCGCACCAAACTGTGCCTTTTTCTGGATACATTGGTAGCTCTTGCAATGCTTCTGGCTGATATTCACTCCAAATTCGACAATTCTGCTTATAGAAATTTTGCCAAAAATAAGCTTCGTTCGCTGAACACAATAAACAACAAAAACGCGCAATGAACTTTCAGAACAGAGCACGTATTTTGATAATAAAATTCAATAATTTGCCTTGTTCGTTTGTAAGACGATTCAGACCATTTAAACCAGTGTCGCCAAAAAGATAATAGCTAAAAAAACGATCCATGATACTATTGCATCTATAGATTTCCTCAATTCCTCAACCAAAGAAGCAAGACTGACTAAGAGTTATACATATGTGTATTGCATAATCTTGTTTGACCCACCCTGTACATCTTTCAGAACACGTGTCCTAATAGAAGCTTGGGTTTGAATTCAAATGACCACTTTTGTTTAGTGCTGTGGTATTGGGGTTTTTGCTTAGGCTAACTGACTACCAAACTTAAAACATTGATGATGTATTTAATGTTGTATTATGTTGCCAATTTTAATAGTTTATTCAAGAAATATGCTGTTAGGAAGGGTTGAATGAAATTTTGAAATAAAATACGTAGTAAGCTAAGTTATACTATGTAGAATATATTGCACATAAGAATAATAATATATATAATATAGATGGCGCTACAGCTCGTGGGGGGCCAGGGCCTAGCTTCTCAGCAACCACTCGTGTTGTGCATGCTATTGTTCTCACACGAGTGGAAGGGACCTACATTTTTATGTCGGCTTTGTTTGAGAAGCTTTCTCTAGACAGAAAATACTCTGTGAGCATTGTAAGTAACTTGAAAGAGGCGGGGTCGAGAAAATTGTTTTCGTCGCTCAGAGTTGGAATCGAACCTACGACGTCGATATTGGGGTCGACACACATGGCCACAACGCCACGGGCCACCACATATATTGCACATACTCCCCATAAATCCCTACATTGGTGCGTGGAAGAAAACACATAACTTTTCTTTATCTGGGTCGACTGCACAACTAAATTGTTACCAATGATAGTGAGTTAAGGCAATTTTAGTTACTGCCATTATAGTACTGATTTTTTTCCAAAATGTCTATAAATCTATTCAAAATATTTTAGAGTATAATATTGTCTCTGTTTCTCAATCCATTCTTGTTAGCCTTAATCTCCAAATTCGAGTGATATTCACCTTACTAGAATCCTTAAGACCCTAATTTGAATTTGTTGGAAAATTTAATGCCTCATTCGATTTCCTGATAAGAATGCAAGGACACATTTTTAAGTTCTGATTGGAATAATTCTTATTTAGTGAAAAGAGAGTATATATGTGTATGTACATACGTGTGGAACACCACCCAATTTATTTAAAGTATTAAAATGTTTGATCTAAGTTAAGAAATATGCAATACTATTCCCTTTTCTTGTCTAAGTTGCTTACATCAATCCATTTGTTTCATTCAAATGTGCTGAATACTGTGGCGACCTTGTCAGTAGTATGAACACTTTACTATTCTAATCGAGGTGGCAAAGCAATATATAAATTCTAGTTGTCATAGCTTTAGATTAATAAACTTCACTTTTATTCTGCCAACCGAATAGTTAAGTATTAAGTATAGTACTTCTCTAGAGAATTGTGGTTCATTACAATTAGTGACGAGGTGAATTCGAAAAAAAAGCTGACTCAAGTAAGTGGTACATTTAATTGTTGACCAAAGGCATTCAATTGCTAAAAAAAAAATTAGGATTGAGAGTTACTCATAAGGAAACGATGGCCGAGTCCGTGATAAAACCTTTTCTATGTGAAAATATCCATAAGTCCTTGATGAGATCAGAATGGGAGAAGTGGTATCGTTAATTATCCCTTTACTTGTATTCCAAAGAAATCACTAATCCAATTAAAAAAAAATAAGCTCTTGCATCTGGGAGGACCACAATTACAAGAGTTTATTTTAATATCTCTGGAGCTTTAGCGGAAAAAAAAAGGTTGAAAATGTATTCATGGTGTTGGTAAGAAAACTAAATGACTATTTTTCACCCAAGAGAAATTCGACATTTGAAAGACATTTGTTCAAAACACTTAAGCCAGACGAAGCGAACAGCTTCAATAAATTTCTTCTGCGACTTCGACATCAGGCAGCCAAATGCTCTTTTGGTAACACAAAGCAAGAGGTTATTTAAATTAACATAAAAGGCAAGGTCATAGACACATGGGCTTCTAGAGATTTAAAGAAACGTTTATTGGAAAAGGAACACTCTCTAGAAGATGTGTTAGAGATGTGTCAAGTTCACGAACAGATAGCGAGCCAGACAGATTACAGCTCTATCGTTATGTGGTATTAACAACAACAGAATGTCAAAGATGTGGAAGATTGGGTCACTTGACAAATAATATATCGTGTCCAGTTAAAAATAGCAAATGTAACAAATGTGGGTTTTTGAGGCAGTTTGCTAAGAAAATTATCCACTTCCTACGTTTGCTACGCTTATGACCAAACTGAAGGGTGCTCAGTATTTGTCCCGTTTAGACCTTATGAACGCATATCATCAACTAGAGCTAACTAAAGACAGCCGGAAATAACGACATTCATTACCCATAAAGGACTGTTTCGATACAAACGGTTGTTGTTTGGTGTGAATAGAGAGAAATATTCCAAAAGACAATGGAAAATATCTTAGCCCCTTGTCAAAATGCATGTGCATGAAGTCAAAGTGCATGAGTCACTGAAAAGGAACATGACATGGAATTAAGGTAGGTATTGAATATCCTCAAAGATATGAACGTCAACCTTAACAGGGAGCTGCAGCTGGAAAGTACATGAGTTAATGTTCTTAGGCCATGTATTAGCCAAAAATGGAATTAGTGCAGATCCCGGCAAAATTAGAACGATCTTGGAATTTCGGTCTCCAAACACGAAGTTTTTTGGGCCTTGTTACTTATTTAGGAAAGTTTATTGCAGATTTGGCAGACACTACAGAACCGCTATGGAAGCTTATTAAAAAGGATATTCCGTTTACCTGGGATGAAAAACTGGAAGATGCGTTCAAGCATTTAGAAGACTCCCTAGCAAAAATTCCGACTCTGGCTTATTTTAACCCTAAGAAGCGTACGCGAGCAGTTTTTTAGGAGCAGTCCTCTTACAATTTCATGAAGGATATCCTGAAGTAATTTCGTTCGCTAGCCTGTCGGCAATAGAAAGGATGAAAAAGAGAGTTTAGCTTTAGTTTGGGGAGTAGAACGTTTTTATTACTATCTTTCAGGAATATAATTTGAACTAGTGACGGACCACAAACCTTTGGAGGCAATCTTTAAGCCTACCTCGAAACCACCTGCTAGAATCGAAAGATGGGTTCTTCAGCTTCAGTCATTTAAATTCAAAGTTATTTATCAAGCGGGCAAATTTATTATAGCAGATTCTTTGTCCAGGTTATGCAAGATTCAGAATACGGACTCTTTCGACAGGCATTGTGAATACAGTGTATGTGCACTAATTGAGAATGTGGTTTCTCGTGCACTTACGATAAGTGAGGTGGTCAAAGAAAACGCCAAATATAGATTATGGAAGCGGTAGAAAATATCAAGAGAGACGATTGAACAGCGTGTAATAAAAATAAGTTATTTCCGTTTCGATTTGAACTAAGCACCCTGGGAAACATCTTACTACGTGGTTCCAGACTTGTCATACTAAGACCGTTTACGGTCATCCAGGGGAGACAGCAATTAAACGAAGACTGCGGTTAATAGTAAAGTGGCCACTAATGGACAGAGAAGTGGAATCTTTCGTGAAACTGTGTCGAGATTGTCTGTTAGTTTCAATTCCGACCCCACTAGTGCCTATGCAGCGACATGCTCTTCCAGACGGCCCCTGGGAATGCCTTGCAATTGATTTATTGGGTCCTTTACCAAATCACGATTACGCTTTTGTAATCATTGATTATTATTCAAGATACTAGGAGACTAGATTTGTAAAAAAAAATAACGTCTTCAGAAATAATTGCCATTTTAGAAGAAATGTTTTCTAAATTGGGGTATCCTAAATCTATAAAAGCTGGTCGGCAGTTTGTGAGTGGTGAATTTAAGAACTATTGTGACAGTAACAACAATGATTTGATAACTTCGCCTCCTTACTGGCCAATGGCCAATGGTGAAGTTGAAAACATGAATAGATCGATTTTAAAGCGACTTCAAATAGCTCATGGAAAGGGGGCAAACTATAAAACAGAACTGCAGAAATTTACTTTAATGTACAACGTGATACCGCATGGTACAACGGGGAAATCACCTTCAGAACTGCTTCCTTCTATACAAGACATAAATGAAACTATTTTAGACTCAGAGGCAAAAGACTTGGAAAAAATAAACAAACAAACAAAAAAGGAAAAGAGAGTGGAGATAGAGCTCTTGGTGCGAAGGAGGGGAATATTTATATTGGCGATAAAGTCTTACTTCGCAATTTGACACCCCAAAACAAGCTAACAACAACTTTCGATCCTGCTGAATTCGAGGTGAAACGAAATGTACAAGGAGATGACGGAAGGATTTTTAGGAGAACCTTAAGCCATGTAAAGAAGATACCAGTTTTATCTCAAACAGGGATGGAAGGAACAAATACTAATGAAAGCAATTCTGATCCCTCGCTGGAAGAATTTAACGAGGTAGTGGTAAATAACACCGAGCCGAGAAATCCAGAGTTGAAACTTAAGCTAAAAAAATATAGGAGGGATGTGGCGACCTTGTCAGTACTTACTACACTAATCGAGGTGGCAAAGAAATATATAAATTCTAGTTGTCATAGCTTTAGATAAATAAACTTCACTTTTATTCTGGCAACCGAATAGTTAAGTTATTTTCTTTTAGTACTTCTCTAGAGAATTGTGGGTCATTTCAAATACAATTTCGAAAAAAATGCGCAATAACCTTCTAAAGCAACTAAATATGTGATTCGTCGCTAACCGCACACGCCACAAATTGTGATAAATTTTTAATGTCGTCGTTAGCTATTTTTATCAATCACCACAGTCGTTTTAAAAAAATCAAACATTATCCAATCTGAACTGACGTCATCTCCGCATTCCTCCGGCATTGCCATCATATCCGTTCGACCAAAAAAAAGATTCCATTTATACCATTCGCGTTCAAGAAATCAACAAAAGAATGACATTAGGGCAAACTGTCAAACATCCCCTGACAAGTGCCCGAACGAGAAAATATATTCAAGAATTCATCCCCCAAGTTAGCGTTTGATTCGTTTCAGTCCTTTTACAACGCTTCTGTAGTCTGGCAATAAATTACTTCGTTTTGTGATAAAAGAACGTCGTCCACACCCACCCGGCATTGTCCAACCCTAAAATCATAAAATTACCAAGCCCTTATAACTAAATTCTTCACTAGTTTCCAGTGCAGTTTGAGTGTTGACCAAAAATAAAATGATACCACCAGTTTGCTAACAGATAGGAGTATAAGTTCTATTTTTGTAGTGATTATTTACTCAGCTCAAGTGGTGCTTACGTCCGGGAATCCCACTGCACGCGCTGAATGAATGTATTGAGAGTAATCATAGAAATAGTTAAGATGCTTTACAATCTCCTGTGGTACTCTGCCAGCTTCGTTACGTTTCTGTTTAATCTATTTTGGTTCATTTGTACTCTTGCATCGGCCGGCATACCATGGTTCACGCTTATTCTAGTCACTGTTTGTATTGCCTCTAAATTCGTAAAGTTGAAGAGTCCAAATGAGAAGATGCTGATCAGTCTGCTGGGTGGTGATTCGGCGGATGACTTATCTTACTGGCCGGTGGCGAATCGAGGGGGTGCTTACGATGCACCCGAGAACTCGATGGCAGCACTAAAGAAGGTATAGTCAGCTGAGTCATACATATTTTTTTTCTTCAGTTTATTGGTTTTTTTTTATTGATTTTTCGATTTCACATACAATTATAGTGTTCGTCAAGGGGATTCAGAAATGTGCTGCTTGATGCAGCTCTAACCTCTTGTGGTGAAATTGTTTTGTTGCACAAGACAACTCTGGAGAAGGCTGGTTTGACGGGCAATGTGCACAAGTATACTCTGGATGCGTTGCAGGAAATCAATTTTTCGGAACTTCATCCTTTGGGGTATATAATGTGACAGCCGGTGTTTGACGACAATACGTTGACTATTTTAAATTGTCTTTACAGTCCGCAATTTGAGCCAGAAACTGCTGTAACGCTGACGAGTCTAATGGATATGCTTGAAAGGAGCAATCTGACGATATTCCTCTTCATATCGGACACAAGCACGAGAATGCTGGAGAAGCTGAAGAGTGTGATTAAGAATAATAAACAATTTGCAAGGCGCACAATACTCATAACACGTTCACCAATTGCCATTTATCAGGTACGTAAGATTAACTTAATTACCATTACTTGGTCTGAAATGCGATATCACAAGCAAGAGTATACGCATTGTAAAAATTGTTTTTATCTTTGCAGAATGCTTGAAGTCAGTATTTTCAGTTATTTTTTTGAATTCACTTTTTGTTAGTCACCTCTACGTAGTCAGAGGTCTTTTTGGGTCTTTCTCTCAACTCTGGAAATAGGTCGGCTGTGAAGTTTCTGTAAGCAAGTCTGTCATCTCACTCACAGAATGTCCAGGGTTGCTTTCAGATGTCAGACGTGTTTTATAGAACACAACTAGTTAACAAATTGTCTCTTAAACTTTGGGGGGAGTCGGCAAATGCGGAAGACAACGACTGTGATGTTCACACCCCGTTTTTGGTTCAAACTTTAGTTCAATGATTTTTTGGGTTTCACAGTTTCGTTTAATTCTTGAATAGAGTTTTGTAGACACCATAACATCATTTAGACGGAACATAGGCGTTCATCAACTCTATGTTACCTATTGGTGCTGTCGACAGATTTTCTATTGTGGCCTCATAGTAATGCTCGTGGAACTTGTGACATTTCCATTGCAATCGTTATTGTAGATTCTCAACGAAATGCAACGTTCAAGTGACTGCCTCGGCTAGCTTCGCAGTAACACATTTTGTCACCAATTTTTTAAGACCTTGTTTTAGATCGAAACGTTGTTTTTCTTCCAGACGTCTATGCGCACCGTACGACGACGTAGATCATGACTGTTGTCCACTACCATACAATTTTCTTGTTCTAACTCAGTACCGGATTGGATGACTGACATGCAAACACTGAAAGATTCTCTGCGCATCTTCACAGATGGATCAAAGACAAAAGAAGGAGTGGGTGCGGGTGTCTATTCATAAGACCTCAACAACATCTCCGTGAAGCTCCCTGATCACTGTAGCGTTTTTCAGGCAGAAACCATAGCGATTAAAGAGGCGCTGTCATGGCTTAAAAACAATGTGATATCAAAAAGGGATATCACCATCTGTTCCGAAAGTCAGGCCGCCATAAAATCCCTGGACAATGTCATGTTCTACTCTAAAACATCCCTTAATTGCAGGCTGTCTCTTAACGAGATGGCCGAGCATTTTAACATTCACCTCATGTGGGTGCCGGGACATTGTGACATACCAGGAAACTGCAAAGCCGACGAACTCGCTAGGTGTGGTACAACCTCATCCCTATCGATAGAAGGGGTACCACCTTCCATGCCGATCGCTACAGCCCATTATCTTTTAAAGATTCATACAATTAAAACCACCAATGGCAAATGGCTAGACCTGCCTGAAAACAAAAGAAATCTGGCCATCACTCAACCTAAAACGGTCACTCCGTCTACTTGGACTCAGCAAGCCCTCATTAAGGACCCTCATAGGAGTCATAACCGGGCACTGTGTAATTGGCACTCATGCTCGCAGGATGGGTGCTCCATATAATGATTTTTGCAGAATCTGCATGGATGAAGAGGAGGAAGGGAACACTCATCACCTTCTCTGCTCCTGCAGTGCTCTTGCCAGTCGTAGGTTCCTGCACCTAGGAGCCTACTACTTCAGCAGCCGTAACGAGCTAAAAAGTGCCAGCATTGGCCAACTAAATCGGTTCATTAGCAGCACCAACTGGTTCCAGCGTTAGGAGAAGTCAATCCGCGTGGTATCACAATGGGCTTACTCTGGCCTAAGTGTGACTGCTCTGCAGCAGTCAGCCACTACAACCTAACCTAACCTAACTCAGTACCGTGGCGTTGTGGGTATGTGCGTCGACCCCAACCTCGACGTCGTAGGTTCGATTCCTGCTCTGTACAACGAAAACAATTTTCACGACCCCATCTCTTTCGAGTTACTGACAATGCTCAAAGAGTATTTCCTGTTTAGAAAAAGCTTACCAATCTTGGCCGTTCGGAGTCGGCATAAAACTGTAAGTCCCTTCCACTCGTGAGAGAATAATAGCACGCACAACACGAGTGGTTGCTGAGAAGCTAGGCCCTGGCCCCCTACGGGCTGTAGCTCCACCCATATTATATTATTATTATAACTCAGTACCAAGGCAGTCAATTGAAATATTTTAACATCATGTATTTTGTTGTTTCCTCATACAGTATATGAATAATTAGTTACGTCGGTTTTTTTAATCTGCATGAAATCTTCTGCAACGGGATTTTATAAAGAGAGGAGACCCTGGCATTGTCGAAAGCCTCCATAGTAGAACAACTGAACTGACTAGCATGCCTTCAATTTTAATATCTGCTACCAAATTTATAACTTAGAAATAACTTTATCAACTACTCGAATGTCCAATTTCGCAGTGGTCGTTCAAACTCCGATTTCGGTTTAAACTTCAGTTAAATGATTTTTTGGGTTTCACAGTTTCGTTTAATTCTTGAATAGAGTTAAATCTGTAGTTTAAGTTATACGCTCAGTTCTGCAAATCAGACACTTTGTTTCGGTCTCAATTTTACTTGTGTTTTTTATTCTCACTTAAATGTGATGTTGAAGAATGCACAAAAAGCTTTTAAAAACTATAAAGCATAGAAAATATATCGAAGCTATTCAAATTTTCTTGTGAACAAATTGTATTTATTTTGCAATTATTACAACTACGCTTAAAACTAATGATTACTGTTGGTTCATACGGACCCAACGGATGTGCTCTATTTAATTTAACAATTGGTATTATGATATTGATGAAGTACAATCAATCTCCGATAACCGAATATTTGATAGCTGGCACGAAAATGGTTGGCAACAGCACTCGAACGTCCATAACTCGAAAACTTCGGCCTTACCTTCGATTAGTTAAATTCTGAAGGGGTATAGTCGTCTGACACAAATATTGCGTGCTTTTACAAGTTTTAATATGAATCGCTTTCAGGGATACAGATTGTGTATCATTTTTTTTATTTTGGTTCCAACTATAAATATACCAAGAAGAAGAAGAAAACATATTGAGCTGTATGAACAGTGCAGTGCGAGTTATTAAACTGAAATAAATGTGCACAGGTTTATAATAAATGACAGCGAACGTAATGTAATAGCCTTTTACTTTCTCCTTTTTCTTTCCTTGGTTTTTCTGTAAATTGCAAATTATGTTCTCTGTTTTGAATATTGGAATACATATTTGAAACTGAAAATATTTTGGTGAAATTTGATACTAATGAGAGCACATATCTAATTTTTACGTGAGCGATATAGTGCTTACAGTTCCCAAACTGTGTACAAAACAAGCGATATTTGAGACGATAGTCATGGTTTTACATGAAGCAATTCATCGACGATATCGCCGGAGAGAGTCGAATGGATGTTTGTCGTCGATTAGGCTCCTCGCTTGGCACGCTTATGCCTTTACAGTTCTTGGTTGAATATTCTTCTCCAGATTCCATGAAAGCAAACAAGGACAAATACATAAATAAAAAAAATTTCGCACGCGAAACTTTTCTCTCGATTAGATAAAGGTTAAACATTTTACATACACATAAAACCAACATATTTAAAAATTTTTTTACTCATTAAGAGCCATTTATATGAGCGGCGATTTGCGAACGCGACCTTCCAGAAACAAACCTTTTCCAGGAAATATGGATAAAAAGTTAAAAGTCTTGGGAAGCGGATCCGAAACGAACTATCGTTTCTTTTTCATCGACAAATATCCTAACATAAGTTTGTTTAATTATCCATTATTATAATAACTCTCTCTGCGAACTGAAGCGAATAGCTCAATTCGCAACACACAAAACGGCTAACTTCTTCTTCTTTGATTGGCGCTACAGTCCGGGGTGGACCAGGGCCTCAACCAACATGCCTCTCCAGCCAGAACGATCTTTCTCCAACTGCCTCCAGTTGCGCACACCAAGTTGGTTGAGGTCCTTTTCAACTTGCGTGCGCCATCTAGTGCGAGGACGTCCTCTGTTGCGCTGTCCCAATGGCTCGGTGTCGAAGACTCTTCGGGCCGGAGCTGTGGTGTCCATCCGCTCTACATGACCTAGCCATCTTAAGCGTTGGATCCGAAGACGCTTAACTAGGTGCATGCCGCTGTATAGCCCGTATAGTTCGTGGTTGAACCTTCTCCTCCAAACGCCATCAACGCAAACAGGACCAAAGATCGTACGCAGAACTTTTCTCTCAAAACAACCAAGAGCTTCTTCATCCGCTTTCAATAGCGTCCATGTCTCTGCGCCATAGAGCAGGACTGGGATGATCAGGGTTTTATATAAGCTCAATTTGGTGTTTCGAGAGATGGCTCTGTTACTCAATTGCCTCTTGAGCCAAAGAAACAGCGATTGGCAAGAGTAATTCTGCGCTTGATCTCGGTACTGGTGTTGTTGTCCCTATTTACTCCGGAGCCTAGGTAGACGAAGTCCTTGACTACCTCAAAGTTTCTGCTGCCCAATATGACGCTCTGTCCGAGACGTCGGTGTTGTGCGTCCTTTCGTGATGACAGCATGTACTTTGTTTTGCCCTGGTTTACCGCTAGACCCATTTTAGCCGCTTCCGCTTCAATGCCAGCAAACGCCTCATTGACGGCTCGCTGTGTTCGTCCAACCACGTCAATGTCGTCCGCGTATGCAAGCAGTTGAACGGACTTTTGGAAGATCGTGCCTCGGGTGTTGACGTTAGAGTTTCGCACGGTCTTCTCAAGTATGATGTTAAAGAAGTCACATGACAGCGTGTCGCCTTGCCTAAAGCCTTTTTTGACATTGAAGGTCTCGGTGAGTTCGTTACCGACCTTGATGGAGCAGCGAGAGTTCTCCATCGTCATCCTGCACAACCTGACGAGTTTGGCAGGAATGTCAAAACTAGACATGGCGCTGTATAGCTCGTCTCTATGCACGCTGTCATATGCGGCCTTGAAATCGACAAACAGGTGGTGGGTGTCGATCTGCATCTCTTGAGTCTTTTCCAGGATCTGGCGTAATGTGAAAATTTGATCGATAGTGGACTTTCCTGGCCTGAAACCGCACTGATAAGGACCTATCAGGTTGTTGACAAAGGGTTTCAGGCGTTCACACAGAACGGCAGAGAGTATCTTATAAGCGATGTTAAGGAGGCTGATCCCTCTATAGTTGGCGCAGTCAAAGGGGTCTCCTTTCTTGTGGACCGGACAAACGACGCTGAGATTCCACTCATCGGGCATGCTTTCCTCCGACCATATCTTACAGATGAGCTGGTGCATGCGCCCAACCAGGTCATCTCCAGCTGCCTTAAACAGTTCCGCGGACAATCCGTCCGCTCCAGCAGCTTTGTTCGACTTCAGTCTAGAAATTGCTTTCTTGACTTCGTCTAAGTCGGAGGGACGGAATTCGTGTTCATCATCGTCCAAATTGAGTGAAACATTCTGCCTGACAGCACATGCTCTTTCTTTTTCCATCTGAGAAGCCGGTGCTCTTCCCTTCTCTTCTGTTCGTAGAGCTCACGAACAGCTCTTGTTGTTCGATGAAGCGTTGCCTTGTAGGCCTCCTGCTTGACTGCATGTACCTGCCTGCACTCGTCGTCAAACCATGGGTTCCTTCTGGGTGGTGTCGTGAAACCCAGCACATCAGTGGCAGCTTCTTTGATGGCTTTTTGACAACGTTTCCATTCTTCTTCTATTGAATGTGCAGGCAGCGTCGAACTTTCAGAGAGTTCCTAGCGGTCAGTTGCGATTGTAGCTTTCCGACGTCAAACCGTAGTGTTCTCTCTCGACTCCGTACTTCTCTCGATATCCTCATCCTTACCTTGGCTACAACAAGGAAATGGTCCGAGTCGATGTTGGCTCCTCGGAACGTGCGGACATCGAGAATATTGGAGGAGTGTCTGACGTCGATCGCAATGTGATCAATCTGGTTGACGGTTGATTGATCAGGAGACCGCCAGGTCCCCTTATAGATGTTGAGGTGTGAGCACGCATCACAGAGAGGTTACGCCCCGAGGCGAAATCTACCAGCCTGAGTCCGTTTCCGGATGTGTTGTGGTGCAGGCTGTGTTTTCCGATGACTCTAGCAAAGATTTTTTCTTTACCCAGCTTAGAGTTGAAATCTCCTAGAACGATCTTGGTGCCAAAGCTGGGGCATTGATCGTATGTTCTTTCTAGGAGATCATAGAAGTCATCTTTGCTACTTCCATCTTTGTCCTCTGTCGGGGCGTGGGCGCAAATCAGGCTGATGTTGCCGGATGTAGCCTTGATGCGGATTGTTATGAGGCGTTCGCTTTTACAGACAAAGCTTAAGACTTTTTGCCTAAGTCTGCCTCGAACAACAAGTCCACATCCAAATAAGCGCCTCTCTCTGCTGTATTCACCGTAGTAGATGTCGCAGTTTTTCATCCTCTCCTTGCCCGGCACATTCCATCGCACTTCCTGGATGGCGGTGATATCTGCTTTATAGCAGTCAAGGGCCTCCGCGAGTTCTTCGGCTGCACGTGGCCTGTTAAAAGACCTCACATTCCACGTGCAGAACCGAAAAGCATGGTCATTTGTTCATTTGCTGGTGTCGTCAACAGTAGATCGGTCAGTATCCGAGGCAATTAGTGGTCTCTGAACAAATTGTTGTTTTTACGTGGTGAGGGCGTTAACCCCACGCACAACCCCCAACTCGGAGGCCAGGTCCATTTATTTTACCCTTGGGCGAAGGGTCCAGATGACTCCGGTATCGGTAACCTCGCTGAGGTTGTGAGTGCCGCCGTTGACCCTATGTGATAGGGTTCCTTCGCCGCTAACTCTACTCCAAAATCCCGACATGACCTTGAAGGTAACCTGTCAGATCTGAGCTTCGAATATGTCAGAGTAGCTGTAAGAGGGGGTGTAACAGGTAGCTCTGGATGTCGCCGTTGGCTAATCGGATGATCTCATCCGCCGCTATCCGTAAAGAAGATGAGCCCCGATACCGACTCATCCACTCTCCCCCTCTCTCGTTTGCAGCCGCCAATGACGTCCCATGGGGGTTGGGTACCCCATCTTCAGTCGAAGGTGCTCGGCTCCCGGATTTCACCACGGGGAGGTGAGAGTAGGAGTTCATTGACAGAGGCTAAGTCCAGACGCCTGTGCCTGCATAAGTCGCTTGTCAAAGCTTCGTATCCAAAGAAAGTAAAATGGTATTCGAATCTAGGCATCCTGAGAACCAATTATCAGGTATACATACCAAGTGATCGCGGCCGCTAGACAACTAAATAATATAAAAAAAAACTCTCACAAACTCAGGAAGGTCGCTAGTGAATTAGCGTATGTAGTCATTCTGAATTGTAATGTCATCTTTGAATTGCTGTAGTCTATTTCTCCTTGCGTTGTGTTATTTCTCACCGTCTCCAATTTATCACTCATAAAATAAACACAACAATTCGCAAATCACTCTTCAATCTGGCATTGAGCCATATGTTCCTCAGCATGTACACCTTTAATTACACATGTAGACATGTATTTGTTTCCGGCTTTTACTTTTTCTCCCAAAACACGGCAGTATCCGGTATGGGACTGACTTACGAATGTTTGACATAACAATTTGCTGTTGAGCATTTTATCGCAACTTATCAATGATTTTGTACGGTATTAAATGTGTTTAAGTCTGCTTGTTCTCTTGCATGTACAATAATTTATTTCATTTTATCTTTACAGATACGAAAATTGTACCCTGAACTGATATGTGGCCTTTGGACTGAAAAGACAATATCACTGACTATTCTGAAGGCATCGACACTTGTCACATCGATATATGGTGCGGTATTTCGCAATATCATCGCACCAGTAATTGGAATAAGCTTAGTATTCATAAGCAAAGATGAATTTAACCTGTAAGTATACATTCATCCAATCACTAAATGCTAACAATTATCTGGACGTAACTTTAGAAAATTCTATACATGACTTACTTTTGATTATCTCAAAAGCATACCTGGCGACGTTTATGTATGTTTAAGCGAAGGATTCTTTATATATATATATGGTTTGGCGCTACAGCCCGTAGAGGGCCAGGGCCTAGCTTCTCAGCAACCACTCGTGATAAGCGTGCTATTGTTCTCACACGAGTGGAAGGGACCTACTGTTTTATGCCGACTCCGAACGGCCAAGTTTGAGAAGCTTTTTCTAGACAGGAAATACTCTTTGAGCATTGTCAGTGACTCGAAAGAGGTGGGGTCGTGAACATTAATTTTGTCTTTCTGAGCTGGAATCGAACCTACGACATCGAGGTTAGGGTCGATCGCACGTACCCATAACGCCACGGGCCACCGGTTTCTTTAGATGATTCAAAAGCTAATTTAATGAAGTTAATATTGAAACCATAACCTCTTCAGTAATTGTAAAGGCTCCATTGACAGATCGGTGAGCATTGCATCTGCATGAGTCAGTTTGCTTATTTTACGCCAAAGACCATATGGTCGATTCACTAGCTGTTTGGCAATACTGCGACACACAATGATTATTAGCATATACCTAAGTCTCTTTGCTGTTTCATTGTTTGAACTTGGGTGTAGATTTTGTTCTTCAAAGAGAGAAGTAATTTACAGTCGAACTTCGATAAGTCTGGGTACCATTTTAAAAAGTAAAAAATCAATTGTTTGTGTTGCAAGTGGAAGCTGTAAGAGGCCACTTTTTAGTCTTCTATAACTGACTATTTCATTAATAATTACTTTAAATATTCTTTCCACAAATACATGCATATTTACATCAAATTTGTACTCGATTTTTTCGCGGCAAATGACAGCTCGAGTTATCGAAGTTTGAATGTAATTCTTGCCTGACTGAGCAAGACTTCCTTCACAAGAAACTTGCTGCTTTTTTTGGTAATGACATTTTTGGATGCAACCGGGTTCACCTGTCAACGTGCAGGATAAATGCAGTTATGTAAATAAAACGACTGGATGGTACAGTTGGTTAAGTGCTTGCCTTTGGTTGGTGGAGTCCCTGGTTCGACTCTCAGTGACGCGACAGTTAAAACGCTATTATCTGGTTTTCAAACCTAGTCCAATCACCATTCACCGATGGGATAAAATTAACGGCACTATCCCTGAAGTTGTCGATCAGTGGGAGTTGTCTGACTATGGGCAGCACCATTAAGTGCTTAATGCCTTAGTTCCTCAATATCGTAGTTTTGGTTAACTTCGGTTGATGATGTGTAAAGGCCCAAACCCGGTGCGTGCGTTGCGTCTTGTCAAAAAATTGACAACTCATAAGATCTAATAAGAGGGAGCGAGACAGTGGGCTATATGTGGAATGCATCAGAATGGATGAAGTTGGCGAACTTTTAACTTTTCTTTGTTTGACAGTTTATTCTCACATGTGTGTATCATTTATGCATGTATGCGTATCATTTTACTCTCATTGTCGTGTGGGATTGTATGAATGTATACATATTTCGCACGCAACGCACGTATTTCATTGGGCACCTCTTTGCAAATCCGAAAAATATGATTTTTGTGGATGTCAATTGCAACGCACCCACCGGATTCTATGGGCTTGGGCCTTGAGTCATGTCGCACTTAAATCCAGCTGAACCTCCTGTGATGATCGTTAGGGGATTGTTAAGTGAGATTTTTGTTAGATGCTATGTGTCATCCTGTTCTATGTTGTAAGGATTTTCCTCTTCGTCAGAGCAGCCTCTGCATATGAAATTTAATATCGTGAGATGTATCAAGTTGATTCGGTTCCTTCTTGGTAAACGCAACCAATGCGTCATCAGTTTAATAGTTAAATTAGTAATTAATAAACGAATGGCAATAACAAAAATGCAACCAAGGTCCAAACATACCAAAGTTTTAAGAATTATTGCAGTTTAATCAAGGTCGATAGCGTACCTTGGTTGTATACCGAATCGCTTTCATGATTCAAGACAAATTAGCCCTCACTCTTATGCTTGCTCACTTTATCATAGTAGACAAATTCTTCTTCTTCTTCTTGTGGCGCTACAGTCCGTAGTGAACCTGGGCCTCGGTCAACAATCCTCCCCAGCTGGCACGTTCTTTAGCCAGGTGCCTCCAATTTCGCACTCCAAGTTGGTTGAGGTCCTTCTCCACTTGAGTGCGCCATCGGGTTCGTGGTCGTCCTGTATTGCGTTGTCCCACTGGTTCGGAGTCGAAGACTCTTCGGGCTGGAGCAGTGTTGTCCATGCGCTCTACATGGCCTAGCCATCTTAGGCGTTGAATCCGTAGACGCCTGACTAGACTCATGTCGCTGTACAGCCCGTACAATTCGTGGTTAAATCTCCTTCTCCAAGAACCTTCAACGCAAACAGGATCAAAGATTGAACGCAGAACTTTTCTCTCGAAGAGACCGAGTGCGTCTTCATCCGCTCTTGAGATAGTCCAAGCTTCCGCGCCATACAGCAGGACAGGGATGATCAAGGTCTTATATAACGTGAGCTTGGTCTTTCGAGAGAGGGCTCTACTATAGTACAGAAATAGACTATTCAAATACGTACGTTTTCGGGATCGGTCGAACATAGTTTGTCTTCAGATAATCAAATGCGGTTTTTGTAAGGACAACGCGAATTTCTTTCCCCTCAAAAAATTTAGCCTGTTGGAAGAGACTTTGACTGTTAGAAAGAGAATATTCAATCATGTTCCACAGAAAAAGAAACACGAAAAGGTGACGTATCCAAGGTTTAAGTGAAAGTAAAGACAGGGTGACAGATATTAGAAAAATATTTAAAGCTTTTCAATTAAGTAATAGGAGGTTAGGTTAGATTATAGGCGACTTACAATAATGCAAACCAGCGAAGTCCAGTACTGAGTTGACCGTTGTTTACCGAAGAAATAGGATTCCATTGTGGTCTTCGTTCGAGGCGAGTGTAGGGCAATTACAGATACAGTTAATTCTCTTCTTAATTTATGCAGGTACTGAAGAAATCATTAGAGCTAAGTCCTAGTGGCTAGTGTTTTTGCGTGTAGACATAATAGACAGTGTCTGGTAACTACTTCCAATGCAGTACTGCTTTTGGATTTCTTTAAGAAGATCATCTTAGCTTTTTTGGTCAAGATCAGGCAAGTTTTGGCTGCATCGACTTTTTGTTTTCTGTTGAGCTGTAACTTGAATGTGAATAAGGAGGTACCTGTGTGAGTAATTTTCATCATCTGTCAGTTTTGTTGCGATTTTTGCGGGTTTTCCCGCAATTTCTCTACGAATGTAGTACTGTTCGACTATTTCGTCGAGAAATGCACGAAAGGGAACGATGTTCAGGATTTAATTACTGCTGCGACGGATATCGCATTCAACTTCAACCAGAACAAAGGCTTTGCCGATCAGGAGTAGATGTTTAGAGCGTATGTCACTTCCTACTCCACTTTCCGTCTCGGATTCATTTGTATATTAGTATATGACATTACTAAAAGGTATATTGCCGCCGTATCTACTCCAAGTCAAGCAATCCAATCAAAGATATTAACGGCACCAAACTTTCAATGTTCGCCTAGAACAAACATGTCAAACGAAGGAAGGTATAAGGTGCTAACGAGCTTCTTTACTGTGCACTCTGGCCTGAATTACCAAGTTAGCAATATAAACCTGCGCCAAGGCAATTTGTATCGGCTTTGGCTGAGAGATGAGACATGCGAGCATGGCACTACTCTATTAAGGAGACGTATTTTTCATAGAGAGATATTCTCTCATAAGGTTAGTAGTACGTCTTTTGAATTAACTCAAACTTTTCAAGACAAAATATCCCTTCACGTCATGCGTCGTTGCCTACAGGACATAAGCAAAGGATCATAACAATTGTGTTGGATAATTATAACTCATTTGGTGTACACTATTGTCGGGAATCTGTAGAAATGCGAAGTACTGACTGTTAGTACACTTCACTGAATATGGCCAATTAAAGAAACTCCGTAAACTCAACCCCTCCGAACACTAAACAGATAATATAGATGTGAATTCAACCCTTTTTTTAATTCCTAAAGACATCCCCTTAACCAGATACCTACAAGCATGTGATTACCCTCCCACTAATCATCAACATTCTATTTATGTACTTTGCATAAACAGAGAAGCTCGTGCCCTGATTGACATCATAATTACATGGAAGAATGACCATATCGTGAATACAAAGAAAACGCAACGAAGTGCACTTAAAATTCTTCTCTAGGTTGCTTACATAAATTTAAATTGAAGCTTAATTGTTGAAGTGGATGTCTTGCTCATAATTTCACTCGCTACCTTGTGCATGGGTGGGTGTACAGTGATGGGGTATTTAAAGATTCATGCTGTGTTAGACACATGCAATTATTTTCCTTTCAAAGGAAAAGTAGTTATACCGTATACATAGCAAAATCGAGTTCAGTACGATATAAACTTTGATGATTCATTTCAAAAGTTTTATCTCCCTTAAATTTAAATCACCTTCAGTGAGACGTGAATGAGGCTTTTACGAGACTGGTAAATGTGGTGACGAAGTATATGCTGCAAGAAAGGATGCACAACATCCACGACTTGACTTGAACACAGTACAAACAACAGCAGTACACTTGAGAACAAACGGCAAAAGCAGAGTAATTCTAGTCAACTGCTCTTGGCCTAGTATTACTTTGCGGGGCTGGATAGCGATCCAAGCTAGATCCACCTATTCGACTCGGCTTAATCTTTCAATCCTTTTTTCTCAGTATGCACATTTGGGACGTTTATTCTTGTCGGGTGTTCTGCATCTTCATCGATGTCCTCGCATTTTATACAAAGGGGAGAGCTATTCATGGTCCCGCTACAGGAACTGCGTAAGGTGGAAATTGCAGTTTACGCGTGCTCTCGTTGTCCACGATTCTATTAATGGAATCAGTCTGTGATTTGATCTAATTTTGCTTGAGTTGTCCTATTTCGCTGGGACCAATGTGATTGAGATTTGTCTCTCTTCCTTTCTTATACTGTTTACATCAGTCACTGGGCGGTCTATCGATCATCTTAGGTAAACTTTGTGCATCTCGTTGGCGAGAATGTCGATGGAGATTATACCCGCAATCACACATGCTACTTCGTCCGAAATTGTTTGTCTCCTTTATAGAGAGAGCAATTGCCCAGACTGGCGCAGTGTATAGAAAGCCTGTACCTTCTCGTCAACTAGTTCAAAGTTGTAGTATTCCAGCTAGTTTTTGCTTACCTACGTGCAATACTGCGATGTCGTCGTCATGCCGATGGCATGCCGAGGGGTATTTCCTATGACCATAAGCACCAAGTGTAGTAAAGATCTCCGGTCTCTCTCGACGGTTGCTTTAATGGCTTCATTAAGGATGGATTGTGACTTTTCTCGACATCGGAGGTGCCTTTAACAATATCAACCCGGAAGCAATTTCACTTGCGCTGAGCAACCTCGAGATGGGAAAGCCCCTAGTGGCCTTCATTCATCAGCTACTCACCAGCAGAGTAATACACTCTCAGATGGGAGACGCTAAGATCCATAGAGGAGTTAATAGGGGCACTCCACAAGGAGGTGTCCTCTCACCCCTTCTTTGGAACGTAGCGGTAAATACTGGAAGAGGTGGGGTGCAAAGTTATTGCATATGCGGATGAAATTGCCATAGCGGCATCCGGCAAATTCGTTTCTACTCTAAGAGACATAATGCAGAATGCCTTTGACAAGCTAGAAGCATGGACACAAACATGCGGACTCGGCGTCAACCCACAAAAAACGGATATCATACTCTTCACCAGAAGATACAAAATCCTCCAATTTGACCCCCCACTGCTGTGCGGCACTACATTACAGCCAACCACTAGTGCGAAATTTCTGGGTCTCACTCTCGACAGCAAGCTAAACTGGAAGCTCAATATCCAGGAAAGGGTAAAAAACAAACTCTTCTGCACTTTTTAGCTGCAAAAAGGCCATTGGATGCAAATGGGGCCTGCAACCACGCATCGCTCACTGGATTTACACCTCTATTGTCAGACCGACACTTTTGTATGTTGTCTCAGTTTGGTGGACAGCAATAAACAACTCTATAAACTGCAATGCAAAGACTGGCCTGCCTATGTATCAGCGGGGCACTGAGAAGTACTCCGTCAGACGCACTGAATATTCTCCTCCATCTCCCACCTCTGGAAATATTCGGGAAACAAGCAGCAGCAAGCACAGCCATGAGACTCAAATAACTTCGATTGTGGTCCGAACTCAACACCTTTTCAAGGAATTCAATTTCCTACCTAGCGACACCGACCGCCTACTACCCCAGGCCATCTTCGAAAAGAAATTCTCAATCAGTATTCCTTCCAGATCGGACTGGATGACTGACATGCAAACGCTGAAAGATCCTCTGCGCATTTTCGCAGATGGATCAAAGACAAAAGAATGGGTGAGCGCGAGTGTCTATTCACAAGACCTCAACATTGCTATCTCCGTGAAGCTCCCTGATCACTGTAGCGTTTTACAGGCAGAAACCATAGCGATTAAAGAGGCGCTGTCTTGGCTTAAAATGTGATATCAAAGAGGGATATCACCATCTGTTCCGATAGTCAGGCCGCCATAAAATCGCTGGACAATGTCATGTTCTACTCTAAAACATCCCTTAATTGCAGGCTGTCTCTTAACGAGATGGCCGAGCATTTTAACATTCACCTCATGTGGGTGCCGGGACACTGTGACATACCAGGTAACTGCAAAGCCGACGAACTCGCTAGGTGTGGTACAACCTCATCCCTATCGATAGAAGGGGTACCACCTTCCATGCCGATCGCTACAGCCCATTATCTTTTAAAGATTCATACAATTAAAACCACCAATGACAAATGGCTAGAAGGCACCATCTGCCTTAAAACAAAAGAAATCTGGCCATCACTCAACCTAAAACGGTCACTCCGTCTACTTGGACTCAGCAAGCCCTCATTAAGGACCCTCATAGGAGTCATAACCGGGCACTGTGTAATTGGCACTCATGCTCGCAGGATGGGTGCTCCATATAATGAGTTTTGCAGAAGTATATGCTATATACATGAATATATATATTCACCGCCAATGAATGAAACGTGCAGAGAAAAAATCTGCATATTCGTGTGAAATACTATAATTTCTTGCACAAGCACTTAAAAATGTTGAGCAACAATAAGCTCTTCATTCGTGTGGAATAAGTGAAGCGAAACGTGAAGAATTTCGACACATACTCTTTATTTTTTGTAAAAAAAATGAGCAATTTAGGTGGTATATGATAGTCACATTCTCAAGCTTACTTAAAGAGGAAAATATCCTAAAGCAAGAACTAGAAAATAGTAAATTATATGCTTGATTTTACAATTTATAATATGTTTCTTATTGATTTGGCATGAAAATGAAAGTACTTCCGTTTGTGGAAATTCGTTCAAATCAGGCATTGATTATGTTCAAATCACTGAGCGTATTGCTCACATTCTATTTAAATGTTCAGAAGTTCACCAGGACTATGCTCATCAAGCGTTTTAATTCCAGAAAGGCTTAATTATGTAGCTCAAAACATCCGAACAAAGTTAAAAACAATAACATACCATACATTACAGATTTACACGAACAGAACTGTGTAATGTCTCAAGTGTCAACTTGTATTATTCCCACTTACAATCTGAACAAGTCAATTTAGTTGAGTCGTTAGACTATGATGAATTAGCTTAGACCAAAAAAGTTAGCATCATAAATTGAACTGGCAAAATTGAAGAAGTGTTGAACATAGAGCATGCGAAGGCCGCTCATTTGCCTCGGACCGCAGCTGAATACACGTACTGGTAGAAAGTCTTTTGGTAGATCTACCATATGCCTAGGGATACGCAAAAGTTTGTCTGAGATATCAAACTCATCCCAAAAAGGACATTCTTCGAAATATAATTGTCTCTATTGTAAGAGGAAAATTATCGGCAAAATGAAAATCACAGCTGTATGTAAAGAACAATTTAGTTTATTTACATTCCGTATACTGAGTACAATCACTACCACGACTAGTGTATTTATGCTTTTGTTATGTGGAGACTTCGAGTCATTTACCTGATCAGATGGTTCTTCTTCCTCTTTGATTGGCGCTACAGTCCGGGGAGGACCTGGGCCTCAACCAACATGCCTCTCCAGCCCTCCAGCCAGCTCGATCTTTCGCCAGCTGCCTCCAGTTGCGCACACCAAGTTGGTTGAGGTCCTTTTCCACTTGTGTGCGCCATCTAGTGCGGGGACGTCCTCTGTTGCGCAATCCCAATGGCTCGGTGTCGAAGACTCTTCGGGCCGGAGCTGTGGTGTCCATCCGCTCTACATGACCTAGCCATCTTAAGCGTTGGATCCGAAGACGCTTAACTAGATGCATGCCGCTGTACAGCCCGTATAGTTCGTGGTTGAACCTTCTCCTCCAAACGCCATCAACGCAAACAGGACCAAAGATCGTATGCAGAACTTTTCTCTCAAAACAACCAAGAGCTTCTTCATCCGCATTCAATAGCGTCCATATCTCTGCGCCATAGAGCAGGACTGGGATGATCAGAGTTATATACAAAGTCAACTTGGTGTTTCGAGAGATGGTTCTGTTACTCAATTGGCTCACTGTGATCGTCCAATCACGTCAATGTCGTCCGCGTAAGCAAGCAGTTGAACGGACTTTTTGAAGATCGTGCCTCGGGTGTTTACGTTTGAGTTTCGCACGATCTTCTCAAGTATGATGTTAAAGAAGTCACATGACAGCGTGTCGCCTTGCCTAACCCCTTTTTTGATCAGATGGTTGGCTCTTTCTAAAACATCACAATGGCAAACGGACTGTACTGTAAGTGAATCAGATACACAGTACAAGAATTGTACCGAGTGTTGCTTTATTCTTCTACACTATGAATTTAGAACTAATAGATGTTGGGCTTTGGTTAAGTATGATTTCGGGTAATGGATTATTTATTTTCTCCAATTATTCGCAGAAAGTGTTTTTAAATCTCTAAATTTTGTAACGTTAGCCGCTCGGTCATCAAAGAGGTAGCGGAAACTACATTAGGCTACCTACCACCCCCGACAAGAAACCCGTGGTATGATGGCGAGTGTGAGCAGAAAAAACGTGCAACCGACGAGGCATACCAAAAAGCGGTGCAACGGAAAACAAGAGCAGCGCAAGAGGAGTACCGGGCTAGAAGACGGGAGGAGAAAAAGCTTCTACGCCTGAAGAAAAGGTCTCTCGCAACCTCCCAGCTCAAAGAGTCTAGGGACAAGCAAAAAATACGGGCCTTTTACAAAAAAGCCAAAAGTCTGGCCACAGGCTTCAGGAAAGGCAGCCATGCTCTTCGAAATTGCGAGGGTAACCTAGTTACAGACCAACAGGGATTAGTAGATGTGTTTAAGCAACACTTAAAACAGCTGCTTAGCGGGCCTGGCCAGGAGAGAGTGTAGGGAACCAGGAAATCCCAACTTCAGTCGATGAAGTAGTCCTCCCACCTAGCTTTGAAGAAGTCGGTGCAGCCATTAAAAGGCTGAAGAACAACAAAGCCGCTGGCTCAGATAGCGTACCATCGGAGCTTTTCAAAGCGGGGGGCAATGTAATGGTAGGGAGCATGCACCAAATCATTTGTCGAATTTGGGAAGATGAAAGGATGCCCGACGACTGCAATATCAGCTCCATATGCCCCATCCACAAAAAGGCGATCCTACCTCCTGCAAGAACTACAGAGGTATATCCCTGCTCAATGTCGCCTACAAGATCCTATCCAGCGTACTGTTTGAACGTCAAAAGCCGTTTTGCACCCCACTAATTGGCACGTACCAGTGCGGCTTCCGGCCCGGGAAATCGACTATAGACCAAATCTTCACACTAAGCCAGATCCTGGAGAAGACCAGCGAGTTTCAAATCGATACTCACCATCTTTTCATCGATTTTAAAGCCGCATACGATAGCATTCATCGCAAGGAGCTATTCGAAGCGATGGCCGAATTTGGGATCCCGGGAAAACTGATCCGGTTGTGTCGCACCACGCTAAAACATACGCGATACACCGTGCAGTTCGGTTCAAAAACCTCTGAACCGTTCGAAACCTGCACCGGATTCCGGCAAGGAGATGCGCTGTCGTGTGATTTCTTCAATCTGGTACTGGAGAAGATAGTGCGGCGGGCAAAAGGCAAAAGTCAACACGGAAGGCACTATCTTCTACAAGTCAGTCCAGCTGTTGGGATACGCTGATGACATCGACATTATCGCGCGGTCCCAACGTGCCATAGTGGAAGCTTTCACGGCAATTGAGGAACAGGCGAAATGAGCTGGTCTTAAGGTCAACGAGGGCAAAACAAAATATATGCTGTCCAGCAAAAGACGATCTACCGCACACTATCTCGGCCAAATCATTACAATTTTGAGGTAGTAAAGGAGTTTGTCTACCTCGGGTCAAACGTAAACTGCACGAATGACATCGTAGTTGAGATCCGACGTAGAATCGCCCTTGGCAACCGATGCTACTTCGGTCTGTCGAAACAACTGGGCTCGAAACTCCTGACTCGAAGGACCAAAGTCATGCTCTACAAAACCCTTATTATGCCAGTCCTACTTTATGGAGCCGAAAGCTGGACATTAAGTAAGGCTGCAGAGCTGACTCTTGGTGCCTTCGAAAGAAAAATTCTACGTCGGATATATGGTCCCGTCTGCGAGGAAGGCGAATGGAGGAGAAGACACAACCGCGAACTCTACAAGCTGTACAAGGATGTGGATGTAGTCCGGAAGGCAAAAATCCGTTGACTACACTGTTTCGGCCACATCGAGCGAATGGACAACAACGCTCCAGCAAAGAGGGTCTTCGAATCCGAGCCTCCTGGTCCAAGTCCAAGTCATCGCGGATGCAAGACAGCTTGGCCTTGATGACTGGAAGCAGCATGCCCAGGACCGTCACCGATGGAAGGCAGCAATTGCTCAGGCTCAGACCCTTCATGGTTCGTCTGCCTGATAAGTAAGTAAGTAAGTTAGGTTCAACTACGTCTCCAACAGTTAAACTTTAGCAATTATTCAAAATAATATCAATGAATGGCGTCCGCATTTTTGTCTCCTCAATGAGAATATTTACCTTAATTATTTTGCCCTGGCCTTTTTGCACTATTTATGAACCCATTAACACACATACATATGTACTTGAGAAGTTTAACAAATTAAAACGCACCTCCCTATTTTCAGGCACATTGCAGAACTCTGGAGGAATGTCGGTGTGCGACCGATTGTTTATAACGTCAATTCACCGAACGAAAAGCGCTACTTCCAGAAAACAATGAAAACCCAATATCTAACAGACTCACTACGATCCGAACCTCATTTGATAATGAAAACTTAACAATGGCGTGGTTAATAAAACACTATCGTCAACCATTAACTGCAGCCACCACCGCTTGGGTGCAACAAGTCCACAAACAAAAAAAAGAACAACCTTTTTGCATTTACGCCTTTACAAAGATATTTCAAAAGCAGTAACAATTATATAAGTTAGATAAGTGTACACCGTGCATATATATATATATTGTATGCACTTATACCTGTTTTTATTTATAGTTTTATATTTTCAATTATACCGAAGATCATCTAAACTCTCACCGCAACGCAACACAAACATCGAGTATTACACCCACACATATAGTTTCGCTTTAATTTTGTTTTAATTTATACCTTTGTTTCGTTTTAAGATATAGTTTTGTTTATTTGTATATTTTTGTTTTATTTTATTTGGTTCTAAACCGCTTACAGATTTTATTTTATGTATTTATATAGTTGATATATATTTATATTTTTACTTGTGCTTTTGCATGTGCTTTGAGCTTTTATTTGTTTTTATATAACTTATGCCTCAGTCAATCAAATTATTAATTTAACTTTTTTTATTTATGCTTGATATTAGGGAATATTACAAAAAAAACACCCCATGTAGAAATTTAGATTTTATAACTATTTGCGCGACCTAACCCTAACCTAAATTTTTGTAAGTCACAAACTCTGTAAACCTTCTCATTAGTTCGTGAAAAACGTATAAGTATGTACATGGAAGATCGATCACCTCAAATTTACAAATAAGAAAAGAGGAGAATAAAGTAATTGCAAATACTGGTTTTGTTTTATTTAACTATTCTTAACTTTACCGTTAGTGAAAATGTACTTTTTTCAAAATATCCTGAAGAAGTGTGTTTAAGATAGTAAAACGCCAAGAAAATTAAACTTTCTATAATTTTTTATTATAAAACTTGAAGAAGTTTTTGAATAAATGCTTACTCCGCACTTAATTTAAAACAATAATAAGACTGCTCGAACCAGAACTCAGAGAAGAATTTGAATTTCCTTTTGTAATTGATGCCTATCCGAATATCTCATTCACTTCACTATCTCATTGACTGTATGCATACAATTCAATTCAATTCAATTAAATTGTATTTGAACAAAAATTATACAATTGGTCTTACATGCTAAAAGCTTAAGCTAGCGAGCTAGGGCTTGGCTCAACAATAGGGGCCCAACGGATGTACAATACTTACAAGGTTTACAATGTTGTCAATTATAATATTTTAAATTTATCAATTATGAATGTAGATCTTTAACATCGGGGTGTTCAAGTCCGTGTATCCTTGTTGCTCCTCTAGGGATGGGGTGGTGGTAAGGCGGCTCATTTAGCTGCGATGGTGACTGCTATCACTGCTTTGATAGAAGTGATACAGCCCGTTGCTTAGTGTCCGTGAGAATATCTGCTCATTAAGCAGATTCTATGCTTTGAGGAATCGTTGTCCGGAGGTCGAACTTCTCAGTTCCCTGATAGCCATGTTTGGGTGGTTGCGGATGTCATGTAGTTGTCTCTGGAACAGTGTCAATAAGTACTCTTGTATGGGGACGATGCAGGCTTCCTCGTGGAGTTTCTTGTTGCTGGGGTACTTCTTCCGGTCCCTGTCATAGGTGAGACCGGTGCATATTCGGAGTATCTTCCTCTCAAATATCGAAAGCCTTTCCATGTTGGTCTTGGAGATGGTATGCCATATAGGGAACCCATACGCTATGATTGGCCGAATGAGTTGCTTGTAGAGTAGCAACTTCGTCTTCTGGCTTAGTCCATTTTGTTTCCGCATGAGCGGGTAGATGTGATGAAATCCGAAAATGGCTTTTTTGAGAGTCAGCTTCGAGTGGTTGTTAAATTTTAGTTTCTCGGTAAAGTTAATACCGAGATACTTCACCTTGTCAGTTGGTGTTATTGTCGCGCCATTGGGAAGCACGATTCTGATGCTCCGGCATTCCGCTAGTGATCTGCATCTACCTCCGGATGGTCTTCTGAAGCACATGAGTACCGATTTCTCCGCATTTATTCAGATACCCCACTTGGTGTAGTAGTTGTACTTCTTTATTTCTTGGTTTTCGGCTCTCCGTGCTGCGATTCGTGGTGACATCGATGTAGCGTATGTTAGTGAGTCATCTGCGAACAGACCATTTCACTGTACCAGCTAGAGCTGGTAGGTCTGCCGTAAAGATGTTGTATAGCCATGGTCCCAGCTTTGGTCCTTGAGCGACTTCTGCTTTGATTTTGTTCCGTTCCGTTGACTGACTGCCTTCTACCTGGACGTAAAACTTCCTTGAATGAAGGAAGCTGTAGTTCATTTTAATTAAATTAGAGGGGAATCCCATCAAATTAATTTTGTAGATGAGCCCCTCTATCCAGACAGTGTCGAATGCTTTTTCTACGTCCAGAAAGCAGGCCACTGTGACTTGGTGGTTGTTCAGGCCAGCTACGACGTCGTGATGAAACTTCATTAATGGATGGAGCGTTGAATGTTTTTTCCGATGTTTAGGTCGGTGGACCATCGCTTTAGTTATATCACTGTATGCGTACATGTTGAAGTTTGAATTATCAATGTGTGCTGCAGCAAAACGGACGGTAAAAACGGGCTTTTCTCAACCATTTTCACACAACGTGGAGGGATATCAAGCGATTCATAAAAAAAAGTTCTTGGTAATCCCATCTATGTACCTGCCCTCGATGTTCACTTGTTGTGCAAATTGAAGTCAAACTTCATGAACCAATCTTGTAACACATTATGTAATTAGTCTAGCTCTGAAATTTTATCTAAGTCGGCTAATCCGTACAGAAGTTCAATATTCACAATTTCAGCAAAAGTGATTTGTGGGGCTTATCGCGAGAGTCTATTCCCAATTGAATAAACGTCAAATAGAAATAAATTCTATTCACGGTATCGCGAAATTCTATTCGTAATAGAATTAACTTCGAATAGAAATAAAATCTACAACCGTCGTATCGCGAGCTTCTATTGCCATGGATATTTTTCTATTTGGTAGAACTGACAATTCTATCATAAAATTACGGTAGAATATTGATACTGCGTCAAATTCATTGAAATGGATAACAACGAAAACAAGTAAGTAGTATATAAAATCCATTTTAAATATGTAAATATTTATTGTTATATGCATAGGGGACATTTTACGAACAAGCGGCAGATGGAGGAGGAAAAGGGCATTTGCAAAAAGCTGGAAGCAGACCATCATTGGAAGAAGTTCTCTTTAGAGCTTGTAGAGTTTCTAAGCCTGCATGAAAGCGTCAATCCTTGTGGACGTGAGTTTGGTTTGGATGTAACAGACAGATCCATAGAAGACATTGCCAATATAGAAGCACAGGATTATGATGTTTTGATGATTGCGGACGAAATTGGTGTTATAAGTTAATAATCCCAATCAAACTAGGCTAGAAATTGAAGAACCAATTCCAGGCACCAATCGTTGTGGTGGAACTAAATCGGAGAGAGCAGTACATACCCGCCTAAAACTTTTGGAAGTTCATGCAGAGAACTTCAGGGAACTGACGAGACAACTCGCTGCAATTAAAAAATACCAACATCCGATTTCACAAAAAAATTATATAATTTGCAAAACCAAATATAACTCATTATTAAAAAACAACTATTCCCTGCAAAACAATCACATTTGATGTTGATTTGACGTTTGACATCGAAAGCTCCCCGATAGCTTTAAATTTTCTATTTCGAAATTTAATTCAAATCAATTCTGTTGAGTTTCGCGATACCACGAATTTCAATAGAATAGAATAAAGGCGAATAGACTTTTTGCGTACCGGGCCAGAAGACGGGAGGAGAAAAAGCTTCTACGCCTGAAGAAAAGGTCTCTCGCAACCTCCCAGCTCAAGGATATCGAAGAGTCTAGGGACAAGCAAAAAATACTTGCCTTTTACAAAAAAGCCAAAAGCCTGGCCACAGGCTTTAGGAAAGGCAGCCATGCTCTTCGAAATTGCGAGGGTAACCTAGTTACAGACGCACAGGGAATAGTGGATGTGTCTAAGCAACACTTCCAACAGCAGGGAGAGTGATAGGGAACCAGGAAATCCCAACTTCAGTCGATGAAGTAGTCCTCCCACCTAGCTTTGAAGAAGTCGGTACAGCCATTAAAAGGCTGAAGAACAACAAAGCCGCAGGCTCAGATGGCTTACCATCGGAGCTTTTCAAAGCTGGGGACAATGTAATGGTAGGAAGCATGCACCAAATCATTTCACGAATTTGGGAAGATGAAAGGATGCCCGACGACTGGAATATCAGCTCCATATGCCCCATCCACAAAAAAGGCGATCCTACCTCCTGCAAGAACTACAGAGATATATCCCCGCTCAATGTCGCCTACAAGATCCTATCCAGCGTACTGTGTGAACGTCTAAAGCCGTTTTGCACCACACTAATCGGCACGTACCAGTGCGGCTTCCGGCCCGGCAAATAGACTATAGACCAAATCTTCACACTAAGGCAGATCCTGGAGAAGACCAGCGAGTTTCAAATCGATACTCACCATCTGTTCATCGATTTTAAAGCCGCATACGACAGCATTCATCGCAAAGAGCTATTCGAAGCGATGGCCGAATTCGGGATCCCGGTAAAACTGATCCGGTTGTGTCGCACCATCAAAAACCTCTGAACCGTTCGAAACCTGCACCGGATTTCGGCAAGGAGATGCGCTGTCGTGTGATTTCTTCAATTTGGTACTGGAGAAGATAGGGCGGCGGGCAAAAGTCAACACGGAAAGCACTATCTTCTGCAAGTTAGTCCAGCTGTTAGGATACGCGGATGACATCGACATTATCGCGCGGTCCCAACGTGTCATAGTGGAAGCTTTCACGGCAATTGAGGAACAGGCGAAACGAGCTGGTCTTAAGGTCAACGAGGACAAAACAAAATATATGCTGTCGAGCAAAAACGGATCCGCCGCACACCACCTAGGCCAAAACGTCACAATCGACAGCTACAATTTGGAGGTAGTAAAGGAGTTTGTCTACCTCGGGGCAAATGTAAACTCCACGAATGACATCGTAGTGGATATCCGACGTAGAATCGCCCTTGGCAACCGATGCTACTTCGGCTTGTCAAAACAACTGGGCTCGAAACTCTTGACTCGAAGGACCAAAGTCATGCTCTACAAAACCCTTATCCTGCCAGTCATACTTTATGGAACCGAAAGCTGGACATTAAGTAAGGCTGCAGAGATGACTCTTGGTGCCTTCGAAAGAAAAATTCTACGTCGGATATATGGTCCCGTCTGGGAGGAAGGCGAACGGAGGAGAAGACACAACCGCGAACTATAATAGCTGTACAAGGACGTGGATGTAGTCCGGAAGGCAAAAATCCGTCGACTAGACTGGCTCGGCCACATCGAGCGAATGGACAAAAACGCTTCAGCAAAGAGGGTCTTAGAATCCGAGCCTCCTGGTTCGAGAAGGATAGGAAGACCGAACCTCAGGTACAAAGACCAAGTCATCGCGGATGTAAGACAGCTTGGCCTTGATGATTGGAAACAGCGTGCCCAGGACCGTCACCGATGGAAAGCAGCAATTGCTCAGGCTAAGATCCATCATAGTTCGTCTGCCTGATAAGTAAGTAAGACTTTTTGCGAATAGAAACTCGTGATAAGCCCCTCAGGCCGTCGTTCGTATATGCTCGATTGAGACGTAGAAAAAAATGAATGGTTGCACCAAAGCAAAATATGAAAAATGTGTGTGTATATATGGCAGTTACAACACACTGGGGGATGGCTGATATCCACGACTACGCAACTTGAAATGGTTTTATACCGGATTGATGCAACCACTCTTATTTTGAGAATTTTATTCCCGTTTAAAAAGTGCTCGTAACTTCCGAACCGTATGTCGTACCGACTTAAAAACTGTCACATTCAGCATCTAAATTTAAGAATGATTCTTGTTGAAAATTTCAGAGCTCTGCGACGTGTACCCTTTAAGTTGTATGTTCAGCTCTGATGGATAAAAATTAAAGTTTTGTCATCAAAAGTAAAAACTTATAATTTTTAAATGTTCCACCTCTTTGAACAATATCAATCATAAACTATTTTCAAATGAAGTGATGATTCTATTTAATTTCCAGTTTCACGGATATTCATCTCAAAAGTGTAAATGGACTCAAATGAACCCAAAATTCAAGGAAAAAATACAAAACAGTTCCGTAAGCACTAGAGATGTGCCAACCAGAAACTTTCTAAACTCGAGTTGGAATTGAACCGAGTTTCAACTCGAGCCTCTACTGCTGATGTTGATTAACTCGGTTCGAAATTCAAAATATATTCCTATCTGTAACAGTCAAACTCAAAACCAATGCAAACACCGTGTCGAATGGTTCGAAGGCTTGATGCCTATATTTTCTTTTCTTTTTAGTTTCAGCAACTCGTTTTGACACAAATTTAACTCGGTTCAACTCGGTTTGGACGTAGCTCGGGTTGACTCGGTTTCCAACTCGAGTTGACCTAGTAAGTAGTGGTTAACATCGGATATCTACTATTTCTTTTCGCAGACTTTTTGAACACATACACGCTACAGAGTGCCTGCTTCAATACACGATATAAATCCGCGTGCTCAAGGGTTTATTAACACTTAATTGTCCGGGATCAAGACACAGCAGGGGCCGAAGGTATAGAGGGACAGGAGGTACACATGCACATTGATCTTAAATATCTGCGAATTGTAGACTATGGGATACATTGAGCTGGGAAGAGCATTCCATATTCGTGTGATGCGGCTGAAAAACGAGTCTCTAAGTTTCACAGTGTAACTGATGTGCATTCCTGGCGAGACGTGTGTTGCGGGTGAATTCAAGGAGAGGAGGAATGCAATTGGCTAGCTCACTGGAGCATCGTTTTTTAAAATAGCCACAAAACACGGACAAAGAAGACACGGTACGTCGATGTTCTAGCGAGTGTAATGAACTTAGGGCGAATATACGCCTTACAGATTAATGCCAAATCAAAGCAATATTTCTTGCATCGATTAAGGAAACCTAAACATTTCGCAGCATTTTGGCGACCCCAAATATGTCATCGTTGTAAGTTTTGTGTTGGTGCACATACCAAGAATGGAAAGTTTTTCGGTTTCGTCGATACAAGTGCCATTCATGGATAATGGCTGATTATCAGGGGTTCGCTTTGGAGACAGCAGACAGCAATGAGTTTTGGAAGCATTGTATTCCACTCTGTTGTTCTTACCCCAATTAGTTATGCTGTCAAGATCGAAATTAAATGCTGCCGTTCCAATACTTCGTCCGAAGGGCAGGCTTTCGCCTGTATTGTGCAAAGATTTTTTCGGTGAGATAAGCTATCAAATCACCAGTAGACCTGTTGTGGCGGAAGCCATACTGTCGAAGCTTCTGCGATTCAAGATATTTCATAAGCTGACGATTTATCAGCGTTTCCATGACCTTAGAAAGAAGGGACGTAAGTGCTATGGGTCGGTACGCGTTGGCTGACGAAGATTCGCCCTTCTTAGGGACGGGCTAGAAAAATGGTGTTTTCCTTCTACTCGGAAAGAGACCTGAAGAGTAGGATAGATGAAAAAGCTTACGCAGTGGTTTTGCCAGCGAAGAAGAACACCTCTTCGGAAGTAATGGGGGAATACCATCCGGGCCAGGGGATTTGTGCATGTCGAGATCTTTAAGTACTCTTGCAACTGTTAGTGAGTTAGAGTCGATGTTCAAGTTGAAGTGGCTGACTGCAAGGGAACAACAGCCACACACAGGCCAGTATTTTTATAAAGCGACGCATTTTCATTTGAGGTTCGCTCAGGTTGCTGAGTTAATATGCTTCAAGGGCTCTATATCTGCGGGATGAAAGTGTACTGCAAATGCATAGAAGGATTATAAGATAAGGCCTACTCATGTTCATCGGCTTGATTGATCGTTTGGGATCCAGCTTGAGCCAGAGTTGTTTGGGTATGGGACATGGAGGAGTGCAGGTATAGAGTTATACCTTCTGAGGAACGTAGTGTCGAGATCATAGTTCTTTTCAGAGACGAAGCGATCTCAACCTGATCGCCGTGTTAGCTGCTTGCTGTCTAGGAGAAGACATATGCACCCAATATTTTTTAACTTTAAATCACTTCCTCATAATTTTCTAATGCTTCTAGTAATTTTAAATCCATACTATAATTTTGAAATTCGCCCTAGTTGAAATTGTACTCACAAAAAACTCCAGGATTTTATGTCACAATCAGTATTTATGTAGGTACAACTTAAAGTCTTATGATCCTACTTTTAAGATCGTGCATACCAATATGTATAACTTAACTTGTTAAGTGGGACTTATATCGCTGAATAAAGTATCAGCAAACGTTCCTAAGAAGGGCAGTGTTCGTATACTACAGACGATAGTTGCCTAGTAAATAATTTCTTAAAGTTTCTTTTTTTTTTGTTTCTTGATTTCTTGGCTTCTTCCTAATGTTATACAGGTAGTATGTATGGAGATGATATTTGTTTTCCATGAAACAAGACTTTCTGCATATATTAAGGTACAGTTTCTTTCTGCTGCATAGATCTCAGAAATTTGTACATGCTTACTCGGAAAAAAAGATCCACTTGCAACCGCTTTCTAAAATTATATTGTGTATTGCAAATCATAAATAAAAAAAGTAGTTAAAGTCAATGTTCACACTTCAAGTCTTTAAAAGGCAAATTTACAGACGTATAATGAAATTAGTTATTATTATTACATATATTATATTAAAGTGTAATAAAATTAATAGTGTAATAAAAACGACTTCCGCTGATGACTCTCGTATAGTGTTACTAGTCAAATAGAATCAATTCTTATAATCATCAAAGGCAAATGCAGCAGGAATAAACAACATAGTCAGTGCCCCAACGGTCCGGCGAAGATTGCTAAACAATCAACTACCAGGAAAGATCGCTCGAAAAGTTCCGTTGCTGAGTAAGAGGAATGTGAAAGCAAGAAAAGAGTTCGCTTTAAGTTTCAGAAACCATTCCAAAGAGAAGTTTTGTAACATTCACTGACATGCAAACACTGAAAGATCCTCTTCGCATCTTCACAGATGGATCAAAGACAAAAGAAGGGGTGGGTGCGGGTGCAGAAACCATAGCGATTGTGATATCAAAAAGGGATATCACCATCTGTTCCGATAGTCAGGCGCCATAAAATCCCTAACCGCACTGATAAGGACCTATTATGTTGTTGGCAAATGGTTTCAGGCATTCACACAAAACGGCAGAGAGTATCTTGCAAGCGATGTTAAGGAGGCTGATCCCTCGATAGTTGACGAAGTCAAAGGGGTCCTCTATCTTATGAATCAGACAAACGATACTGAGATTCCACTCCTCGGGCATGCTTTACTCAGACCATATCTTACAGATGAGCTGGTGCATGCGCCCAACCAGATCATCTCCAGCTGCTTGAAACAGTTCCGCGAGCAATCCGTCCGCTCCAGCAGCCTTGTCCCACTTCAGTCTAGATATCGCTATCTTGACTTCGTCTAAGTCGGGTGAACGGAATTCTTGTTCAAATTGAGTGAAACATTCTGCCTGACATTTGTGTCGCATGTAAGAATATGTGTAATATCATCCCACTTCTAGCCGAAGGGTCCGAGCCAGAGTAATTACTGCGTTACATCGGTGACGGCCCTGACGCGCTGCTTCTAGTTATCAAGGCCAAGCTGTTTACATCCGCGATGACTTGGTCTCTATACCGGAGGTTCGGTCATTCTCTCCTTCTCGAAGCAGGAGGCTCGGATTAGTGTTGGGGTGTTTGCTGCCGCGTTGTTGCCCATGCGCAGTTGTCTTGGCAAATCGAAGTAGCATCGATTGCCACTGGCGATTCTACGTCAGATATCCACTGCGATGTCATTCGTGCAGTTTACGTTTGGCCCGAGGTAGACAAACTCCTTTATTACCTCGAAATTGTAACTGTCGATTGTAATGATTTGACCTAGATAGTGTGCGGCGGATCGTTTTTTGCTCGACAGCATATATTTTGTTTTGTCCTCGTTGACCTTTAGGCCAGCTCGTTTCGCATGTTCGTCATCGCCGTTTAACTGTCTACAGAAATTATTTTTCCAAATTCTCAGCATCGTCTGCGATTCTACTGCTAGCTGTCCATTTTTGTCCCTGCAGGCTTCAGTCCTTCCGGATCTTTGTTTTACCTTTTGGTACAATTTTCGGACCTTCTTGTCCTCTTGTTCTTCCAGTTCGTAGAGTTCACGAACCGCTCTGGTCCTTCTATTCAGCTTCGCCTTATATGCTGCAAGCTTCGCTGAATGCGCGTGCCGGCACTCGTTGTTTTCCGACGACTCTAGCAAAGACGTCTTCCTTGCCCAGCTTTGCATTATAATCTCCTAGAACGATCTTGGTGTCGTAGCTGAGGCATTGATCGTATGTTCTTTCTAGAAGTCATAGAAGTCGTCCTTGCTATCGTCGTCCTTATCCTCCGTTGGGCCATGAGCGCAGATTAGGCTGATGTCACCGAATGTTGCCGCTCGTTTGTCTGTCGTTTCTAAAGCTTAAGACTTCTTGCCTGGAGAAGGGGTTTAACACATTGTCACCTAGGACAAAAGCCTGACTATCGATAAGTAGTATCAAGAAACTGACCTGATAGATCAAAAGTATGCTCTATACAATTTCGCTAGTCTACCTTTTCAGAGCCGATAGTTGAAGGATACACACAACAAAAGAGCTTAGTTTTGTAGTGCTTTCGAAAGAAAAATTGTGCATCAGTTAGGTTAGGTCAGGTTAATGAAGGAAAAGGCGAAGTCTATGAGCTGTATCCTGATCAACGCCATCGTCAGACTATAAATAGTTAGTGGAAGTGCTTCTCGCGCTCTCCTCTTTTGTGGGCTTATGTCCTCAGAACATAGGTAGAACTATTGGTTCTACCTATCGACTACTCTGTTGCCGTTTCCAAATCCAATTCCAATTTCAATGGCTCCAACTTTCAGTTTTTAAATTGCCGAAGATGGAACACTGCCATCAGATATCGGCATCAAAGTTGAGAGCACCAGCTATCAGATGAAATCATATCGTTGATCTATGATATGCGCACAAATGAAATATCACTCACCGATTCATATCAATCCCAACACGGCACCGTCAATAATTACCTATTTTCAAGACAAGACAAGACAATCTGCCAACAGAATGTAAAAAAAAAAACGTAATAATTAACTGGTTTCAATTGATAACATGTTCCAACTGCGATACACTTAATGAGTTGTCGTGTACGACAGGAAGGTCTAAAAATTGCATCTCGGTTCCAGGGATGAAGGCTACGACTAGCTGATAAGATAAAGCACAGCACAAAATACAGGAAGCATTCAATTGGAGTAGTCACAGTTCTTTTAGACAAGCAATGTCACGGTATTGGATACTGTTTCCTCTTTTCTTACTGCTGCAGAAGCACTGCTACTGCGGAATTGCGCCTGCCAATAGGATTGTGAATGGTAAAATCGCTTCTGATGGAGAGTTTCCTTACCAAGTGAGTAGTATGCAGTAAAACTATGAGCAGATCCCAATATATCTTATTTGTTCTTCGGCAGCTTTCACTTCGCCGCTTTTCAAAGCACGTTTGCGGCGCTTCGGTTCTCAATGCCAACTGGGCTGTAACTGCTGCACACTGTCTGATCGGACCAGTTCGGGAGTATTCGGTCCGTGCTGGGACACACAAAAGAACTACGGGCGGAATGGTTAGGAATATAAAGGAAATTCTCGTACATCCCTTGTACGAGGCGTCTTCGATGAACTTCGATGTGGCCCTGTTGCATATGCAGAATACCCTTCGTGGTGACATGATTACGCCGATTGCATTGCCAAAGACAAGGCAGGCTATTCCGCTGCATGCATCAGCCGTGGTCTCTGGGTGGGGTCATTTGAGTGCAGCGGGTAACAAGTTGCCGGAGGACCTTAACTATGCTGAGGTGTATATTATTGACCAAGATAAATGCGCTGAAATGTTGTTATCGCAGGGAATAGTGACAAATGCGTGAGTATATTAAGTACGTACATATCTGCAATCAAAATGCGCAATCATCTTTGTAGAATGTTCTGTGCAGCTGAGGAAAGCGCAGACGCCTGTCAGGGTGACAGTGGTGGTCCGATTACTATGGATGGATTATTGATTGGTATTGTGTCCTGGGGCATTGGTTGTGCAGATCCCGACTATCCTGGAGTTTATACGCGATTAGCCCATCCAGCGATTAGGAATTGGATAAAAGTTTCAACACGGATGTGATGTGGATAATGTTTGTAATTCTTATGAAGTCTAGGCTCAGTCCACTTACTATGGACATATAATAATTATAAATTAATTGGTTCAGTACATTTTCGGACATAACCTTTAAGTTTCATAAAAAGTTCCTTTGTATCAGATATGCGTATATTGTTATACAAGATTGTTAGATGTTGTTGACAGTTCGGTTCACCATCTTCAGTCTGATTTTTCGGATTTGTCCACGTGGAGGTGAGAGTAGCAATGGGCGATTTCGAATAAAATTCATAATCGAATAAATCGGCAATTGTGAAAATTTGAATTCGATTGTCGATTTATTCGGTCTCATCAGAAAATAATCGAATCGAGTCGATTATTCTCAGTACCTACTACAAGTGAAACGAAATGAAAAAGAGATGGGCAATTGCGAGAATCGGGAGATACACACAATTTAGTCTCCGACTTGAAAAATCGCGAATACACACAATCGTTGGCGATTGGAATCGGACCTACAAGTATCGAAATTCAACAATCGACTCTGCTCAATTCGAATTTGAATAATTGCGATTACTAGAACAATCGAATTATTCGATTGTTTTTATTCGCAATTGCCTATCGCTAGGTGAGAATAACAGCATCAGAGTTGTGGTTCACATGCTCGAATACAACTTTTCATTATCTCGAATGCCAGTGCGCCCAGCATGTGTTCACCAAGGATATCTTCTAATTCACTTCTAATTCAAGAAGTCAAGACTTCCGATGCTATCATTTTTATTGCGGCTTGGCTGCTTTCCACTTTATGAGAGAGCCGTATGGAAGGATAGGTGTAACATCATCACACTTCTAGCCGAAGGGTCCGAGCCAGAGTAATTACTGTGTTCCATCGGTGACGGCTGCTTCCAGTCATCAAGCTCAAGCTGTCTTACATTTGCGATGACTTGGTCTCTATAACGGAGGTTTGGTCTTTCTCTCCTTCTCGAAGCAGGAGGCTCGGATTAGCGTTGGAGTGTTTGCTGGTGCGTTGTTGCCCATGCGCTCGATGTGGCCGTGACGAGCTGGACTGGCAAGACAAGAGTTTTGTAGAGCACGATTTTGGTCCTTCGAGTCAGGAGTTTCGAGCCCAGCCTTAGCAAATCGAAGTATTTCATTCGTGGAGTTAACGTTTGCCCCGAGATAGAGCAACACCTTTACTACCTCGAAATTGTAGCTGTCGATTGTAATGTTTTGGCCTAGGTGGTGTGCGGCGTAGACCTTTAGACCAGCTCGTTGTGCATGTTCGTCAATCGCTGTGAAAGCTTCCACCAGAGCGCGTTGCGACCGCGCTATAATGTCGATGTCATCAGCGTTTCCCAACAGCTTAACTGACTAGCTTAACTGACTTGTAGAATAGAATAGTGCCTCCCGGGCTAACAGCCGGCCGACGCACTATCTTCTCTAGCACCAAATTGAAGAAGTCAAACGACAGCCCATCTCTTTGCCCTGATCCGGTGCAGGTTTTAAACGGATCAATTTTCCCGGGATCCCGAATTGGGCCATCGCTTCGAATAACTCCTTGCAATGAATGCTGTCTTTGTGCGCCTTTGAAATGGATTGAATGATAAGTATCGATTTGAAATTCGCTGGTCTTCTGCAAGATTTATTTTAAGCCACCAATGACCAATGACAAATGGTTGAAGAGATGGAAGAAAACCTATTGTGCTCCTGTAGCGTTCTGGCTGGTCGTAGGTTCCTACACTTAGAGCCTTCTACTTCAGCGGCTTCAATGAGCTAAACAGTGCCAGCATCGGCCAGTTAAATCGCTTCACTACAAGCACCAACTGGTTCCGATGTTAGGAGAAGTCAATCCGCGTGGTATTACAATGGGCCTATTCTGGCCTAAGTGTGATTGCCTTAGAAGTCAGCCACTATAACCTAACCTAACCTAACCTCTGCAAAGTTTACCATAGTGTGAAGATTTGGTATATAACCGACACTGGTACGTGTCGATTAGTGCAAAATGGCTTTAAATGGTCTCAAATTCGGCAGAAGATCTGGTGCACGCTCTCTACCAGAACATTGCCACCAACTTTGAAGAGTTCTCATGGGAAGGCTTTTGAACCTGCTTTGTAGCTTTACCACTATTCCTTGCAGGTCAGTAACTACATTACCCTCGCAATTTCAAAGAGCCTGGATGCCTTCCTAAAGCCTGGCTGCCTTCCTAAAGTCTGTGGCCAGACTTTTGAACTTTTTTGTAGAAGTCTCGAATTTTTTGTTTGCCTCTAGACTCTTCGATATCCTTGGGCTGGGAGGTTGCGAGTGACCTTTTTTCAGGCGTAGAAATTTTGATTCCTCCAAAGTCAAAGCTTCTCTTTGTCGGCTGCTGCACCTTTCTGACATTGAGCAGTGAAGTTCTGAATCTTGCTGCCACGAGAAAATCTAGTCGACATTTGCCCCTCTGAATGTTTGCACATCCAGGATATTTGACGCGTGTCCCCCGTCAATGAGCACATGGTCGATTTGATTGGCGGTTCGACCGTCCGAGGATCGACAGGATGCTGGGTGAATTTTTGCTTGCGATGAAACCTTGTGCTGTTTTCTGACCATATCACGTGCTGCCACAGTCTCTCACTCGGAAAATCTGTTATCGTGTCGTGGAGGCTGTGCTTTCCGGTCACTCCGCCGAGTACAATTTTAACATCGTAGTCTGGACAGACTCTGTAGGCACCGTCCAAAAGATAGTAATAGACCACTTTGACAGAGTCTTCAGCTTCGTCGGTAGGGGCACATGTGCACATACGAGGCTGATGTTGTAGAATCTGCCTTGAATGCGGATCACCCCCCTTAATTAATTTATACAATTGATACATTGATCGATTCAAAGATATTTATTACCATATTCATAAACTTGTAATGATACCTGGGTTCACACTGTTAATTATAAGTTTATTCTTCAAAGAGCACTGATGTGACTGTTAAATTAGGCAAGTATGGATATTTCCTCCGAAAATCGTCAAACTCACATGCGTACACATAGCCCATATCTACATTTTCCATAGTATTAATGGTAATCCCGTTTATTCTTTCGGTGATAGATGTGCAAATGTTCCGCCCTGGAAGTTGGTCCTGGAAGATGTCATTGACTCCTACAAAAACCACTCCAGCCTTTTCGATCGGTTCATAAACAACTCGAAAGTAGTATAGCGGCACGGGTATTTTTTTTTTCTCTGCCATCATCCAGGTACATCCTTATGTTATTAATTGACATGACACCAATCACACCAGTGTAGCAATCGAAAGACCTCTGGTGCATTTTTTTCTGATTTGTTCTTCTAGCCTTTTCCAGTTTCCACTGTTGAATGAAGTCCATTGGGGTGCGACGTTTGGATAAACGTAAGTAGCAATCTCTTCAACACCATAAAAGAAATCAGCGGCTGCCGCTAGGTGACTTCGAGATAATCTTCTAGTATTCACTATCAATTGTCTAAGCCCATTACGGTAATGACTTTCAAATCTATAATTTTTACTCAAAGATGGCAAGTCTTAAAAGAACTTGTCATCGGCTATCTTTGGTTTATTCATAATGCCAGGTTGAATAGTATTTGTTTTTTGAAGTACTTTGGTGTCATTTCTGTGGTGTCAAAGCATATATCATAAATCGCTTTGAAATCTCTTTGTGGCACGTTATAGCCGATGCTATAAAGTTCGTATCCGCCGCAAACTCCTCTGTGCCTTACCTGAACAGGCAGTTTATTCCTACAAGTGATGGTTTGAAGTTTGAAGGTTTGATATCCTATTCTGAAAGCTATTATTGCCGCGTTGTAAGTTGCCTATAGAATTTGTCTGCCAGCATTAAAGTTATCGAACCCTTCACCACAAAACAAATCAATAGACTGACCGTCAATAAAGAGTAGATCTTCGTCTGAATTGTGTGGCCAGAAATCCAACGTTTGGGGAACTAAGTACATAGGTTGCCTTAACTTGGGTAGATCCGTGCTCTTAACAAAGTCAGCTGTGGAGAGAAAGTCAAATCAGAGATCGTATATGAATAATCCTGTGGGAACTGTAAAAAGTAGGCTTATGCTTTAACGGAATCATGAATTGAAACGTCAGCAAACACATCTCAACAGTGATCGATAACAATTTTGTTTATTATTATTATGGGTAGCGCTACAGCCCGCATAGGGCCAGAGCCTAACTTCTCAACAATCACTCGTGTTGTACGTGCTATTGTTCTCACACGAGTGGATGGAACATGCAGTTTTTTGCTGACTCCAAACTGCCAAGTTTACTCTTTAAGCACTGTCAGTAACTCGAAAGGGGTGAGGCATGGTTTCGAATAACTTAAAGTGAAGTCAGGACTTACAGTTCTACCGATCATTACAAGACAGCTTGTACTGTCGACGTTCGTAAGGCCAAAAGATTACACATACTTTAACTGACTACGCTATATATTGCCTAACATTTAAAGCCAACAAAATTGAAGCAATGATGAGGACATTCGCAGCAGCGTCGAAGCACAGTCGTTTTTGGTTAGAAAAGCAACTGCTCGACATTGATTTCCCCATACATTGTCGTGTTTCTCACACTATCACATTGAGTAACTCCCAAAAGAGCAAGAAGCAATCGTGCCTCGTGCTTTTATTCACCTTGGGCCTCTAACAGTTGCGAATGGACCGCAGCAACAAATAGCACAACAATACTCCACTTCATTCTAAAATGCAAACAAAATTACAACTCCGAAGGCTACACAAGTAATAGATTTGCACAACTGAAAACACAGAAACGAATTAATGTACTGCACTACAAGCCGACCCTTATATACCCTGAAAATGTATTCATGAATAAGCTTCGCGATTCCATGTCATGTCTCATTGTTCCATATATTTGACCTCATCAGGAAGAGGAAGAAATTTCACATGCTAGTTGTAGAATGTAAACTCTTAGTGTAGATATAAGTCATATTTTTTATCAACATTCGGAAAATCCAATCGCAAATTGCTAATATGTAATGAGACATATTGGTTTGTCATCAGTCATTCCCATTTTTAAGTGATAAAATGTATCACAAGCAAGTTTGTATTGAAATATCTTTATATAAGTACCACAGTTACTTATCACAGGCAGAAAAGTGTTTACATTTTTTCCAAAACTAACTTTGTTGGCCTGAATAATGAGCTTAGCAATGTAAATTGGATTTAACAATTCATAATGTGTCTTTCGTGAGAAAGAGATTCGCAAAGTATGTTCCACTGTCAAGAAAGCAAGCCTCTAATTATTTACCTTGGCATAATGAACAGTTTGGTGGCATGAGCTTATGTACACTGGCCAAAGTTGCTGACTACACCCGACCTGGTAGGATGCCAGCGCGATCCCAGCTTGTGCTTAAGTCAAATTGACATACGGCCTCCTCGTGGCGCCCCTGGATAGCCATTACAACAACCGTTGTGTGGTGAACTAATGTATGCAGCGATCCCCCTCTGCCCGAGGGTCAAATTATGGGCCTGGGCTACCAGTTGTAGGTTGTGCGTAAGGTTAACTCTCTCACCACATAAAAATAACCACGGTTACGAACCGACAACAGGCCTCGAACATGGACGGGTTCACAGTTGACGACCCCAGCAAACGATCAAAGGACAATGATTTTCGGTTGAGCCGATGAACTCGCTGAGATCCTGGACTGCTACAAAGCAGATATTACCGCCATCCAGGTGATGCGATGGGATGGGCCGGACGAAAGGAAGATGAGAAACTGCGTAGAAGCATGACGATAGCAAGGATGACTTCTATGCTCTCCTAGAAAGAACATACGATCGATGCCCCAGCTATGACACTAAGATCGTTCTAGGAGATTTCAACGCACAGCTGGGCAAGGAAGAAATCTTTGCTAGAGTCATCGGAAAACACAGCCTGTACGACAACACATCCGGAAACGGACTCAGGCTGGTAGACTTCGCCTCGGGGCGTAACCTCTCTGTGATGAGCACGCGGTTCCCACACCTCAACATCCATAAGGGGACCTGGCGGTCTCCTGATCAATCAACCGTCAACCAGATTGATCACGTTGCGATCGACGTCAGACACTCCTCCAATATTCTCGATGTCCGCACGTTCCGAGGAGCCAACATCGACTCGGACCATTTCCTTGTTGTAGGAGTCGAGAAAGAACACTACGGTTTGACGTCGGAAAGCTACAATCGCAATAGACCGCTACGAACTGTGCCGACTGAGTCTCCCTGAAAGTCTCTGAAAATTCGACGCTGCCTGCACATACAATAGAAGAGGAATGGAAACGTTGCCAGAAGGAACTCATGGTTTGACGACGAGTGCAGGCAGGTACATGCAGCCAAGAAGGAGGCCTACAGGGCAACCCTGCATCGAACAAGGAGAGCTGTTCGTGAGCTCTACGAATAGAAGAGAAGGGAAGAGCACCGGCTTCTCAGAAAGAAAAAGAAGGATCATGGGGTGGATAGGTGTTACGACAGGAAGGAGGAACGAAAGTTTTACCAAAATGTAAAACAAGTATCCCGAAGATATAGACCTCAAACCGAAGCCTGCAGGGACGAAAATGGACAACTAGTAGTAGAATCGCAGTCGATGCTGAGAATTTGGAAAAATCATTTCTATAGAATGTTAAACGGCGATAACTACACAAATTCCGCTGTCAGGCAAAACGTTTCACTCAATTTATTTATTTTCAAGAAAGCTATATCTAGACTGAAGTCGAACAAAGCTGCTGGAGCGGATGGATTAAAGCACCCGGAACTGTTTATAGCAGCTGGAGATAACCATGTTGGGCGCATGCACCACCGGAGGAAAGCATGCTCGATGAGTGGAATCTCAGCGTCGTTTGTCCGGTTCACAAAAAAGAAGACCCCTTTGACTGCGCCAACTATCGCGGGATCAGCCTCCTTAACATCGCTTCCAAGATACTCTCTGCCGTTCTGTGTGAACGCCTGAAATCCTTTGTCAACAACCTGATAGGTCCCTATCAGTGCAGTTTCAGGCCTGGGAAGTCCACAATAGACCAAATATTCACACTTCGGCAGATCCCGGAAAAGACTCAAGAGATGCAGATCGACACCCACCACCTATTTGTCAATTTCAAGGCCGCATATGACAGTGTGCATAGAGACTAGCTATACAACGGCATGTCTAGTTTTGACATTCCTGCCAAACTCGTCCGGCTGTGCAGGATGACGATGGAGAACTCTCGCTGTTCCATCAAGGTCGTTAACGATCTCACCGAGACCTTCAATGTCAAAAAGGTTTTAGACAAGGCGACGCGCTGTCGTGTGATTTCTTCAACATCGTCCTGGAGAAGATCGGGCAGCAGCAACTTTTAGGTAGTCAAGGACTTCGCCTACCTGCGCTCTGGAGTAAATAGGGACAACAACACCAGTACCGAGATCAAGCGCAGAATTACTCTTGCCAATCGCTGCTTCTTTGGTCTCAAGAGGCAATTGAGTAACAGAGCCATCTCTCGAAACACCAAGTTGACTTTGTATAAAACTCTGATCATCCCAGTCCTGCTCTATGGCGCAGAGACATGGACGCCATTGAAAGCGGGTGAAGAAGCTCTTGGTTGTTTTGAGAGAAAAGTTCTGAGTACGATCTTTGGTCCTGTTTGCGTTGATGGCGTTTGGAGGAGAAGGTTCAACCACGAACTGTACGGGCTGTACAGCGGCATGCACCTAGTTAAGCGTCTTCGGATCCAACGCTTAAGATGGCTAGGTCATGTAGAGCGGATGGACACCACAGCTCCGGCCCGAAAAGTCTTCGAATCCACCCCCGAGGGACGACGCAGTAGAGGAAGACCGCGACTCAGGTGGCGCACGCAAGTGGAAAGGGACCTCAACCAACTATGCGTTCGAAACTAAAGATCGAGCTGGCTTGAGACGCTTGTTGGTTGAGGCCCAGGTCCACCCCGGACTGTAGCGCCACCTTAAGTAAGTAAGTAAGTAAGTAAGTAAAGCGTCACTTTGAATTTCTCCTTATCAGAAAAAAATGTCTCCGCGCAGAACCACCCCGGCTCGCGACGAAAAATCCCAACCATTGGGATCTTGTGTGTAAAAGTGGCTTGGGATCACAAAAGGGAATCCGAAAGAAATAGCTGCTCGATTTAACGTGTGGAAAAGCGGCCTAATTCTTGTACTAACGAAGAATGAGTACACTTAGTGTAATGAATTCACTCATTACAAAAACTACATTCTTGAACTTGTTTCCAAAATGTACTAACTTACATTTTACATGTACTTCCGTTTACTGGCAAAATATAATAATCTATTGATAGGGCACACACTTATTTGTCACACAGTACCGTCTAAGTTTAGAGAAATAAAAGAATACCTAATATTTATTATATATAGAAATCCGTTGAATGCCGATGTATACATAAATATGTAAATATTCCTTAATAATTTCAGCAGGTACCTACTTCATTAGGTATTTTCTTATTTTAGCTTTTGTTTTTAAAATAGGTTCTACATTTGTTTTGTAAAATCCTTACCTTCCTAAAAATACAAGAGTTCAAATATGTAAATAAATTGAAACAATATAAAAATAAAAAAAAATTGTTTGTGTTAACTTTTGAAGACTTGGTAGAGACTTTAAAGTCCAAAAGTGCACGTAATCGTCATGAAATTAATGTTAACATTCATTGAGATTGTTCTGTGTCCTGCTACTTTGGCTAAGAAACAATGTAAAAAGACAAAAATCCAAAATTTAGAGAGACATGCTGAAAATGTAAGCCATTTCTCAACGCAGTGGAGGACAATTTAATAATATAATAATATGGGTGGCGCTACAGCCCATAGAGGGCCAGGGCCTAGCTTCTCAGCAACCACTCATGTTGTGCGTGCTATTGTTCTCACACGAGTGGAAGGGACCTACAGTTTTTATGCCGACTCTGAACGACCTATTTGAGATGCTTTTTCTAGACAGGAAATACTCTTTGAGCATTGTCAGTGACTCGAAAGAGGTGGAGTCGTGAAAATTATTTTTGTCGCTCAGAGCTGGAATCGAACCTACGACGTCGAGGTTGGGGTCGACGCACATACCCACAACGCGACGGGCCACCACCATACAATTTAATAAATTTCTTCATACTTCTACACTTGTTGACATCTTGGTATCCTTTTCAAATTTAATTACAAGCGAGTGATTTTGTTGTAACTGTTCCCCATTCAAAGTCCAAAACATAAACAAGAAAACCTGATTAACACCACCTAACAGTATTCATCGTTAAAGGTATAAGGTATGTACATAGATGATAAATTGATTTTGTCGTTTGTAATAATACAACATTAGTTTGTCTTGAAAATATTACGTCTCTCCACTTTTCGCCACTATTACAAAAGTAACGAACTCTTTGGACAATTTCCTCCATGGAAATGGCCGATATTTTCCTTAATCCAAATTTCTAAACAATTTTCGACCATTTGAAAGTGTCATTCCAACCATCCATCCCTTTCTCGTGCACACAGCACATGACATTTCATGCGTGTAAGCACCAGACAATTTTTACGACTGGTTCCGAATTCGCAGCTGTTTTCTTCGTCTCACTCAATTTCTCTTTCTATTCTGTCGCCAGAAAGAGACAACACAACGCTCCCACCCGACCTACACAAAAAAAGCGAAACGACAACTTCAATAGAAAACACAAAAACCAAAATCTAATCGTAGTTAAAAGAAAAAAGAGGTGAGGTTTATTATCGCAATTCCACGACGGAATTCTCTGTTTAACTCGAGAATCAATCACTAATCTTTTCACTAATTTACCGAAACCCAATCGCTTTATCGTGCGCCGTATACACACATGTTTGTGTAAATAATAACTTGTCGTCGCCCCATTTGCAAACATTTCCAAGCCCTCGAACAGAGTCCATAATTATCGTGCTGTGTTGTGTGGCGATTGAAGCGACAAAGAAGCAAAAAAGGTTAATTTCGTAAACGCAAAGAAACATTTGGAAGAAGATTCAATCGTTCGAAGCCAGTGAGCTGCAGTGAGAATTTTCTAAAATTAGCAGTCCTACGCCGGAGAGTACTAACAAAATATGCCACCAAAGGAGAGAAACATTGCAATCATGGGATATCGATCAGTTGGTAATGGAACGCAACATTTTTTTTTCTGTCTATTCGTCTCTCCTCGCTACGAAACTCTTATTCAATTGGTTTCATTTATTTATTTATTATTATTTTTTTTTTGCTTGTGTTTTTACTCCTTCACTTGTCTGCTGTAATCTATACAAAACAACAACAAACCGCACGTTGAAACAACGATGACATCGGTGACGATTGGATGGATGTGGATGGTGCGTAGGTAAATCGTCGCTGAGTATTCAATTTGTTGAAGGACAATTCGTTGACTCCTACGACCCCACAATCGAAAACAGTAAGTACAGAGATGATGTTATTTTTTTTAACTTTTTGCTTTTCGATTATTTTTTTTTTTGGGTCAAAGAGAGTATTTTGCTAGTGATGTGTACACTTTTTGGTGCTCCATCTAGGTTTACGGGGAAGTGAAAGGGAGCCTACGAATGGTGTAATGAATGAAAACCTATCACGCAGTTCCATAGTACTGCGCAAAATAGTTTGTCAAAAAAAAATGTACAGTCTGTGTGAGGAGTTTACAAACGGTTTACGTTTTGTGCGTATATTTTTGGGTGATTGAAGACGACGGTCGGGTGGAAAAGTTTTTCGCATAGAGAATGTAGATGTTCACATCACTGAGCGAGTAACGTCAAGAATTATTTTAATATAAGAAGAATCTTACTGAACGCATTTAAAAGAAATGTCTTATAATATTTAATTGTAAATAAGAAAGTGAGTAGTAAATCGAATTTCTCTCTAACTGGAGAGAGCAGAGTTAATACCATATTTTGGGATTCACCTTAATTTGCCAAACAAAAATAAACTGTCCTATGAGTCAAAATCTCTCCAACTCGAACTTATTTTCAAATCTCTTTAAAATTCGATTTAGGAGCACCGTCATTTGAGTGCAAACCTTGTGTAGCTTTAAAAGAATTGTATTACATAAAAGACTTTAAAGTTTTCAAACATTTTCGAGTTAAGCTAATATAATCTCGCCTTCGTTGTCTTCAGTAGTCGCCCTTTAAAGTTATGGGATTCTTAGTGTGATCTGTACAAAAAGAAATATAGCAAATAATGTTGAAATGGCTTGAGAACCTGCCTCTTAGCATTTTTGTATAGAGTGAACCCGGTTTTGAATTACATACGATGGTTGATATAGTTAAATAACATCGATTATGTATGATAACGTTGAACCTCTACTGAAAACAGCATAATTTGCAGATACTATAGTTTTGCATGTGCCTATCGATGCACAAAATGTTTTCCATTTAGAACGTATTCTTATTGGATAGTCGATAGATCGCTGGAGAGTGACCAACCACTAGTGCTTTACGTGTAGCCGTGGCTTGTGCATTTAGACAGCTCTAGACCTGGGGTGCTGTCAAACTCAAATTCACGTATTCGGAGGCCAAGGTTATTGCTATAATATTGATATGCAATGCTTTGTTCATAATTCCGTTAATAATTTGAAGTGACCTCCCGCTCTTTGCATATATAACCCAGCTACCTCCAGACATATAATCACTGCGGCACAATATGTGTTCTGCAGTTTCTTCGTCCTCGTTGCACATTCTGCAGGTGTCATCTTGGGTTAAAGCCATGATTTTGAGATGTTTGTTTACTGGGAATTGTCCAGTAAGAAAAGAATACCTGGTTGTATCATTCTGTTAAGAGAGATGGTTGGTAGAAACATGTTGGATTGTCTGTTACATTCCGTGACGTCTAACAGCAACAATAAGACTGTTGCTGGTCGATAAGGCAGTACTGGTTTTGTCAAAAGTATGCTTTTAAATTGCAATCTTAATCTTATCAGTATAAAGCAGAAAGTTTGTGTGTCTGACCGACAAAGACTCCGAAACTACACGTGGCAGAACTATACAATTTTCAACAAAAATCATTCTAAAATTTAGATTAATTTTTGTATGAATCGCTTGATATCCCTTCACGTTGTGTGTAATTCCGTAATTTCCGTCCGCTTTGCACATTGATATTTTCAAACTTCAACATGTATGCACACAGTCAACGAATTGTACTCATTCATCAATGACAAAAGAAAATTCAAATTCTTCTCCGAGATCTGGTTCGAGCAGTCTTATTATTGTTTTAAATTAAGTGCGGAGTAAACAACATTTATTCAAAATCGTCATCAGTGCATCTACAAAGGAACACTTTTCTCCACATTTTTCTTAATAATCACATTAGCGCAAAAATGCCGAGGAAAACGAAAGCAGTTTTTGATCCTCAGCAAGTTTTTGTCAAGCAATGAAGTTTGAGAGTGGAACTCCCAGTTTGTGTTGCGGTACAAGTAAAGTACCGGTTGAAGAAATAAACCCGGGCAAAGCCGGGTACGAAATCTAGTGTTATTCATGCCGATTATGGAATCCGGCGTTAGTTAGTAGTGCGTTTCTGTTAAAGCACTATGTTCTCTGGTCATGTGCTTGTTTGGTCACCGAATAGAATGAGATATGAGATATTGTTGAACAAAGACACGTTTTTTTTCTCATCAGCAATATTGTGGGAACTTCCTGAAATCGTGATTGCAGATGATTCACGTTTGTAAGACGTTCCCTATCCAGTTTTGGGCACGAAGCTTTGGATGTGTAAAAACTTTGCTGAAGTCAGGTTACTAATATGTAATAATATGGTTGGTGCTACAGTCCCTGCTGTACGTTCTCTCACGAGTGGAAGGGACCTACAGTCTTATGCCGACACGGAATGGCCAAGTTTGTGGGAAGCTTTATCTAGACAGGAAATACTCTTTGCAACATTGTCAGTGACTCGTACGAGGTGTATGGCCTTGAAGGTTATTTTTTGTCGGTCAGTCTAGTGTTGGAACCTACGCTATCTGGCGAGGAATAGGGTTGTCGTAGGAAGTCTTGAATGTAATCATATTCGAGGCATAATAAAAAAGACCTAATTCGAAAATGTAAAAAATTATTCATGCCGATTATGGAATCCGGCGGATCGACTGCGGGGGGAAAATTTTCGCATCCGCATATTTTCCTATTATAGAAAACGCAAACCAGAAAGGAGCGGATGTCGGTGCGAAAAAAATGTTATTATAGAAAACGCAACTCATCCGCACTTCATACATTTTGTGACGTTTTCAATCCGAACCAAATGAGTTGCGGATTTGGAGGAAAAAAGGATTTGTGGTTGCAACGGAAGTAAATCTTAGAACAAGAAAGAAATGAAAATTATCCTTGATTCATACAAATATAATTTGCCTTCTGTTTTTCGCTCATGCTTTAATTTATTTCCATTGGACATAAATGTTCTTCTAATAGCTACACTCGGAAAGAACAACTGAAACAACTGTCAATCGTACTGGTGCGATAACCATTCTCATCCATGAATCTTAAACATGCTGCGAATTTTTATTCCGAAAGCAAGGATGTGGATCTTAACACAGGTGGCAGTATTTTCGTCAAGATAACATACATATCTCAATCCTGAATCATTTTACAAATCTCAAAGAAAGGGGCATAAATGAAGGTTGATTACAAGAGAACTTCTACTTCATTCGCCCTACTTCTAATTTTACATCGAATATCATGGGAATAATTTTCTTGATCTTCTGAATACATTAAAAGGGCACTTGACTCCATAATATACTTTAATTCAGTCCGTAAATAACTATTCTTCGGAACAATTGAACCAAAAAATCGAAATTGACAGCAAACAGCTGATTACAGAAGGGGTCGATAGGAAAGTTTTGGGGACCGATAATGTAGTTCATCCGACTTATTCCATAATAGGGTTGAACTTCGATTGCGGATGTGAGTTACTCCCTCCGCAGTCGATCCGGCGGATTCCATAATCGGCATGATTATAAATGTGTCTAAATTAGGAATACCTTAAAGTAATAATATGAGTCTAGTTTTTGCAGTAACTAGTATAATTGTGTTGATTGTTATTGTTCTCTCCAAAAGAAGTTTAAAGTCGACAACAATGACATATTCAAAGGCGATTTGCCTGATTTTTGTAGCTCTGCTATTGAAGACATCTTTGCAAAGCCCTTGCTGGAGATAGGTTTCAATACTGCACGAATGGCACAAAATATATTGTTCTCTCCTTTGAAACATAATTCTCGTATGAAACAAGTTTCTATTTGCAACATAATCTCAATCTTCCGATAGCAAAAAAAAAAACAATCTTGAAATGTGAAACTAACGCACGACTACTTTGTGAAGCCACTGTAGCAACATAAACAGGAAATTCAAAAGAATTTTTATTTCGAACCTCTGGGCTTCCCCGTTATTTTATGTGAACCATTGAAATTCAAATGCGTTGGCATATCTTAGCTCGTGAATCATCATATTCAAGCTATTGAGCTAGAACAGGTTAGTTCGGGTTACTACCTATGTATTGTTTCAGATATTTATAAAATATTCAGTGGCTTTTAGTGATGTTCCAGCGCATCACTGATTCCCAAAATGACATCATTTATGATATTTGCAATCATCAAGAATGAAGCGGGTGTAAAACGAACATGAAAGAGGAATGCCCGCCCAGAAATGCTTGATAAGAAAGCAACAATAGAGTAAATGAAATGCGTGTTCCTTGATGCATGAGTGAGTACATTTTGTGGTTAACACGACCCGCTGTCTGTCACGTGATGTTCACTGATTCATTGACTTTATATAAAGCGCCAAAAAAAAAAAAGAGAGAAGAATAACTCGCGTTGCTTCTCCAATTAATCTTTTTGCGTCTCAACATTTTCAGACGCATAGCACTTTTTTTTATGTATCTATTTATGGCTACATAAACTTTTTTCTTCAATTTCAAACCGGATTTTATTTTTGTTTTAATGTATTATTTTTTAGCCTTCACAAAAATCACCCGAGTAAATCATCAAGACTACGGAGTAAAGCTGGTGGATACAGCCGGTCAGGATGAATACAGCATATTTCCAGCGCAGTATAGTATGGATTTTCATGGCTATGTACTGGTGTATTCAATAACCAGTCAGAAGTCATTTGAAGTGATTCAAATCATTTATGAGAAACTTTTAGATGTTATGGGAAAGGCACAGTAAGTGAAGGTCAACGTATGATGTGTTTATGTGATGTGGTTTAAGTGATTTTTGATATGTTACAGCGTACCTGTTGTTTTAGTTGGTAATAAAACTGATTTACACCAAGAACGGACCGTATCGACTGAGGAGGGTAAAAAATTAGCCGAATCGTGGAAGGCTGCGTTTTTAGAGACATCCGCTAAACAAAATGAGGTGAGTTAATACAAGTCGGCAAGTTAATTACAATACTTATCCAGAAGGTTGTTAAAGACTGTTTCTTCAAGAAAACAGGTTTTCATGTTATAAGTGGGGGATAAGTGAAACGACCAAAAATACACTACTTAATGAATAAGACTCCATAAGGTTAGGTACTTATTTGTGTATTTGTATCCCTTTTTGGCGAATAACTAGTTGCGCTCAATGCTTACACAGATTGGAATCGAATTCCATGCTTTGCCGAGAAAAATGTTATAAATAATAATAATAATAATAAAAATAATATGGGTAGCGCTACAGCCCGTAGGGGGCCAGCGCCTAGCTTCTCAGCAACCACTCGTGTTGTGCGTGCTATTGTTCTCTCACGAGTGGAAGGGACCTACAGTTTTACGCCGACTCGGAACGGCAAAGTTTGAGAAGCTTTTTCTAGACAGGAAATACTCTTTGAGCATTGTCAGTAACTCAAAAGAGGTGGGGCCGTGAAAATTATTTCTGTCGCTCAGAGCTGGAATCAAACCTACGACGTCGAGGTTGGGTCGACGCACGTACCCACAACGCCACGGGCCGCCACAAGAAAAATGTTATAGCTTCTACAAAATCTTGGGTTTCTTCATTGCAATTAGGATGCCTCGTCCTTCCAAATATTCTCAATCGGGTTTAGATCAGAACTTTGTGCCGGCCAATGTAAAACCAAAGAAGATATATAGGTCTCATGTTTCACGCCCATATAAAAAAAGCTTATGTATTCCGTGGCAGGGTAGGGTAAGGGTAAGTACAACCAAAGTCCACGGTAGGTTGGGTGGAGGAAATTACATTCAAAGAATGTTTTAAAAGATCACTCTTTTCTTAACTTCTCTTCTCGTACCCAATCAGTAGTGCAAACTAGAGATAATGGAAGAAGGAGATATGCCACTTCTACGTTTCTTGCCCCACAGATTCATCTGACAGCGTTTTTTATAACATTTCACAGCTGTTTTCCTTCTGCTTCACAACCGTTTCACAGATGGGGAATGTGTTTATGTGAATGCGTAATAGTTTATGCGACATTTCCGGCTTTGCCACTAATTTGAACGCCAAATAATCACCTCCAAAAAAAAAAACGGAAACTAAGAGACAAGTGTATGTTCGCCAAATGCATTATGTTCTTATTATGAGGCTGGAATATTCCATTAAAAAAGACGTTCAATTTGAAAACTAAGAAATTCAGGATGTAGTTTCTGCACCAAATTTTGAAGATTGTCATTTGTTAAGAAGTTGAGATAAAAACCTCTCAGAATGAACGAAAATGTGTAACTTATGCTATTTTTAAGAGCTTGTTGGTTTCTGTATGATGTGAGAGACGATATATATCAAAAGTTACAGCAAAACATGTACATTGTTTTTTGGCATTTAATTCGGTTTCTGTGGTGGCCCGTGGCGTTGTGGGTCTGTGCGTCGACCTCAACCTCGACGTCGTAGGTTCGATTCCAGCTCTGAGCGACACAAATAATTTTCACGACCCCACCGAGTCACTGACAATGCTCAAAGAGTATTTCCTGTCTAGAAAAAGCTTCTCAATCCTGGCTGTTCGGATTCGGCATAAAACTGTAGGTCCCTTCCACTCGTGTGAGAACAATAGCACGAACAACACGAGTGGTTGCTGAGAAGCTAGACCCTGACCCCCTACGGGCTGTAGCGCCACCCATATTATTAGTATTATTATTATTGTCAGTTGATACAATTGTTCATACTGATAGTGAGAAGTAACATCACCGTTTGTGGCATTTATTTCAGGACGAAATTCCAGATTTTGTGGACCAGATTTTGTCGACTGTGCTACGTTGAATGATTCTCGTGATTTCTTCGGCGGTTGAGCGATCTTCGTTTTTTTTTCTATAGGGTCATCAGCTGGGTTGAAACCGTTGAAGACACTAGGGAACCCATCTGCATTAGAAGATGGGTTCACGAGTGCATTGGCGTAGGTGTTGAATGCCGTGACAAAGCCGCTGATTGTTTGAAATTGACTTCGAACTGTGATGACAATGCTTTCGCTGTTGGTGTCGTTGCCTTCGTTGTTACCAGTGTTTGTGGCTATTTTTTTTACCGGTGATCTGGTGGATTTGTAAAATATTTCGGGTCCTGGCTATCAATGACTAACTCTACTGACTCGAGTAGAAGGAATAGTCGACCATCAAAGTTCAGATAGTGTGGAACATCTCGCCTGGTCGTGGTGTTTAGTCCGCCATCGTAATTTAACACTTTTCATAAGTGTGTATATCTTTTTGATCGACGTCATATCTTGAAATTGTGCGCTATAAATACATACTCTGTATCAATTCGTTTGTATATCATTAACATAATGTACTTATTTATTTTTCATTTCAGTCTGTGCAAGATATATTCCATCAACTACTATTGCTGATCGAAAATGAGAATGGGAATACACAGGAAAAAAGCAGCTGCGTCATATCATGAACAACCCATTACCACCAGCATAAATCGGAAATAAACTGTGAAGCACTAAAACAAAATATACTTGTACCATCTTTATTCAATACAAAAAGAAAACCGCTTACAAAACAACAACAATAACTCTCATAACACAAAATACAATGTTTAAGAAGAAAACAAAAAAATAACAAAATACGAAAACTCCCCACTAAGAGTGATCATTTCTTCAATCCTCGGAAAATGCTTAACCTAAGATATAAACAAAAGAAAATGTAGCAACAGACACCAACTGGAGTGTATTTAAACAAAACAAAATCAACTAACAACAGTTAATATTAAATTGAAAAAGATGTAGTTTTATAAAAACAAAGCAAAAAACGCGGACTTCGAGGGGAATCCCAAGGTGAAACTCCTTTGTCAGTCCCGAACCAACCAAGATATGTTATTTCTTTCATGTCTTCTCATACTTTTATCCCCCTTCTACAGTTTGTTGTTCTTGATTTTTCCTATCGTTTTCTTCAGGAATGTGTTTTAATTATAATTGTAGAGAATTATATGATTTTTCATTTATTTTTTCCCGATCCAATCTAGTTTAAGTTTTCTATTCGCGCCTGGTTTGCCTAGTTTTCATTTTACTTCAATACGCGTTTTTTCTGAAATGAATGGAAAACATGCTTAGAAGTGTTTGTACTCCTCCTATTTCCAAATTTATTAATAAAACAACAAGAAATGATAAAAAATATACACAGATTGTATTTTTGTAATATTTTCATGTACTTTGATTTTTTTATATTATATATTTAAATATTATAAATAATTTTATCGCATTTTTGGTGTACCATGCGGCTAAACAAATAAAACAAGAATGCAATAGAAATGTCAATGTATACTTTAATTATTAAATAAATTGTTTAATTTAAAACAGAATACGAACATTTTATCCTTATTTCAGTTGATCGTTTTTCGTGGTGTTGTTGTTAGTGACGACCTGTCACTGATATATTCCTACAACGCGAAGCTGTGTACAGTGCTCCAAAAAAGTTTGCGTACAATGATGCAATTTGGAAAAAAATGGCAGTCATTCACCTAATATAAGCTTAAAATGTTTTTGAAAGGTAAATTCCAATAAAACAACGTCTCAGGTTTCACTTTTCAATAAAATAAATTAAAAATTATTATTCATTTAAAAAAAAAAAAACAACAAAATCCAAAAGAAGTCCAGAAATTCACTCCACATAAGTTTGCGTACAGCTGGTAACACTGTTTCTTTAAACACCATTGTTGCGAGCAGAAAAGCACCTGCTCACTTAGTTATAATAAGTAGTATTTAAAATCTAGTTATCTTAGGCTTCTCCTATTTGACATTTGGAGAACAATCGAGAATACGTAATAGTTTCATTATAATTCCAAATCAAATAACAATATACTTAGCCATCCGAGACAGTAAGTCTTCATCCCTTATCTTATAACTAATAACAAACTAATTATAATCCTTAAATTAATAAAGGTATTTTTGAATAAACGCCTACAAATTGGTGTCTATTACTAAAACGTCTCGCACGCCGCCGATATAGCGGCGCTGGTAGTTGACGCTTCAAGCTGCGCCAACAATTTCAAAAATACTAGTCATCAAGAAGAATCTACCAATTGTGTGATTCGAGATGCCGTCAAAGAAGCCCACCACTAGTGACCCTTTTGATCCAGGAAAGTGTGCCGATCACCCGTGAGGACACCCGCTATCCAGTCACAAGAGGAATATAATTGCTGTTCGTGTGACGAGCCCGACTCGGCTGGCAACATGGTCCAATGCGATAGCTGCGAAGCGTGGAATCATTACGCCTGCGCTGGTGTAGACAGCTCTATACAAGATGCACCGTATTTGTGCAACACGTGTACAGGTAAGAATATTTCATTGCTTGGTTCCTCTGGGGGAGGTTTTGCGGTCGCTGCCAACTTAGCCAATATAACGCCAAATGTGGGAAAAAAGTACTGCCGTCACCGTTGCTAATTCTTTGAAAGCACATTCCACAACTGCTATATGTGTGCCACAAGCAGAGGAATTGACAACTCCACCCCATAAAACACACCACAATTTTCGTAACAATAATTCGTTTGATCCCGGGAGGAATACCAACTCGATCCCCAACTACCAACAGCGACGAATCTCCATCAGTTCCGCATCGTCGAGGGCATCGAAGAAATAAGCCCAGATAGAACTACAACGGTTGGAGGAGGAGAAAGAACTTAGGGAGAAGCGTGATAGGGATTATATAATATCGTATCCTTAGTCAGATGGCAGCTTCGGAAAGCGATGACGATGAACCTGAAGGTGTTGCTCCGTCAACAACAAACGCCGATGTCTGGATTGAAAAGGCAAACCCCTTAAACCGTTGGTGTTTATAAGGGAATGCAAATGACGATTCATCACAAATTCACAACAAAACCCACATACGGGCGTCGGACAATGGAGGGCAACGAAGGTACCTGCAGCAGCATCAACCCATTCATGGTCTACAACACATGGAGGAGCCTCCTGAGGAACAAATACCACACTTGCCGTGTACATTTGAGCCGCGAGTGAAGGACCGTCCGTATGTAAACCTTAATAGGAACCATTTAGAAGCACGAAATCTGATAGCCCGCGATTTACAAGTTTTCGGAGGAAATCTTGCCGAGTGGCCGCTCTTTATTTAAAATTTCAACAGAAGCGCGGACTTATGCGGCTTCTCAGACGAGGAAAACCTAATTCGGTTGGAGAGGGCCCTCAAGGGAGACGCGCTTAATGCGGTAAGAAGTCTTCTAATCCAACCCAATTGTGTACGCCAAGTAATTGCAACACTTAAAACGCTGTACGGAAGACCCGAAATCATTATTAACTCCCTCCTTCAAGCGATTCTCTCCACGCCACTACCAAAGAGAAGGGCTACCTTAACGCCCATTATCAAGGGTCCAATTCGAGCAACAATAAACCAGGGCACAAATGCTGTGTCTGCGGTAATGACTGCTCTTCAGTAGCCGCCTGTAAACAGTTCCAGCAATTAAATCGGACTGAAAAATGGATGGAAGTCAGAAAGCATCAGCTATGTCGGCGGTGTTTGAAGCAACACGTGAGTAACAGGTGCAAATCTGCAACACTTTGTGGTGTGAATAGCTGTACTCTCAATCACCATAGTCTCCTTCACAATTATCAGAAGGACAAGGAAGGAATGGGTTCCAGTGCTGGACCTGTTACAGTCAATCCCAAACGCAACGAATTTGAATCGGTCCTATTCCGGGTGGTGCCGGTAATCCTGTATGGCGACGGAGTTCAGCTACATACACATGCACTTTTGGACGACGGTTCATCCTTAACACTGATGGACAGAGAAATCGCCAAGCAGATGAACGCTAGAGGTTCACCACGCCCTCTGTGCTTAAAGTGGACCGGGAACACCTCAAGGTATGAGCAAATCTCCGAAGTATTGAATTTGCAGATCTCCAGTACGTTGCCAAACGCTGAAAGGTACAGACTTAATGACGTCCATACCGTGGACAGCCTGCGTTTACTGATTCAATCATTGCACCTCGGTGAGTTGCAAACGAAGTATGAGCACCTAAGGGGGATCTCAATTGAATCATATAATCACGCGACTCCACGTCTGCTTATAGGTCTCAACAATGCCAAGCTAGCACTTCCTTTAAAGTGCAAAGAAGGAGGATCGCAAGAGCCAGTCGCTACCAAAACCCGCCTTGGATGGGTGGTGCACGGCAAGTGTTCAGTTAGGCGAAATAGCCAAATAGGAGATCTCGAAGGTCATAGCTTCCATGTATGTGAATGCAACGACTCTAACCTTCAAAGCTTGGTAAAGGAGTTTCTGAGCACAGATAACTTTGGTGCCCTAAATACGAGATGATGCGACGGGAACCACAACTTGCTGCGACGCTGAACAAAAAAATTGACGAGTACATCGAAAAGGGCTATGCTCGTATGCTGTCGCCTAAAGAAGTCGCGTCAGGACGGCATAAATCATGGTACCTCCCGATCTTCCCCGTAGAGAATCCAAACAAGCCGGGTAAGATCCGATTGGTTTGGGACGCAGCAGCCGCAGTTCAAGGTATATCGTTAAACTCGATGTTACTAAAGGGCCCTGATCAACTTACGCCACTGACCTCCGTATTTTATAAATTTCGACAGAACAGGGTAGCTATCTGTGGAGATATTATGGAAATGTTCCACCAGGTTCGCATAAGGAAAGTAGATCAGAACTATCAACGTTTCCTGTGGGGCGGCTGTAAAGAAGGAAACCCGCATTCATATGCAATGTCGGTCATGACCTTTGGAGCCACCTGCTCTCTCTGCACCGCACAGTATGTAAAGAACAAAAATGCAGATCGGTTTTCTGAAAAGTTCCCTAGGGCAGTCCGTTCCATTAAGGAGAACCACTATGTCGACGACTTAATGGATAGTGTTTCGACAGAGAAAGAGGCTATCCAATTAGCCCAAGAAATTCGACACATCCATAAGTGCGGTGGCTTTCACATAAGGAATTGGGTCTCGGATTCGCCCGCGGTTTCGAGGGCACTTAAGTCGGAACCTTCTGACAGAGTAAATCTAGACGTGGATATTCAACTTGGGACGGCAAAGGTTCTCGGGATGTAGTGGTGCACCCCAATAGATTGTCTTACCTATCAGATAAACGCTAAACCAGCTGAGATCTTCTCTGGCTCCCGACGTCCAACAAAGCATGAGGTTCTCAGACGCCAGAAACACGCCTGATTGGGGCAAAAACAAGAGTGGCAGCCCTTAAGGCACTGTCTATCCCTCGCCTTGAGCTACAAGCTGTGCTTGGCTCACGATTTGCGAAATGTATGGTTGAATCACATTCCACACAGTTTGCCAAACGATTCTTCTGGTCGGACTCCAAAACCGTATTGTGCTGGCTTCGCTCAGACCATCGAAGATACCGACAATTTGTTGCATTCCGCGTTAGCAAGATACTTGAGCTTACCGAGCCATCGGAGTGGAGATGGATACCCACAAAATCCAATGTGGCCGATGAAGCCACGAAATGGCAAAAACCGCCCGAATTTCAACCCAACAGTCGGTGGTTTAACGGACCACAATTCCTACGATGCTCCCCAGACTGCTGGCCGCAAGAAGAAGTGTCAGAAGAATTTACCAGAGAAGAGCTAAAAACGCAGTTTGTGAACGTACATATGTCGTGCAGAGCAGACGTTTTTCGTTCTCACAAGCTTTCAAGTTGGAAACGGTTGCCTAGGAGCTCAGCGTACGTACATCGATTTATCCACAACGCAAAGAGCGAAAACAGACTCGCCAGAGAATGCGGGCCTCTGTCACAGAACGAGCTTCGGGAGGGTCAAATTAGCGTATTCACAGAAGAAGTTGCGGATTTAAAGGCGAATCGCCAGGTGGAACGGTGCAGCCCTCTCTTTAACCTGTGTCCGTTCTTGGGTGCCAAAGGTATAATTCGAGCGCACGGGCGGATCGACCATGCCAAAGAAGCAGGTAACGACGTTAAGCAGCCCATCATCCTCCCAAGATCCCACGCAATCACAGACCTCATAATAATGAGCGCTCACTGCCAGTACATGCACCAGAACCACGAGACTGTAATCAACGAGCTGCGGCAGAAGTTCTACATTGGACGATTGGGAGCCAAGCTGAATTGCCTCCGACGACGGTTTTAACGATGCAATAATAATAAAGTTCGTCCTCAACCACCAATTATGGGACAGTTGCCTGCTGCTAGACTTGCCTCGTTTTGTCGGCCTTTCTCTTTCACAGGAATCGACTATTTCGGGCCGATCAGTGTAACTGTCGGTAGGAGGATTGAAAAGAGATGGGGTGTACTATTTACATGCCTGACCACGAGAGCTGTTCACATTGAGATCGCCCACAACTTGACGCCTGACTCGTGCATACTCTGCATCCGTAATTTTATAGCGAGGCAAACCTGTTGAGATCCACAGCGACAACGCCACTAACTTCCACGGTGCGGAAAAGAAATTAAGGGAAGCTCTAAAGGCCGTCGAAAAGGAGAAGTTGGTGGAGGTCTTCACCACCACCACCACGTGTTGGAAGTTTATACCAGCAGGCACGCCGCACATGGGGGGGAGCTGGGAGAGATTGGTGCGGTGTATTAAAACTACCCTATACGCTATTGCTCAAACCCGGAATCCTTCGGATGAGCTGCTGCGAAGTATGCTGATTAGCGATGGGCAATTGCGAATAAAAACAATCGAATAATTCGATTGTTGTAGCAATCGCAATTATTCGAATTCGAATTGAGCGCAGTCGATTGTTGAATTTCGATTCTTGTAGGTCCGATTCCAATCGCCAACGAATGTGTGTATTCGCCGATTCTTCAACTCAGAGAGAGATTGTATTCCTCGATTCTTCAAGCAGAGAGAGATTACTAAATTGTGTGTATACCTCGATTCTTCGATTCTGAGGGAGATTGTTAGATTGTGTGTATACGTCGATTCTTCAAGCAGAGAGAGATTACTAAATTGTGTGTATACCTCGATTCTTCGATTCTGAGGGAGATTGTTAGATTGTGTGTATACGTCGATTCTTCAAGTAGAGAGAGATTACTAAATTGTGTGTATACCTCGATTCTTCGATTCTGAGGTTCTTCGATTTTCGCAATTGCCCATCTCTTTTTCATTTCGTTTCACTACTAAAATTTAAACTGTACATTTATGAGAGTGAGAGTACAATACTCTCACTAATTTGTGGAGAAGGGTAAAGAATACAGTCGAACCTCCAATATTCAAATACCCACGGGAACCAATATTTTTCAGAAATTTGGTTTGCATTATAGAAATTTCGATTTAAGGATGTTCCAATTACAGAGGTTTGGCTGTATTTCCATTCCCTACCTACCTATTTTGGTAGGTATAGTTTCTTATTGGAGACACAGCCTTACGCTGATGATGATTACACTGACACCAACATATGAATAAATCGAGGAATTAGTACCCGGCATTCTGTTGATTGTAGTAGGTACTGAGAATAATCGATTCGATTCGATTGTTATTCGATTGTTTTCTGATGAGAGCGAATAAATCGACAATCGAATTCAAATTTTAACAATTGCCAATTTATTCGATTGTGAATTTCATTCGCAATCGCCCATCGCTAATGCTGATAGAAGCGGAAAATATTGTAAATTCTAGGCCACTGACATACATTCCACTGGACCACGAAAACCAAGAGGCTCTCACGCCCAATCATTTCTTGTTAGGTTCGTCTAACGGTTCAAAATCTGCGGCAGTACTCGACGATAGGGCTAAAGTGCTTAAAATAATTGGTTGGCTTCACAGCGATTTGCGGACCTCTTCTGGCGGCGCTGAGTAGTGGAGTATTTGCCTACACTTACCAGGCGCGCAAAATGGGTTACGCTTGCGAAACCAATAGAGGTGGGCGATATTGTCCTAATTGCGGATCCCAACAGCACCATAAACTGTTGGCCAAAAGGGCGGGTGACTCAAACCAGAATATCCAAAGACGGTCAAGTTCGAAGTGCGTGGGTGCAAACCAACAGCGGAACTTACCACAGGCCTGCGGTGAAACTAGCAGTCCTGAACATTGGAAACTCCGACGATCAGAGCACGGGTCGACCTACAAAGCGTGAGTGTTGCGAGCAGAAAAGCACCTGCTCACTTAGTTATAATAAGTAGGCGCGCCCACTGTGCATTTTTAAATACAATTTAAAATCTAGTTATCTTAGGCTTCTCCTATTTGACATTTGGAGAACAATCGACAATACGTAATAGTTTAATTATAACTCCAAATCAAATAACAATGTACTTAGCCATCCGAGACAGTAAGTCTTCATTCCTTATCTTATAACTAATAACAAACTAATTATAATCTTTAAATTAATAAAGGTATTTTTGAATAAACGCCTACAAATTGGTGTCTATTACTAAAACGTCTCGCACGCCGCCGATATAGCGGCGCCGGTAGTTGACGCTTCAAGCTACGCCAACAAATTAATTGTTTCTTGAAAAAGCGTTCTTGTTGATCTGTGCATTGACGTTCTTGACGCGAGAAAAAATTATTGTTTTTTTAGAATTTTCAAAAAAAGGATGGTAAAAATGGCTAAAAAAGAGTTGAGTGTTAGTGAGCGGCAGTTTACAATAAATTTGTACGTGGAAAAAAGAATGTCCTATACAGAAATATCAAAGGAGACATCAAGAAACCGGTCAACAATTCAGAGAACAATTGATCGCTTTAGATACGAGGGATGGGTCGAATCAAAGCTAAGATCAGGCCGCCCATCAAAGCTCACCGAAAGAGATAAACGTGTTATAAAGCGGATGGTGGACCAAGAGCCATTCATAACTGCAAATAAAGTGAGTGTTAACCTTGAGAGAAGCAGTAACTTCGAAGTCCACCCAGAAATTGTGAGGAGATCAATAGTTCAAAAAGGGTTCAATTCATGCACACCCAGGAAAAAACCATTGGTGAACAAAATCAACCGACAAAAACGGATAGCATTCGCTAAGGAGTACGTGAACAGGTCTCCAAACTTCTGGCGTTCTGGGTATGGACGAGACAAAACAATGCCCTTAATCCGAGGAACACGATAAAGACAATAAAGCACGGAGGTGGAAGTGTAATCGTATGGGGCTGTATGGTGTCATCAGTGGTGGGAAAGTTGGAAATAGTAGAAGGTATAATGAACCAGTATGTGTACATTGATATTATCAAACGGAATTTACGAGCAAGTGCTGAAATATTGGATTTTCGAACGACTACAATTTCCAACAAGACAAGCATACAGCACATAATGCCCGTCTGTGGCTGTTATAAAACACTCCCCACATGCTGCGAACACCACCACAAAGCCCAGACATCAACCCAATTGAGCAGGTGTGGGAAGCATTAGAAAGTAAGATCCGCACCCACGATATCAGAAATAAAGACATGTTGAAGGAAACTTTGTTAGCTGAGTGGAGTATTATAAAAAATTCTTAAACAGAGAAATTGGTAGCATCCATGCAAAACCGCTTGAAAGAGGAGGTAATAAGGTTGAAAGGATATCCTACTAAGTATTAACACCAAAAGTAATAAGATGAAATGATCATTTGTTCATTTAAATTGAAATTCTTTCCATTCCAGTTACAGGTGTACGCAACCTTTTGTGGAGGGAATTTCGGAACTTCTTTTGGTTTTTGTTATGTTTTTTTTTAAATGAATAATAGTATTTAATTTATTTTGTTGAAAAGTGAAACCTGAGACGTTGTTTTATGGGAATTTACCTTTCAAAAATATTTTAAGCTTATATTATGTGCTCCACAAAAGCCAAACTGCCATTTTCTTCCAAATTGCATCATTGTACGCAAACTTTTGTGGAGCGTTGTACATATTCACGATTTATTTGTCCAATAGGGTTCGTTCACTGGGTTGTGACAAAATGAAACCCACAAGCTCAAACATTCAATTCACTGATTTATTTACTACACAATTACTACTTTTACTAGATTTAAATCAAACCAATTAGTTTATTACTTACTTACTTACTTATCAGGCAGACGAACCATGAAGGGTCTGAGCCTGAGCAATTGCTGCCTTCCATCGGTGACGTTCCTGGGCACGCTGCTTCCAGTCATCAAGGTCAAGCTGTCTTGCATCCGCGATGACTTGGTCTTTGTGCCGGAAGTTCGGTCTTCCTCTCCTTCTGGAACCAGGAGGCTCGGATTCGAAGACCCTCTTTGCTGGAGCGTTGTTGTCCATTCGCTCGATGTGGCCGAGCCAGTGTAGTTGACGGATTTTTGCCTTCCGGACTACATTCACATCCTTGTACAGCTCGTAGAGCTCGCGGTTGTATCTTCTCCTCCATTTGCCTTCCTCGCAGACGGTACCATATATCCGACGAAGAATTTTTCTTTCGAAGGCACCAAGAAACAGCTCTGCAGCCTTACTTAAGGTCCAGCTTTCGGCTCCATAAAGTAAGACTGGCAGGATAAGGGTTTTGTAGAGCATTATTTTATTACACTTGTCTTTATTGCTCACACTTTTTACACTTTGATCACTTGTATACCAAATCCAAAACTAAACTGAAACTGCTTGGGCCGCCGTTCCGAAATGTACTCATCAAAATTTGTAATTTCGCCTTTATCGATGCGAAGAAATGTTTTTAAATATAATTTAGAAATGCAATTTGATTTATCCACATATTCTGTATTATTATGTGAAATAAAATCCAAAAAATCACACGATGTCTGTCAATTTAGGAGACTGTGATACAAGAACCTTAGTCAAAAGTTCTGTCCAAAGTTTGATTAATAACAGTTCCAGTGATTATATTACTGACGAAGACATTGAATTCTTGATCAGCGAACTAAAACAAAGAAAGTCGTGTGGTGTTGATGCCATTCAAAATATATATTTGAAACATTTGCATTTATCTGGTATAAGTTACTTAACTTTCATCATGAGAGTTCTGTGCCAACCTCCGACGAGTGCACTTGCTTACCCGGTGCACTACGCGTGTGCGTGAAAAAAAAAAAAAAAAAAACCTGCCGCGGTCCATACCACCCACAACCACATCGCGAGTGCCCCAAAACAATAAAAAAAAAAAAACAAGTGAAGTGCTGTGCAGTGAAGTGTCTCGGTGTCGAGTGCGTCCGGTCCGCTCCCTCTCGCCCCTTTCCTTCACAAGCCACTGCTGCGCATTCTCGGTCGCAACTCCCGTTTGATTTTATCAGGCGGGTTGATGCGACTGAGAGTGCGTAGCATCTGACGTAGCGGACTTAGAAGTGTGAATTTGTTGGTGGACCAACTCTTACCAATGTATGGGCATAACACCTACATTGGTTGTTGTTGGAAGCTAAATTTAAATTTACACTTCTGATCTTAGCTTTGCCTAACTCAGTCGGAGTTTGGTTTTTTGGTATCTCCGCTTTGTAATCTATGGAAAATTTTAGAGTTGATGTGAGCAATGTTCGCGGTCTCAGAGCGAATCTCTTTGCTGTGTACGTCCACCTATCCCGTTACAAACCAGCCGTCTTGGCGCTAAGTGAAACACAGGTAGGCGAAAATACCGAATTATCGGATTTGAACCTGCCTGGATATAGCTTAGTGCCGCTTTTCTTTTTACACCGCGGTCTCGCCATCTACGTGCGTAGTGATGTAGCTTACCAACTTCAACCACAATACGACCTTTGTTCCAATCCGGAATTCAATTTTCTGTGGTTAAAATTCCATGTCCGTAAGCATTTAATCCACTACTGCTTTATTTATAGAAGTCCAAGCTTGGATAGCAATTCAACTTTCAACGAATTTGATGCGCTATCCGATTCCATCTCAAAAATTGTTTCCCTATATCCTCACACTGAAATTGCCATTGCGGGCGATTTCAATGTACACAATTCTAATTGGCTTCGACATTCAGGCCAGACAACACCCGAAGGAAGGTACGTTGAAATCTTTGCTGAAGTAAACAATCTGACCCAGCTTGTAAATGAGCCCACACGAATACCTGACGTTGCAGATCATTCCGCCAACACACTGGACCTGTCTTCACCTCTCATCCTGATAAATATTCTGTTGACATATCGTCGCCTCTAGGCTCGTCAGACGACTGTGTCGTATCAGCTAAATTCTCGTTTTCGCCGCAAACAGTTAGAGAACAAATTCCGAAAAGAACAGTATGGCTATACGAGAAAGGCAATTGGAGCGGACTCAACAACTTCTTTAGGAATTTTAACTGGACACTATGCTTCCTCGATAGTGACGTGGATGCCGCTGCTGATATGATCACAAACATTCTTCAGCTGGGCATGAGATCCTTCATTCCGCATAGAGTGAAGTGTATCAAACCCAGACCAAATGCATGGTATGACTCGAACTGCAAAGAGGCTATCAGAATAAGAGAGTTGAATTTCCGGTTATACAAAGCCAACCCTACTGAGGAAAACCGGAATAAGTTTAAACGGGCTAGAAATGACTGCAAGGCAATGAACCGACGTGTGAAATTCTCCCATGAACAAAAGTTGAGGCAAAAAGTGCTACAATGTGCCAAGGATAGCAAAAACTTTTGGTCATTTGTGAAAAACTTGAAGAATTCCGCCTCGTCCTCAATTCCGACGCTCATTTACAATGACATTCCAGCTGTCAGCTCTTTAGACATAGTCAATCTGCTTGCGGCGCATTTTGCAGCCAGCTCAACACTGCCAGATAGTAATTTGTCCCCACCTGTACTCGAGAGCGTTGATTTTACCATGGGACGAATTCACTTCCGCACTCGTACAGTTGCAAGAGTAATTAAGGATCTCGACGTGCACAAATCCGCTGGCCCGAATGGTATTCCCCCAATACTTCTGAAGAGGTGTTTTTCTTCGCTGGCAAAACCACTGCGTAAGCTTTTTCATCTATCCTACTCGTCAGGTCTCTTTCCGAGTAGATGAAAAACAGCATTTGTCCAGCCCGTCCCTAAAAAGGGCGAATCTTCGTCACCCACCTCGTACCGACCCATAGCACTTACGTCCCTTCTTTCTAAGGTCATGGAAACGCTGATAAATCGTCAGCTTATGAAATATCTTGAATCGCGGAAGCTTCTTAATGACCGACAGTACGGCTTCCGCAGCAACAGGTCCACTCGTGATTTGATAGCTTATCTCACCGAAAAGTGGAACCAATCTTTGCACAATGTGGGCGAAAGCAAGATATTTCTAAAGCATTTGACAGAGTTTGGCATCAAGCTCCTTTGTCGAATATGCGTGCTTATGGTGTTGATGAATCTCTGCTTCTATGGATTAGAAACTACCTTTCGAACCGTTCAATCCAAGTTGTTTTGGATGGGTTCAAGTCTGATATTCACAAAATAAATGCTGGTGTCCCCCAAGGCTCTCTTCTGTCTCAGACACTCTTTCTCATTTTTATAAATGATCTCCTGTCTGCCACTTCTAATCCAATCCACTCCTTCGCAGCTTTTCATATTCGTTCCAAAACTCACGACCCTGCCCTTCGGACGTAATATTGGAACGGCAGCGTGTGTCAAGCACATTGAATTCTGATGTGGACAGCATAACTAACTGGGGTCAGAACGACAGAGTGGAATTCAATGCTTCCAAAACTCATTGCTGTCTGCTGTCTCTCGAAACCCCTGATAATCAGCCATTATCCATGAATGGCGCTTGTAACGACGAAACCGGAAAACACAACGCTTAGTTGGAACGATCACATATTCGAGGTCGCCAAAAATGCTGCGAAATTTTTAAGTTTCCTTAATCGATGCAAGAAATACTCCTTCACCCCCTCTGATTTGGCTTTAATCTATAAGGCGTATATTTGCCCTAAGCTTGAGTATAACGCTCATATCTGGTCTGGTGCCCCCAAGACCACTTTGCACCTACTAGATAGAATCCAAAAGCGAGCGATAAAACTTATAGGAGACAATGATATCGCGGGTTCATTAGACTCGCTGGAACATCGACGAACCGTGTCTTCTTTGTCCGTGTTTTATCGTTATTTTAACAAACAATGCTCAAGTGAGCTAGCCAACTGCATTCCTCCTCTCCTTGAATTCACCCGCAATACATGTCTCGCCAGGAATGCACATCAGTTTACCCTTAAGCCTGCTTTCGGACGCACAGTGAAATTTAGAGACTCGGTTTTTAGCCGCACTACACGAATATGGAATGCTCTTCCCAGCTCAATATTTCCAATAGATTACAATCCGCAGATGTTTAAGACCAATGTGCACAGGTACCTCCTCTCTCTCTCTCCCTCTATACCTTCGGGACGTGCTGTGTCTTGACCCCGGACAATTAAGGGTATTAATAACCCCTTGAGCACGCGCAAATTATAAAAAAAAAAATCATAAACGCCTTCCTTGAATTAGAATATTTCCCTGATGTATGGAAAATTGCTAAAGTGATTCCAATTTTGAAAGCGGGTAAACTCCTGATATGCCTGATAGTTATAGGCCAATAAGCCTATTAAGCACTCTTAGCAAAATATATGAAAAAGTCTTAAAAGAAAAAATCTCAAGGCATATTTCACAGCACAATATTTATCCCAGAGAACAGTTTGGATTTAGACAATTCCACAGTACTTCCCACCAAGTGTTAAGGATATGCAACCATATTAAAACTTGTCGTTCAATTGGAAAGTCTACGGGAATGATTCTACTGGACACTGAGAAAGCGTTCGATACCGTTTGGCATGACGGCCTTATACACAAAATTATCAATTTAAACTTTTCTCCTTTTATATGTAAAATTATTCGTAGCTTTTTGTCTAATCGTTCATTTATGGTACATGTAAATAGTAGTGTCTCCAATATGATTAATTTTCATGCAGATATTCCCCAAGGATCAGTTCGTGGACCTGTTGTATATAACTTGTACATGTCAGGTTTTCCGTCATTACCGAATTGGGAAACAGCTATGTTCGCGGATGATACAGCAATATTCTCATCTCATGTGTTCGCTCTTGACATTGAGAGGAATTTAAATAATGCGTTGAGTATATTCTGTGAATACTGCAATAAGTGGAAGATAAAATTGAATGAAGACAAAATTCAAGTCATCTTCTTCACTAGGAAAAGGAACGCTTGTTTTCTTCCTAGTCGGCAGGTACAGATAAATAGAAGATATATTAACTGGTCACCTTCAGTTAAGTACTTAGGATTGTATTTGGATACAAAACTAACTTTCGGTATTCATATAAAGGAAACTTTAAATAAAGTACCAATTGCAACCAGGATGTTGTATCCGTTCATTAACAGGAATTCGCAACTGTCTATTGAGAATAAAATCATTATCCACAAAGTAATTTTCCAATCTATTTTGTTGTATGGATTAGAAGTCTGCAATGAATGTCTTGAGACCAGTTTCAAGACATTCATATTTTTTAGAGTATTATATTCACTCCACTCATGTCTTGAAAACTCAAATGAATACATCACCCAATATTTGATTACTGAGTGAATACCTTACCCACTGTCAACCAAGCATTTAGTTCAGTGTACTCACTAATAATGAATACACAACACTGAGTACACCGAGTGGAATGAATCCATTCAATCCATTCAATCCATTTAATGCTCTTATTACTTTTTTAAAATATGTTTATATTTTCTTTTAAGTCCTTATGAATATCGTTTTTTTAACATTCGAATGTAAAAACATTATTTGGTTCACTAACATATTGTCGGAACCAATTAAACTTCTTTTTTCAGTTATTGTCTGGCTGAGGAAAATATTCGCTCTGATGAAGCACTACTCGCTGGTGTAGATAGAATTTTGCAGCTAACTTTATACAATAATGGAAATTCTATTTGGTGCAAGAGCCACCATTGTATGACATTAAAATCATCATAAAAAATTACATTTGTATTTTCATATGTGCATAATTCATTATTTACTTTATCTGAAGAATTCATAAGTTCAACTAGTGGAATGAAATCTTGAAATAAGTCTTTATCGTCTGATAAAAGACTACCCAGCTCTTCATTTAACAATCGATTTTGATCTTCTTGGTCCGTGATTTCGTTTGCATATTTTTCCATGATAACTTTACATTCGTCTTTAATGCATTTCTGTTCCTCTTCATTAAATTGAATCAATTTATTTGCAGAAAAAGGGCTATTCTATGAAATATTGTTAAATTTTGTAAAACAGTATAATCCAAAAAATTGCTTAATTTTAATTTAAAGTCCTTGATGACTCTTAAGTCTTCGATATTGACAGCACATATCTTTTTTAGACGATGAATATGAACAATTGTTAAATGAAGAGTTGGGTAGTCTTCACCTTCTAGTTTTTTTGAAGTTTCTTCAAAAGCTTTTAAAATTCTAATCAATGCACTTACATAATATTAATTTATATTGTTTATTCGTTGTAACTAATTTTTTTCTCGCAAAATATTAGCAATTTCGGCCCAGTTTTTCTCTATAGAATCAAATAAATAAAAAATTGTATTCCATCTTGTACAAGAATAGCCTTTTAAAGATGTTTTTAGACTGGAATTAGTGCCGGATTTCTTAAAATACTTGACGAGTTTGGCGCACATAATGGATAATTCAGCTATTTCATGAATTTCTTTAACACTTTTATCTATAGCGTTATGTATAAGGTGGTTTATACAAAAAACTTGATTGAGTTGACGAAAGGCAGCTACCATGTTTGCCCCCCGGTCCGTTACCATAATGGCCTTGTCATTGAGCTCAAAATCAAATTCATTCAAAATATTGATATCCTTCAGCATAATATTTTTACCTGAAAATTGATGAAACATATTTGTTAGCCCTTCTGTATGTATGCACGTACCAGTGGCATGGCGCGGACAATTTATTGATTTGCTTTCTAAAGTACAATATATAGTCGACACCATTCCGCTCTGGAGAAGACAGTACACACAGTACACATTTGGGGCCTACAATCAAATGATTGTCTGGAGGAAGAAGCTGAGACAATTAAACGCTTTCAGGGTAAAAAACAGTCACCTCAAGACAGTCAAGCGATGACTCGATCAAAGAAGCTGTTGTGCAACGTCGTCGAATTGGAAACATTTTATCCTCTGCAAGCATTAATTTCTTTCTACACAGCAATAATTACGCTCCAAATTACTTAGTTAAAGTTCTCCGTTTTATAACTGAAGTTAAAAAAAACAAATGCATAGAAAGATCACCAAATGATACTATGAAAAGCGGGTTACTTTTTGCATGGGAAAGATGTGTTAAACAGAGAGAACGATGAAGAGAAAACAAAGACAAAGCAAAATATGATGTTTGTAGTGTGGACGTAGAGCAGTGTAACGGTATGAAAGCAGATGACGAGCAGGTCATGAGCTTGTGTGTGTTTGCAGAAATTGTCGCTTGTGTGGGCAGATATGAATGATATGAATAATATGAAACATACAAATATTATTAATTGCTTGTTATATTGTTACATATGTAACATAAGGTAAACCTGTAGAGATCGGTATACGCTACGCCACTGGTATATTCATGTAATAATATTTAACTGTTACATGGATTACGTAAACGTACCTGTACATGATTCAACTTTCATAGACCTTAGGCCCAGAAGTCTTGTTATTAATCTTCCTTCAGAAATGTAGTGAATTGTTAGTAAAATGTAAGACGTTCTCATATAATTGTCTGTCCAAATGTCCGATGTTAGTCCATATCCAATTTTTCTTACTGGTGCTATTTCATCTCTTATAATTTGTATGTATTTTGTGTAAAGATTTTGGATGTTTCGTGAAATTGTTGTGGGGTGTGGTAATAACTTTTCAATATCCACGTTTTCACCGTATCTTGCTCCAATCGATATTAAAAATTGTGCAAAATTCCTCAGTCCTGTATCCTCCACAATTTTAAACGGTCGACAATTTTCGACAGTCCACTGTGTTACAACACGTACACTAATTTGCTTATCCTCAGTATCCACTTCTATTTTTCTCCCAATTTCACTACTTTCACGTTTTAATAATAAATAACACCTATGCTTAACTAAATTTGATGTGCTCTTAAAATTAAATTTAAAAACACTAAAACACTTTCTGCATGCAACTAAATTTGGAATTTGATCACCATTTTCACTTTCGATTGGTCCGAAGATATCCCAAACTTTACTCCTGCCTCTTTTGTTTATAACCCTAATCTCGCCACTTATAATTTTTGCTTTGATCGCTGAGGAATTTAGCATCGTTATATTGCTAGCCATTGAAATGTCCGAATCGTTTGTTGAATCCTTGTTAAAAATTAATTTTAAATAAGTAGTTGTACGTGTTTGCAAAATAAAGTTAGCTTACGTTATATACATCCATTTTGTTACCAAAAATAATAATCTTTTAAGAGGGCAGAAACTTTTTCGTCTTCACTTTCTCAAAGCTAGAACTCAAATGCCCACGGCGTTCATTTTGAATGAATGTATTCATATTAAGTGAATGCATTCATATTAAATGAATGCATTCATTTCACTCAGTGTGCTCGGTGTATATTTAACAGTTAAAGTGGTACACGTTTTGTATGAATCAAGAACTCACATGTATGAATGCCACCAAACAGAGTATTCATTTTGAAATCAGGTGATCGAATGGTGTACAGTCATTGAATTTTTTTTATGTTTTACTTATATGTACAGTATTTGTTCTCATATGAATGTCATAAATAGAATACACTGATGTACTGTACATGTTTAGAGAAATAAATGAGTCCATTCATGCAGACCTCTAGTATGGATGCCAAGTATGGGGAAATTGTGCCATGTGCCACATTAAGAAATTACAGGTCTCACAAAACGAGGTCCTAAAGATGATGTTCAACTTACTTTGGCACCACCCGACCCTAGATCTTCACAAAAAAGCGAATGTTGAATTGATCTCCGAAAGAATACGGAAGCTTAACCAGCGTTTTTTGATCGCTGTGTTTTTGCTGAGAACCCTCTTGTGAATAATTTAAACAGACTAACGTCCTAGTTTTCTGTTGCTCACTTGTTATTTTTGCAAGCAAATTCTGTATATTTTATGTACAATACTCAATCATCCAAACATTGGGATGATTCCTTATAAATGTATCTGTGTATTACTTATTATTTATTTGTTTTCTTTCTATTTATTAATTAATTCATTTATTATTTATTTATTTATTTATATATTTACTTATTTATTTATTTATTTAGTTATTTATTTATTTATTCATTTATTTATATATTTAATTGTATATATATACCTATTTATCTATTTATTTATTACTTATTTTCTATTCATGTCTTCATTTAATCATTACTTGGTTTTGTTGCATGTCCGTTTACAAATATCTGCATATGTTTTTATCATCGAACTCACAAAATGTAAATCCATATATATAATTAAATGAAGGTTTTTTTTCGTTTTTTCCTTCGAAATTCTCGTTACATACATAAAATACGTCACTTATGTATATGCAAAATATATCAAATCTCTGTAAAATGCGTGAAAACAAAACCTATTGTAAGAACTAAAATCCAAAATTTTAAAGCAATATCCTGCCAAAAAAAAAAAAAACAATAGAAAAAAAAAATACTTGGGAAACACATGAATCCTATTAAAAAAACAATGTTTACTGTTAAGTGCCGTTAAAGAAAGGAGAAAATATAAGAAAAAATATTGATAATTTGTGTTGCGACTTTTGTGTTAAGAAGCACTCGAAAGTATTTTCCTTCTGGCATGGAGAAAAAAGGACAGAAACTGATATTTCAACACGAAAGCTTATCATTAAGCTATTTGGTGAGGGAGAGTCTTTACGAAAGATTGGTAGGACTGTAGGGTGAACTCATTTGACTGTACAGAAAATCATAACAAAATATGGAACCGAAGATAAACACTTAAAAATGCTCCTGGAAGAGGTAGGAACAAAATTGTATCGGATAAAGACGAACGTTTAATTGTTCGTAAAGTTAAGTGTAGCCCAAAAATTAGTATACCAAAGCTGGCACCAGAAGTTTCTACAACGATACAGAAGCCTTTGTTAGTAGAAACCGTTCGTCGTGTGCTACGGAGAAACATTTTAAATGGAAGAGTTGCTCTTAAGAAACCTTTTATTTGAGCTGCCAACAAGAAGAAGAGATTAGAGTTTGCGCAAAAATATTCAAGCGTGCCTCCAGAATTTTGGAAAACTGTCATGTTTACTGACGAGACAAAAATAAATTTATTTGGCTCAGATGGTAGGCAAATTGAGTGGCGTGAGCCTAATACGCCGCTGAAAACAAAAAATGTGTCCAACAGTAAAACACGGCGGAGGATGTGTTATGATGTGGGGTTCAATGGCAGCTAGTGGCGCTGGCAATTTTGAATTTATTGACACAACTATGGACAAAATAATGTAATTAAACATTTTAAAAAGAAACATGATCGTCTCTGCGAGGAAACTAGGTTTGCCCATGGATTTTTGGTTCCAACAGGACAATGATCCGAAGCACACCTCACATGTAGTTAGGGAGTGGTTACTCTATCATGCTCCAAAACAGCTCAGAACTCCTCCTCAATCAACGAATTTAAATCCTATTGAGCATTTGTGGCAGGAGATTAAAACCAGATTAAAAAAGACGAATTCTTCTAATAAAGCCGAGCTAAAAAATAGAATTGAGGGGCATGGAACAATATCCCCCCTTCTTTTACAAAGAAATTGGTAGATTCCATACCACGACGCTTGCAGGCGGTTATAGACGCTAAAGGTGGTCATACCAAATATTAACAAAATTAAAAAATATGGATCTGTAATTTTGAATTCCGTTTTTTGAGTTTTTTGAACGTTTTTTTTTTTACTGTGTACGCTCAATTTTGTGTGATTAAATATAGTTAATTTTATTAGTTTTTTTAGTTCAACAATGAATTTATTATTTTTTTATTGTTTTTTTCTTCTATTATTACTATGAGATTGATAATAATCTAAACTGCATTTACATTTTTATTCTTAACACAGTCCTTACCATTGAAAAGGGAATAATTACAGCTGTTCCATTGGTGTATGCTCAATTTTGTGAGGTACTGTATATCAGCCAGTATTCTTTCTGCCGAATTTGAAAGGGACAACAACACACACGGATGCTGTTGGGCTTAGGCCCTTTGGGGCCCATATACGAAATTACGAACTGAATTTCCACAATAAATTGGTTGTGGTCAACCCGACCGTACATTAGGGGTTGATTATGTATAACTGTTCGCTTCGCCACACCAAACACTATGCTTCCTATGGCCTTTGCAAATGTTGGCGTAGTCCCACACCGCAGGGACGTGGTGAGGGTTAAGTTTCGAATATCATGCTCCGTCAATCGCGTGTTTTCGCTCTTAATCAGCGCCTGTACAACTTCGCATTCACTTGATAATCCAGCGACAGATTTCTCTTGCATTTCCTTGAGTTATTTTTTATATGTCTTCACGACCTGTTGAATTTGTGTGTTGTTGCTGTTCATCGATTGCTGCGTCCGTTTCAGGCGTTCAACAATGGCATTCTGTGTTTCGTTCTGTTGGCCTACCAAGTCTGCGAACATTATTTTTATTTTTTTATTACTGTACCAACCTAACACGAGCGTAGACTTTTATGTGTTGATTTGGCGTGGTAGCTTGATTCCTGGTGCTGTGATGGACATCTCCTTGCTCTCTTATTTCTGGTTGGGACCGTGTTCTTTCTAGAAAAGTCTGTAGCCATCTGCCTGTAGAATTACATTAGGGGTTGATTATGTATAACTGTTCGCTTCGCCAAACAAGACAAAATGCTTCATCTGGCCTTTGCAAATGTTCTCGTAGTCCCACACGTTGTTCCGCAGGGACGTGGTGAGGGTTAAGTTTCGAATATCCTGCTCCGTCAATCGCGTGTTTTCGCTCTTAATCAGCGTCTGTACAACTTGGCATTCACTTGATAATCCAGCGACAGATTTCTCTTGCATTTCCTTAAGTTCTTTTTTATATGTCTTCACGACCTGTTGAATTTGTGTGTTGTTGCTGTTCACCGATTGCTGCGTCCGTTTCAGGCGTTCAACAATGGCTTTCTGTGTTTCATTCTGTTGGCCTACCAAGTCTGCGAACACTGTTTTCATCTTTTTCCCTTATTCCTTTATCTCTAGCGTTGACTGGTCTAAATGGGGCAGAAATTTCTCTAATTCAATGAACAATTAGAATTTATTTGATTTTATACTGTACCAACCTAACGCGTGCGTAGACCTGTATGTGTTGATTTGGCGTGGTAGCTTGATTCCTGGTGCTGTGAGTCTTGTCTGCGAACACTGTTTTCATCTTTTTCCCTTATTCCTTTATCTCTAGCGTTGACTGGTCTAAATGGGGCAGAAATTCCTCTAATTCAATAAACAATTAGAATTTATTTGATTTTATACTGTACCAACCTAACGCGTGCGTAGACCTGTATGTGTTGATTTGGCGTGGTAGCTTGATTCCTGGTGCTGTGAGTCTTGTCTGCGAACACTGTTTTCATCTTTTTCCCTTATTCCTTTATCTCTAGCGTTGACTGGTCTAAATGGGGCAGAAATTCCTCTAATTCAATGAACAATTACAATTTATTTGATTTTATACTGTACCAACCTAACGCATGCGTAGACCTGTATGTGTTGATTTGGCGTGGTAGCTTGATTCCTGGTGCTGTGAGTCTTGCCGTTAGAACTGTTCATTTCGATGAATATAATTTTTTTTGTTATAATTCGGACGAGCCAACGCATTTACTTCGCTAACAAAATACTGACATATAACTATAAATGAATAAATTGAGATATATACCTTTAACTTAGTGTCAAATAAATTTCCAAAATGGTTGACTGCCCACAAACTGGAAATATTCCATGAGATGGTTCGTGAATACTAGCAATGTAAATAGTATTATAACATGCGTACAAGAAGTTTATACAGTAATTTGAGCTCAAAAATTATAACAAAGTACTAGAAACGAATAATGGAAATGCGAAACAAATTAAAATAGTTTGTGCACAGTATACATATTTTGTGTATCAGTTAAGAACTAAAATGCTTCAATTAACAACTACTTTTGGGACACCATCATCTTAATTTAAGTAGGAAAATGAAATGTTTTTGAGTAATCTATAAATATGTAATGTTATAATGGCAATATGGTATAATTCAAGTGAATTTTGTTATTTTCTATTAAGGTGTTAAAGTACACACAAATGCCAAAGAAAAGCCATACATATATGTGGGAATTTTCAGAATTTATATTTCATCATAGAAATAACATTGGTATGAACTGTGAATAATTATTTCCAAATTGAATTTAAAGACCATTTTTCATTTTCAATTCATTTTTATTTATTAATTCATGACATACTTATATACTAGACAAAAATGCTTAAAACTAGTTGGACGAACAGTGCTTCTGCTTCTAACTTACTGGCCCTAGGCGGGCACTCTAAGCTAAACCTAATCTTATTCTATGTCTTTCGACTTAAGCTAACAGAGGTTATTTTTAATTCAAAGGTATTAAATTGGAGGGTTATAGAATAAGAAAAATTGGAAAAAACTTATTGACAGGAAGAATTTAAAGACCAAATCAGGTTTTGTTTCAAGCATTATAGAATATTTGGACAGCAAAATATTTGAATTCAAATGTTACGTGACAAAGATCAATGCATTCCAATATTCTTCCAGTGGTTCTGAACACAATCGGTCATTTAAGCCCCTCCTCCTTTTGGTGGTAGATTTAACCGTTTGGATATACTGGTTTGACTTGGACACAATGCGACTTAGATGACATCTATCATTGAATATTTGTATTAGAATTAAGTGATACCAGGTTTTTCTTACAAAATGGTGATTAATTGAAAATTATTTCAAATTTTGAAATTTATTTGCAATATTATATATATATTGCGCTATAGCGCCCATAGAGGGCCATGGCCTTATGCCGACTACGAACAGCAAAGTTTGAGCAGTTTGAGTACTTAGCACACCACATTTAAATTAATGTCAAATAAGAAGTTCACAATTCGTGACAGTTTGACACGCTTCTGAAAAACTTTGGTACGACTACAATTCCAGTGGAGATTCAAAAATAAGTGTAGCACATATCTCTGGGCACTTTGAATATTAATGAGAAAATTGTTATGCTGCTTATTTTCTTTATAAGGAACACGTCTTTGTACTTAAATAGAAAAATCAAACTAACGATACTTTCTCATATTAAATGTCATCTTGCACTCCGCCGATGTGTACTCCACAAAATCCCAATGAAAAAATGTGCTGAATATGTACAACATGGGTTCACACCAAATTACAAGTCGATCAAGCAATCTGAAGAGTCAAAACGTTTTGTCCACCGTACTACAAGTCTGATGATATGCAGTAATGAGCGTTTTGGCCCATCAAACTATTCGCGAATCGACGTCGATAGTCAGCGCCCTTGGTGAGGGAGAATCTTTACGAAAGGTTGGTAGGACTGTAGGGTGAACTCATTCGACTGTACAGAAAATCATAACAAAATATGGAACCGAAGGTAAACACTTAAAAATGCTCCTGGATGAGGTAGGAAAAAAATTGTATCGGAGCAAGACGAACGTTTAATTGTTCGTAAAGTTAAGTGTAGCCCAAAAATTAGTATACCAAAGCTGGCACCAGAAGTTTCTACAACGATACATAAGCCTTTGTCAGTAACCGTTCGTCGTGTGTTACGGAGAAACATTTTAAATGGAAGAGTTGCTAAGGAACCTTTTATTTGAGCTGCCAACAAGAAGAAGAGATTAGAGTTTGCGCAAAAATATTTAAGCGTGCCTCCAGAATTTTGGAAAACTGTGTTTACTGACGAGACAAAAATAAATTTATTTGGCTCAGATGGTAGACAAATTGTGTGGCGTGAGCCTAATACGGCGCTGAAAACAAAAAATATGTGTCCAACAGTAAAACACGGCGGAGGATGTGTTATGATGTGGTGTTCAATGGCAACTAGTGGCGCTGGCAAATTTTAAATTTATTGACACAACTATGGACAAAATAATGTACTTAAACATTTTAAAAAGAAACATGATCGTCTCTGCGAGGAAACTAGGTTTGCCCATGGATTTTTGGTTCCAACAGGACAATGATCCGAAGCTCACCTCACATGTAGTTAGGGAGTGGTTACTCTATCATGCTCCAAAACAGCTCAGAACTCCGCCTCAATCAACGAATTTAAATCCTATTGAGCATTTGTGGCAGGAGATTAAAACCAGATTAAAAAAGACGAATTCTTCTAATAAAGCCGAGCTAATATATAATATAGAATTGAGGAGGCATGGAACAATATCCCCCTTCTTTTACAAAGAAATTGGTAGATTCCATACCACGACGCTTGCAGGCGGTTATAGACGCTAAAGGTGGTCATACCAAATATAAACACAAATAAAATATATGGATCTGTAATTTTAAGTCCGTTTTTGAGTTTTAAACGTTTTTTTACTGCGTACGCTCAATTTTGTGTGAATTAATGTAGTTAATTTTGTTTGTTTTTTTATTTCAACAATGAATTCATTATTTTTTTCTTCTATTATTACTATGAGATTGATAATAATCTAAGCTGCATTTACATTTTTATTCTTAACACAGTCCTTCCCATTGAAAAGGGAATAATTACGGCTGTTCCATGGGTGTACGCTCAATTTTGTGAGGTACTTTATATCAGCCAGTATTCTTTCTGCCGAATTTGAAAGGGACAACAACACACACGGATGCTGTTGGGTTTAGGCCCAAATCGTGCCCATATACGAGATTACGAACTGAATTTCCACAATTAATTGGTTGTGGTCAACCCGGCCGTAAGTTGGGAGGTTGGGACCGTGTTCTTTCTAGAAAAGTCTGTAGCCATCTGCCTGTAGAATTACATTAGGGGTTGATAATGTATAACTGTTCGCTTCGCCAAACCAAACACAATGCTTCATCTGGGCTTTGCATATGTTGTCGTAGTCCCACACGTTGTTCCGCAGGGACGTGGTGAGGGTTAAGTTTCGAATATCATGCTCCGTCAATCGCGTGTTTTCGCTCTTAATCAGCGTCTGTACAACTTGGCATTCACGTGATAATCCAGCGACAGATTTCTCTTGCATTTCCTTGAGTTCTTTTTTATATGTCTTCACGACCTGTTGAATTTGTGTGTTGTTGCTGTTCATCGATTGCTGCGTCCGTTTCAGGCGTTCAACAATGGCATTCTGTGTTTCGTTCTGTTGGCCTACCAAGTCTGCGAACAAGTCTGCGAACATTATTTTTATTTTTTTATTACTGTACCAACCTAACACGAGCGTAGACTTTTATGTGATGATTTGGCGTGGTAGCTTGATTCCTGGTGCTGTGATGGACATCTCCTTGCTCTCTTATTTCTGGTTGGGACCGTGTTCTTTCTAGAAAAGTCTGTAGCCATCTGCCTGTAGAATTACATTAGGGGTTGATTATGTATAACTGTTCGCTTCGCCAAACAAGACAAAATGCTTCATCTGGCCTTTGCAAATGTTCTCGTAGTCCCACACGTTGTTCCGCAGGGACGTGGTGAGGGTTAAGTTTCGAATATCATGCTCCGTCAATCGCGTGTTTTCGCTCTTAATCAGCGTCTGTACAACTTGGCATTCACTTGATCCAGCGACAGATTTCTCTTGCATTTCCTTGAGTTCTTATTTATATGTCTTCACGACCTGTTGAATTTGTGTAATGCTGCTGTTCACCGATTGCTGCGTCCATTTCAGGCGTTCAACAATGGCATTCTGTGTTTCGTTCTGTTGGCCTACCAAGTCTGCGAACAAGTCTGCGAACATTATTTTTATTTTTTTATTACTGTACCAACCTAACACGAGCGTAGACTTTTATGTGATGATTTGGCGTGGTAGCTTGATTCCTGGTGCTGTGATGGACATCTCCTTGCTCTCTTATTTCTGGTTGGGACCGTGTTCTTTCTAGAAAAGTCTTTAGCCATCTGCCTGTAGAATTACATTAGGGGTTGATTATGTATAACTGTTCGCTTCGCCAAACAAAACAAAATGCTTCATCTGACCTTTGCAAATGTTCTCGTAGTCCCACACGTTGTTCCGCAGGGACGTGGTGAGGGTTAAGTTTCGAATATCATGCTCCGTCAATCGCGTGTTTTCGCTCTTAATCAGCGTCTGTACAACTTGGCATTCACTTGATAATCCAGCGACAGATTTATCTTGCATTTCCTTGAGTTCTTATTTATATGTCTTCACGACCTGTTGAATTTGTGTAATGTTGCTGTTCACCGATTGCTGCGTCCATTTCAGGCGTTCAACAATGGCATTCTGTGTTTCGTTCTGTTGGCCTACCAAGTCTGCGAACAAGTCTGCGAACATTATTTTTATTTTTTTATTACTGTACCAACCTAACACGAGCGTAGACTTTTATGTGATGATTTGGCGTGGTAGCTTGATTCCTGGTGCTGTGATGGACATCTCCTTGCTCTCTTATTTCTGGTTGGGACCGTGTTCTTTCTAGAAAAGTCTGTAGCCATCTGCCTGTAGAATTACATTAGGGGTTGATTATGTATAACTGTTCGCTTCGCCAAACAAGACAAAATGCTTCATCTGGCCTTTGCAAATGTTCTCGTAGTCCCACACGTTGTTCCGCAGGGACGTGGTGAGGGTTAAGTTTCGAATATCATGCTCCGTCAATCGCGTGTTTTTGCTCTTAATCAGCGTCTGTACAACTTGGCACTCACTTGATAATCCAGCGACAGATTTCTCTTGCATTTCCTTGAGTTCTTTTTTATATGTCTTCACGACCTGTTGAATTTGTGTGTTGTTGCTGTTCACCGATTGCTGCGTTCGTTTCAGGCGTTCAACAATGGCTTTCTGTGTTACTTTCTGTTGGCCTACCAAGTCTGCGAACACTGTTTTTAATCTTTTTCCCTTATTCCTTTATCTCTAGCGTTGACTGGTCTAAATGGGGCAGAAATTCCTCTAATTCAATGAACAATTACAATTTATTTGATTTTATACTGTACCAACCTAACGCATGCGTAGACCTGTATGTGTTGATTTGGCGTGGTAGCTTGATTCCTGGTGCTGTGAGTCTTGTCTGCGAACACTGTTTTCATCTTTTTCCCTTGTTCCTTTATCTCTAGCGTTGACTGGTCTAAATGGGGCAGAAATTCCTCTAATTCAATGAACAATTAGAATTTATTTGATTTTATACTGTACCAACCTAACGCGTGCGTAGACTTTTATGTGTTGATTTGGCGTGGTAGCTTGATTCCTGGTGCTGTGATTCTTGCCGTTAGAACTGTTCATTTCGATGAATATAATTTTTTTTGTTATAATTCGGACGAGCGAACGCATTTACTTCGCTAACAAAATACTGACATATAACTATAAATGAATAAATTGAGATATATAACTTTAACTTAGTGTCAAATAAATTTCCAAAATGGTTGACTGCCCACAAACTGGAAATATTCCATAAGATGGTTCGTGAATACTAGCAATGTAAATAGTATTATAACATGCGTACAATAAGTTTATATAGTAATTTGAACTTAAAAATTATAACAAAGTACTAGAAACAGCGAAACAAATAAAAATAGTTTGTGCACAGTATACATATTTTGTGTATAATTTAAGAACTAAAATGCTTCAATTAACAACTACTTTTGGACACCATCATCTTAATTTAAGTAGAAAAATAAAATGTTTTTGAGTAATCTATAAATATGTAATGTTATAATGGCAATATGGTATAATTCAAGTGAATTTTGTTATTTTCTATTAAGGTGTCAAAGTACACACAAATGCCAAAGAAAAGTCATACATATATGTGGGAATTTTCAGAATTTATATTTCATCATAGAAATAACATTGGTACGAACTGTGAATAATTATTTCCAAATAGAATTTAAAGACCAAATCAGGTTTTGTTTCAAGCATTATAGAATATTTGGACAGCAAAATATTTGAATTCAAATGTTACGTGACAAAGATCAATGCAGTCCAATATTCTTTCAGTGGTGTGAACATACCTTCTGAACACAATCGGTCATTTAAGCCCCTCCTCCTTTTGGTGGTGGATTTAACCGTTTGGATATACTGGTTTGACTTGGACACAATGCGACTTAGATGACATCTATCATTGAATATTTGTATTAGAATTAAGTGATACCAGGTTTTTCTTACAAAATGGTGATTTATTGAAAATTATTTCAAATTTTGAAATTTATTTGCAATATTATATATATATGGCGCTATAGCGCCCATAGAGGGCCATGGCCTTATGCCGACTACGAACAGCAATATGCAAGTAGGTCTGCTCCGCGATGATGAATGGTCAAGTGAAATCTCGTCGAAGACCGAGGTTGAGGGTAAGCGTCTTCTGTCCGCACGTGTGGATGAGTGAGTTGTTTGCCGCAAGAAGTGTTGTTTCGCCCCTGCCGTGTTTCCAGTTGCTGGGTCTAGGTAAGACGCAGATGGTAGATCCCGAATCCAGTAGGAATTTTTTATGGGTTTTCTTGTCGAAAACGTAAAGGCGGCATTCGTGGTTCAGATTCGGCCTGTTATTACCCGCCTTTGGTAACAACAGATCTACAAGTTTTTTGCTGCGTATTTGCAGGGCGCCTTGCAATTCCTAGCACTTTCTCCAAACTTCTTGTGGAAAAAACACAACAAATCAGAACGCCGTTCCTGTGATTTTCCTGAGCGTGAGTCGAATCGTTTGCGAGACACACTGCGGGATCTGCTTCGCGATTAGCTAACGGAGATTGTGTTTATGGTTGCTGACAAACTAGCCTGTGTGGACTCTATCGCAGTTAATCGCCTGTCGAAGTCCTTGTTGTTCTTTGTCACATCACACACCTCGGTTGCACAAACTGTGTTAGTGCTTACGTTGTCCATGATTTTGTCAGCAATCTCCGCCAACGCAGTGAGGTCGACTTTACAGCTCGCAGACATTCGCGTTAGGCATTCTGGACATCCAGATAGTCAGCAACATGTCGTCCGGAAAATGTTCACCCGCTAGTCTCCTCATTTCCCTAAGAAGGCTCGACGGACGTTTGTCACCAAGTTCTAGTGATGTTAACAATCTGTTTAACTGTCGCTCCTTGGATTCTGAGAACCTAGCAATAAGAGTTTCCTTAAAAATTTTGTACTTATCTTGCTCTGGTGGTTTTTGAACCAAGTCGGAAACCTCGTTCAGAATTTCTGGATCCAAGGCAGCGATGACAGCGTTGAACAGACTGCTGTCTGACTTGATGCGGTGGTTATGGAACTGCGCTTCCGTTTGTACGAACCACAGGGCTGGGTTGATTTTCCAGAACGGGGGAATCTTGAGGTTCCTCAGAGCAGAGCAATGGCTGCCTTCTATCGCTGATGGTCCTGGACATGCTGCTTCCAATTATAAAGACTAAGCTGTTTTATATCCGATAGACATGCATTTGATACCGGAGATTCACGTACCAAAAGCCTTGGATTCGAAGATTCTTTTTGCGCTCGATGTAGCCGAAACAGTGCAGTCTACGGATTTTTATTTTGCGGACTACATCCGATGCAGTTTGTGGAGTTCGTAGTATTTATCTTCTCTTCCATTCACTTTCCTCGCAGACTGGGGTTGAGTTGATAATTGTAACATTGTTGCCCCTGCACTAAACAAAATATCTTCTCTGTGCATTTATGAACACATATTCTGCCGCAAGTTTGCATTATGTGAGCATGGTGCAAAAGTATTCATAAATACAACATAAGTAGGTGGTACAAAGACTATAATTTCTCAAAAAAGTGTTACACATACTAGGTCTGATTTTTGGTACAATAAATTGGAACCACTTTTGAAAAAATATGAAAGAAAAGGACCATGCTTTAAAATAATGAATTGGTTGTCAATTCATGTTCCATGAAACAGAAATTTCCTCAAGTCAGTTAATATCTGCATGATGTTTTTAAATCCACCTATTTCCCGGAAATCCTGCAAAAAAACAAAAATCACCGCCAACTTGACCGCAGTTTGACTGTCGTTTTGCTTTTTGAACGCGCTGGGTCATGAACAGTCAATGCAATCTATGTAAATGCACGCGGACTATGCATCAGTTCCGGCTCCACATAGCAGGACTGGCAAAATAAGTGCTTTATAGGGCATAATATTGATCCTTCGAATCAGGTGCTTGGAGCCCAGTTGTGTCCACAAAAGAATGCAACACCTATTGCTATGGGCGACTATAAGTTGGGTCTCCACTAAGAAGTCATTCGTGGAGTTCACTACCTGTCGATCCAGCTATTTTGTCCGAGGTGGTGTGTGACAGGTGTGTATTCTTACTCGACAGCATGTATTTCGACTTTTCTTCATTAACTTTAAGACCAGCTCGTTGCGCATTTTCTTCAATCACTAACTTGTATTAAATAGTAGCTTTCGTATTTACAATTACAAGTCGCCTTTGTAGTACCACTTTGAAGAAAACATTACACGAGGCTTGAGCGGATGCTTTCATATTTGTCGTTTCTTTTCGATATCCCTGATCTGGGAGGTCTCGTAGAGTCTTTTTTTTAGTCTTCTAGTTAGGTGCTCCAATTGTTGCTCTTGCTTCGACGGTTGTAAGTTTCTTTTGCTCACACTCGCCATACCATAGCGCGGCTTTCTTGTCGGCGGTGGTAACGCAACCTTCTTCTACGTTGATTGGCACTACAGTCCGGGGTGGATCTGGGCCTCAACCAACATGCCTCTCCGACCAGCACGATCTTTCGCCAGCTGCGCACACCAAGTTGGTTGAGATCCTTTTCCACTTGTGTGCGCCATCTCGTGCGAGGACGTCCTCTGTTGCGTTGTCCCATAAGCTAGGGCCGGAGCTGTGGTGTCCATCCGCTCTACATGACCTAGCCATCTTAAGCGTTGAATCCGAAGACGCTTAACTAGGTGCATGCCGCTGTACAGCCCGTACAGTTCGTGGTTGAACCTTCTCCTATAAACGCCATCAACGCAAACAGGACCGCGTACGCGGACTTTTCTCTCAAAACAACCAAGAGTTTCTTCATCCGCTTTCAATAGCGTCCATGTCTCTGCGCCATAGAGCGGGACTGGGATGGTCAGAGTTTTATACAAAGTCAGCTTTGTGTTTCGAGAGATGACTCTGTTACTCAATTGCTTCTTGAGCCCAAAGAAGCAGCAATTGGCAAGGGTAATTCTGCGCTTGATGTTGGTACTGATGTTGTTGTCTCTATTTACTCCAGAGCGCAGGTAGACGAAGTTCTTGACTACCTCAAAATGTCTGCTGCCCAATATGACGCTCTGTCCGAGACGTCGATGTTGTGCGTCCTTTCGTGATGATAGCATGTACTTTGTTTTGCCTGGTTTATCGCTAGACCCATTTTAACCGCTTCCGCTTCAATGCCAGCAAACGCCTCATTGACGGCTCGCTGACGGTTCGTCCAAAATCCGCGTAAGCAAGCAGTTGAACGGACTTTTGGAAGATCGTGCCTCGGGAGTTTACGTTTGAGTTTCGCACGATCTTCTCAAGTGTGATGTTGAAGAAGTTCTCGGTGAGATCGTTACCGACCTTGATGGAGCAGCGAGAGTTCTTCATCGTCATCTTGCACAACCTGACGAGTTTGGCAAGAATGTCAAAAATAGACATGGCGCTGTATAGCTCATCTCTATGCACTCTGTCATATGCGGCCTTGAAATCGACAAATAGGTGATGGGTGTCGATCTCCACCTCTTGAGTCTTTTCCAAGATCTGCCGAAGTGTAAATATGTGGTCTATTGTGGACTTTCCTGGCCGAAAACCGTACTGATAAGGACCTATCAGGTTGTTGACAAAGGGTTTCAGGCGTTCACACAGAACGGCAGAGGCGATGTTAAGGAGGCTGATCCCTCGATAGTTGGCGCAGTCAAAAGGGTCTCCTTTCTTGTGGACCGGACAAACGACGCTGAGATTCCACTCATCGGGCATGCTTTCCTCCGACCATATCTTACAGATGAGCTAGTGCATGCGCCCAACCAGGTCATCTTCAGCTGCCTTAAACAGTTCCGCGGACAATCCATCCACTCCAGCAGCTTTGTTCGACTTCAGTCTAGATATCGCAATCTTGACTTCGTCTAAGTCGGGGGGACGGAATTCGTGTTCATCATCGTCCAAATTGAGTGAAACATTCTGCCTGACAGCGGAATTTATGTCGTCCTCGCCGTTTAACAGTTTACAGAAATGATTTTTCCAAATTCTCAGCATCGACTGCGATTCTACTACTAGTTGTCCATTTTCATCCCTGCAGGCTTCTGTCCGAGGTATGTATCTTCCTGATACTTGTTTTACCTTTTGGTAAAACTTTCGGACCTCATTCCTGTCGTAACACCTCTCCATCCCATGCTTCTTCTTTTTCTTTCTGAAAAGCCGGTGATCTTCCCTTCTCTTCTGTTCGTAGAGCTCACGAACATCTCTCGTTGTTCGATGCAGCGTTGCCTTGTAGGCCTCCTGCTTGGCTGCTTGTACCTGCCTGCACTCGTCGTCAAACCATGGGTTTCTTTCTGGGTGGTAAAACCCAGCACATCAGTGGCAGCTTCTTTGATGACTTTTTGGCAACGTTTCCATTCTTCTTCTATGGTATGTGCAGGCAGAACTTTCAGAGAGTTTCAGGGAGACTCGGTCGGCAAAGTTCGTAGCGGTCGACTGCGATTGTAGCTTTCCGACGCAAAACCATAGTGTTCTTTCTCGGCTCCGTACTTCTTTCGATATGCTCATCCTTACCTTGGCTACAACAAGGAAATGGTCCGAGTGGATGTTGCCTCCCGGGAACGTTCGGACATCGAGAATATTGGAGGAGTGTCTGACGTCGATCGTAATGTGATCAATTTGGTTGACGGTTAATTGATCAGGAGACCGCCAGGTCCCCTTATGGATGTTGATATGTGGGAACCGCGTGCTCATCACAGAGAGAGAGATTTCTTCCTTGCCCAGCTGTCCGTTGCAATCTCCTAGATCGATCTTGGTGTCATAGCTCGGGCATCGATCGTATGTTCTTTCTAGGAGATCATAGAAGTCATCCTTGCTGTCATCGTCTTTGTCCCCCGTCGGGGCGTGTGCGCAAATTAGGCTGATGAATTAAGCCTTGATATGAAATGAAATTGAAATTGACTTTGTATAAAACTCTGATCATCCCATGGACGCTATTGAATGCGGATGAAAAAGCTCTTGCTTGTTTTGAGAGAAAACGAACTGTATGGGATGTACAGCGGCATGCACCTAGTTAAGCGTCTTCGGATTCAACGCTTAAGATGGCTAGGTCATGTAGATGGACACCACAGCTCCGGCCCGAAGAGTCTTCGACACCGAGCCATTGGGACAGCGCAACAGAGGACGTCCTCGCACTAGATGGCGGAAACAAGTGCAAAAGGAGCTGGACTGTAGCGACAATCAAAGAAGAAGACAAATTGTCTAACTTATAATAGTAGTCCTTTAGATTTTCTGGTACTAGAGCAAAGTAAAATTTGAAAATTATCGATGGAGGTATTCTGCTATTAGTTTCTACATGCATTATCGAACCTACAGCTATTTACTTACGCACCAGTCACAGATGTTATTGATTGAATATGATTTCGATTTCAAGTTCATGTTCAATCATTAATTCCGTAAAATTGTCTGTTAAACAAATCCAATTTCGCGCCTTAAAAAAACATACGCGCTTATTATATAAATGGATTATGGAGAGTGGATCGAAAAATGTGTCTTCCACCCAGTCTTAGATCTAAATTACAAACCTTTGGGAACTAGCAGCATCTTTCGCAGAACCAAAAGAACCTAAAGTACAAACATGGGCATATCCTAACTTCGTAAAAATAAAACCATCTTCTTTTTGAGCCTCATTTAATCCCCCTTTATTATACACACATCATACATTGATGATCAATCCCTACCTAAATTCACATAGCGTCAGCTTCTTATAGCCTCTTAACCGCAAACGTCGAATAGACATGAATCGGATCCAATTTACTGGCCAGAGAATACCCATTGAATGTCAACTCTGTGTATGGAACCTTATACACAGTTTCGAAGCCCAGTTTTTCACCAATCAACTGAGTGAATTTCGACGTAAACACCGAGCAAACAGCCTTCGGTCTCTTGCCTTGAACAATTTTTGGGAAGTTTGTGTCTGGGAACAAGTCACTTCCCAGATTTCGTGCGAAATACATTGAATAGAGTGTCAAGGAGCGAGCCAATCCTTTTCGTTCGAACTCTGGTCTGGTGGACAGGAAAACCACTTCCATGCAGCAGTCAATGTTGAGGTGCTTATAGAGATCGTAAGTGTTCTCCATTTGATCCAAATATTTGCCCACGTATATCATTTGGGGTGTTTTGAATTGTTTAAGCACTTCCTCCAGATCGCAGTGAGATTTTGGTTCCTGGAAAGTAAGGGTGTTATGCTGTCGGTCTTATACTGTGCAAGAGCATGTCCTTACCAGAATCTTGTTGATGCAGATGGCACCCAGACGATTGGTTGCTATATCTTTTGCTCCAAATGAGGTGTTTTCTTGCAGAATAGCTCGAAAGAGCATCTCAAGTTCGTCCCTGGCAGCCTTATCGCTGCGAATGTCGGTTGATATGCAAATGTTTTCATTCTGCACAAAGCAGCTCATGTAAATCTGAAAGAAACAAATAAAAAATGAAATGATAGTTGTGAACAAAAATTACAAAACATAATGTGGATGAGATCTGAACCTTTCTCGCAAAATAAGTCAGATTGTCATTGAGTCTTGTTAACTGTTACGGTGAAAGCAAGGAGCTTATGGAACGATGAGTATGGGACGTGGAGTAAGCTTTAGATTTACTCCTGAATGTATTCGCTTCAATTTAAAGCGTTATGTTTGCTAACAATTAATTACCAGCCCTGAATAGATTTTTGCCAGTTACTGCTAAACCAACTTTCAATTGCAAAAGACCTCGACGTGCACAAATCCGCTGGTAAAACCACACCATAAGCTTTTTCATCTATCCTACTCTTCAGGTCTCTTTTCGAGTAGAAGGAAAACACCATTTGTCTAGCCCGTCCCTAAGAAGGGCGAATCTTTGTCAGCCACCGCGTACCGACCCATAGCACTTTCGTCCCTTGTTTCTAAGGTCATGGAAACGCTGATAAACCGTCAGCTTATGAAATATCTTGAATCGCGGAAGCTTCTTAATGACCGACAGTATGGCTTCCGCAGCAACAGGTCCACTGGTGATTTGATAGCTTATCTGACCGAAAAGTGGAACAAATCTTTGCACAATGCAGGCGAAAGCAAGATAGTTGCGCTTGATATTTCTAAAGCACTTGACAGAGTTTGGCATCAAGCTCTTTTGTCGAAAAGGCGTGCTTATGGTGTTGATAAATCTCTGCTTCTATGGATTATAAACTACATTTCGAATGGTTCAATCCAAGTTGGTTTGGATGGGTTCAAGTCTGATATCCACAAAATAAATGCTGGTGTTCCCCAAGGCTCTGTTCTGTCTCAGACACTCTTTCTCATTTTTATAAATGATCTTCTGTCTGCCACTTCTAATCCAATCCACTCCTTCGCAGCTTTTCATACTCGTTCCAAAACTCACTCAATGCTTCCAAAACTCATTGCTGTCTGCTGTCTCCAAAGCGAAACCCCTGATAATCAGCCATTATCCATGAATGGCGCTTGTAACGACGAAACCGGAAAACACAACGCTTAGTTGGAACGATCACATACTCGAGGCCGCAAAAATGCTGCGAAATGTTAAGGTTTCCTTAATCGATGCAAGAAATACTTCACCCCCTCTGATTTGGCTTTAATCTATAAGGCGTATATTCGCCCTAAGCTTGAGTATAACGCTCATATCTGGTCTGGCGCCCCCAAGACCACCCTGCACTTACTAGATACAATCCAAAATCGAGCGATAAAACTTATAGGAGACAACGATATCGCGAGTTCATTAGACTCGCTTGAACATTGACGTACCGTGTCTTCTTTGTCCGTGTTTTATCGTTATTTTAACAAACAATGCTCAAGTGAGCTAACCAACTGCATTCCTCCTCTCCTTGAATTGACCCGCAATACACGTCTCGCCAGGAATGCACATCAGTTTACCCTTAAGCCTACTTTCGGACGCACAGTGAAATTTAGAGACTCGTTTTTTAGCCGCACTACACGAATGTGGAATGCTCTTCGCAGCTTAATATTTCCAATAGATTACAATCCGCAGATGTTTATGACCAATGTGCACAGGTACCTCCTCTCTCTCTCCCGCTCTATGCCTTCGGCTCGTGCTGTTAAGGGTATTAATAACCCGTTGAGCACGCGCAAATTATAAAAAAAAAACTTGTGCTGCAATATCATCTTTTATGGCGTTTGTATTAAAGAACTCTGCTGGGAAATGGACCAAAAATGAATACAAAATCCTGTTGACCGTAAGGAATAATATGTATGAGTGTGTACTCACAAAATTATTCGTACAACCCCTTTCCGCTGAAAATTATAAAATTAAAAAGATATCCGTAGTTCGAAAAAAATGTTTCTTAATTCATATCTTATTTCAATTCATACGCCAATTGTAACTAACACAAAATTATTCGTACAAAATGCAAAAAAAAGGTAGAAAATGGATGAATTGTGCAATATTTTGTTAAACTAGTAACTAGTTGTACCTCCTTTGGCTTTTATAATTTTCTGCATGCGTCTTGGATTTTTTTAATTTGTGAAATTATATACTTTTTATTGGTCTCAGATATTATTCGTTTTCGCCCTCTTCCATCCTCATTTTTTAATGTCCCCTCATATCCGAACTTATTTACAATACCTCCTACAACCATGTCGTACGGACAATATCACCCACTTCTCTGTACGTTTTGCCCTCACAAACCTGTTTAGAATGAGTTTTCGCTCTTTCAGAGATGTTTCGATTTGTTCCCACACATTGTTGCAAATTTCGAAATAAACTGTTTGTTGTTTATAAAATTCGACACACAAACGCGACGTAGTTAATTTTTTTCAAAACAACTGCACCTTCTTCGACCCTCACGCTGATATTTTTTACGAATACTTTTGTGTCTGCTCTTTTCTGTGTCGTAACACAAAAACATCAGTAACTTACCGTTATTTTTCATCTTACACTACGTAGTCAACCTATCTGTAACTATACAAGCGCAGCAGTTGTTCTGTGCAAAGAAACACGATTTAAAGGAATGGATATGGAAAACAGAACTTATTTGCAATAAAATAGGTTGTCCGAATAATTTTGTGAGAATGTGTATATACATATAATGCATAATGGAGATATAAATTAACCTTAACAAGTTCGCTGTCGTGTGACATTCTAGCGGTCACATATTTTGTATTCCCTGATGGGCCGTTTGACTTACCGACGGTAATAATGTAAGACTGTGTTAGTATTTTTTGCATTCTTGTTGCTGAAGTTTGTTTTCACACTGGAAAAAATGTTTCTACAGCAGCAGCGATCGTGTTAACACTCAAAAGGTCGAACGTTATATAACGGCTTTTACGTACTAGCTTTTAAACAAAATAGTGATAAGTTCCAAGATGGGTACCAACCACAGCACAGCGGTATTGGAATAGATTTGATTATTTTGTTTCTAATTCTGTTGAAGAAGTCAATCTTCTTCGAAACTTTTTTGATTATATATTCTAAGTGCATTTCAAAGAATAACTTAGAGCCTATTATTACTCCGAGATATTTTGTTTTATACACCTGTTCGATGTGCTCGTTATCTATGTACAAAGTTAACGACCTAAATCGCAATCCGAAGAAAATGGATCGGGTTATCGTTATCAGGAAACATAAAATTCGGCACTTCAACTTTCCACTTTCAATATGTGGAATCTCCACTTGACACTAATTTTACCTGGAACGGCAACATTCAGCAACATATCAAAAGGGACTCCACCATTTTTTATAGCTGTATACAAGTTATACGACAGTCTATACAGTAGTCAGACCCATACTATTGTGTGGAATCGCATTTTGAGTGACTACGCATTAGAACATAAAATAAAAAATGCTGCAATGGCTGCTTGTTATCCCCATGTGGTCTGTTTTCAGATTACATAGAAAAAGGTGAGAAAAGCATTTGCAATGAAATAAAATTAGATGACAAAAACCGTATCTATTTCAGACACTATTTCCACCACTGTTGTGTTAGCCTCATCGTCAGACTCCAGAAGAGAGTCCTCTTGACTATTAGTCTTGGTGCTGGTTAGCTCGAGGTCAGAGAGGCCAATATCATTTTCTTCTATCTTGTTTCCCTCAATTTATGCAACTCCTCAATAAAAGCAACACTTTAAATCTTACCATTATTGATTCATTAATTGGAACTTTTGAAAATGAACTGCTATTTCCTTCTCCATTTGTACATTTTCCTTCTTGTTTATTTGTCTGGGCAGAAGAAAAAAGAACTTTTGGCACATTTGGTCAAAAGCCAAGGGTGAGATCTAGAGTCTAAATTAAAATCATTTGATTTGAGGCACGCCGTGTCTCTTGGCTAATGCATGGGACAAGACAAAAAGCAGTCTATAGATGTGCTGGAACCCCTTAAAAACCAAGCAACTTTTACGATGAAGATGATATGTTATCTTTGAGTGTGATAAAAGATGAACTTCTGAAAGACGATTAATGCATTTTTTCAAGAGTTATCCTTTATTGATTGTTCTCAGGCCATAAGCGATTGCGTCGAAAATAAGAACCAATCTGGAACCGATATGAATCAATCCGCGAGCAGAATAGATCGAAAGTCATGATGAAAATGTAGTTGAAGAATACCATCTGACGAAAAAAAAACAATTCAAGCAGTAAGCATTTACTTTTTACCTAACATTACTCCAGTTGCTTTTTTCAATATGAAGATTATTTCTTTTAGACTAATATTTATTTACCACAAGACTTATGATACGGAATGAATTTCCATTAAAAATCATTTTAGTTTTTTATTAACTTTTTTTTGAAATTTGGAATTACTTTAAGACACTGTGGCAGCGCATACATAAATTTGGGGACGGTGCAACGTAGTTCTCGGTCTCCATATAAGTTGTATGCTCTCGGAACATCAAGCATCCCTTGGGCAAGATAAGCGTATGACTGAATGGTTGCTGCAACCGTGGGTCTCTCATGTACTGCAGCAGTGTTGTCATCTGGAAAATAGCTTTGACATCTAGAACTTGCACTCGTGCCGTACAGCATCATTTAAACAGCTTTAGCACTTTTTAAGTCATGTGATAAGAATTGACAGTTCTCGTCTTTCAATTTAACGATGACCACGTTAAACGATTCCACGGATTCACATGCAATTTTAATACCAATCGATATCTTTTTAACACAATTGTCGGAAAGATACAGATTTCCGAATTAGTTTTATGGGTGGCACATATGTTTACTTTACCAAGATATTGATAATTTGGAAAAAATCGGAATCCATTTCCCCATCACTCTCTAAGGTTTGCAAGGAGGCGAAGAAATTGGTGCTGTTGCGCTTTATGTGTAATATAATATATAGAAATCAAATTGAAATTCCTTTTTTAATATGTACGTCTTTTATAATTAACTGGTAATACAGTGACAAGTCTTTTCCAGCTCACATCTAACATAAATTGAACAAAGAAGTATAACAGTACACAATCAACAAAAGCGAAAAGAGAACAAAATAAAGAAAGGAACATACGAGCCAAGCCAAGCCAAACCAAGCCACCAGGTGGACTAGAGGTTGCAGGTTGCACGTTGCGACTGTACCATAACTGGGTTATAGGATTACATGTGGATAGCGTGCCAATGTTGTCAATGCAGTACTTTATTGGGACGCTTGCTCCGATTTCTGATGTTGTGTCTTATTGTTGTTAGGCAGTTGTGTTGAGCAACACGTGTAACTCATGAGCGCACGCGCACTTTTGTTCTTCATTTTCAGAATTTTTTATCCGAGAACAAATGCATGTTCAAACGCAATTCGTCAATCTATTACGTTTAGAAATTTTTTTAATAATTTCTATTGTTAGACAACAGGAAGGAGTATCTGACTTAGGTGACCTACACCGAAGTAAGCTCACTCGCAACTGAGCCGATGTGTATTGTTTCACTGTTTTCGTGTTTCTTTGCTAGAATTTTTTCAGCAGTCTCCCACGCGAAATTTAAGTTAGATTATCGGGCTTTTGTTTTTGCAAGCCAGAAAGGGTGTTTGTTGGCAGGTGTCAGACGGTTGTTCAAGAAAACAACTGTTCCAGTTTCGCCAGTTTGGTCAGTGATTGAATTGCAGTTTCCACTGCAATTGCCTTGGGTGCGGAGAACGCTGCGAGTTCCTTTCTATATGCAGGACATCTCCAATCCTCCTTTCTGGCCATATACATTTTCCGGTTAGATTTTCCGAAATCGAGGTACACCCATAGTGCATTTTGCGTTCGCATCTATAACATATCACAAAGTCTTCATCGGCTGGAAGGTCAGAGGAGCATTCACCCCAAAGAGCCATACTGTATAATTGAAATGTTACAAACGCTTCCAAACGTCGCGGTGATATCACCTGACAAACAGGCCGAGTGTATTCTGAAATTCAATAGCCACTCGAAACTCACCGTTAAGAAGGCCAACCCGGGCTGCCATTGCATCATTTGATGCGTAAGCAAAACTTACTATTTCAGCAACCTGTCCTAACCAACTGGCATTAGTTTCAATCATCGCCAACGCTTTATCTGCGTTGCAAGCAATAAGGACAACAATCTCACCCTATATACTTTGTAAGATTTCTGAGAGGTTTTACACCGGCAAGCTATGATGATGATATCTGTGCTTTAACTGCTAGGATCATCGCACCGCTACAACCGATAGTTCCAATTTCTAAAATGTAGAGATCTGATCTTGCTATGAAATTAGGAAAACTATAGGCAAGTGGGGGTCGTGGTATTATGGGAATGTGCGTGTACCACTACGCACTTGAACCTCGACGTTTAGGTTCGATCCCTGGCCTGTACAACAAAAAAAAATAATTGTTACCGCCCTTTCGAGTCACTGACGATGCCATGTCTCACATAGGTCCTATTTGGACCCATTGTGAAGCCCATGAAGATGTAACCTTCTGCCATTCTCGTTGATTGTCGTAGGGCAATGACAAAGGTAGTGGTATCCTAAATCTCCTCTTTGAGCCTATGCATATGATGCCATGGGTAAATACCATTGTCTGTTCATGGTATCTCAGACGATTATAGCCAGTTTGCGCCCCAACTACCATCCGAAGCAGCTTTTTGCTACATTGGAGACGTGCGTCTGTTTTGGCACTACTATGGTATATCTGGGTCATAATATCCGAATGGTCTTACAGGTGGTAAGAGAGTCCCCATTTTCATTAGCTAATTAGATGATTCTTTTGCCCACTTCGCTCCTCACATCTGCAAGGGGTGGATGGAAACATGGGATTACTTTCGTAGCAAGCTCATCTGCTACCTCATTGCTGGTTATTCCCTATGTGACCCGGGATCCAGCTTAGAGTTATGGAATGCTGCAAAATAGGTTGGCTTTAATGGCCGCTTGACTGTCAATTACAATGGTAGTATCAGCCGACGGTATTTCCTTCTTTGACCTTCAAGACCCCGCATGAACAACAACTGCCGTAGTCAGATAATCTAATCGAGCAGTGCATGTTTAACAATTCGCCCGCGACTGTATCCTTGTCCATTTTCGACACATCTGTGTAAATAAGGATCCTAATCTATATGCAGCAGATTCGGCATATAGAGGTCAAAAGGAAGAAGATCCGGAAGAAAATCTAGCCTCTCTGTAGGAGTGGTGGAGATTACTCCGGTCACTCCTAGGCATACTAGTCTCTAAATTAACCTTGCCACCAAACTACGCTGCAGAATATGTATGTCAGAATAGGCCTTACAGTAGCTGTGTACACCCACAGTATTGTTCTAAGGTTTGGACCCCATTTTTTCTCACACACACACAATTGCGTAGATATATGGATTTTGTCTCTTTCGTCACAAAGTACCTCACGTTGTCCCTTAAAGTGAGGGTAATGCCCTCAATAGTTGTTAGGACGAAGGGCGAAATGTCTCTTTTGTTGCTAAAAAGAACCATCTCCGTTGTTCGGTGTTGACCCAACCCCGCAAGATTTAGCCCACCTGAGGAGGGTATTCAATTAACTCGCTGAGATTTGGAAAAACAAATTTTACCACGAGTGGCTGCTGAGAAGCTAGGCCATGGCTCTCTACGGGCTGTCGCGGCACACATTATATCATTATTAAAACTGTATTATTATTATTGGTATAATATTAATCTTTTGCGTAACAAACCAAAGAAAACGCGTTCAATATGTTAAAGAAACTTATTAAAGAACTCGTCACAAAATATGTTCCGTTTAAGAAGATGTCTTTCCACTTTTGCTGTTGTCTCAATTTTGAGTACAGTATGATCACACGCTTCACACTATATAGATCATGCCAGTTTTCACAATTATATCATGGAACGGAGTACTTGTTGAACAGAGGAGGTGATGACATCAATTCAGAAGTACAAATGAAGATTGTAAAAGTTGTAGCCAATTTCACACGATGTTGTTCATCCCAGTAACAATAATAGTACCGATTGCTAAAATATGCTGCAATTTTGTTCCATAAAGCCTTATTCTATTGTGATAACAAGACAGCCACAGAAGCCAAATTATGTGACAAATATCAAAACCATCTATTGTAGTTTCGTCACAAACTATACGATCATGTCATAAAGCCATTTATGCACATCTAAATTGGCAGAGGTTGTTAAGACGCTTCAATGGCTCTCGCTAATGAGAGGTTCTTGAACTGATTAGACACATCATAAAATACAACGCACGCGAAATATGATATGCCGTGACGTTAAAGTTTAGTCAAAGCACTTATCTCAGAAGGAAAATGCACGAACGCTTTCCAGAAAATTACATATAGAAATCTTATAAGTGGTGTCTCAAAGCAACAATCATTTTGTTGAGAATTTTAAATAATATGCTATTTAGTTTGTAAATACATGGCTGTACATGGAAATATTCGCTTGAAGTACTGGTAAGCTGAGCGGATGTGAATAAGGTACTATCCACTCATCATGGAAGCAAGAAAAGACTTCTCTCTCAGTATTTTTTACAGCATTTTTTATGTCGCATTTTTTGCACTAAATGGAACAATTCGAGAATGTCATAGGGATGATTACTTTTGAAATCTTATAAATAATTGCCGACTCCTTGACATTTGGTTGCACACGGAAGCAATCAGTTTTTAAGGCTAAGTATCTATTTAGTACTTGATTCCTACTACCACCCCAATTTGTTAATACATTTTCGATGGCTTATTGGTATAGCACCATTCTTTAATGATACACCACAGAAAGGTTTTAACTGAATTTTTCGATTTCGGTGAAAGTTACCCTTTGCAGATTTGAGAATATGGGTGTTATTATCATTAGAAAACAAGAACAATTGTTAACTTACGCCAAATGGTAAAGAAAATGTAGATTAATTAACTTACTGCAAGTTGTTTATATGGGTTAGGTTTATCTATATTCGTCAAGTTTTCAGTGAACAATTAAATTAATGAAAATATACTACACAATCAAAAGGTAGGGGTATTGGAGCTTGAATGCAAAACATCATTATGCTTAATTCACCTCAGGCAATTGCATTTGTTTGTTTAATTTATATTTACTTACTTATCAGGCAGACGAACCATGAAGGGTCTGAGCCTGAGCAATGGCTGCATTCCATCGGTGACGGTCCTGAGCACGCTGCTTCCAGTCATCAAGGCCAAGCTGTCTTACATCCGCGATGATTTGGTGTCTATACCGGAAGCTCGGTCTTCCTGTCCTTTTCGAACCAGGTGGCTCGGATTCGAAGACTCCGAGGTACACAAACTCCTTTACTACCTCGAAATTGTAGCTGTCGATCGTTATGTTTTGGCCCAGGTCGTTGACCATAAGACCAGCTCGCTTCGGCTGTTCGTCAATTGCCGTGAAAGCTTCCACTACGCGTTGGGACCGCACGATCCTCTTTGACTGGTCGGTAGGGGCGTGGAGCGCAGTAATATCCGCATTGTACTGCTTATGAGCGGCCACTGGAGGGTGAGGTGTTTCAGGGGCTCACTCACAACTAGTTGTCCTTTTTCACGCTGTGTCGTCGTTGTAGTTCCTTCCATTGTTCCGAGTCTGGCAGCCCTTTGCCTTTGTATCGCCAAAATATGTTAAAACTGTGGTATTCGTATTCGCTTTGCACTTTGCTTTTGGTGCATTCCTTTTAACATGTTTTAGTTCGTATTTGAACAAAGAAAGGAAAAAACTGCGGTAAAGGAATTCATTGCAAATGATTTCAATACAAAGGAAAGCGAAACAATTCGGCTACAGTTACTGAGGTTTAACCGACATTGTGCTCTCGATTTTCTTAAACTGTGAAACCCAATAAGTTTCTAAACTGAACCGTGTCGTAAACGAGCTGTCAGAATCGTAATCAAACATTGCGGATATGCGTAATCTGTAATATATAATTTCTGGTTAGAGCAGACAATACAAATTTACAGAAAACTACGTTGCTCGTCCAGGTTCAATTTACTACCCGAACAACATCAATAATACACGACTACAGCCCACACAAGTCACTCAAAATGCGCAAAGAGTGTATATGTATAGAAAAAAATCTTTCGAAAATTTCGTTCGGGGTCGTCATCAAAATCTCAGATCCCTACAATTGTAAGACACAAATGATAGGCTTAGAAGCTACGTAAAGGTCAATCTCGAACTGTAGCGCCAGACACTCTCGTTAATCGAAAACGTTCATGTGTTATTTGTCCAAAAAAAATTCGAGATTATTTTTTTTTGTAGTTAGCAGTAGAGAGAAAAAAAGTAGACTGTGTAGCTTAAGATAAAACGGAGAGAACACAAACAGGTGGAAATCGAAATTGGTGGCTTACCAGAGGTAAATAACAATGCACCTGAGTGTGCATCAAACAAATCGTGAGGCTAAGAATATGTGCTCGTGATGAAAATAGAAGGTCTTATGACAAACGCATTAGGAATGAAAATGCAACTTGAAAACCTAATAAGGTCATCAGAAATATTTTGTGAGCGCACCTGTCCTGGTCATCAGAAATATTTTGTGAGCGCACCTGTCCTGGAGTGATGTCGGACAAACGATTATGTGGGGAAGGGGGAAGCGAAGAAATTGGCGGATTGACAAGTGCAACAGTCAGTAGTTCGCCTAATCGGTAAAATTAATGAGAAAAAATAAAAACTCATACAGTGTATTTTAAAATTTATTACATATATATTTATGTAGGTACAACGTTGGAAAGGTATAAGTATTATCAGGGTTGTGGGTTGCACATTTATGGTATCTAAAGATGTAGATAAACGTGCGTGTAATGATTATGTGATGAACTAAGTTGAACCATAGACAACATAAAGATGTGAAAAAGCGCAAATGGATTTGTATAGGCATCTGACATCAGTGACAAAAGAATATATGCGTTACACCGTAACAAGGAGCACACAAAATACAGAGTAGCTAGACGACCTTCGCGAGAAGTACGCAGTCGAGAAAGAACACTACGGTTTGACGTTGGAAACCTACAATCGCAATCGACCGCTAGGAACTTTGCCGACCGAGTCTCCCTGAAACTCTCTGAAAGTTCGACGCTGCCTGCACATTCAATAGAAGAAGAATATAGTTGTTGTCGAGAAGCCATCAATGAAGCTGCCACTGATGTGCTGGGTTTTACGACACCACCCAGAAGGAACTCATGGTTTGACGACGAGTGCAGGCAGGTACATGCAGCCAAGCAGGAGGCCTACAAAGCAACGCTGCATCGAACAACGAAAGCTGTTCGTCAGAAGAGAAGGGAAGATCACCGGCTTCACAGAAAGAAAAAGAAAGAGCATGAGAAGCGCGCGGTCGTGGGGATGGAGAGGTGTTACGACAGGAAGGAGGTCCGAAAGTTTTACCAAAAGGTAAAACAAATATCCTTAAGATATAGACCTCGGACCGAAGCCTGCAGGGGCGAAAGTGGACAACTAGTAGCAGAATCGCAGTCGATGCTGAGAATTTGGAAAAATCATTTCTATAGACTGTTAAACAGCGATAACGACACCAATACCGCTGTCAGGCAGAATGTTCCACTCCACGCAATGGACGACGAGAATTCCGTCCCCCCGATCTAGACGAAGTCAAGGTAGCGATATCGAGACTGAAGTCGAACAAAGCTGCTGGAGCGGACGGATTGTCCGCGGAACTGTTTAAAGCAGCTGGAGATGATCTGGTTGGGCGCATGCACCACCGGAGGAAAGCATGCCCGATGAGTGGAAACTCAGCGTCGTTTGTCCTGTTCACAAAAAAGAAGGCCTCTTTGACTGCGCCAACTATCGAGGGATCAGCCTCCTTAACATCGCTTACAAGATACTCTCTGCCGTTTTGTGTGAACGCCTGAAACCCTTTGTCAATAACCTGATAGGTCCTCATCAGTGCGGTTTTAGGCCAGGAAAGTCCACAATAGAGCAAATATTTACACTTCGGCAGATCCTGGAAAAGACTCAAGAGATGCAGATCGACACCCATCACCTATTTGTCAATTGTCAAGGCCGCATATGTCAACGTGCATGGACACCAGCTATACAGCGCCATGTCTAGTTTTGACATTCCTGCCAAGCTCGTCAGATTTTGCAGGATGACGATGGAGAACTCTCGCTGCTCCATCAAGGTCGGTAGCAATCTCACCGAGACCTTCAATTCCAAAAAGGGTTTTAGACAAGGCGACGCGCTGTGGTGTGATTTTATCAACATCGTCCAGCAGAAGATCATGCGAAACTCAAACGTAAACACCCGAGACATGATCTTCCAAAAGATCGTTCATCAAATCTCAAGAAAGAAGGAATACCACTGCTCCTAGGTGCTTGTTTCATGATTCAATCTCAGTGTAAACTTTCGTAACTCCATGAGGATCGCAATGCGACTGGATTAGAAAAAGGTTACACAATGTTATAATGCAAATTTAATCACCTTGTCCTGAAAGTTTTAGCTCGCCCTTAAGGGCCATATGCTGTAGCTACAAATGGCGAACTTCCTAAGCTCTGAAAATTCATTCATATCTATTGAGTTTCCTCATTCCTAGAGAACTACGGGTGAAGCTGACACTTCATACGCATATGAGAGAGGCTAGTATTTTGAATTCATTCTTTTACCTGCTGTTACCCTTTTTTTAATGTACTTTGATTCATCAGAAAAGGACACAGCTTTCCATTTTGTAAGTGTCCCGTTCATATCAGGTATTTTCGTGCAAACGCTAGTTTCTTCTTTAGGTTATTTTCGGAAATGAAGGGCTTTGTAAGCCTAACAGCCCTGTGGTTGTTTCTCTGGTTAAGAAGTAGGACCGAAACATGCCATAAAGATCGTCTAAAGCTGGTTTGATACCAAGAATATCAAGGTTCTAGATTGGCTCTCGCAGTCTCCACACCGTGGCGAACTTATCGAACATAGTGGACAGACGAATTAACCGTAGCCAATGTAACAATTTGGATCAGCTCTGTGAGGCAGTGGAATATGCATGGATAGGCGTGCCAAAAAGATGCATGGCTGATACATACTGTACATACGTACATATTATAGTATCGCAACAGTTGACGCAACAGCCCGTAGATGGTTGTCGCTTAACTTCCACAGCAACCATCTGTGTTGTACGTGCTATTGTTCTTTCACGAGTTCAACCGCAACGCCACGAGCCACCAAATACATATCCAAGTTTTGTCTGGTTATAGTTAACGCCAAAAAACTGACAACAATACTGTGTACTCGAATTCCTCATACTTAACTCATAAAAAGGCAGATGTTGGGATTAGATGCGTCAGCAGGACGATCAACCAAGATCAAGTATGTTAAAGTTCATGCATAAAATTACATACAAAAGAATGTGACCAGACACGAAATTCCTTAATTATGGTAAACTTAAGTCCAGTCCATTCGGGAGAAAATAAATGCAAAACAGAGTGAAAAATGCATATTATTCAAATGTTAATCTTTGTAAATTTTCTTCTTGCATTTGCCTAGGTAGGGCAGCAAGATTTGTATAATTTATTAAAATTGGTTGGGATGAAATTGAAAAGGTCCCGCAAAATCATATATTCATCAATTCATATATATCTTTTAGTTCAGATATCTTGATTTTTTTTAAGCTTTAATTCCCACTTGTTTGAAACTATAGTTTTTATATACTCTGTGTTAAGCATGAGGTACTTTCATATTTTATTGGAATAGAAGAGTAATCTTTTCCTGACGCAGAGAGTTAAACATCACTTTTCAAGTCAAGACTTTTGCCATAAACTCTTTCAGATACCACAACGATTTTCAAAAACACACATATTTGTGACATTTTTTGCACCCACCTTAGTTGCTTCCTCATAGTATTCCTCAGTGAGCCTCACGATTTCAATGGCACCTACAAAAGGCATCTTCACAAATTACATTCAATGAACACTCTCAAAATAAGCATTATTACCGTCACAAATGATCGTCGTAAATCCTTCATTATTAGCCTTTGCCATTGCCATTGCACAATAAATACAGAAAGCCTTAGAATCACTTTGAATTGCAACAAAAAATATAAAATATCACTCCCGCTCGATAGATACACACACAGCAACCGCTGCCAACGACCGACTAGATACTGCACAGTCAAGTGTCTCTTCTGATTATTCCGCTCCAACTGTGCCGAATACAGACTTCCCCTTTATCAGTTAATATACGAAGGGAAGAAATATATTTTGATTGCAAAAATGCCGCTTGGTCGCACAGAGCGTCCCATGTGTGCTGCTAAATTAATAAATTGAACAACTTCAAGAAACCAATCACGTACACAGAGATAGCCAAATACAATTTCTGATGACGCAGATGGATCATATGAATATAAGCGCGTTATAAGCAGAGATCGCTGATGAATTTGTCTTATCACGCAACATGTATGAATTCAAGAATGTCTATATCGGCATTCGGTTACAATTTTGAGTAGATGACGGATTTTTTGTTCGATTTGCAAAGGTTTGTGCAAAAAATTCCCAACCCCACTGAGTACTGTAGCATACTAAGAGAGCGTATGCTCACTCGGAAGATTGTTGACGGCGCATGTAAATAATTGAATTTGATTAATCCGATGGACTTTTATTTATAGTACATCATCTTCCTATTCGCAGTGAACTTGAGAGAATTTTGGCCCAGGAAACGTGCTTCTAATCGGACGGTCTTGCGAGGGAAACTCGTGTGCTTGGACCTGGGACAGAGATGGAACAATTCCAAAATAGACTTGTGGTGTGAATTAAGAGCAGAATGTATTAAGAATTTATGATATAGCAATAAAGAGTGTTGATACTCATATATGTAGCCATAATTATTATACACACATAAATGCGGTTGGAAAATTGAGGCACAGAGAATTGTGTTCATTATTTTTGGATGGATATGAATAATGTTTGGTTTACAAGCTCTTAGGAGATCTGAGAATGTTTATTTTTGCTTGGGAAATGGGGATTCACAATAAATACAGATAATAGCAGTCGAGATACATTGCCAACAAGACCCTTTCTGCAGAGTTGTCTGCTAGCCTGAGAGTAAACGTTTATCAAAAGCCGTTTATGCCTTTATCTGTGGGGCTTCAGGACTAGAATGTTCACATTCATTTCATTTTAATTCCTTTTTAATAATTCATGATAAACTTACGTACTAGACAAAAATGCTTAAAACTAGTTGGACGTACAATGTTTTTATTTCTAACTGGCCCTCTGAGAGCACTCTAAGCTAAGCTTAATCTTATCCTATGTCTTTCGACTTAACCTAAAATTCATATGATTAGTGATTAAATGATTCAAATAAACAGTGCAATTAAAATTAAGAAAAATGTGAAGAAAAAACTTAATAACAGAACTTTTTTAGGTAAAAACTATATTCAAACTTACATATTAACTTAAAATACCTTAAAACTACCTTAAACTAAACATACATACATATACACATGTATATATAAAAATGTACTCATGTATATACCCATGTATTTAAAATATGTACATTAGCATACACACCAATACACGCAGGTGAACATTTATACACCTTATCCTAACTTAAAAACTACCCTACACATTTTGCGTCGGCCATAGGTTGCATGTATGGATTTCGGATGTTCAAAATTCATCCAATCCACTGCAAGACAGGGACCGATTAATACCGACATGGGGTCTGAACTACCCAGGGTCTAAAAGATTCGAGGACGAAGTTCCCTCGCTCCCCAGCCACCACAAATTTCTATTTTGCATAGCAATATGGCGCACGTCCCGACCCAATACCGCTGTGCTGAACCGGAGGAGACCCTCCTCAGCTCGTTGTGCAACGGAACGGTCGTGCTTGAGTCGCCCATCCACAGTTGATCTGGCTATGTGAAAAATGAGCGGTACCGCATTCATATCTTGTAACAGACCGCACATGTCTAAGTGGAGAAATGCTTCTGGTGGGACGAAGCCACTGTGACGTACCCTTTCATGATACTGTGGGTTGGGGTAGTAAGCCCTAAATATCAACTTAGCGCCTGGGCCCTGGCTAGAGCAGCATCTACATGTTTTTTTAAATATGGATACTGATCTAGCCAGATCCCCAGGTATCTGACTACAATCCTTTGCGTCAGTGGTTGCCCGTGCCGTACTACAATAGAGAACTTTCGCCAATTCTTTGTCGTATCCGCGGAAGCTTTATACAACGGCGTCCTGAACAGAATGGTTTCCGACTTCTGAAAGTTGACATTCAACTTCCAGTCATCGCAATCTCTCATGAATGAGTCGAAGTCACCCTGCGTGAGCTTAGTGATGTCCTCGATCTTTTTGCCTGATCTGTACACAATCAAGTCGTCGGCATACGCAATTGCGCGAGGAAGAGAACTTATCAGATCGCTCAAGAAAATTTTGAACAGGATCGGCGAATTAACGGCCCCTTGTTGGAGACCACTTTTAACTTCAAAAATACCTGTAGAGGTCACGTTGCCATTCTTGACTACGAACCGCCTACCGGTAAGCATGTTATACAGTAGGTACAGCAATGGTTTACTAATGCCTAGCCGATTGAGCTTATAGCAAAGTCCATCTAACCAAACGGTGTCGAAGGCCTTCTGCAGGTCAATCATGCAGGCCCCCGTACATTGTTTCTGGCTCTTGTTCCATTGAATATCCGACACCAGTTTCGACGCGGTAGAATAGTGTCATGCCCCGCTCTGAAACCGAATTGGTTATCCGGAATTATATGTTTGTCCTCTGTCCAGTTGATCAGAGCGCTATTTATCACCTTCTCAAATACCTTGCTGATGTTCGGAAGGAGACTAATTGACCGGAGGTTGCACGGATTCGAAGAATATTTCCCTCGCTTGGATATGGGTTGTACAATCGCAGTATTCCAATGCTCCGGATAATGTGCATTATTCAGAGCATTATTAAAAAGGATTGTGTACATAGTAACCACTTCCAGGGGGAGGTGTCTTAGCACAATGTTGGAGATCCCGTCGATTCCAACTGACTTTTTCTTCTTTAATGATACGAAGACCGCTTGAAGATCTGCCTTCGAAATGAACGGGGGATAAACCCCTTCGTCGGCGACGAAATTGTCTGCCATGTTTTCGTCATTGTTTAGAATGTTCACAAGAGACCAGATAAGGTCAAAAGGAGGTTGTTGTCGGATGGTGACCATTCGCTGATTTCAAGATTTCGACTTTGGAAAGTTAGTAGCACCGCCACGTCTATTATTCAAATTCTTGATAAAGTCTTTAGGAGTGCAGAACAAACAAACAACAACTGAAAAAAAGGTCTTAGGAAACCGAGCTGTCACTCCGAGCCGTTTTTTTGAAAGTAATTCAAAAGATCTAATTGTATCTCAAATTACATGCATCAACGTAGTGAGCATCAATCGGCACGTTTGTTTCATGTCATGATATGACATTTCATCATTTCACATTTCATTTCCATGCATGAGAGACCCATTTATAATCGTAAGTAACGACGGCGATGTATTGAAATTCGAGAATGAAATTTATTTGTCAGGTTATCTCTCAGTCTGATGAAACATTTATGACATCAATGGTGCTGTCATCATTCCTGTTAGACTCCTCTTAGACTCATGCTACGGGCACAACTTAGCAGAGACATACTATGGGTAACATAGCAAACACTAGCGTGGAAGAACATCAACCAACTTGGTATACGAAACTATGAGCTAAGCCAGGGATCGCCTAAGATGGATAGACTTATCGTAGTGTTGTACCACACAAAGGAATAGATCTTTTTTTGTAGTTAAGTTGAATTTTGTGCGGTTGATCTCAAGTTCCGGTGCAAAACTCGTCAACTGGTCGAGGTCCAACTCCGGTTCCCTAAAAAATTAGAAACATATACAGTCGAACCCGCTTACATGAAAAATTCATTCTGCCCCCATCACAAATTTCATATAAACTCAAAATACCTAAGCGAAAAGACTATTACTTTTTATAGAAAAGACTATCATCATTTTTTTATTTATTTATTTATTAAGTATCGTAGACAATATTGTGTACAAGTAGTAAGAAAGTTTTTTTTAGAGATTCAGGACTATTGTCCTTTACATCTATGACTAGAAATGATTTATGATGAACATAATATACAAAAGCTGCGAGTAAAACCCTCATTCGACTCTTAACTAATATTGCAACATTCCCTGGTGATACATTTCATGTTTACATGTTATTGAATTATTTTATTTGTTGAGACACATTTTTAATAAGGTCATTATCAGAGTTACAGCAATTATTATAAAATCTTTGTGTTAATTTATCAATAAGAGTTGCTAAAAAGTTGATATTGGTTTGTTCATGCAATCTGCGAGTTGAATAATAAAAACAGATATCGCTATCAAGGAAGTGCAATGGAATGGGCCGGGCAAGAAGAGGATGAAAAACTGCGACATCTACTACGGTGATTGCAGCAGAGAGAGGCGCTTATTTGGATGTTAAATTGTTGTTCGAGGCAGACATAGGCAAAAAGTCTTGAGCTTTGTCTGTAGAAGCGAACGGCTCATAACAATCCGCATCAAGGCTACATTCGGCAACATCAGCCTGATTTGCGCCCACGCCCCGACAGAGGACAAAGATGATAGTAGCAAAGATGACTTCTATGATCTCCTAGAAAGAACATACGATAAATGCCCTAGCTTTGACACCAAGATCGTTCTAGGAGATTTCAACGCTAAGCAGGATAAAGAAGAAATCTTTGCTAAAGTCATCGGGGAAACACGGCCTACACGACACCACGTCCAGTAACGGACTAAGGCTGGTGGTCTTTGTCATGGGACGTCACCTCTCTGTTGCTAGCACGCACAGAATGTAAAACAAGTATCCGGAAGATATAGACCTCGGACCGAAGCCTGCAGGGACGATAATGCACAACTAGTAGTAGAATCGCAGTCGATGCTGAGAATTTGGAAATCATTTCTGTAGACTGTTAAACGGTGATGACGACATAAATTCCGCTGTCAGGCAGAATGTTTCACTCAATTTGGGCGATGATGAACACGAATTCCGTCCCACCGATTTAGACGAAGTCAAGATAGCGATATCTAGACTGAAGTCGAACAAAGCTGCTGGAGCGGACGGATTGTCCGCGGCACTGTTTAAAGCAGCTTGAGAAGACCTGGTTGGGCGCATGCACCAGCTCATCTGTAAGAAGTGGTCGGAGGAAAGCATGCCCGATGAGTGGAATCTCAGCGTCGTTTGTCCGGTCCAAACGAAATTAGACCCCTTTGACAGCGCCAACTATCTAGGGATCAGCCTCCTTAACATCGCTTACAAGATACTCTCTGCCGTTCTATGTGAACGCCTGAAACCCTTTGTCAACAACCTGATAGGTCCTTATCAGTACGGTTTCAGGCGAGCAGAGTCCACAATAGATTAAATATATACACTTCGACAGATCCTGGAAAAGACTCAAGAGATGCAAATCGACACCCACCTTTTTGTCGATTTCAAGGCCGCATATGATAGCGTGGATAGAGACGAGCTATACAGCGCCATGTCTAGATTTGACATTCCTGCCAAACTCGTCCGGCTGAGCAGGATGACGATGGAGAACTCTCGCTGCGCCATCAAGGTGCAACTGTGTAACGGACTTACCGAGACCTTCAATGTGAAAAAAGGTTTTAGGCAAGGTGACACGCTGTCATGTGATTTCTTTAACATCATACTTGAGAAGATCGTGCGAAACTCAAACGTAAGCACCCGAGGCACGATCTTCCAAAAGTCCGTTCAACAGCTTGCTTACCTGAACGACATTGACGTGATTGAACGAACACAGCGAGCCGTCAATGAGGCGTTTGCTGGCATTGAAGCGGAAGGGGATAAAATGGGTCTGGCGATAAGCCAGGCAAAAGTACATGCTGTCATCACGAAAGGACGCACAACATCGACGTCTCGGACAGAGCGTCATATTGGGCAGCAGAAACTTTGAAGTAGTCAAGGACTTCGTCTACCTAGGCTCTGGAGTAAATAGGGACAACAACACCAGTACCGAGATCAAGCGCAGAATTACTCTTCCTAATCGCTGTTTCTTTGGGCACAAGAGACAATTGAGTAACAAAGCCATCTCTCGAAACACCAAGCTGACTTTGTATAAAACTCTAATGATCCCAGTCCCGCTCTATGGCGCAGAGACATGGACGCTATTGAAAGCGGATGAAGAAGCTTTCGGTTGTTTTGAGAGAAAAGTACGCGTACGCGGTCCTGTTTGCGTTGATGGCGTTTATAGGAGAATGTTCAACCACGAACTGTACGAGCTGTACAGCGGCATGCACCTAGTTAAGCGTTCTCGGATTCAACGCCAAGTTGGTGGCTACACAAGATGAGGGGTGCCTTGTAGTGATCTTCGTACATTCTACTAAAGAAGGAAATTATGAAATACAATGCAAATAATACGATAAAGTTCGTAGTCGTTGAGAACAATCCACTGTTTTTAGATTGGAACAGCAAGAGACCACAAGCAAACATGTCTTACAACAAATATAAAGTTGGCGTCGACGGTATGGATAAAGTGTTTGTAGTATATACACACATTTGCACTACAAAGCGATGTCCATTCACTTCTTTCAACAACATGTTGGATGTCGCGGCAGTATCATATTTCCTAATTTAAAAGAAAGGAAATGATAGGCGTGCAAAGAAACAAAGCCATTACAAGTCAATAATCTTGAATTCCTTGATTGGGCATTTGGTCATTAATCGGGATGTTGATGATCGAAGGACCATATGGATTTTTCCGATCGAAACAACATCAAAAAATAGGATTCCACAGCGCCGCGGTATCCAGAGATCAACGATAAAATACGAAGAGACTATCTGCTTACAACACAGTTGCAGAAATGTCATAAATGTGAATTCCGCCAATTTTTATACAAAATGTATGAATGTCTAGCCAGACCTGATCCATTGATAGAAAGGTTTAAAAACATCCATTGACAAAAAAAAATAGTAAGCAACATCAAAAATAATTGTCTTGTGCTTTTGTCATTCTGAATTGAATAAAAATATATCTGATTGATCTGTTGTGTACCACCAGTTTTTTGCCGCTGTTTAGTGATTCTAACCCACTGTGCAACGTTGCCCCCAAACAATTATTGCGTGTCACTTTTGTGATTTTTACACGTACATAAATCTCTAGAAAACGTTCGTTCATATTCTTTCTAAATTAAGTAACTTGTCTAAACTTGAAATTGTCACGTCGTCTCAGTTGTAGTCTCTGTAGTTTATGAAGTATTTCATTAGTTTACAGCACCCTCACTGGTGCGGCGAGGGTCATTTGAGTACACAAGTATGCACACATGGTTATATAGCAGTGACGAAACAACAATAGGTGGTTCTTATTACACAAAAATGTAGCTATCAGTGAGGTTTCTCTGAAGATGACGATAACGTACAGTGACCCAAGTAAATATACATATCCCTTCAATGATATTGTTAAACATAACCTGCGATATCATGTCACAATCATGGCCAGATAACTAAATAAAAAATGTATGAAATCTTTATTTGAATCGATAGTACGGTCCATATAATTTAATGTTAGTAGATTATTTCATGCAAATCTTGACCTTGACTGCGACTGAAATGGTCTATCCGCTTTGTCCAATTTTGGCATACTCTTTCCAACATTTCGGCTGGTATCCCACGAATAAATGCTTCGATGTTGTCGTCCAATGCATCAATTGAAGCGGGCTTGTCTGTATGGACATGAGCTTTAACGTAGCCCCACAAAACATAGTCTAAAGGCGTTAAATCGCACGATCTAGGTGGCAAATTGATCGGTCCCGAACGTGAAATAAAATGTTCACCGAACTCGCCTCTCAATAAGCCAATTTTTGCGCGTGCTGTGTGGCATGTGGCAACGTCTTGTTGAAATCACATGTCATGCAAATCAAGCTCTTGCATTTGGGGCAAAATCAAGTTGGATATTATCTCACGGTAGCGCTCACCATTAACAGTTACGTTACGATTCGCATCATCTTTGAAGAAGTACGCTCCAATGATGCCACCAGCCCATAAACCGCACCAAACTGTGCCTTTTTCTGGATACATTGGTAGCTCTTGCAATGCTTCTGGCTGATATTCACTCCAAAATCGACAATTCTGCTTATTTACGTACCCATTGAGCCAAAAATGAGCCATTCGTAAAATGGAAGAAGCGCGCGATGAACTTTATTAACGGAGCACGCACTTTCATAATAAAAATTCAATAGTTTGCAAGCGTTGTTCGGTTGTAAGACGATTCATGGTTAAATTATAGACCAAACTGAAGATGACAGTCAGAAATAAAGATAGCCGACTTCTACGTCCCTTTCCCCTGAAGTTATTTTGGCAGCGTTTTTTATAACATTTTCTCCAGGTTTTCACCGACACGGCGGACAAGAATACGTTTGAGCTCTTCGAACAGCTGATAGCCTTCCCCTGCAAGCGACTAAGGTGGAATATTTAACGGTCGCCACGGCAACAACAATATCATAGCTAAAATTATTATAACTCAATGCAAGTTCTAGAATTCAAATCCGAATTCAAATTGTTTCTTACCCCGAAAAGTTTCCCCTACTTTACTGCGCAAAGAATTTAATATTGGGCAGTGTTCACGAACTACTGTCGTAATTAATAAACATATTGGTAAACAAATAACTATCAACTAATTATGTTAATTCAATGTTATTTGATTTCTAATAATAAATCCAAATATGGTGTATGCCTTGATAGGAAATTTTGTGTATCAGAAGAAGCAATTTGTTTTCAGAAAAACAATAATATGAAAAAATGCCGGATCGCTTAAAAATAAAATCTGCTTTCCATAAATCATATCAGCCGTTTTTTCCTTCAACTCATTTAGATTGCGCTGACTCATGATTTATGTCATGTCTTTTTTGTAGATTTTCATTAAGGGATGATGCGAATATATTCATATTCTGATATCCACAAGATCAATAATACTCGCATTCCTCTTGGATATAAAAATGAAAGAGAAAAGCGTGTGTAATACTTCATAGAAATTGTATTCCTGAAATATTTAGATGCGTATTGGCGAATATTGAACTATTATAAAATCTCCAATAGTTACCAAATACTAAAGGTCTGTTCATATGAGATCGCCACGAATTGTGAACTTCGCAAACTCTGACAACTCTTTCATATGGAGTTTTCTCATTTGCAAAGGACTACAGAGATTTTGCAAAACACTTTTTGTGTTGTTTCCGAAATTTCGCGGTCGCAGTTCGCCGCTCATATGAATGTGCCTTAATATATTCGTCTCATGTCTATGTATTTGTTGGGTATCAAATAATTGCCTGATATTTACAAAATATTTTACTGTTGTAAAAAATCATTTAAAAGTAGTCTGCTCTTTTCTATTATACATTAATTAAAAAGTACCAATAAGCATATAATATATACATATATCGATTCGTAAGAATTTCTCATAATATGTTATATTCATGAATGATAAAACTTTTAATAACATCTAGCATTTGGTTTATTTATTATATTCACGAACAGAGTCCCCAAAACTATTCACGAATTTGACAGATTTTCATATTTTGCTTATGTGGGGAATTCACGAATTTTTACTTTGAGGGCAAAAATGCACCAATCAGGTTCATGAATTTGACAGATATTCATGAATCGTTTTGTTTATGTGGGGAATTTACCAATTTTTACATTAGTGGGGGCAAATATGCAAGAATCAGCCGTAATTTTCGTGGTGTACTTGATATGTGCGTAAAAAGGAGACAGTGTGCGTTCTTTCATGAATAACTGTCATTCATTCATGAATATCCGTCAAAAAGTAGGGGAAAATCCGTCAAATTCGTCGATGGACTAGGGGGCAAACAGCTGTGAAGTCGGCTATCTCTCTAGTACTTTATTTCTGATGACAGTGAAACAAAACACGAAACGTGAGTCAGCTGTTTAAGCCAGTGTTGCCAAAAAGATAATAGCTAACAAATCACATTTATATTTATTTAGGTCACTGTACACACATTTCAAGTGATTTTTTTTCAAATATTCATCTATATTTTGCGCATTTTTTTGCATACAAAAATAGCACAAAAAACGACCAATCCCACTTATCGGTTTTGTCAGAAAATGTTAGCACATACACTCTTATCACATTTTCACTGCCAAACATTTCAGCTTTTCAATTAATTTTCAAAAGAAATTTCAAATTGGTGTTCATAATAATAATAATAATAAGGGTGGCGCTACATTTTCTAAGCAACCACTCCTGCTGTGCGTGTTATTGGACTCTCACGAGTGGAATTGAATGATATAAGCATGGCTGTTATTCAGATAAGTGTTAACATCATGTTCGACGTATAGAAGATATATGCTGTGCATACATGTGTATGACACTACTGCTTAGTAAAACCAAAACATGGTGCAATGACCCGTGGTCTATCTAAATTAAATCAAACACTACACTGCAGAGTTCAATAATCCAATCTTTATTTTTGTCCCCTCTTCAAATATTTATTGACACAATCTCCAACGTGTTTCTGCCTACTCTGTTACTCATAGACTGGCTCAAAGCAAGTGTGTGTTCCTGCAGCGGGAGTTACAGATCTCCACATCCCTCCCATGTTTTTAAGCTTCAGCTTCGCCTTGTGATGTTTCCTGAAGTTGGGGGAGATTAGTATTTGCGTCATCGACAACCTCTTGGAGAGTTGAATCTTCGCCTGAAGAGCATAAGGAATTCAGAATAGGTTTAGGAGTTAAAATTGGAGCTGATCCCGGAAAAGCCGGTATTCTCTTGAGATGAGAAATGTTTCTCCTAAATACTTTTCCGTCTCCATTTCCTCGAACCTCAACAACATTTCCATTCAATTACTTCGAACTCTTGTGGGTAAAAGCCGGTGTTAGTTTATTCGGGAAGATGATGTTTCGAAGGACCACTTTGTCTCCCACCAATATCTCAGAGACCTTGGCTCTTCGATCTCTGTCTGCTCTCTATTTCCCCTTTTGCTTTTTCATAATGTCCATTGATGTCATGAATCGAAGGTAGTTTGTCTCGGATAGTGCGATTAAACAACAGCTCTGGCGGAGTCTTTCCAGTTGTCCCGTGCGGGGTAGTGGTACTGGTCGGCTGTTATCGATTTCGGATACCCTAACCTTGAAAACATCTCCTCCAAATTTGCAATAATGACGTTTGATGTTATCCTTTTAAGGAACCTGGATCCATGACATCGCGAGTAATAATCGATGACTACGAAAATATGCTCATGGTTCGGTAATGGTCCCATCAAGTCCATTGCCAAACATATCCATGGTCCATCAGGGAATTCGCGTCTGTTCATTGGGGTTGGTTGTATAGGTCTTGATACCAGCCAACAATCACTGCAGTTCCTTACGAATTTTTACACGTCTCTGTCAATTAATGGCCACCATACCATCGAACGAACCCTACACTTCATCACTGTCTCACCTGGGTGCCCTTCATTCGCCAGGTTTAAAACTCTTGACCTCAATGGATTAGGTATAACAATTTTCGTTCCACGTAGCAGAATGTTGCCCAATGTACACAATTCAAGGCGAAATGGAAAAAATCGACTGATGTTATTCGAATTCCAGAAATTATTTTTCACATTATCTATTGCTTCCATCAATTCCGCGGCTGCGTCAGCATTCTCTACTTCTTTAGCTATGGTTAGTGCTTTTGGTATAGCTGTTTCGAAATCAAACACTACACTCCAGTGTTCAATAATCCAATCTTTATTTCTATCCCTGAAAGTGTGTGTGTGTGTGTACCTGCAGCTGGCTGGTCATTCTCGGGCGTTACAGATCTCCAAACATGGTAAACCATAAAATCTTAGAAATCAAAACTTAAAAAACTAAATTTAAAATTACTGTGAATGTGTCAGAAATTGTTTGGTATAAAATTTTAATTTCGCTTTTACCAGACATATTTAATTCGAATAAACAAAAGCCTAAAAAAATTTCATTCTGTTAATCGCAAGCAATACGATTGCACGCGTTTTTTATTTTAATACGAATTTTCGCTTCCCAGAAATTTAAAGATAAAACGGAAGTAAACGAGACCAAACAGGATTGTAAATTTTTACATGGCGCACGAGCAAGGACAGTGGTATTAAAAAGAATTAAAAAAAGATTTCATTGAAATATATATACACATAATATACAGTGAAATGTGATGTATGTATGTATTTAAACGCATATAGATACATGCAAATAATAGTAAAGTACAGTGAATAGTGCAATATATTTTAAAAAAATATATAAAAATAAAATTCATAGAAATGGTTTTAGCTTAGTTTTTTCGGATTTTGTATTTTATTAAATACGTTGTGTTTGTTTTCTGTTTGGCAGGAAAAGGTTCATAAAACCTGCTTGGATTTATTATTCGATACTTAACTTATAATAACTTAACTTGCTTAAAAAACTTAAAAATAACTTATATTAACTTAAACTTAAAACTAGGTATAAACAATTGTTTGGAGGAATTTTTAGGTCAGCTAGAGGCTTAGCTGTCTCTCCTGATACTGTGAGTTGCTGAACTTGAATGTATTGTTGTCCGTTCTTATGTTGTGGTATACAATGTTGTTACGGCCGTCGACTATTCTACCCATTTCGAAGAGGGTTCTGATGTGACTAGTAGTTCGGAAGGTGTCATCAGGGTCCGATCGCCTTGTTGAGAGTTCGGAAATTAGTCTATTGGGAATGTTCTGTAGGTTGTTGATGAAGTTTATGGAGAGTTGAAATATGCGTCTGTCGATTCTTTCTATCTCAGCACTTTTGTAAGGAGTGGATGTCCTAATATATTTGTAGGAGTCTTGTTGACGGTTGAGGCCGGTGATGGTCCTGAAGCATTTTCGTTCGAAGAGTCGGAGTTTCTCCATTAGTTGTGGTGGAATGTGGAACCGAACCGGACAAGGATAGGTAAGTTAAGGTCTTACTAGCTGCTTGTACAGGAGAGTGTGTTGGGCTTCCACATTACTTTCCGACAGTAGTTCAGCTGAATTTTGGTTTTTTGGATGCGGTTGTATATATTTTTCCTAGGTACTTCATCTCCTTTCCTGGCCGTATATATTCGTCGTTTAGTGCTATCCGGATTCTTGAATGATGCTTCAGGGTGTTCCTTGTACTGTGGTTGTTAGGGCCCTTAAGCACCAGTACTTGTGTCTTCCGTTCGTTGGGTCTAATTTTCCACTTGTTGAGATAGGATGAGAGCGACGTCAGATATCTGTTAATGAGTCTCCCGCTGTGTAGAATGTATGGGGTGTGGGAGTATATGAGCGTGTCGTCAGCATACGTGATGATCTTCACTTGTGGGCTTGTGGGGTGTGGTATGTCTGCTGTAAAGAAAAGATATAAAATGGGACCTAGGATGGAGCCTTGTGGTACTCCGGCTGTGGTTGGGAATGTTAAGGATTTGGAGGAATTGACCTTTACCATGAAATTTCTGTTGGTTAGGTATGATTGTATTAGTAAGCAGGTGTTCAGGCTTATGCCATGGATATGGTGGAGTTTATAGAGTAACCCTGCTATCCAAACACAAACACAATCAAAGGCCTTGGAGATGTCAAGAGACACACAGAGGGTGGAGCGTTTTTGGTTGAGGTTTGTTGTGATGTCCTCTGTTAATTTAAGGAGGGCGTGGCAGGTGGAGTGTTGTGGTTTAAAGCCGAATTGGAATTCAGGGATGCTGTTGTTTTCGGCAGCATGTTCTCTCAGCCTGGTTAGTATTTTGCATTCTCGGAGTTTACTTATTGTATTTAGAAGAGAAATTGGTCTGTATTTAGTGGGGTTGTGCGAGGATCCAGGTTTCTTAACTGGTATCAAAATAGCTGTTTTCCAGGTTGTTGGAAAATGGGACGTATTGATGCAGTGGTTGAATAGGGTAACTATAGGTAGGAGGTTCATAGGAGTTAGTTTTTTTGTAAAATATGTTGGGGATGTTATCAATTCCTGTTGATTTTTTGTTTTTTCGGCTTTGGATGAAATGTTGCAGTTTTTCTATTGATGTGAATCGTCTTGTGGTGAGTTGATTCGAGGCCTTGTTGTATCTGCTGAACTGGGTCAGGAATCGGTTGTCTAAAGTCGGTTGTAGGTTGTGGGTGAGGTACTGTTGAACTTGCTGCCGAAATTCGGGAGTGGAAAGGGAGTTATTTTTTTCATAGGTTTGGGCGAAGTGATTGCCCAGGAGGTTTGCAGACTCAAGATCTGTTTCGGTGGAATTATTACTGGGGCCCAAGAGATAATTCATTTACTCGTAAGTTTTAGATTTTGAGTATGAGATTTGTGAGTCTATTAATATTTCGGAAAAGTGTTTTGTCCGGTTTCATAGATTGAAGGGTGGTTGTATAGTTTTTCTCTACAAAGGATTGGAGATGTTCGTTGATGAGGGTGGTAAGGAAGTTGATTTCGGACTTGAGAATGGGACAGTAATTCCTAAACAGCCAGCGCCTAAGCCTTTTTTATCCTTTTTAAGCTTTCTTAGCATGTGAGGAAATGGTTTGTTGACTTCCCTAAATGGATTAAGAACGGGAGCGTTTGCCGTTAGGGCAGATTTGAAGATGTCTTCAATTTTTATCGCGCACTCGTCGATCTCATCAATCAACGTGTGTTGTGAGGAGGGGTGCTTCTACAATAACGGGAGAGAGGTGCAACCAGTGAGCTAGTTGCCTTCCTTGGTGGTTGCTTGTGATATCGTTGAAAGTTTGATGCCTTGCGTTCCAGTTGTCCAGGTCCACAATGGGGAAGTTATATGCACTTTTATCATACACAGCGACTAGTAACAATTGTCTATTGCGTATAGAAGTAAGGCGGATGGCCGTATACTCGATATGAGTAATGTTCTCAACTTTAATTGAGGAGTATTTGTATTTTTCGTGTACCACAATTGCCGTTCCAACTCCTGATCCCCTTAGTCGGGGGGAGGATACAAAATTGTAGTTTGGGAGGCTTATCGCTGAATCGGACGTGAACCGGGTTTCGGTCAATAGAACTACTTCCAGGTTGAATTCTGCTAGAAATAACTTGAACTTGTTATTAACAACTTGTTATTAAGGGTTTTGCAGTTAAGGCATATGACTCTGAACTCAGTCATGATGGTTTTTTAAGATGTAGTTGGTCAGAAGTGTAAGCACCTGGCACCTTTGCTCTATGGGCGAGCATTTGGCTATTTTTGGAAGTAGTGCCTGGAGGTCCTTAGCATACTCCTCCACGTTTATATTGAGGGAGGATGCCGCCTGTGGGATAGATTTGGTGTTGATTGGCTTACCTTTGGTAACTGTTGCGTAGCTCATTTCTGTTCTTCGATTGCTGGGTGTTGATGAGGGTCCTTTAGAGCGCTTGCATAGCTGGGTTTAGCTGTTGATTTTGTCTGTGTTTTTACTGGGCCGTTTGAGTTGTTTGCCGGGTGTGGTCCTGAACAATTACAACACGTGACTGTAATCGCTTTGGTGGAGTTTTTGACATCAGAGGTTGGTACCTCCATTGTCTATGGGCCTTGATCGGCAGGCTTTACCCGGCAGTCTCTCCTCGGATGCTTTGCGGTGGATTTTATGCAGCGTTGTTGCAAGTGACACCCATTAGCTAGGTGTCCCGACAGTTGGCAGTTATTGCAATGTACTTAGTGTTTTTTTTTTTATTGGGGATTTCAACCCTGACTCTCTGGGACAGCAGCAGTTTTATATTTTTTAACTCAGACGCGTCCTCGTTCGGTCCTAATTGAACCAACCTCAGCGATTGTATATTTTTTGCCCTCATGTACGAGATCTGAAAGAATTAGACTTTCTCTACCCGGAGGGCGGGTACTAGCTCTAGTATTCCGGATTGGACCTCCTCGTTGGTCTATTCGGGAGAAATATGCCTTATTATGAAGGTCTGAAGTTTGTCTTCATTTTCTTTTTGTTTGGCTAACATTTCCTCCGTTTTTTTGTGGTCTAATGAACTCGTGACCCTGATCACCATCGAGTTGCTTCTAATTTTGGTCTCAAATTTCTTTGAGCCGATTGTGGTTTCAACCCTTTTAATCAAGTGTCTTGCGGATGAAATTTCTTTGACTATAATCGGCAGTGGTTTTTTTTGCCTCAGTTGGAGTCTTTTTTGATGTAAGTTGTTGTTTTTTTTGCTGTGGTTGTTTCGGTTTTACAGTATGTATTTGTCTACTGTTGCGGTATTGGCGGTTCCGGTGAATGTTCCGTTGTCGTTTTCATTGGTGCTGCACTAAATCCGGTTGTGGCTTTATTGCACGGCCTTTTTGCAGAAGCCCAGTAGGAAGTGCCTTCTTCGTCTGTTCTTGCCTTAGCATGGGTTAGTTTATTCTTTAAGGACGCGACTTCTGCCTCCCTCTCTCCTAATTTGGCGGTGAGATCTTTTATTTCCTGGTTTAGTTCAAGGATCTTTGCCTTAAGCCAAGTCGTGTCGATTATGCCCGACGCTGCCATTGGTGGAGTTCCGAGAATTATTTTTCTTAACTGTTCGTCCTTGTGTTTTCTTTTGTTTTTCCTTACGGGATGAGGCGATAATTGTTTTTTCAATTACACTAATTACACCAATTACTTTTCTCACTCGATATACTATGCACTTCACATGTCCGCGCACGGCGAGAGTCAGAGACTGAATGAGCGAGTTCATACATTCTAGTGCAAAAAGAGTTTTAAATTTCAAAAAGCGCGACGTGCAATTTCGCTTTTTACGCACCAAATTCGCGTTAGTAAAAAAAATAACATTTTCGCGGCGTGTAATTACACTTTGTGCAATACAACACAACAAAATCCAATTGTCCATACAACTTTCAACTGCGAAGATTGTAAAAGGGAAGCTTTCTTTGCCGCAGCTATTCAAAAAAAATTAAAGTGTAGACCGATTGTCTTATGCTCCGATGGCCACTTTCAATTCTTGTGATTCTGGCATGTTTTATATATATGTTATATACATTACTTTTACAAATATATTTATGGATGGTTTGGAACAAATCGACAAGTTACGCATATACATATACACGAAAAAAGCAAGGTTCAAATGAAAAATTAGTAATCAAAGACAAGTGCGCGATCACTCACACAGTTTATTGAGTTAATAAACTGATTTGACAGTTCATTGTTTACATTCGGTTTGTTTACATTTGCATTTTTTTAGCAGTCCAAGTCACAGTTCAGTGCACCTTTTTTAATTTTTCATTTATCAGTTAATTAATATCTTTGTACATTAAGAATGTAATATTCTTTTATAGTACGGGCCTTAGAATATAACATTCTTTGAATTCATACCGTGATTGTGACATTTTCAAATTTCACGAATAAATTTAAGAGGTTTACAAGTTATTTTTAAAAGTTCTCTTAGTATATTAGAACCAAATGCGACCAAATTAGGATTTAAATTATGGGTATTATTTCAGTGCATATGGGAGAGGTGTGGAAAACAGGCGCAGTAAAATTGTATGTACGCAGTCTTTGACCGTACCTGTGGCGATAGATGATTCCACAGGTGTACAGCATAAATGAAAAAACTGCCTGCGCGATGTTAAACATGTATGAACTGTAGGTAATAGTTATTTTTTCATGAAGGTAGTCAGGAAGGGAAATGCACAATGTGCATACTTAAAGATTAGTATGCATATGGGTATGGGTATGGAGTATGGGAGGAAATTTTCAAAGGGGGGGATGGTGTTCTGAAAATGGAATGACTTTGGTTTCGTTACGATATGCATGAGAGCATTTTCTTCAGCCCAGTACGCAAAGGAACACATATCCTCGTTTAATTTAGCAACTGAATCTTCGATCATACCAAGAGGAAAACTTAGGTAGATTTGAATACCATCAGATTAAATGTGGCAATTGCAATAATACAAAACTCTAGAAAGATCATTAATAAAAATTGAAAACAGTAACGGACCGAGAATAGAACCTTGATGTACTTCCTTCTGAACAATGCAAAAAGACGACGATTTTGAGTTATATAAAACAGCTTGAGTCCGGTTAGTGAGGTATGAATAGATTAACTGGTTAGTGGGATTGCAGAAGTTAAATTGGGTGGAAAGTTTGTGACAAAGCGTTGACGGGTTAACACTGTCGAATGCTTTCGAAAAGTCAATTAAAGCTAGTAATGTTGTTTTAACTTCGTCAATGGCTTATCGTATATCGTCTGTTACTTTTACAAAGGCTCTACGACAGCTATGTCCTTTACGAAATCCTGATTGCTTTGGATTTATTAGATTTTGTCATTCAATGTGATCTTTAATCGCTCGACTGACAATAGACTCGAACACTTTCGACAAAAACGAGAGAATAGTGTTGATTTGAATAGCCACCTTACCACTGGGAGGGATAGCTATTCAGAGAAAAAGTGAACTGTTTGAGTGTTAGGCTAATTCTGATTTATTCAATAAATTTTAATTCAATTTATACAGTCAAATTGCTTAGATCGACAAGACTCGTTCTTCACGGGTTGATTGCTCGTTGATATCTCGTAATTTGAAACCTCTTGTATACGTCTGCCATCGATCATGGGAACGTGAAAATAAATGCAACGTCTTCAAATTATGTGTGCTGAACTTATGTGGAACTAAATACGCCGTCTCCATTTTCGCACTATCTGCAAATTAGTTGAGCAATCGGCCGATACTCAGGCGGGCTTGTTTTCTTAGGAACTGGGACTATTTTTGCTATTTCTCATTGTTGGGGATACGTCGATGTCATAATTATGGTGTTGAAAATGTGGATTATATAAGGAATTATAATTGGAAACAATATTTTTATAAAGCAGGGTGAATATTATCCAGTACAATAGACTTTGTCTTTATTGAAAATACTGCACATAGTATGTATCCACTCATCCTATTTCAAGCCCAACTCGGTATATATCTACTACCAATAAAACAAATGAAAACAAAAGAGCAAATGGGGCAGAAATAAGAATAAACAATGTGTAAGCCTAAATTTGGCAATGAAATTAACAAACAAAAAAATATAATCCATGTTGTTCATTACTACTTGGTCCAACTACATTTCTGAGGTCGTCCATGTTACAAATCAAAATGGATGGTTGCTCGGGAGATTTCCGTACATGAACTCGTTCATTGTTGGTGAAGACGGCTGTTAAGAAGAGATTAGGTTTAAGCTTCAGTGCCTCTCTTTGCAGCTGGTAATTATTTTTAGTCAATTTCATTAATACAGAAGCTTTTCGATGAGTTAAATCCTATGTCGGTGAGTTTCAGCGGAGTCTTTTTGTTTTTACGGTATATGGCTGTTGCTCTCATCAGATGTTGCCTTTCCCGCTTATCCGATAGAGATATTAATTGTGGACCAAATAGTGCTGAAGAGAGACTCCAGGCTCTAGTTCGGGGTTTCGGGCACTCCTACAATAACAGCATCAGAGTATATTTGCTGTCTCCATGGCACCCACGCGTAGATCAAGCCGGGCAATGTTTCCGTTACTTCATCCTTCGTTAATTTTTATTAATTTTCCCCTAAACTTACGGACTAGATTAAAATGCTTAGAACTAGCTTGACATAGAGTGTTACTAATTCTAACTTACTGGCCCTCTGCGAGCACTATAAGCTAAACTTAAACTTATACTATCTTTCGACCTAACTTAAGTATAAATATGCTTAAAAATAAATGATTTTAACTGAACCCAAATCCAAAACTAAAAACTCTCACTGCTTCGGCTGCCGTTCCGATATTTATATCAGCCAGCATTCTTTCTAGAAAATTCTGTTGCCATCTGCCTGTGGAATTACATTAGCATAACATGGGCCAGAGGTTGCGGTTACTAGATTTCCATCTAATCCACGGCAAGACAGAGACCGACTGCGCCCCATAATGGGATACGCACACCCGTTCTACCCCTGGTCTAAAGAGTTCGACGCTGAAGATCCTTCGCTCCCCAGCCACCAGAAACAAAAATATAAGTATGTTTTGAAGTAAAAAAAATTGAAGGAAAATACGACAAAAAACCTTCAAAACAAAAGAATATGATTTTATTCCTTTAGATATAACGCAACTTAGTAATATAACAAATACTGTATATTGTCATAATTCCATTTGGCTTAACTATGTAAAAATATAATTATAAACTGTTTTACATATGTGTATTGAATTTTGATGACATATTATTTTGGTTGTTTATGTTCTCATGCAAGTTCCTATATCACCATTCTACAGGCAAATTTAAATTGACAACAAAATATATTAAATTGTACTCTCAATGGACTCAATTAAATAAATTTGCCCGTGGCGTTGTGGGTATTTGCGTCGACCCCAGCCGCGACGTCGTAGGTTCGATTCCAGCTCTGAGCGACAAAAATAACTTTTGCGACCCCACCTCTTTCAAGTCACTAACTCTGCTCATAGATTATTTCCTGTCTAAAAAAAGCTTCTCAAATTTGGCCGTTCGGAGTCGGCATAAATCTGTAGGTCCATTCCACTCGTGTGAGAACAATAGCACGCACAACACGCGTGGTTGCTGAAAAGCTAGGCTAGGCCTGGCCCTCTATGGGCTGTAGCGCCACCCACATTATTATTATTATCATTATTATTATTATTATTATTATTATTATTATTATTATTATTATTATATATATTATAAATTAATTCAAATAAATGTCAGTTATTTCTAATATTTCCATTCTTCTTATTTGTCGCAAAACTGCATGTACCTATTGGACACCTCCTTTTCCGCATTACCTTTACGATTTCCCCCGATCTTCGTGGGCAAAAGATAAAATAACAGTATCTTTGAAATCAAATTTGAATAAAACAAAACGATCAATCAATGTGTTCATTTATTACGTGCTATTTTATTACGTTTATTACGTGTTATTGTTACAACTAAATAAAAAATGAAATGTGTTATGGGCTGCTGCGATATTCGCCATACTTTTGGCATGAAGAATGCTGATGGGTAAGCTCATTTTTTCCATAAGATAATTATAAATATGTGACAAGTACGCAAAAGCTGCAAGTATGTGGTCGTAACGTTTTTTTTTTTTCGTATACAATACACCGATTTTTTTATTTTTCTACCAAATAACGTGCATTTACCAGTGTGCAATTGGCTTTATATTTTTGTATATATAATTTTAAGGTAACATAAGTACATGATGAGTTAATTAAGTTTATGATAAAAAAGAACTGATTTAATTACCATAAGCCAATAATGTTAGTATTAATTTTAGACTAAGTGAAAAGAAATAAAGACATTTAATGAAACATATAAAAGTGTTTTTGTCACATGCAAATATGTAGATACTTCCGAATGTTTAGTATAATTACATCTATTCACACATATGCATGTTAGGAGAGAACTTTGGCGCCGACGTTTGGGATAAAGCAATTGAAGATAACCGATAGAGTATGTGATAAACATTTCTCAGACAAAATGTTTGTCACGCTCGCTAGAAATCGGTTAACTCCAACTGCTATACCAGATTTGTTGTGCAAAACAAAGTCAACAGAAAAAGTGCTACCTGTACAGCTACAGGAGGAGCAAGATCTAATAATCTGCGAGATCAGAGATGTCTCCGTTCAAACAGGTAAGTTTTTAAGTGACCAGTCTCCACAAAAAAAATACTCTTCGCCGTAGTGTCAGGGAATTAGAACATGATTTACAAAAAATGGAAAAAAAAATGTCGGGAACAAGGAAAAATTATTCGCGAAAAAGACTTCCAAATTTCATTATTGGAAGAAAAATTAAAACGTTACGAAGAGCGTGAGCAATTTAAAAATGTAAATGCTCGAAATAACCTTAGCCAAAACTTTACAAAAGATGTAAACACAATTGTAGACAATATGAAACAAAATCCGGTCATACGCAGTAAAGGAAATCGGTTTTCCAACGAACTAAAAACATTCGCGTTTTCAATTCATTTTATTTCACCGGTAACTTATAGACTTTTGCGACCGTCATTAAATCTAGTATTTACCGACATACTCTCCGAACTTTTATTTCTTCTTGGGCTAAAACTCCGGGTAACATAGAGTTCAATGTCAAGGCCCTTGAGCTCAAAGTAAAGGAATTAGACCATATTTTTAAGTACTGTTCCATTTCCGCCGACGAAATGTCTTTAAAAACGCAAATCGACCATTGCCGGAAAAGCGACACTTTTATAGGGTTAGAAGACTTAGGATCGGACGAATTTCCTTCAAAATGGCCGGCCAATAATGTAATCGAGCTCATGGCTCAGGGCATCGCGAAAAGGTGGAAACACCCCATCGCTTACTATTTCGTGCGAACCACTTGTACGCCGGGTATATTAAAACAAATAGTTTTTAAGGCAATACGTGCACTCCGTCAAAGTGGCTAATTTCCGGTTCATTTCGTGTGCGACCAAGGGTCAAACTTTCGCGGTTTTGCTCGACTATTGGAAATTGACGCGTCTAAACCATATTACCTAGTCGATGAATTTAGAGTCCAAATTTTTTTGACAGCCCTCATCTTCTGAAAAGTACGCGAAATTGTCTTGTCAAACATGATTTCCTATACACCGGCTCTTCCAGCAATCTTCGTGCCTCATGGGACGATATCATTTTTGTATACACAAAGGATTCTAAATTAGATATTCAAATGGCGCCAAAATTAACAAAATTCGCACATATACCCAAATACGTTTCAGAAAATGAAGGTGAAATTTGCTTCGCAGACATTAAGCCACACGGTTTCGGCGGCTTGTTACACGTACCATAGTTTTGGCCAAGGTTCTAAAACGTTACTTAGTACAGGGGAATTGATTGAATTTTTTAATAACTTGTTTGACACATTCAATCATCTTCACAAAAAAGTAACAACGGGTTTAAAACGGATTTCAGCAAAATGAAATGCAGCTGCAATTTCTACGCCAAGCGAAACAACTTTTACTTTCTATAAAAATAATCGATGACAGAGGCCAAGACATTACCAATAAATTTTATTACTTAAAAGGGTGGCCAATTAATATTTCGGAATTAAAATCCTTGTGGCAATATCTGTCAGAACGCGAATTAAAATTTTTAGTAACTCTAGAGGCTTAGCTGTCTCTCCTGGTACTGTGAGTTGCTGAACTTGAAGGTATTGTTGTCCGTTCTTATGTTGTGATATACAATGTTGTTACAGCCGTCGACTATTCTACCCATTTCGAAGAGGGTTCTGATGTGGCTAGTAGTGCGAAAGGTGTCATCAGGGTCCGATCGCCTTGTTGAGAGTTCGGAAATTAGTCTATTGGGAATGTTCTGTAGGTTGTTGATGAAGTTTATGGAGAGTTGAAATATGCGTCTGTAGATTCTTTCTATCTCAGCACTTTTGTAAGGAGTGGATGTCCTAATATATTTGTAGGAGTCTTGTTGACGGTTGAGGCCGGTGATGGTCCTGAAGCATTTTCGTTCGAAGAGTCGGAGTTTCTCCATTAGTTGTGGTGGAATGTGGAACCGAACCGGACAAGGATAGGTAAGTTAAGGTCTTACTAGCTGCTTGTACAGGAGAGTGTGTTGGGCTTCCACATTACTTTCCGACAGTAGTTCAGCTTAATTTTGGTTTTTTGGATGCGGTTGTATATATTTTTCCTAGGTACTTCATCTCCTTTCCTGGCCGTATATATTCGTCGTTTAGTGCTATCCGGATTCTTGAATGATGCTTCAGGGTGTTCCTTGTACTGTGGTTGTTAGGGCCCTTAAGCACCAGTACTTGTGTCTTCCGTTCGTTGGGTCTAATTTTCCACTTGTTGAGATAGGATGAGAGCGACGTCAGATATCTGTTAATGAGTCTCCCGCTGTGTAGAATGTATGGGGTGTGGGAGTATATGAGCGTGTCGTCAGCATACGTGATGATCTTCACTTGTGGGCTTGTGGGGTGTGGTATGTCTGCTGTAAAGAAAAGATATAAAATGGGACCTAGGATGGAGCCTTGTGGTACTCCGGCTGTGGTTGGGAATGTTAAGGATTTGGAGGAATTGACCTTTACCATGAAATTTCTGTTGGTTAGGTATGATTGTATTAGTAAGCAGGTGTTCAGGCTTATGCCATGGATATGGTGGAGTTTATAGAGTAACCCTGCTATCCAAACACAAACACAATCAAAGGCCTTGGAGATGTCAAGAGACACACAGAGGGTGGAGCGTTTTTGGTTGAGGTTTGTTGTGATGTCCTCTGTTAATTTAAGGAGGGCGTGGCAGGTGGAGTGTTGTGGCTTAAAGCCGAATTGGAATTCAGGGATGCTGTTGTTTTCGGCAGCATGTTCTCTCAGCCTGGTTAGTATTTTGCATTCTCGGAGTTTACTTATTGTATTTAGAAGAGAAATTGGTCTGTATTTAGTGGGGTTGTGCGAGGATCCAGGTTTCTTAACTGGTATCAAAATAGCTGTTTTCCAGGTTGTTGGAAAATGGGACGTATTGATGCAGTGGTTGAATAGGGTAACTATAGGTAGGAGGTTCATAGGAGTTAGTTTTTTTGTAAAATATGTTGGGGATGTTATCAATTCCTGTTGATTTTTTGTTTTTTCGGCTTTGGATGAAATGTTGCAGTTTTTCTATTGATGTGAATCGTCTTGTGGTGAGTTGATTCGAGGCCTTGTTGTATCTGCTGAACTGGGTCAGGAATCGGTTGTCTAAAGTCGGTTGTAGGTTGTGGGTGAGGTACTGTTGAACTTGCTGCCGAAATTCGGGAGTGGAAAGGGAGTTATTTTTTTCATAGGTTTGGGCGAAGTGATTGCCCAGGAGGTTTGCAGACTCAAGATCTGTTTCGGTGGAATTATTACTGGGGCCCAAGAGATAATTCATTTTCTCGTAAGTCTTACGATTTGTGAGTCTATTAATATTTCGGAATAGTGTTTTGTCCGGTTGCATGGATTGAAGGGTGGTTGTATAGTTTTTCTCTACAAAGGATTGGAGATGTTCGTTGATGAGGGTGGTAAGGAAGTTGATTTCGGACTTGAGAATGGGACAGTAATTCCTAAACAGCCAGCGCCTAAGCCTTTTTTATCCTTTATAAGCTTTCTTAGCATGTGAGGAAGTGGTTTGTTGACTTCCCTAAATGGATTAAGAACGGGAGTGTTTGCCGTTAGGGCAGATTTGAAGATGTCTTCAATTTTTATCGCGCACTCGTCGATCTCATCAATCAACGTGGGTTGTGAGGAGGGGTGCTTCTACAGTAACGGGAGAGAGGTGCAACCAGTGAGCTAGTTGCCTTCCTTGGTGGTTGCTTGTGATATCGTTAAAAGTTTGATGCCTTGCGTTCCAGTTGTCCAGGTCCACAATGGGGAAGTTATATGCACTTTTATCATACACAGCGACTAGTAATAATTGTCTATTGCGTATAGAAGTAAGGCGGATGGCCGTATACTCGATATGAGTAATGTTCTCAAATTTAATTGAGGAGTATTTGTATTTTTCGTGTACCACAATTGCCGTTCCAACTCCTGATCCCCTTAGTCGGGGGGAGGATACAAAATTGTACTTTGGGAGGCTTATCGCTGAATCGGACGTGAACCGGGTTTCGGTCAATAGAACTACTTCCAGGTTGAATTCTGCTAGAAATAACTTGAACTTGTTATTAACAACTTGTTATTAAGGGTTTTGCAGTTAAGGCATATGACTCTGAACTCAGTCATGATGGTTTTTTAAGATGTAGTTGGTCAGAAGTGTAAGCACCTGGCACCTTTGCTCTATGGGCGAGCATTTGGCTATTTTTGGAAGTAGTGCCTGGAGGTCCTTAGCATACTCCTCCACGTTTATATTGAGGGAGGATGCCGCCTGTGGGATAGATTTGGTGTTGATTGGCTTACCTTTGGTAACTGTTGCGTAGCTCATTTCTGTTCTTCGATTGCTGGGTGTTGATGAGGGTCCTTTAGAGCGCTTGCATAGCTGGGCTTAGCTGTTGATTTTGTCTGTGTTTTTACTGGGCAGTTTGAGTTGTTTGCCGGGTGTGGTCCTGAACAATTACAACACGTGACTGTAATCGCTTTGGTGGAGTTTTTGACATCAGAGGTTGGTACCTCCATTGTCTATGGGACTTGATCGGCCGGCTTTACCCGGCAGTCTCTCCTCGGATGCTTTGCGGTGCATTTTATGCAGCGTTGTTGCAAGTGACACCCATTAGCTAGGTGTCCCGACAGTTGGCAGTTATTGCAATGTACTTAGTGTTTTTTTTTTTTTATTGGGGATTTCAACCCTGACTCTCTGGGACAGCAGCAGTTTTATATTTTTTAACTCAGACGCGTCCTCGTTCGGTCCTAATTGAACCAACCTCAGCGATTGTATATTTTTTGCCCTCATGTACGAGATCTGAAAGAATTAGACTTTCTCTACCCGGAGGGCGGGTACTAGCTCTAGTATTCCGGATTGGACCTCCTCGTTCGTCTATTCGGGAGAAATATGCCTTATTATGAAGGTCTGAAGTTTGTCTTCATTTTCTTTTTGATTGGCTAACATTTCCTCCGTTTTTTTGTGGTCTAATGAACTCGTGACCCTGATCACCATCGAGTTGCTTCTAATTTTGGTCTCAAATTTCTTTGAGCCGATTGTGGTTTCAACCCTTTTAATCAAGTTTCTTGCGGATGAAATTTCTTTGACTATAATCGGCAGTGGTTTTTTCGCCTCAGTTGGAGTCTTTTTTGATGTAAGTTGTTGTTTTTTTTTACTGTGGTTGTTTCGGTTTTACAGTATGTATTTGTTTACTGTTGCGGTATTGGCGGTTCCGGTGATTGTTCCGTTGTCGCTTTCATTGGTGCTGCACTAAATCCGATTGTGACTTTATTGCACGGCCTTTTTGCAGAAGCCCAGTAGGAAGTGCCTTCTTCGTCTGTTCTTGCCTTAGCATGGGTTAGTTTATTCTTTAAGGACGCGACTTCTGCCTCCCTCTCTCCTAATTTGGCGGTGAGATCTTTTACTTCCTGGTTTAGTTCAAGGATCTTTGCCTTAAGCCAAGTCGTGTCGATTATGCCCGACGCTGCCATTGGTGGAGTTCCGAGAATTATTTTTCTTAACTGTTCGTCCTTGTGTTTTCTATTGTTTTTCCTTACGGGATGAGGCGATAATTGTTTTTTTCAATTACACTAATTACACCAATTACTTTTCTCACTCGATATACTATGCACTTCACACGTCCGCGCACGGCGAGAGTCAGAGACTGAATGAGCGAGTTCATACATTCTAGTGCAAAAAGAGTTTTAAATTTCAAAAAGCGCGACGTGCAATTTCGCTTTTTACGCACCAAATTCGCGTTAGTAAAAAAATAACATTTTCGCGGCGTGTAATTACACTTTGTGCAATACAACACAACAAAATCCAATTGTCCATACAAACTTCAACTGCGAAGATTGCAAAAGGGAAGTTTTCTTTGCCGCAACTATTCAAAAAAAATTAAAGTGTAGAGCGATTGTCTTATACTCCGATGGCCACTTTCAATTCTTGTGATTCTGGCATGTTTTATATATATGTTTTATACATTACTTTTACAAATATATTTATGGATGGTTTGGAACAAATCGACAAGTTACGCATATACATATACACGAAAAAAGCAAGGTTCAAATGAAAAATTAGTAATCAAAGACAAGCGCGCGATCACTCACACAGTTTATTGAGTTAATAAACTGATTTGACAGTTCATTGTTTACATTCGGTTTGTTTACATTTGCATTTTTTTAGCAATCCAAGTCACAGTTCAATGCACCTTTTTTTCATTTATCAGTTAATTAATATCTTTGTACATTAAGAATGTAATATTCTTTTATAGTACGGGCCTTAAAATATAACATTCTTTGAATTCATACCGTGATTGTGACATTTTCAAATTTCACGAATAAATTTAAGAGGTTTACAAGTTATTTTTAAAAGTTCTCTTAGTATATTAGAACCAAATGCGACCAAATTAGGATTTAAATTATGGGTATTATTTCAGTGCATATGGGAGAGGTGTGGAAAACAGGCGCAGTAAAATTGTATGTACGCAGTCTTTGACCGTACCTGTGGCGATAGATGATTCCACAGGTGTACAGCATAAATGAAAAAACTGCCTGCGCGATGTTAAACATGTATGAACTGTAGGTAATAGTTATTTTTTCATGAAGGTAGTCAGGAAGGGAAATGCACAATGTGCATACTTAAAGATTAGTATGCATATGGGTATGGGTATGGAGTATGGGAGGAAATTTTCAAAGGGGGGGATGGTGTTCTGAAAATGGAATGACTTTGGTTTCGTTACGATATGCATGAGAGCATTTTCTTCAGCCCAGTACGCAAAGGAACACATATCCTCGTTTAATTTAGCAACTGAATCTTCGATCATACCAAGAGGAAAACTTAGGTAGATTTGAATACCATCAGATTAAATGTGGCAATTGCAATAATACAAAACTCTAGAAAGATCATTAATAAAAATTGAAAACAGTAACGGACCGAGAATAGAACCTTGATGTACTTCCTTCTGAACAATGCAAAAAGACGACGATTTTGAGTTATATAAAACAGCTTGAGTCCGGTTAGTGAGGTATGAATAGATTAACTGGTTAGTGGGATTGCAGAAGTTAAATTGGGTGGAAAGTTTGTGACAAAGCGTTGACGGGTTAACACTGTCGAATGCTTTCGAAAAGTCAATTAAAGCTAGTAATGTTGTTTTAACTTCGTCAATGGCTTATCGTATATCGTCTGTTACTTTTACAAAGGCTCTACGACAGCTATGTCCTTTACGAAATCCTGATTGCTTTGGATTTATTAGATTTTGTCATTCAATGTGATCTTTAATCGCTCGACTGACAATAGACTCGAACACTTTCGACAAAAACGAGAGAATAGTGTTGATTTGAATAGCCACCTTACCACTGGGAGGGATAGCTATTCAGAGAAAAAGTGAACTGTTTGAGTGTTAGGCTAATTCTGATTTATTCAATAAATTTTAATTCAATTTATACAGTCAAATTGCTTAGATCGACAAGACTCGTTCTTCACGGGTTGATTGCTCGTTGATATCTCGTAATTTGAAACCTCTTGTATACGTCTGCCATCGATCATGGGAACGTGAAAATAAATGCAACGTCTTCAAATTATGTGTGCTGAACTTATGTGGAACTAAATACGCCGTCTCCATTTTCGCACTATGTGCAAATTAGTTGAGCAATCGGCCGATACTCAGGCGGGCTTGTTTTCTTAGGAACTGGGACTATTTTTGCTATTTCTCATTTTTGGGGATACGTCGATGTCATAATTATGGTGTTGAAAATGTGGATTATATAAGGAATTATAATAGGAAACAATATTTTTATAAAGCAGAGTGAATATTATCCAGTACAATAGACTTTGTCTTTATTGAAAATACTGCACAACCGACATAGTATGTATCCACTCATCCTATTTCAAGCCCAACTCGGCATATATCTACTACCAATAAAACAAATGAAAACAAAAGAGCAAATGGGGCAGAAATAAGAATAAACAATGTGTAAGCCTAAATTTGGCAATGAAATTAAGAAATTCAACAAACAAAAAAATATAATCCATGTTGTTCATTACTACTTGGTCCAACTACATTTCTGACGTCGTCCATGTTACAAATCAAAATGGATGGTTGCTCGGAAGATTTCCGTACATGAACCCGTCCATTGTTGGTGAAGACGGCTGTTAAGAAGAGATTAGGTTTAAGCTTCAGTGCCTCTCTTTGCAGCTGGTAATTATTTTTAGTCAATTTCATTAATACAGAAGCTTTTCGATGAGTTAAATCCTATGTCGGTGAGTTTCAGCGGAGTCTTTTTGTTTTTACGGTATATGGCTGTTGCTCTCATCAGATGTTGCCTTTCCCGCTTATCCGATAGAGATATTAATTGTGGACCAAATAGTGCTGAAGAGAGACTCCAGGCTCTAGTTCGGGGTTTCGGGTACTCCTACAATAACAGCATCAGAGTATATTTGCTGTCTCCATGGCATCAACGCGTAGATCAAGTCGGGCAATGTTTCCGTTACTTCATCCTTCGTTAATTTTTATTAATTTTCCCCTAAACTTACGGACTAGATTAAAATGCTTAGAACTAGCTTGATATAGAGTGTTACTAATTCTAACTTACTGGCCCTCTGCGAGCACTATAAGCTAAACTTAAACTTATACTATCTTTCGACCTAACTTAACTATAAATATGCTTAAAAATAAATGATTTTAACTGAACCCAAATGCAAAACTAAAAACTCTCACTGCTTCGGCTGCCGTTCCGATATTTATATCAGCCAGCATTCTTTCTAGAAAATTCTTTGGCCATCTGCCTGTGGAATTACATTAGCATAACATGGGCCAGAGGTTGCGGTTCCTAGATTTCCATCTAATCCACCGCAAGACAGAGACCGACTGCGCCCCATAAAGGGATACGCACACCCGTTCTACCCCTGGCCTAAAGAGTTCGACGCTGAAGATCCTTCGCTCCCCAGCCACCAGAAACAAAAAAATAAGTATGTTTTGGAGTAAAAAAAATTGAAGGAAAATACGACAAAAAACCTTCAAAACAAAAGAATATGATTTTATTCCTTTAGATATAACGCAACTTAGTAATATAACAAATACTATATATTGTCATAATTCCATTTGGCTTAACTATGTAAAAATATAATTATAAACTGTTTTACATATGTGTATTGAATTTTGATGACATATTATTTTGGTTGTTTATGTTCTCATGCAAGTTTCTATATCACCATTGTACAGGCAAATTTAAATTGACAACAAAATATATTAAATTGTACTCTCAATGGACTCAATTAAATAAATTTGCCCGTGGCGTTGTGGGTATTTGCGTCGACCCCAGCCGCGACGTCGTAGGTTCGATTCCAGCTCTGAGCGACAAAAATAACTTTTACGACCCCACCTCTTTCAAGTCACTAACTCTGCTCATAGATTATTTCCTGTCTAAAAAAAGCTTCTCAAATTTGGCCGTTCGGAGTCGGCATAAATCTGTAGGTCCATTCCACTCGTGTGAGAACAATAGCACGCACAACACGCGTGGTTGCTGAAAAGCTAGGCTAGGCCTGGCCCTCTATGGGCTGTAGCGCCACCCACATTATTATTATTATCATTATTATTATTATTATTATTATTATTATTATTATTATTATTATTATATATATTATAAATTAATTCAAATAAATGTCAGTTATTTCTAATATTTCCATTCTTCTTATTTGTCGCAAAACTGCATGTACCTATTGGACACCTCTTTTTCCGCATTACCTTTACGATTTCCCCCGATCTTCGTGGGCAAAAGATAAAATAACAGTATCTTTGAAATCAAATTTGAATAAAACAAAACGATCAATCAATGTGTTCATTTATTACGTGCTATTTTATTACGTTTATTACGTGTTATTGTTACAACTAAATAAAAAATTAAATGTGTTATGGGCTGCTGCGATATTCGCCATACTTTTGGCATAAAGAATGCTGATGGGTAAGCTCATTTTTTCCATAAGATAATTATAAATACATGACAAGTACGCAAAAGCTGCAAGTATGTGGTCGTAACGTTTTTTTTTCGTATACAATACAGCGATTTTTTATGTTTCTACCAAATAACATGCATTTACCAGTGTGCAATTGGCTTTATATTTTTGTATATATAATTTTAAGGTAACATAAGTACATGATGAGTTAATTAAGTTTATGATAAAAAAGAACTGATTTAATTACCATAAGCCAATAATGTTAGTATTAATTTTAGACTAAGTGAAAAGAAATAAAGACATTTAATGAAACATATAAAAGTGTTTTTGTCACATGCAAATGAGTAGATACTTCCGAATGTTTAGTATAATTACATCTATTCACACATATGCATGTTAGGAGAGAACTTTGGCGCCAACGTCTTGGGTTAAAGCAATTGAAGATAACCGATAGAGTATGTGATAAGCATTTCTCAGACAAAATGTTCGTCACGCTCGCTAGAAATCGGTTAACTCCAACTGCTATACCAGATTTGTTGTGCAAAACAAAGTCAACAGAAAAAGAGCTACCTGTACAGCTACAAGAGGAGCAAGATCTAATAATCTGCGAGATCAGAGATGTCTCCGTTCAAACAGGTAAGTTTTTAAGTGACCAGTCTCCACAAAAAAAATACTCTTCGCCGTAGTGTCAGGGAATTAGAACATGATTTGCAAAAAATGGAAAAAAAAAATGTCGGGAACAAGGAAAAATTATTCGCGAAAAAAACTTCCAAATTTCATTATTGGAAGAAAAATTAAAACGTTACGAAGAGCGTGAGCAATTTAAAAATGTAAATGCTCGAAATAACCTTGGCCAAAACTTTACAAAAGATGTAAACACAATTGTAGACAATATGAAACAAAATCCGGTCATACGCAGTAAAGGAAATCGGTTTTCCAACGAACTAAAAACATTCGCGCTTTCAATTCATTTTATTTCACCGGTAACTTATAGACTTTTGCGACCGTCATTAAATCTGCCGTCGGTAAATACTCTCCGAACTTTTATTCTTCTTGGGCTAAAACTCCGGGTAACATAGAGTTCAATGTCAAGGCCCTTGAGCTCAAAGTAAAGGAATTAGACCATATTTTTAAGTACTGTTCCATTTCCGCCGACGAAATGTCTTTCAAAACGCAAATCGACCATTGCCGGAAAAGCGACACTTTTAAAGGGTTAGAAGACTTAGGATCGGACGAATTTCCTTCAAAATGGCCGGCCAATAATGTAATCGAGCTCATGGCTCAGGGCATCGCGAAAAGGTGGAAACAACTCATCGCACAACTATTTCGTGCGAACCACGTGTACGTCGGGTATATTAAAACAAATCGTTTTTAAGGCAAGACGTGCACTCCGTCAAAATGGCTTATTTCCGGTTCATTTCGTGCGCGACCAAGAGTCAAACTTTCTCGGTTTTGCTCGACTATTGGAAATTGACGCGTCTAAACCATATTACCTAGTCGATGAATTTAGAGTCCACGTTCTTTTGATAGCCCTCATCTTCTGAAAAGTACGCGAAATTGTCTTGTCAAACATGATTTCCTATACACCGGCTCTTCCAGCAATCTTCGTGCCTCATGGGACGATATCATTTTTGTATACACAAACGATTCTAAATTAGATATTCGAATGGCGTCAAAATTAACAAATTCGCACATATACCCAAATACGTTTCAGAAAATGAAGGTGAAATTTGCTTCGCAGAAATTAAGCCACACGGTTTCGGCGGCTTGTTACACGTACCACAGTTTTGGCCAAGGTTCTAAAACGATACTTAGTACAGGGGAATTGATTGAATTTTTTAATAACCTGTTTGACACATTCAATTCTTCTTCACAGAAAAGAAACAACGGGTTTAGAAACGGATTTCAGCAAAATGAAATGCAGCTGCAATTTCTACGCCAAGCGAAACAACTTTTACTTTTTATAAAAATAATCGATGACAGAGGCCAAGACATTACCAATAAATTTTATTACTTAAAAGGGTGGTTAATTAATATTTCGGCATTAAAATCTGTGTGGCAATATCTGTCAGAACGCGAATTTAAATTTTTAGTAACTCGGCAGTTAAATCAAGATTGCTTAGAGCATTTTTTCGGGGAGAAATAATGGTCGCGTAACACCTCTACAATTCACAACAGTATTTCAAAAACTCTGGGGCTTGATTTATATTTAAAAATAGTTAGAACCGGCAATTGCGAAAATGTAGAATACGAGAGACTGCAAGCCACCAGGCAGCAGCCTCTCGTCAGTAACACATCATGGTTGCAAGATCATATAAACAAGACTATTGATTCACAAAATGTTCCATTTAAATTAAATTCAATTTCGGATATATGTAATAAAGATTTATTAAAAGAAAATAGTCTTGTTTATGTTTGTGGCTGGCTCTTTCGCAAAAGTTGGCTCATTCTCGTGTTTGTTCTTTACCCAAGCCTATATTAGATGTTGCACCACCCTCGTCTAATTTAACATTTACTAGTTTTAAACAATTTCATGATAGGAACTTAATATCACCTCCTCCAGAGTTCACTGAGTACGTTCAAGAACTTGAATAGCATTTATGAATGTTTTTTTACAAAGGTGTAGCGAAGCGACTATCGGGATTTTTAATTACGGAGAAACCATATACTTGCTGCGAAAACTTGCCGAAGCATTTCATTTTGCAATATTATATAAGAACGCGGTTGTATTTTTTAACTAAATTTTGGAATAGGGACCTAAGTGACCCTAGTTTTAGAAACAAAATTCTTCGTATTTCGCATGATTAATTTAGTGTACATTTGTATATTTAATAACATTACATGTTTCATTTTTAAGAAATCATGTTCTAATGACTTTTGTTTAGAGAATGGACTGAACTACAAGCTAATTTACATATTTTATTCTTAAGCGCGGGTGCAATAGGCCTACTGGGGAAACCGAACACCTATATAAAAAAAATCTTTTAACGCATCAAAGGCATACATCAAGGGTGGTGTGGAAATGCCATTTCAATTACACATAATATACACACAAAATTAAAATACAATTGTTGTTTTATTCACATCACATAATATATAATATTACACTTTTTACAGGGACATTAGTACACACACGAACTGCATGTTCCATCCCCAATGAGCAACTGGCAAAGATGTTCGCCTGAGTTGAGATGTAGCGACGCGTACATGACGGATGGTATTTGTGGAAGTCAGGGTGCCAGCACGGAACTTGAAACAATCGAGTTGAGTTGATACAATCGAACATGGGTAGCACCAATTTTGATTCAATCGTATCCTCGATTGTATCGTCAAAGTAGGCAGCATACAAATTCGAATATGACGTTTGAAACAAAATTTTTTAGTCGATAGAAAAAAGTTATCATCATCAATTAATAAAAAGTGTTCGTCGTTATGGAGGCAAAGCAAAATATGTCCATCAACAAAAAACAAATTCAAATTTTGACTGATTATATGAGTGGTCATCAAGACTTGACAAAAGGCATATTAAAAAGTGCTCAAGGCAGAAGAAATAGCAGGGTTCTCTGGGAAATATAATTTAGTTTTATTATTATTATTATTGTATTAGTTATTCACAAATGAACATTAATTACATGTATAATTATAAAAGCAATATTGATCACAATGTGTTCTTTATATTATTTCGTATGTTGTGAGCGGTTCTTATTTCTATGCACAGCACAAAACACATTAATGATTCGCGTCACAGTCTCCGGCTCAAACCTAAGCTTCCGCTCATTTGATAGGCATCTCCAGCGTCTTTGTTGTTGTTGAACCGTATCTCAGCACTTCCTTCTGGAGCATTCCTGTAGGGTTGCGCAAAGCTGGAGAACGGGTGGAACCGATGTGCTTCTAACGCTGTCTGGGAGCTTAAAGTAGCTCAGTATCATCACGAAACATTCCTTATTGACTTTAAACTGCTGTACAAAACTAAACAACGAAGGTATTGTTTTTTTATGGTCTTCTTTTTCTTTGTACGAATATATGAATACTTACTCATTTTTACACAATTCGAATGGATTGCTGTTATCCCTAAGGTGTCTTCTTTTGATTTTGGCATTAATTATTTCTTCATCTTCGCTTTCGGCATCAAAAAATATCATTTCAAATGTAATTTCACTTTAATGTACGAAGTTTATTTTCTTTACACACCGTCTCACCTTAATCATAAAGTCCTTCCCACCGGTAAGTGCTTTGTTTGAATTCACATGCATTTTATCCAAATATAAAGCAGGATGTGTATGCTCGTAACGCCGTCTAATCATGAACAAACAATACTGATTAATGCTGCGCACTGCGGGTTTCGTTGAAAGGATACGAGGAGCTATATAAGCAATTTGTGATTGGATCAGGTGGTAAAATTAACTCATAACACAATATTTTTGGCAACAGACTGCATTGCAGTTATTTTTGAATTGCATCGCAACTTATATGCGTATTCTGTTACGTATTTCATTCGTCTGTTTCAATTAAGAAATATTGGTTATTTGGATGTAAACAAGGTGTTTCACAAACGTACCTGATAATCATCTAATGGCATTTGTTGTGTAAGTAAGTTGTTGTTATTGTTGTAAGATTAATCTGCAAAATCGAGTAAAACAAATTATTTCAATTTAATTCACTCAATAATATGTGTATTTGATTTACTTACCGATGACATTTTTCCGCAGCTGAACTAAGTCTTTGGTATTGAATAAATGAAATTATTAGTGTTAAAATATCCACCACTTTAACTCGGAGGGGAAGGCTATCAGCTGTTCGAAATGCTTTACATCTATTCACAGACGCTACAACAACAACATGCTGTCCAAAATGGGTTCGTGGCAAGAGACGAGGGAGATGGATATCTCTATTAGTTCATTTATGCTCATAAGCATTCTCTAAATTCTGCATAATGATAGAAATGTAACTCAACACATAATTCACAACACGTTCGTGCACATTGTGGTATAAGAACATGGACGTGAATTGAATAAAATTTGGAGTCGCATACATATTTACATTTTCTGCTTGAAGGGAATGTCATAAACATTAATTTTTATAATATTACAGTAGTGTCGATAGAAACTGCCAAGGTATTAAAATTGACGGGAGTGTTGATGAACAGCTCCAGAAAGAAACTAGCTTGTATGACGCATTTTCGGTTGAATCAAAACTCTGAGCTTCTTTGCTTCATATAAGAATAGCCTTTGGTTTTCATTCTGTCGACACCACTCTTATAAATATTCCATTAAGCTTTGGAACCTTAACACTAGATATACCAGCCATTGAAGTATACCTACTTATACCACGACGGGTCAAAATGACTCATCTTAAAAAGGAGGAGGTAAAAGAGGTTTTTCAATCTTCGTTGACTAAAAAAATATGCTAATTATTTGAAAAAATTAATTGAAGTCACTAATTTGTCAATTGCAGAAAAATTAATAATTTATTTATGTATTATTTATTATTAATTATTATAAAAATATGTAGTTTCTTAGAATCTAATCAGTCGCACTTTACACAAATATGCGTTTTTCTTTTTGTGCATTTCCCACATACATATTGATTACAGCTAGTACAAATGGTATTTGTCTTATTACTATTACAATTTCCAATACGACACCTTTTGCGCACAAGAGATGTGCTGGTACTAGCTGTTGGAGGATCAGCGCGTTCCGATTTGCTTTTTGTAGCCTGTTCTTCAGAAGCAAGTTCAAATCAAAAGCAAAGCAAATAGGAAATCTTTCCTCGATAAGTTTTCTCCTGTTACCTCCTTATACAGTATCCAGGAATTTATTCCGGCCAAATCCAGGATGTTGAAGAACACGTGAAGTGGCCACCTCCTGGAAGCTGATTTGACACTATATTTTCGTGCCATTTGGTCTGATATATCGACTCCACATTTTGTTTTATTATATAGGGACACAGTTTCAGGCAATTTCTTCTTGGTTTTATCAATTTTTATATTTTTGTGTTTTCTGCTTAGCAGCAGCACTTTTTTATTTGGTTTGGATTTGTAAATTGTCAGTGTACATCCATTTGATTCGTACAGTGCACTTGCGAAACGAGGCATGCTATCTTTCTTCTCTTTGCAAATCTTAGGTAGTTCCCTCTTGTTTGCGCGAATCGTTCCAAGTATCGAAGTACCTTTTGACATCAGTTTCAACGCGAGAGGAACACTGGTAAAGAAATTATCCATTGTCACGGTCCTTCCTTGCATTGTATATGGCTCAACAAGTTTCATCACTACATATTCACTTAGTGGAGTTTGTGGATTTCGAGCCTCACATTTTCCTAAATAGGGAAATCCATTTATCACATACTTCGTTTCAACGTCGGACGCCAGCCAAAATTTTATGCCGAATTTCTGGGGTTTGTTTGGCATGTATTGCGTAAATCTGCACCTGGCCTTGGTTGCAAAGAGCTGCTCATCAACGGTAATGTAAGCTCCTGGTTTGAAGCAATTTTCACTGTTTTTTATAAATTTATTCCAAATTGTTGAGGCTAACGCAAATTTGTCTGTTTGCAGACGTTGACTTCTCTCATTTTTATTGTCAAAAGGAATAAATCGTAAAATCTCCGTGAAATCACGTCTGCTCATAGTTGAAGAAAAAAAACTTGGTCCCCATTTCTTGTTCCACAAAATGTCATGCCTTAAATTTTTAGTTTCGTACGCTCCACGTGCATACAATATTGCAATAAATGCCTTCAATTTGGATTGTGTTAGGCTCCATTTCATCCCCAAAACTCTCGAGGCTTCTAATTCCGTACAAGTTCTTATATGCTCCAGGATTTGCTGATCAATCAATAAAAAAAATGCGCTGCGTAACTCTCCCATCATAATATTTCTTTTAGCATGCGCTGTGGGTCCGGATGAATCCTTGAAAACAGTATGAATAGGTGGTCTTCCAACAACACCTCCTTCTTCAATTTTTTTCCATACAGTACCATCCGCAGCCATTTGAGTTTCGCAATTTGGTGGTTCATTATCACCTTCGTCTTCAGAACTGGAAGCCAATCGCATACATCTACGTTTACGTGAATTTCTAATATTTTCCCGTTCGCTTTCTTCATCTGTGGTGGACTTATCAGAATCACTACTCTCGATAAGTATGCTGTCATCGGTGTTTTCGTTCGAATCACTTTCACTATCCAACAGTTCACAATCTGAACTTCTGAAGGATATACTCAATAGGTTTTCCAATTGTTCAGAAGATCTCACACGTTTTGCCATTTTTAGGGTAGTAAATTTATATTTTTTGATAAATGATATACAACTTTTGAATAGAAGAACAACGTTTTGCTAGTATCAATAACCAACTGTGACTATAGTAAGCACTTCATTTCTTTTATATGTTACAAGCCTGCCTATAACATTTTGCCTGAATTTTATTCCTGCTTCATTCAAGGAAAAACCGAATTGCTTTATTGAGCATTTCAGGGAAAAACGCAGTATAAAAAGATAAATATGAAGTGGATTTGAGTAAAAAGGACGAAAATTATGACGCTAATTAGTATTTAATGCACAAAAAATAACGGAAATTCTCTAAGATACACATCATAACCCTTTTTACCTGATACAGGTATAAGGATCTTCGCTGATGTCCATTTCACTGCATAGAAACTTGCACAAGTCATTTTGACCCGTCGTGGTATAAGTAGGTATAAACAAAATTATTTTTTGAAACAACAAATATTCAGAAATAAAATTCATTCATTAGTTATAACTAGAATAATCATGATAAAATTTCGGGAAAAAAATATTACAGGAAGTAGAAATTTTGAATTGAAAACCGAAATGTGTCATTTTGACCCGCCTGGTATATCTAGTGTTAATATCTGTTCACTCTGTTTTACGCTGTACTACACTGCAGTTCTATTCACATTTCAATTTTTAACTTTGTTTATCTTGAAATTATATTTGTGCATATATGCCTGAAAAGACGATTTCTGCGATCGTCTCTTTATATGAAGGGCATCCCTTATATCTTGCTGGATGACCTTTGGCCCTGCACAGAATACCTCTGCTCCTGTTATTTCCTAACGTTCGCACTCTCCTCGCTGGTGTTTAGAGTCACATTTCACGGACACATACTCCATGCCGCAGTTGGACGCGACGTGTCCAAAACGTTGGCAATTTCTGCACTGCACGACGTCCTTTGTTTTGAGTGGCTCTCAGCTCACTTCTTGGTTGAGGATCAGGTCTTCCTGTACACCTCCACAAGGGATGCTGATTTTTGTATTTCAACTACGTAATAGTTGTCCTTGGTTCTGGTTGACTCCAAGGCGGAGACTTTAATGACTAAGATCGCCTCGGCGGTCAGACCTGAGTAACTTAAGTTTTTCAAGGCCATCGCGGCTCTTAGTGCTCAGCACTGTTTTCCCTTTCGGCAAATTCTTTACAACAATATCTATATTATTCTCAATACATGGGAACCAAAAGACGGTGAAATTAAAATTACATGTAAGTTAGGAAAAAAAAATATTCAAAAGAATAATTTTCTTCGGAGAGTGGGGTATTCCAGGATATGGAATGGGACCTCATGCAACAACTGGAGTTCCTGCGAGAATGTGTGGCTCTTTGTTTAATTACAGCACTATTTTAAATGTCATTGAGTCCTACGAGGAGCTGTCGGTGAGCGAGGGAGAGGCTTCAGACAGCGGCTCGCCGGCCTCAAAAAAAAAAAAAAAAAGCCGAGCAACAGCCTTTGATAACTTATGCGAAAAATTCAGTAGCATTGTGTCCAAGATAGAGACCCAGGATTGTGCTCTTTTTAATATTTATCCCGGAATTAATCCTCAGCGAAGAATTCCGTGATTAAAAAAATTACAGACGGTATAGATTTAGAATAGATTTAGTATAAAATAATACAATTAATAAAATGAATTTTAAATTTAAAGAATTTTTTTCAATTCTCGTGCAAGTAGTCACGAATGTGGTTTCGGATTGCTTTCGGTTTCATGTCACCATATTGGTGAATGTTTGGAGAAGGTGCTATAAATGGACAAATGTTCTGAACATCATCTCGCCATAGTCCGTCATGTCTTTGCCCATCAGCATCCTCCCAATCGATGTAGTTGCTGGGACAGTAACTTCAATTGTCTTTGTTGAGCATGACGAAGTTATAGAGTGCAGTGGAAGCTAGAATTATATTCTCAGCATTACTTGGAACCATGTTGAATGTGGTTAGCAAAATACGCCAACGTGCGACCAGAATACCAAACGAATTATTTATTGTACGACGAGCCCGAGAAAGTCGTTTGTTTCTTTTGGAGCTGGAAGAGTTCCAGGATATGGGAGCATGTGATTACGGCGCAAAGGGAAAGCCGCATCACCAACAAAATAATAAGGAATTTCTATGGACGAGGCTGCCATTTTTTTTTGGTGGAGGTATAGTAAGTTGAAGTGAAGCAATATTTTGCATCACATACTGCTATTAAAACAATGCTGAAGAACTTCTTGTAATTGAAGTACATACATACTTCCACTACTAGGTGGACATTTTAAAGCAAAATGTTTGCCATCAATTGCACCAACACAATTAGGCATATTCCATAAAGCCCAGAAATCTTCACTAATCCTTTTATAATCTTCGGAGTTCGGTTCAGACATAAGATGTGTGCTAGGCGACATGTAGCAGTACGCAGATCACTTACAGTAATAACACCGCCAGACGACATTCCGGACTGATTAGTTCTCTTATGGAAGTCTTAACCATCAGCGGCGACAATAGATTCAATAATACACTGTATATTGATCGACTCATTAGAGTGTAAAAAAAATATTTATCACTATCAAGTTCTTTGATTTTGAGGAAAAAAAACATTATTTTTTTATCTATATTTATTTTCCGAACACAACAAGAAGGTTTTCTTTTATATAATAAATCAAGCACCGCCTTCCTTCTCAGTTTATTAACTTCAATAAAAAAATGATTTAACATTCAATATAGAAAGAGTAAGCTGTTAGAACACAGCGCTGGAAAAGAGCGAGGCCCTCACATCATCGGCAAAGAAGGAATTTTACCGTAAGAACGTTCATTTAAAACATATTAAGCCCTTTCCGGTAATTATATTAGCAATTTTTCATATACATTCAAAATGTAATCAAGTCGATAACGAGTCTATAAAATCATTTTGTGTTAAACCACATATTGTATTAAGATCTTATATATTTATTAAATTCATGTAATAATAATTAAATAAGACCAAAACCAAGCACCAAAACGCTTTTGCCGGAAAAAATTAATCGGTATCATCACAACTGAAATCTTCCAAGCCGGCAGCGCATATCTTTTCCTACAGTAAATTTCGTATGCTTTAACCTGAAATGCTGCGGTATTTGTGTGCTAATTATGAGCTCAAGTCGGGGTTTTCAGTTATATATAAATGAATGTATGTAAAATTAAATTCATGCAAATGCAATTGACAAAAAAAAAACTGTGTGTTTTGTGTTTTGTATAAAAAGATCGTGTGAAATGTGTAGGAAAAGTAAAAAATGCAAGACTCATGGAAGCTTTTAAACAAATCTACTCTCTTCATGAATGCGATATGCGAAACATCTTATTCCTAAAATTGGAGTCACTCAAATCTCTGTTCCAAAATTTTATAACAAAATATAACCTAACTCTAATGAAGTATTCCAAAATGAAATCTTCCGGCAAATTCTTACAACAGATAAACTTCTTGTCGGTCTAAAGCTGTGCGTAGAGATGTTGCGCTACTCCACTTTGATGGAACCACTTGTAGAACGTTTCAAGAAACTTGTTATCAATTTCTCGAATATATTCCACGAAATCATCTGGAGTTGCAAATAGATCGCTGTCTTTTAATTGCTTAAACGATGTAAATGTTAAACTGGGGGATGGCTCAGACAGCGAAAGCACTGTTTTTTACAAACTACACGTATGGCTTTGGTACACCTTCCGAGAAAGCCAACCACAGACATATGTTAAATTATTATCTTGCAGAAAATCATTCACTTTTATATCTGCAGTCAAATTTACTTTGGAAGTGTACTCAGGCCTATTGCTTAGTTTACTTTGCAGCCGAGATGTTTGTGCTACCAGGGGTTGGTTGCTGATGGATAGCAATCGCTCAGCTTCATCCCTGATCACAGCTGCCGGCTCATACAATTTTCAATTATTGGAGCTTCTGAAAAATGGTTTGAAACTGCAGCGCGGATACGCGTGTATTTTTTCTCCCGGCACTTCTCGCTTCACCGAAAAGCTGCCGAGTCAGAATAAATTCAAACTGGCATGGCGATAGAAATTGCTACAAGGAGAATTGAGTGTCGAGATGTTGAGTAACCAGCCCTTTATAAAAGAAAACTGGCTTGTCACCTCCATGCCTGAAGAATCAATAACTCTAATTTAACCTAAGAGTCTCGTTGCCTCTCGTAGTAATTGTCTTTGAGTTTCATGTTGGCGAAAACCTTTCCTATACTGACTAGTACAAAAACTTGAAGATAAGTTAAAAATGTCGAAGACCCGCTGAAACTGTGTGACTCAAGACGTGGGAGGCGTACATAAGTTTAATTTTTTGAAAAGTGTTTGGCCGTATATTTTGGAGCAAGCTTAAACTCAAGCTTGCAATCCTCGTTGTATAATTTTGCAATGTCACTGCATGTCGCACGACGGTCACATGAAGATCCATTGAAAATGATGTCATTTTTGTGAAGACAATTACGCAAACTTCTTATCAAATGAGGACAATCAAAGAAGAAATTAATTCTACCATGATCGACTAAAAAATACGGCTTAGCAACGTCTATTTCTAATATGCGTGCTAGACCGCGAAAGTTGGACCCCCGATCGTGAGCAAACTGCACTGGGTGTAGACTGCTGCCTCGAAGAGTACATATAGATTGCAAAAATAACGTCTTTGTATAATGGAAGGAGTGCATGCACTGCGGAGGAAATAATACGCGATAGGGTGTTCCTTAAGCCATAAGCACTATTACATTATGAGTCGCCACTTTGATGGAAACACATCCTCACCGTAATCTGCCAGGCCTATGATGGTATCAATCTTCCTACAATAATCCGAATGAGCTTTAAGGGACACCACGTCAGATGAAATAGAACAGTATTTATAAATACGGGGTAGCTGATTTGTGTTCAATTCCAAAGCTTTCACGTTAAAGCTAATAGTGCTCACCGTTCCCTTACTATTTATAGTACTACTTTTTCTAATATTTGCGACAATGGTTTAAATGTCGTTTAGCAAAATGTCTCGTCATTTATCCTAACGTTTTGCTTTTTCAAATCGTATATTTGAGATTCTAGGAATAAGATATAATTATCCCTATCTCCAAAAATGTTTTCCAATTCGCGGCATTTGTCTTCCATTCTTAAAACTGTTGCCTCGACAATGTGTAATCTTTTTCGGAAGCGAAAGTTTTATGGTGTCCAATTTATTAAAGACTCACACGTTTGAATGGCTGTTCTTCATGCATGAAGACACCTTCTGCAAAGAAGCCGGCTTCTTTCTTCTTCAACGATCACGTCTTCTTCAATGATGACACTACCTGTAGTGGACAACACGTCGGGAAAAGCAGTTGCTGTAAGCCGTTTGCGAGATGAGTTGGCAAACATTTTATATGAAAAATGTTTGTCACACGCTCTATCGGATTTCTGCAAGCTCACTAATTCCAGACATTGTCCTCGATTCTCTCTCCTTTTAAAACAGAGGTGCTTATTAATTAATATAATATCTAATGTTAGACTTAAAGGTATATTACCTTAAGTTATCTTAAGTTTTCTACTTATATCTTATATAATATTACGTTTATTATTTGTTCAGTTTCGATAGTTGTTCATAGCATTTGTTTCTTATATCTAAACTGTCTTATCATAAGCATACAAATATTCATAGATTATAAAAATAAACTAAAAATACGTCCTTTTTTGGGTCTTCAATATGTAGGTTCCGTCGCTGACTCCAACTAAAACGTTAAACGCGATTTTTGGATTCGTCAAATGTTATAAACAAAATAATAATTATTTATAATAATTAAAAAAATTTGGATACGAAACTACAAGATGATTAAGATAAATAGGGAACTTAGATGTTATTATCTTTTGTCCCAAATGTATGGAGAAAATTCTGGCATCCTAATACGCAGACTTTCATTTTATTTTCCTTTTCTTATATTTTTTAACTATTAAAATACATAAACACACTAAACTTGATTTCACTAATCTTGATAATATTTTAACGTATCAGTTTTGTTTACTTTATGGGTTCACCTTGAAAAGTAGGGGAAACAATCACTTAAAATAAACTGTTTCTGTATTCATATTCACTTCTATTGTACAGAAATACGATGGATGACAATTATGAAAGACATTATTTATAGCAATTATGGAATTTTAATTTTTATTTTTTTCGCAATTTTGAATGAATGCCTGAAACACAATAGTGCGGTGGTGCGTTCGACCTCGGTCTAACGGAGGAGTGCGATGACGCACTGCGTTAATCAGATGTCTCTCTCTCTCTCAAATACCAGTGAAAAATGTTGTGTCAGCTGTTTTCGTTTGTTAAATGTCAAATCAAAAAATATTCTGCTAAAACAGTTTTAAATAAGATAATAAAGCAAACAAATTAAGAAATTGCTATATGTGTCTATAGTGGTGTATTCATGCTACCAAGCATATGAAATATTGCAAGAAGACAGACATAAATCGGAAAGAAGGTGGTTGGTTCGTGAGCTGAATCTTTGCAGGGATACAGATAGATTCTACTCCACAAATTTCAAACAACTTCGAGTGATGATTGAGCCTCTCTTAGAAAAATCTTGATGGAGGAAACCAATTGCACCCAGTGCTAGATTGTTTTTGGTTCTTCTGTAAGCATTCTACAGTATAACTTCATTTCTTCTTCTTCTTCGATTGGCGCTACAGTCCGGGGTGGACCTGGGCCTCAACCAACATGCCTCTCCAGCCAGCACGATCTTTCGCCAGCTGCCTCCAGTTGCGCACACCAAGTTGGTTGAGGTCCTTTTCCACTTGTGTGCGCCATCTAGTGCGAGGACGTCCTCTGTTGCGCTGTCCCAATGGCTCGGTGTCGAAGACTCTTCGGGCCGGAGCTGTGGTGTCCATCCGCTCTACATGACCTAGCCATCTTAAGCGTTGGATCCGAAGACGCTTAACTAGGTGCATGCCGCTGTACAGCCCGTATAGTTCGTGGTTGAACCTTCTCCTCCAAACGCCATCAACGCAAACAGGACCAAAGATCGTACGCAGAACTTTTCTCTCAAAACAACCAAGAGCTTCTTCATCCGCTTTCAATAGCGTCCATGTCTCTGCGCCATAGAGCAGGACTGGGATGATCAGGGTTTTATACAAGCTCAATTTGGTGTTTCGAGAGATGGCTCTGTTACTCAATTGCCTCTTGAGCCCAAAGAAACAGCGATTGGCAAGAGTAATTCTGCGCTTGATCTCGGTACTGGTGTTGTTGTCCCTATTTACTCCGGAGCCTAGGTAGACGAAGTCCTTGACTACCTCAAAGTTTCTGCTGCCCAATATGACGCTCTGTGCGAGACGTCGGTGTTGTGCGTCCTTTCGTGATGACAGCATGTACTTTGTTTTGCCCTGGTTTACCGCTAGACCCATTTTAGCCGCTTCCGCTTCAATGCCAGCAAACGCCTCATTGACGGCTCGCTGTGTTCGTCCAATCACGTCAATGTCGTCCGCGTATGCAAGCAGTTGAACGGACTTTTGGAAGATCGTGCCTCGGGTGTTGACGTTAGAGTTTCGCACGATCTTCTCAAGTATGATGTTAAAGAAGTCACATGACAGCGTGTCGCCTTGCCTAAAACCTTTTTTGACATTGAAGGTCTCGGTGAGTTCGTTACCGACCTTGATGGAGCAGCGAGAGTTCTCCATCGTCATCCTGCACAGCCTGACGAGTTTGGCAGGAATGTCAAAACTAGACATGGCGCTGTATAGCTCGTCTCTATGCACGCTGTCATATGCGGCCTTGAAATCGACAAATAGGTGGTGGGTGTCGATCTGCATCTCTTGAGTCTTTTCCAGGATCTGCCGGAGTGTAAATATTTGGTCTATTGTGGACTTTCCTGGCCTGAAACCGCACTGATAAGGACCTATCAGGTTGTTGACAAAGGGTTTCAGGCGTTCACACAGAACGGCAGAGAGTATTTTATAAGCGATGTTAAGGAGGCTGATCCCTCTATAGTTGGCGCAGTCAAAGGGGTCTCCTTTCTTGTGGACCGGACAAACGACGGTGAGATTCCACTCATCGGGCATGCTTTCCTCCGACCATATCTTACAGATGAGCTGGTGCATGCGCCCAACCAGGTCATCTCCAGCTGCCTTAAACAATTCCGCGGACAATCCGTTTTTGCTTGAGTTTATATTAAATGATATTTATATATACTTATCGTAAGGAGTACCGAAACAAGTGTGGATATTTCGTTTGGGACTTTCAACAGTTTCCAGCATAATATATGAAACGTGTGATATATTTTGGACATCGTTGATGCATTTATACATGTCACAACCAAACGTTACCGATTGGAATACGATAGCGAAGGAGTTCGAAGTTCTGTGGAATTTGCCGAACTGTGTGGGAGCAATTGACGGCAAACACATAAATATACGTTGTCCACCTGGAGCTGGATCGGAGTATTACAATTATAAAGGTCATCACTCTATAGTTCTTTTAGCTGTCATTCATTTTTCATTTTAATTAATTTTTATTATTCATTCATGATAAACTTACGTACTTATGTACAGGTAACCCTCCTATAACACGGTACTTGTATAGCGCGATTTCGCTACAACGCGGCTTGCGAATTGCGGAATGTTTCCTATAACGCGATTCCTACAACGCGATTTTTAAGCATTTTTTAAATATATATTCTATAAACTATTCTATAAACACACAATTATCAAAAATTACTTGTGTATATGTGTATATCTATTATTCCTAGTCTCATAAAGAAATAATAATATGTTTGTATTATACATACATATGTACATATTAAAAGTGTTTGAATGTTTGTATGCACTATGGAATTTTGCAAACCGCAATTTTTTCAAACATTTACACACACTTTTTTAGATAAAACAAGGGGTTTCCCCGAAAATTAACTCTTGAGAATGTTTTTGGAAATTTGATTTGGTTTAGTCATTCACAGTAAGTCGTGAAGAGGAGTTGAAACAAATTTTAAAACGTTTGTGAAACCATTTTTCGTATAATAATAATTTTGTAAAAATCAAGATAAATAGATTTTATAATCGGTGAGTTTCTGTTAAACTTTTTTTATATCGGATTCAAAATCAAGAGAGAATAGCTGATGTTGCTAGACATTTTAAATTAAACGAGTCCACGATAAGAACCATAAAAAAAAACGAAGATAAAATTAGAAATTCGGTATCATCTGGATCATCGGTCCTCGCAAAAATCACTTCTCGGCCAAGGGCGAAGATAATAGAAAAAACGGAACAATCGCTAACGGTATGGGTAGAAGATATGACGCAAAAGCGGTTGCCTCTTGATGGGAATATAATTAAACAGAAAGCATTAAAAATATTCAATTATTTAAAGGAAACAGGACAATCAACAACCGACGAAGATAACCACCAATTCGTGGCTAGCAAAGGTTGGTTTGAAAAGTTCAAAAAACGACATGCTCTACACAATTTGAAAATTCAGTGTGAAACAGCATCCGCAGATGCTGATGCGGCGAATAAATATCCTGAACAGTTCATAAAAATTATTGAAGAACATGGTTATTTGCCAGATCAAATATTTAACGCTGATGAGACAGGTTTGTGGTGGAAAAAAATGCCATCAAGAACTTTTATTTCGAGGAACGAAAGAAGAGCTCCTGGCTTTAAGGTTTCTAAGGACCGTATAACATGTATTGGAGAGCGAACAAAAAAGTATGGATGACTGCCAAACTATTTAATGATTGGTTCTATCATTGCTTTGTTCCCGACGTAGAAAACTATCTAAAAAAAAGAACTTGGCATTTAAAGTTTTGCTACTTTTAGATAATGCACCATCTCATGCAACTGATTTAAGTCATCCAAATACATATTCAAGTTGAGTTTTTACCGCCCAATACTACATCAATATTACAACCTTTAGATCAAGGAATAATATCAACTTTAAAGCATACTACATACGCAAATCATTTGAATTAATATTAGAGAAGATAGAATCATTTAATATAACGGTCAAAGAAGTCTGGAAACAGTTCTCAATTTTAGATTGCTGTAAAATCGTCGGCAAATCACTCAAAGACATTCGTCAATCAACACTGAGAGCTTGCTGGAAAGTACTTTTGCCAGAGGTTGTAGTACAGGAAACTGTTGTTAATCTCGTTGAATATGAAAACGTAGTGAGACTGGCAAACGTAATAAAAGGCGATGGATTTGACGAAATAAATGTGGCTGATATTCGAGAATTAGTTGTGGACGACGAATTAAATGAAGTAGATTTAGCAGCAATGACAAGTGAAGTATTATCGATTGAAGAAAGCTCTGACGACCTCTCTGACACCGAAATCAAAAACTTTTGGCTAAAAAGTGTGGAGAATCTTTTAAATCTGGCGAAGGAGTTGGAAGAGTATGTTTTGGAAAACGATCCTCTAAATAGTAGAGCAGAAATGTTCAAAAGAAATCTTGAACATGATTTATCTGCCTACCAGGAAATCTATAAAGATTTACGAAGTAGGACAAAGCAGACATCAATAAAAGATTATTTAAGACCAGCAATAATAGCTGAACCGGATCAATGTGATAGTGGGTCAAGCTCGGATTTTGAAATAGGACGACCAAGAGCAAAACGTTTGAAGCAAATTATAATAAGCGAGGACGAGGAAGCGGATTTGTAGAAGGTTGAGATTTAAAATCCTCTGAAATATGTAGATTTGAAAATCCGTGTCTATTTTTCCCAGATTTTATTTTCCTTAGTTTTATGTTATTTAAATAAATGAATTGCTTTTTGCTGGTTAATTAAATGAATTAATTTATGTTATTATGTTGAAATAGACAAATAGAAAAATATCTTTGAAAAAATAATTTTTTTTTATTCGATGAAAGGTCTAATATAATTAATTCGGCTGAGAAAACTTTAACATGTTACTTGCGTGATATTGTATAAGAAAAGGAAAAATGGAGGAAAAAAAAGTTTCCTACAACGCGGAGTTTTTCAGGAACCAATTAACCGCGTTGTAGGAGGGTTACCTGTATATATAAAAATATGCTCATGTATATACCCATGTAGTTAATATATGTACATTAGCATACACACCCAAACACACAAATGTACGCATGTGAATGCTTAATCTTTTTTTTTGTTTTTTTGTTTGTTTGTATTTTTTTTATTGTTTTTTTATTTTTTTTTATTTTAATGCATCTGATATTCAACTTCCAGTCATCGCGATCTCTTATGAATGAGTCGAAGTCGCCTTGTGCGAGCGTAGTGATGTCCTCGATCTTTTTGCCTGATCTGTACACGATCAAGTCGTCGGCATACGCAATAGCGTGCGGAAGAGAACTTATTAGATCGCTCAAGAAAATGTTGAGTATATCAAAAATACCTGTAGAGGTCACGTTGCCATTCTTGACTACGAACAGCCTACCGGTAAGCACGTTATACAGTAGGTACAGTAGTGGTTTACTAATGCCTAGCCGATTGAGCTTGTAGTAAAGTCCTTCTAACCATACGGTGTCGAAGGCCTTCTCCAGGTCAATCAAGAAGGCCCCCGCACATTGTTTCTTGCTCTTGTTCCATTGGATATCTGACACCAGTTTCGACGCGGCATGAATAGTGTCATGCCTCGCTCTGAAATCGAATTGGTTATCCGGAATGATATGTTTGTCCTCTGTCCAATTGATCAGAGCGCTATTTATCACCTTGTCGAATACCTTGCTGTTGTTCGGAAGGAGACTAATTGACCGGAGGTTGCACGGATTCGAAGAATCTTTTCCTAGCTTGGCTATGGGCTGTACAATCGCTGTTTTCCAATGCTCCGGATAATGTGCATTATTCAGAGTATTGTTAAAAAGAATTGTGTACATAGTGACCACATCCAGAGGAAGATGTCTTAGCACAATGTTGGAGATCCCGTCGATTCCAACTGACTTTTTCTTCTTTATTGATGCGAAGACCGCTTAAAGATCTGCCTTCGAAATGAACGGGGGATGAACCCCTGAACCCGATGACATTGTCTGCCATTTTTTCGTCACTGAACTGGACAAAGCCGTTGTTCTCAGATCGCCATTGCTGCAGATCTTATCGAACTTGCTGGCTTGCACGCTGTTCTCTAGGTCGTGGTTCGGGCGAACACTCATGTTCACCTTTTACACTTCCTGAAAAATTGCGCCTAGTACTTCAACTTTTTCCTGCGGATCTTCGACCACAATGAAGTCATCGTCGAGTACGGCGTTATTGGAGTCAATACCTGCTGTAGTCAGTATGCGTTCGTTGTCTGTCGTCCTGGGAAGCTTAAGACACGGAAGATCGCTGTTTTTCTTTCGAAAGAATTTGTTGATTTGTGGAAACATACTCGGGTTGTTAGATCTAACAGCCCGAATCTTGTTGTTCCAGTATGTGTTTGCAGAAACTCTGTAATTCTGCACAATTAACGTTTGTACATTCTTAATTAGCGATTTCAGTGTCCTAACTTCCTCGCTACGTCTGTCAGTAAACCGCCTGTACAAGGTTTTTAATCTTGACAGGAGTCTCCTTTTTTGTTGGTGTAGTGCGTCAATTGTCGCATTGCGGTACAAGTTTTCGTTGTTAGTTCGTGTATACCGTGGTATCGTACTGTCCATAGTTCGTATTATTGTCTCGTCCAATTGAATTAGATACCTGTCAATCTCCTCGTTTGACAGGTTTCTATTGGACGAAATGTGGAGCGCATTCGAAGAGAGTGCTCGAGTCATTTGTCGGGAGAAGCGTGGCCATCGCGCCCTACTGTAATTGTATGTGTGCGTTTGGACAAACTCTCCTAATTCCGCAATGTCGTTGGCGATCTTGCATTCGGCACTGAGTCCGCAATGGTCACTGAGATACACGAAAGTGTTCAAACAGTTAACCGTTTGTGCGTTTGTGTCTATCAGCTGCAGTCTTGCGTCGAACAGCAGGAGATCCAAGAACGACCCGCTTCTGGGGAAGGACGAGATCTCTGTTGCTTTCAGATCGAGTCTATACTCGACACTGTGCAAGCAAAACCAGCTGTAAAGCAGGTATCCTCTGTTGTTGGAATCTGTGTTTCCCCAGTATCCATGACGGGCATTTAAGTCCCCGGCCAAAATAAAATAGTTCTCTTCCGAGTCCAGACTTAGACACCGAAAGAGTGCATCGAGCTCAGCTATTGTAGTTCTGGAACTGAAGGAGCCGGAGGAGTAGACCGACACCGCAAAAAGCTTCCTCCCGCTACCAACACTTGAAACCGTCGCACTTCACTACTGTACACTACTTTATGTTTAATATTATTTTTTATGAAGATGGCAACACCGCCTCCACCATTGGAGTTGGGCCGGTCTCTTCTAACATTATATTTGCTGTGCTCCAATATGCCTCTCTGGGTTAGCTTAGTTTCGCTAATCAGACATAGCTCTGGGCTTTGGTCATCCAACAGTCAATAGAGCTCATTTTTTCGAAAGATCCCTGTCAATGAATTTGCATTCACTGCAAGGATCTTATAAGTACTTTCCGTCTGCGCAGCCATTAGGACTGATGACGTGCTGGGTTCTGCAGGAGCGCCAGAATTTTGGCAACCTGCTCCTCTAACCGATCCATACGCCTTTCAATGGAAGATTTCCAGTCGAGCGTTGGCTCGTGTGCTTTTGGCACTGAGGGTTGCGGTACCTTAGGTACTTGCTGTCTTACCGTCCTCCCCATGGCGGACGCCATTTGGGCGAAAGTCACTTCAGGAGTGACGGGTGTGGCTGCCCCGAGTGGATATTTCACTGGGGGCTGCTTCTGCAGAACTGTATTTGTTTTTCGCTCCTGGAATTTAGGGCAACCCCGATAGCTAGCGGTGTGCCCCGCATTCCCGCAGAGTATACACTTGAGCTGACTTTTATCAGCACCCCCTCTTGACCCAGAGGACAATACTCCGAACTGTGGTTTTTGCTGCACTTCACACATCGAGGCTGCATTTGGCAGTTCGACGAGGCGTGCCCGAACCTTTGGCAACGGAAGCATTGGAAAATACCGTCGCGCCTTCTTATACTCTCCCACTCGCATTTGTGGTAATCTAAGAACTCTCTTTAGATTATCCACTTTGCTTGTGGGTGTGATCTGGACGATATAAAAGGACAATTTCCGCCCCTCTCTCTTTGCCTTAACTGTCGAGAAGGGCTTGACACCGACGAACTCTATTCCCTCACACACTTGCTCTTTGAGCATTTGGAGGATTGGTATTTTTCGAATTTTGGGGCGAAGGGAAGAACTCCATCTTCGACATTTTTAGTACCCCTTTGACTATATTGTACTGCTCTACTGTATTGCAGTGGATTGAATATTTTTCGGGCCCTTTATTTTTACTTATAATAAAATTACCTGAACCTATGGCCCTTTTACAAACAATGGCTGTCTGCTCTACATCCGGCTTGTAAATTTTGATAAGAGGAACTTTCTACTTCCTTTGTTGATTCTGTTGCTGTTGCTGAAGTGTTGCTGGCTGCTGGAGTTGTTGCGATGACGTCTTCTTCGGCTGCTTCTTCTTTGCTGTTGCTAACTCATGTTGTTGTTGAGTTACTGGTACCGCCTCAACATGTTGTTGCGTTGTTGGCCGCCTTTGTCGCTGTACTTCTCGCTGCTGTTTTTGCCGTGTTGCTGGCGGTTGCTGCTCCTGCTGCACTTGCTGATTCTTCTGTGCCTGTAGTTGTTTTTGTTGCGCAGTAGGCTTGAGTTGCGCTTCTTTCTGCATCAGCTCTAGATGCTGTCTCTCCTGCTCTCGCTTTCTTCTAGCTAGAGTCCGCGCTCTCAGCTCTCTGATTTCACGAAGGAGTTGTTTACTTCTCTCCCTCATGTCTTCGTATTCGCTTTGCTTGAAACGAACTATGCGTTCCAATTCCTCTTCTGAGTCAGAGGGCAGAGAGTCGTAGCTGTTGCTGCTGACAGCAAACATGCCTTCCCCTCCGTCTGACACGTACTGTACCGTGTCCTCGCCTTCTTCCCCTGACTCGGCTGCTGAAGTACTCGCCTCCTCGCTCTGCTCCTCCCCTTGCCCACCAACGGGTGAGGAATTGGTGTTGCGGCGCTTTGTATTTCAGGAGAATTTTTTTTTCTCCTTCTCTTTACTGCCCCTTCTACGGGCACCGTTGATATGCGGCCTAATTGCACCACCGGTTCCTGCTGGTCATTGCCCGCTTCTGGGAGCGCTGACCGATCGTTATCGCCCATTTTTTTCTCAACGGGGAAAAAAAAGGAGACTTTTTGTCCCCGGTGGGACTCGATACCCTTACAGTCAAGACTCTACCTACGCGGCTGACTGCTGTTGTTGGAAAACTCGCGTTAATTTTATAACTTCACTACTGTGATGCGTGATATGATTAGAGAAAGCCGAAACACTCACGAACTATTACCGCACTGTTCAATGGTCTGTGAACGACTCCTCTTCTAGCTGTGTGCGATGCGAACTGTGCATTCACCGCTGTTGACATCGGAGCGTACGGAAGTCAGAGTGATGGTGGTATATTTCCCAATTCCTCATTTGGATACAAAGTACTGAATGATCTGTTGAATTTTCTTCCACCAAAAATGTTGCCGAACACCAATTACTGTTGCAATCACTACCTATCACCGCACCCATAAACGCTAGGTTGTAAGACTGCGGTGCTGGAGGAGTATCTTCAATATTTTCATTTACCGATTCCTCGATGTTTTTCAGAAAATCGCAGAAAACATCGTTGGCTCTTGGGAGTTGGTGTTGCTACTTGTATGCCCTACTCGAAGAGGAATTGTCCACACTGCAGCGGGGAAAGTGAGTCCTTCTCGATTTGTCTGCAAAGAAATGAAAAAACAACCATTCTTTTTCTGAAAATTAATTAATGTGTTATTTTTTAATTCTGCCCATTTAAAAACGATCTACATATCTTATCAATTTCATAAATTATATGTCTTATTTAGCTCTTTGGCGATTTCATCCCGTTTCAAAACGTTTTTATATGCACGGGACTTCGTGTCGTATTAAAACGACTCCTCTCTTACCAGACAAATCACTTTTCTTCAAATGACATCTGAAAATAAGTTATTTTTATAATATTATAGTAATTATATTTAAAATTGCAATAGACGTACGGTTCAGATCTTATTTTGTTTTTAACAACTTTCCAAACTTCCTTTTTGTTCTGAATTCAAATTGATTTTGTCGTTAAAACAGAGTCAGCTGTTCATTAACGCACCAATCTGTCAAAAATGTTTCAACATGTTCGATAATGACAACGATGGTCTTACTCCTCTCACCGCTCTCATTTTGTACTTACGTGGGTCGCCGCAGTATTCTGTGCATGGCCATTGAATTGTGTGCGTTAAAAGCCAACGCAACGCACCATCGCACTATTGTGTATCAGGCATTAATTTGACACATATGACATATAAATAGGCTATATTTAATATTAATGTATTAAATTGATGCAAAATATTTCTCGAAATAATAGGTGGCATTAAATGTTTGCACACAATGCTTTTATCTGAACCCTGAAAGTGAACCTAATGAAAGCTCTTCGAGCAATAGCCATGAATCTCTCTTTCTTATCCTACAAAATCTACGAATAGGCCGCCATATTATGGTGGAACCATGGGTTTTTGTGAAAATGTTTGTGATTTACAAGATTTACCACTACTCTCACATTCCTCTCTCATGTAGGAGAAAAAATGGCCGAAGATGGATATCTCCTTGCTCTCTAATATCTGGAGTGGACTCTGAAAGAAAAGACCCAGAAATTTCGCACTGGTGGTTAGGTGTAATGTAGTGCCGCACAGCAGTTAGGGGTCAAATTGGGGGATTTTGTATCTTCTGGTGAAAAGTACGATATCCGTTTTTTGTGGCTTGACGCCGAGTCCGCATGTTTGTGTCCATGCTTCTAGCTTGTAGAAGGCATTCTGCATTACGTCTCTTAGAGTAGAGACGAATTTACCGGATGCCGCTATGGCAATATCATCCGCATAGGCAATAACTTTGCACCCTACCTGTGTTAGTATTAATAGCAGTTCATTTACCACTACGTTCCAAAAAAGGGGGGGTGGGGTGCCTCTATTAACTCCTCTATGGATCTTAGCGTCTCCCATTTGAAAGTGTGTTACTCTGCTGGTGAGTAGCTGATGAATGAAAGCCACTAGGGGCTTTCCGATCTCGAAATTGCTTCCGGGTTGATATTGTTAAAAGCACCTTCGGTGTCGAGAAATGTCACAAGTGTGTATTCTTTGAACCCGAGAGATTTTTCGATGGTGCTTCCACAATACATACGTATAACGACATTGGCGCAAAATTATAGTCAACTACACTTTAAGGATTTAACTCCGAACTAGTTATAAACAACTTTAAAACTAAAAGCATGCTTTAGCTTTTCTTCAAAAATAAACGCTTTTTAAACTGCCGCTAACTAGTCTGCTTTAACTTTACAACGTACTTATAAGTAATTTCAATCAAACACTCCTTAAAATAACAGTTCGGGTGAACAAATTCATCCGAACTATCAACAATCGTAATTTCACCACTGTCATTGACTTGTTTCGTGTTTTATTGTTTGTTTTTCCGGGTCTTAAAATCAAAACGCAAGAAATGGACACAAAGTATAAATTAAGGTATACATAATTAAAAATTAAAGATGGTGATGAAACCAAGGGATTAAATTACAGACTAAACGAGAAGAGGAGTATAATTGGGCCGGATAGATTTGTGTGTAATTATCAAAAAGAAGTCACGTAAAAGAATCCACTTTTCAAGGAGCTGCACTTCACTTATTGCATGTGCGAGTAAGATAATTAATTGCTTTATTGGGGTAGTGTTGTTCCGATGCTGATAGATTCAGGTTCTCGTCATAATCTTCTTAGCGAGGAAGATTGGGAGCACCTTTGTAGGGAAGGAGCTACAGTATTGCATATTCGGACGAAATAGGAAAACTAATTTGGAGCCGGAAATGACTCGCTTAAGGTAAGAACGCTTTTTGAAGCGACAATAGGGGTCAATAGAAACACTGATTTCATTTCTTCGTCCTATGTAATTGAGAACGAGAGACAATCGCTTTTGGGCCGGGATACTGCCATTAAATTCAGCGTCTTAAAACTAGGACTTGATGTCGATCGGATCGATAACCTGCGACCATTACAGAAAACAAAAAGCATTACTATTTCCCGACAAATTATTGAGTTAGTAAAGCCGGTTCAACAGCCATTACGAGGGGTTCCAGCAGCTGTAGAAAAAAAGTGGAGGCAGTTGCTCAGGAACGTTATCATAGAACGTGTATCGGGATCGAGACTACTACTATTGTAATAGTTTTTAAAGAATTCTACGACATAAGGGAAGGGCTAACCTCGCTATATTACGGGAAAATTACCCACTGCCAACGTTTGACTTGTTTATGACCAGACTAAAGGGTGCGAAGTTGTTTTTGAGGTTAGATTTGGAAAGCGTTTTCCACCAGTTCGAATTAGATGAACAAGTCGAGACAAAACGACATTTATCACGTCGAAAGGGATATTCAGATATAACGATTGTTATTCGGAGTTAATTTGGCCCCAACAATTTTTCAGAGGCAGATGGGAAATATCTTGGCCGGTGTAAGAATGCCTAAAATTTATAGATGACATTGTTAACCGAGGATGAACATGACGCTAACCTTGAGGGTGTGTTGGAAATCTTCATTGAGTATAATGTGGTGTTAAACGAGAATAAGTGTGTCCGGAAGTTAAGAACATGAAGTTCCTGGGATATATTTTGTCCACAGACGAGATAAATCCAGACCCTGAGAAAGGTAAGAGTGTCCTAGAATTCCGACCACCACCACCATAGCAAAGAAGAGGGAAGAATTTTCTTAAGGCTGGTGACATACCTTGGTAAATTTATTCCTGTTCTTAGTGATATAGCAGAGCCGGTTAGGAAGTTTACAAAGAAAGATGTTAAATTCGATTGGAGACAGAGCCAGAATGATTTTTTTCATAAATGAAAAGGACAGTTGACAAGAGTACCAAAGAATCGGATTCGATTAATAGCCGGTGCTAGCCCAGTAGCTTTAGTCGCTGTGCTCTTACAATATGAGGGTGATATCCCCCATGTTATATCGTTTGAGAGTAAAACCTTGTTTGAGATCGAAAGCAGGTATTCACAAATAGAAAAGTAGAGTCTTGCGTTGGTTTGGTCAGTGGAACAATTTTATTATTACTTGTCTGGTACAGAATTCGAATTGGTTACAGACCCTAAAGCATTAGAGGCCATTTTAGGCCAACGTCGAAGCCTCCAGCCCGCATTGATCGATGGGTCTTGAGGTTGCAGTCCTTTAAATTTGAGGCGGGAAAATTAAACATTGCCACTTCGTTTTCAAGATTATGCAGAGGGGAACATCCAAAGACGTTTTGACGAACAATGTGAAGGGAACATTTGCGCAATAAACGAAAGAGCTATACCAAAAGCATTGACCATAGCTGAAGTAGAAGAGTATGCTGGTGCAGACGCGGAATCGGTAGAAGCAATAGATAATGCGAAATGTTGTGCATATGGATGTTTTTCTTTATTCTTATTGAGAAAGAAGAATAAACTATTTCTTCTTTTATTGATAGAAAAGAAGAGGTGAATCTGGAGGTACATACATGTTGAGGCAGATGAATCCTTTCAAGAAATACATTCAGACTCCGCAGATAATCATGCCACGAGATACTCTTTGTGGAAATACTTTCATTCCTTGTTTAGTTTTGTTGTTTGTTCGCTTTTTTGGATAAATAACACATACACCTTTTATTTGAAGCAAAACCAAATATTTGGTGTTACATAATTAAATTATGGTGTTTTCTGAAGTGCCGCATTTTGAAATTGTGTTTTTTCTGCCTGTGAAGATGAAGAATTCTAACTTCATGTCCTTATTTTTATTGTAAATATGGAGCCCATGCTCAGTATTTTTGATTTGTAACAATTTGCGTACAATTTGCTTTTGCTGTTACCATACACCAATTGTAAACCTAACTCATCGAATTTTGATTTGAAACTGAGTTGATTTTAGTTTGAGTGCCTTTGGAATCCGCGTTTGACATTTAGAACAAGATGAACCTACAAATACAAATATTTATAATAAACACTTTTTCTATCCTAATATTACACAGTACCTTTAATAAGTGAAAGATTAAATTCGCTTAGCGTCCGGTATATACAATAAAGTTCTCGAAGCTGGTAGTTGATTTGGGCGAGTTATTAAATTGGTATTTCAGAATACAAAATTACGGCCTCCTCAAGACTGATCCGGTCAAGTCGGATATTCGCAGCGAAGAACTGCTACCCTCTCATGTGGAGGTATAGTGTACTTTTTTTATGTTGTGAATGTGTGTTTTGTGTCTTAAGACGGAATAATTATAGTGTAATGAATGCATACATTAAATATACGGAGAAGAGAAGAATCAGTAGCAGCTATTTCGTCCTCTATAGTCATGATTCTCGAATATTTCGTCTGTCTATTCTCTGTTTGATTGGCATTATATGTACAGAAGTAATTGAGTTGGCTACATCTATTTCCAACAGTTCCGATACCTTTTGGCTTTAACCATTTACAACCCATTATTTGGGAGCCAAGGTGAAGTTTGAATTATTCTTCCAAGGGATAGCAATAAAAAGTGTATTGTAAATAGTGAGCTATGTATGTGATCTGCACGCTGTAATTCGTTTTTTTAATTTATCCACGCCATATTGTTTTAAAACAATCGGTGCAGACTCGACGTTTTGTCGCTAATTTTTTCTATGTAAAGCCACAAATCATTTTTTTAATTGACCTTAAGGAATATTCCCTCTTTGACTTTGTACGAATCAAGAGCAGTAATCGTCATTTGTTCTGTTAGTCTTCGCTTTGTTAAAAATGATTCGTTTATTTGGACTGTTACACTTTCTCCTCCAAGCATTATATTTGTGAGATCCAATTATTTCAGCTATTTCTATTTCTGTAGTCATCATAAATGGTGCCACAAGCTAGTTACCATTGACCATTTCACCAATCGAAATAGTACGTCGGGTACGAAGGGTCCAACACAAGCAGTTTTTACATAAATAACTTAACTTATATGCAGAATTAAGGTTGTAGGTTTAGAAAATAAGTATAGTACATCCTTGTAAGTACGCCGATGTTTTTTTTTTTTGGGGAATTGTGTTCAACTGAAGTAATTTTGCTTTAATCTACCAAACGGGGCAAGACAGTTCTCCCCATATAATAGTAAAAAATCGGATTATTGACCACTCTAGTAGAATCGCAGTCGATACTGAGAATCTGGAAGGATCACTTCTGCAGACTGTTTAACGGCGAAGAGGACACCAATACCGCTGTCATTCACTAAACGCAATGTACGACGATAGAAGAGAACTCCGTCCTGTGTGAGCGCCTGAAACCATTAGTCAACAACATGATAGGTCCCTATCAGTGCGGTTTCAGGGCTGAGAAGTCCACTATCGATCAAATCTTCACATTACGGCAGATCCTCGAAAAAAACCAAGATATGCAGATCAACACCCACCACTTATTTGTCGACTTTAAGGCCGAATATGAGAGTGTGCATAGAGACGAGCTAGCGCTCCGTGCAATTGCTAGCATGCGCGGACGACATTGACGTGATTGGCTGAGATCAGCGAACCGTCAATGAAGCCTACGCTAGTATTGAAACAGAGGCGGCAAAAATGGGCTTAGCGGTGAATGAGGGCAAAACAAAGTATATGCTGTCATAAAGAAAGGACACACAACACTGACGACTCAGCCAGAACGTCACCATAGGCAGCTACAACTTCGAGGTAGTAAAGGACTTCATCTACCTTGGCTCCCAAGTTAATAGTGCGAACAACATCAGTACCGAGATTAAACGCAAAATACCTCTTGCCAACCGCTGTTTCTTTGGGCTCAAGAGGCAATTGAGTAGTAGAGCCCTCTCTCGAAAGACCAAGCTCCCATTATATAAGATCTTGATCATCCCTGTCCTGCTGTATGGCGCGGAAGCTAGGACTATCTCAAGAGCGGATGAAGACGCACTTGGTCTCTTCGAGAGAAAAGTTCTGCGTTCAGTCTTTGGTCCTGTTTGCGTTGAAGGTTCCTGGAGAAGAAGATTCAACCACGAATTGTACGTTCTGTACAGCGACATGAGTTTAGCCAGACGTCTACGGATTCAACGCCTAAGATGGCTAGGCCATGTTGAGCGCATGATCAACACTGCTCCAGGCCGAAGAGTCTTCGACTCCGAACCAGTGGGGCGGACGACCACAAACCCGATGGCCCACTCAAGTGGAGAAGGACCTCAAACACCTTGGAGTGCGCCCTGAGTGTAGTGCCACAAGAAGCAACAGAAGAACAACCGCCGTGAATTCTTGGCGCCGAAGTTATCATACTCTGCTCGTTTTCGGAATAGGATTGACCAGATCCACGACGGTCCTACGCTGGCTGTAACCACCGTCAGTCACCCACTTCAATCCTACCACCCAGAAGACTCGAATGCCCAGATACACAATGCAGGTTTAAACCCCTTTTAGTTTACAGTTGAGTCTATCTTTCACAAATTGAATGTCTCACTCAGAGATTGAGCAATCTCTTGGAATTCGTCCATTCGTTTGGATTTGACTTTGAAACCGAAGGGATTGGATACAAAACTTAAAACAATTTTAAGCCTTCACTGTGAAACTGTGCATTAGTCCTTGCGTTTGAATTTAAATTCCATTTAAAAGCACCCAAGTTATCTCCAGAAATGAAACACACATCTACGAAACACAACTGCAAAACTGCTGTGAATATATTCGCAACATGTTTAGAAACTAATTACCAAGTTCTGTATCTTCAAACTGAACTGTGATGTAGTTCTCTGAAAGAAATCATTTTTCATACTTTTTTCAATATGAACTGACGCTTCCTGGATAACTAACGAAACTCAATCTGCTCCTGCTGCACTGCGAAATACTTTCGTAAACATGAATTCGAGCTCCGACCGTCGCGAACATCTTGTTTACACAGCTGCGGTGGTACTCAGTCCAGCGATGCCGCATCGTCTAATGCATTTCTATCCCTGCTTCCTATTCGCACAATTGAGAAGACGCCGCAACAAAAAAATAAATGAACAACGAAAACAAAAACACAGACACACCAGAGGAGGGATATCGCACCCTTCAGAATTTGAAAAATTTATATTTTGACACCCTTGTACAATTAAGACTGCCTAATGGTGGTCGTGGCGATGGTGATGCAATTATTTGACAAATCCCCACCGACAAAGAACGACAGGGAAAATTTCAGCTAAGCAAATATTTGATTTTAAAATTCTTTTGGTTTCAAACGTGTTTTTTTTTTGTATTTTTCAATACACTAATCGAAAACTAGGACGAAGGACGGAAAGGACGTAACATCTTTATTGGGTTCTCAGTCTAATGCTGAAAAATTATGCTGGTACACATCACATTTGCTGTTTGCGGACGTATTAAGGACTGTGTTCTATGGCAGTAGTGCTAGCTTTGAAGAGATTTTATTTTTTATGGCGCGGTCCGCATGAAAACATATCATTAATCATGTTGAGGTAGGTTGCGAGTGGCGTGTGTGACAGGTAATGCGAGTTCTTAATGAATTAAGGGCAAATTCCCATATTTCAACATGTATATGAATATGTGTACAAATGATGTCCAATCAAGGAATTTTCTACGTTCACATGGGTATGATTTAATGAAGTGCAAGAAGATATTTCCTAATTCCTTGTAATTTTAATTTTAAGCTTGATTTCAGATAGTTTAACATATTGTGCAGTTAGTAGTAGAAATATAAATGGAGACCAGATACCTTCAATGGAGCATCACTCAATGACCATCTGCTGGTGAGCCCCAAACTACAGCAATACCAGCAATACAATGGTATATTGTCGACATGATTCTGCTCTGGAGGAGTTTCTTGTACACATTTGCAGCCGCTAACCGAATGCAAAAACGGACAGAAATTATACAATTAATGTCTGGAGATATAAACAGGGACAGTTAAGGGATGTTCCATTCACAAAAAAGGCGACACTACCTCTTGCAACAACTACAGAGATATATCCCAGCTCAACGTCGCCTACAAGATCCTATCCAACGTGCTGTATGAACGTCTAAGGCTGTTTTGCACCACACTAATCCGTACTAGTGCGGTTTCCGCTTCTGCAAATCGACTATGGACCAAATGCTGGAGAACAACATCGAGTTTGAAATTGATACTCACCATTTTTTTTGAAGCCGCATACAACATCATTCAACTCAAGGGACTTTTCGAAGCGATGACTGAATTCGGGATCGCGGGGAAAAAATTGATCCGGTTGTGCACCGCGCTAACACATACGCTATGCACAATGCAGTTTGGTCCAACCTCTGAACTGTTTGATACCTACACCAGATTTCGGCAAGGAGACTCGCTGTCTGTGTGACTTCTTCAATGTGGTACATGATGCAGAACAAGTGCGGAAACAAGGAAGGCTTCCACGGATCTTCTACAAGTCAGTCCACCTGGTAAAATATTAAAATTTAAGCTTGCTGATGACATCGACATCGTCGCGTGGTCCCAACGTACCGTAGTGGAAGCTTTCAACGGAGAACAGGCAGAACGACCTGGTCTTAAGATCAATGAGGACAAAACAAAATATGGTATATGCTGTCGACCAAGAAACGTTTCGTCACACACCACCTAGAACAAAATATCTCAATGGAAACCTGCAAGTATGGGTTAGTAAGGAGTTTATCTACCTCCATAAATAACATCACGGTGGAGTTCCGCGGTAGAACCACCCTTGGCAACCGATGCTCTTCGGTCTGTAGAACAATTAGTTCAAAGCAACTGACTCGAACGATCAAAATCATGATCTAAAAAACTCTAACTGTGCTTTATGGAGTCGAAAGGTGGACGCTAAGCAAAACTACAGAGCTGATTCTTGGTACAACGCTCCAGAAAAGACAGTTTTCGAATTCGAGACTCCTGGTACGAGAAAGAGAGGATAACCAAATCTCCGGTATAAAAACCAAGTCATCGCGGACGCAAGACAGTTGGTTATTAATGACAAGGCCTTCAACGACTGAAGATAGCGATATCTTAAGCTCGGACCCTGCATGGGTCTTAGGAAAGTATGATTCGAACGAAGAAACTCCTATGAAACTTCAACAAATTCGAACCATTGCTCTCTGTTTGGTCTATAATTTAACCATGAATCGTCTTACAAACGAACAACGCTTGCAAATTATTGAATTTTATTATCAAAATGCGAGATTTGTTAAGAAAGTCCATCGCGCGCTTCTTCCATTTTATGGTCAGTTTAATCGACCCACTGAAGCGGCTGCATGACATGTGACGAATGACAACAAGACGGTGCCACATGGCACACAGCACACGCAACAATGGGCTTATTGAGAGGCGAGTTCGGTGAACATTTCATTTCACGTTCGATTGACCGCCTAGATCGTGCGAATTAACGCCTTTAGACTATTTTTTGTGGGGCTATGTTAAAGCTCATGTCTATACAGACAAGCCCACTTCAATTGACGCATTGGAAGACAACATTGAAGCATTTATTCGTGAGATACCGGCCGAAATGTTGGAAAGAGGAAAGAGAAGAGCTTTTAAAACATCAGCTTTTATTCATTAACAGTTTACTGCACAGTTGGAGGATGTAATTGTCAATTGGCAAGATCTTCGCTTCTTCATAAATCCTTTTTGGTAGGATGAATTCCAGTGTGGAGACTGGTGCACATTCTTAAAATCTTCCTTTCTGCCAGACGGAATCTCTCCATTCCACCCCAATGGTGATTTATTGTATACCAGTTCGGGCATCAGTATGTTATGACTGGTCTGATAAGTTGCCTATAGATAAGCACCTTCAAAACTAAGACCGGCAAGAAGATGCGCTGTCTTGTGATGTTTTCATTTTGGTACTCGAAAAGAGCGGGCAAAACTGAGCACGGAAGTCACTACCAACTACAAGACAGCCCAACTGTTGAGATATTCAAATGACATTGACGTTTCTAACGAGCCGTAGTGGAAGCATTTGCGGCAATTGAGGAAAAAGCCATGCGATCAAATATATTCTTTAAGAAACGTTTCCGGAGTCGAAAGCTAAACCCTAAGCAAAACTGTGTTTAGCAATGCTGATTGCTCAGTACACTTGTACGCCAACGATGTTCAATTCAAAATCATAATGAACTTCCTTCTCTTATGAACAGCGAGCTACAACATATTCAACATTGGTCAACGAACTTGTTCTAGAATATATCCCTGACATTTATCTAAGTTACTGTTAATTAATACTTTGTAATACTGACTCGCTCTCCATACCTTTTAATGAATATGAACATAGCTCTGCTTATGCCAGTCACTTACTAGACTCTTCAAGGTTATCTACATTAACCCCACAAACTGTATTTTCCATCATTGGAATATTTGTTCAACAAGCTAATCTTAATCAGCTCAAAAAGATCTATTAATTAAACAACTTTTCACGATAAAGTTTTCCATACTATAAAACCTGGAATTTTTTACGTTCTAATATTTAGTTTGTATTCAATCACTGAGATTTCTTCAATGTTGACTAGTTGAATGGTGTCTGCTGAAAACCTTGAATTCTTCGCAGCAAATTACGACCGGCTCCTATTGCTTTAGTGGCCCCTTGCTTGTCCACCGGTGGAATGGTAATCCACCCGTGAAATTTCCAGTATTGATATAATTTTCGCCGTTTCTTTGACGGCTTCCACTTGAAAACACTGCTATAGTTAGGAACTCTGATGGAGCATGTTTAACAATTCCGGGAATATACTCGCGCACGTAGCCTGTAGCACTTTCGATCCATCTGTGTAAAAGTGGATGGTCAAGTTCTTGGTGGGGTTAATTTGTTATTCACTCCTTTGTTTTTGGGAGAGATGGTGCTAACCCGATGTCTGTTTCGAAGTCAAGGAATAGAGGAGTATTTGACTTGTTCTATTTATAATCAACCCAGTTTACTACTAGCCAAGCACGTCCTTCTCTGATATTCGCTGGTTTTGTCCCCATTGGGTACTGACTACAGAACACTTTTAGACAGTACCCTTATTTCAAAAGAATAGCTGCACCAGTTGTAATTTGGAAGAAAGGGATGCTTTTACGTTCATTATGGGCAAGTGTCCAATCCTAAGGGAAATTTATTTCATTCGAAACGACTTGTTAGAACAAAAATTGATATTGCACCTTAACAAAATGTACATGTCAACTGAAAGTATATGTGGGTAAATACGAAAATATAGTCGCCGCTGATCTAGAAAGTAGTAAGGATTATAAAATTGTACTACCGAGCCATCAAGAATCTTACTATGGCTTGAAACACTGTTATCTATATTATTTTACACACATATAAGGACATGAATCTAGATTCAAAAAAGGTCAGAACTACAGTCAAACTTCGTCGAACATCCATAACTTGAATATTAGTTAACTCGAATGAAAATGGGTGGCAAAATTTAATTTTTCTTCGATAACTCGAACGTCTTTATAACAATTATTTGGCGTCACCTTCGATAGGCCGAGTTCTGAATGAATATAGTCGTCTGGCTAGTTTTAAAATGGAAGTCAACAAATTCCTGAAGGGGATTCTTAAAAACAAAGAGGACATAAAGCCATACCTTCACCTCAACGACAATTTTTAAGTTTTTCTTAACATCAAATGTTTACAGTTAAAATCATTTATTTTAAGCATACGTATAGGTTATGTCGAAATAAATAGGATGAGATAAAGTTTAGCTTAGAGTGCTTGCCAAGGGCCAGTAAGTTAGAATGGTTTCCGACTTCTGAAAGTTGATATTCAACTTCCAGTCATCGCAATCTCTCATGAATGAATTGAAGTCACCCTGCGCGAGCGTAGTGATGTCCTCGATCTTTTTGCCTGATCTGTACACGATCAAGTCGTCGGCATACGCAATTGCAGGATCGGCGATTTAACCGGTTGGAGACCATTTTTAATTTCAAAAATACCTGCAGAGGTCACGTTGCCATTCTTGACGACGAGTAGGTACAGCAGTGGCTTACTAATGCCTAGCCGATTGAGCTTGTAATAGAGTCCTTCTAAAAGCCTCCTTCAAACAGACACCCGTGCATTGTTTCTTGCTCTTGTTCCATTAGATATCCGACACCAGTTTCGACGCGGCATGAATAGTGTCATGCGCCGCTCTGAAACCGAATTGGTTTTCCAGAATTATATGTTTGTCCTCTGTCCAGTTGATCAGAGCTCTATTTATCACCTTCTCGAATATCTTGCTGATGTTCGGAAGGAGACTAATTGACCGGAGGTTGAACGGATTCGAAGAATCTTTTCCTCGCTTGGCTATGGGCTGTACAATCGCGGTTTTCCAATGCTCCGGATAATGTGCATTATTCAAAGCATTGTTAAAAACTATTGTGTACATAGTTACCAGGGGGATGTGTCTTAGCACAATGTTGGAGATCCCGTCGATTCCAACCGACCCCTTCCAACGCTTGAAGATCTGAATTCGAAATGTACGGGGAAACGCAACATCCTCTGCAATACCATTGTGCTGCTGTCGTGGGATCATGTATCCACTTGAACAAACTGTGTTATCCAGTGTGAGGGTTCAGGGTCATTGCTCAATTATCGAATATGCACAGCTGGGTGCAGCAATGACAGCAACAGTAATGTAATGTTAAACACAAATGGAGGATAGTTTGTTTCAGCCGCGATTCATCAGAGAGCGAATAGAAAATTTATTGGAACTTTGTTAAGCATTGACATTAATGACAAATGAAAAAAAAAAAAACAACCTATGCATTATAATAGTGTTTTAAATGTCATATAGGAATAAAAAGTATAATGAACTATAATACTATTTTAAATATTATATAAATATATGCAAATTTGTATATTACTTGGTAAACCGAAGTTTTTATAACACACAACGTTTTTCGTGGCAAGTTATGTTTCGAGTTTTGCGGCAATTTTATTTAAATCTAATCTTTCCTCTTATTCTTATTTTTGTTCAAAAGTATTTGTTTTCATCTCGGGCTTGAACTAACTGAACTAACATTGAAATCTAGAAACAGTCAGAAATTTATTTTCTATTTAATAAATCTCTAATAACAACAATATTTTAAGCCGAATTTGAAAACATGCACATGTTTCCATCCCATGTTTTTTCAACTGTTTCATTTTAAAATGCGAAGTTTTAAGTTCCGTCCTCAAATCAGTGCATCCTATGTACATATCCACCCATCAAGCGGACAATAGTACATACATAGGTATATTGAAAGAGGATCAAAAACGAATTATGTCCTTGTCATTGAGGAAAGGAATTAACTCACAATTTACTTTGCGCAATCGCTTGAATACTGTCATTGAAATGAGCTTATACGCTCGAAAGGGCAATCGCACACAGGAATCTGGTTCAATTTTGGTTTGAGATTAACATTTCTTCCACACGCGAAAAAGGGAGACCGCCACCGCCAGAGAGAGAGACATCCGATCATTCACTTGTGTAAAGTGCCAACAGGATCAGTAAGAGATATCCACTCTAATCTTTGCGTGCGGATCTTTAGGGTGTTATAAGCCTGCGATGTTGTAATTGAAAATCAGAGAGCGAATAGGGGAATACTGGAAGTCCTCCTTTTTTCATTTTTGTTGCTTACTCGGTTTAAATTAATCAGTTCCACAATTGAAGTTGTCTTTTCGAGAGGGGTGGGTAGGTTGTTGTTGTTTTTTTCTCGTCAACTGAAAAACAAATCCGTTTCCTTTTTTATAATCAAATTCATTTCATGTGGAATTAATATAGTGGCTGTTTTTTGTTCGCGCTTAAAGTGTACGTATGAATGTGTACCTATGTCGGACGTTAATAAAGGTGAACCCTGATGATGATTTCAAAACGACGCGACGGTCTGAGGGATTAAGTGTTTTGACGAGTTTGAAGTGCTTTTTAAATAGATCTCTGATTTATATCTCGATTGTTGTACAAAGAGAAGGGAACTATAAATTGAGGTCTATATACAGTTCTTATTAACAGGAAAAATATGACGATTTGAACGATGCAGTAAGACGCAATCTAGAGCGTAGTCGGTATTATTCTAACACTGATGGATATAAAAGAACTTGCAACTGCACGATGAAAATATACTCTGTCGTAGAAGCATTTAACAAACCCAATTATTATCATATTCTTCTTCATGGGGCGTTGCTTAAAGATTATTGTTTAAATTGAAGCCGCCAGATTACAAAGTTTTTCGAATTTAAAGACGTTTCGAGATCTTCTTCGATCGAGTCATCAACTTCGAACTTCGATTTTTCGGTACATCTTCTCACTGGTATATCCTTCAGTACAGAATAATGACGACTGTGCACTCTCCCTAAGTCGAATTGTCACGGGATATCTAAGTTAGTTCGAATTAGTGGATGGTTTTTTGTATGGAGAATTAAGGAGAATGGCTAAATATGACAAGCAAAAATATAGATAGAAGTTAGATAGAAATTCGGCTTATGGGGAGTCTAATGTATGAGTCGCTACACGCTTTAAATTTTCTTTGGAATAATGCTTTGGATTTAACATTCGCCTACGCTGAGCCACTAACTGTTGATGAAACACTGGACATTGATGTATCTATTGAAGAAATAAAGGATGTGATCTTAAGTGCTAAAAATGGGAAAGCACCAGCTGAAGACGGAATCACATACGAATATTTTAAAAATGCAAATTCTCTACAACTACAACTGCCCCTCGACATAGCAGAAAACTACACAGCAGACAACTACACATTATGAATACGATGGCCAAAATGTTCTGCGGCATTTTCGTAAAAAGGCTAGAAAGATGGATATTCTAAGCGATTTACAGGCTGGCTTTAGAAAAGGATATTCAACTGTAGATCAGATATTTACTTTGACATCCATTGTCAAAGCGTATTAAGCTCAAGTTAAAAAAGTTTACTCTTTTTGTTGACTTTAAAGCTGCCTTTGACCTTGTTAATAAAGAAATGTACACAGTTTTGGATGATACTACTTATTCAGAGTGGTTTGAAACGAATACAGGTGTGAAACAAGGACGCCTTCTCCGTGCACTGCTGTTCTCTATGTATACAAACGATATAGTCGATTCGCTGCCAGGAGGTGTTATTGCTAATTCCACAATCAATGTGTTGCTATATACAGATGATCTCGTCGTACTTGCAAAATCTCCGGAACATATGCAACTAATGACCAACCGCCTATCATGTTACTGTAGGAGATGGGGCTTAAAAATCAATACAGAAAAGTCGAAAATGATGGTTTTTCCGCGATCTCTAAAATCCACATAAAAAGACAATGGGAATACGATGTTGAACTTGATGTACACACACCGTTAAAGAGATCAAATATTTGGGAGTAAAACAGAATCCAACTTAAAATTTCAGTAAGCATCTTAGAGATAAAGCAAATAGCTGTCAAAGTCTGCTTAATCTTTCGTGGAAAAATGTGTTGTACAACAAAAAAATTGATATATCCTTAAAATATATCCCAGTCGTTACATCCACTCTCTGTTATGCGTCGCAATGAGTATAAGAAGCATTCCAAACGAACTTCATTAAAAAACTCTTCAATCTCCCACTAAATACACCTAATTACGCTATACACTTAAAACAGGTCTACCAAAATTGTCACTCGACACACTCAAGTCACAGGCTGTCTTCATACTCAAGATTTGCAGATATAATGATTCAAAAATAGCACAGAAGCTGTTTTGTTGCAAGGTGGCAAACTATTAGTAACGACTGTGGCGAGACTCTACATATTGATATGGACAATCTACGTGTTTTGAAAAATAAACTATACCGCTTTAATAACCAACGTAAAACAAAACAACACGCAAAATACGTCGAAAATAAAGGCTCTGTAAGCAAGATACTACAGTCGACTAAATTATGATCAGAACCAAAGGAACTATTTTCATGACTCGTTTATATCTCTGATATCTCTGATATTCAAAGCAATATGTGAAGTTCTTTTACTAAATGGTAACCCCTAAAATGGAAAGTTTAACTAATTCTGTACGCTTTGTAATCTGAAATCGAAGGAAGACTGCTTTCATATTATAAGTATATATAATAATATATATAATATACACACATATATTCAAACCACAAAGGATATCCTTCTTCGGGAAACAGATATTAACAATGCTTGAAACCCTACAACTCTTAAACGAATGTGACTGGAAAATTCATTTGAGTTTCTTAAAAGCAATTTATTTATACAGAATGCTGTCAATGACTGAATGTACTTGAATTGTAACTTAAGTTTGAACGTAAAGATATAAAATACACATTTAGAATTCTGCTAACCAGGCCGCCGGCGTAGCCATAGTTCTTAAATTCATCTTACATAAACTATCTTTTTGTTATGAATTATTAATAAATGAACTTACTTACTTACTTACTCATGAGTAGATGACAAAATGCTGATAGGCATTCTTATTACAAACTAATGAAAAAATGCTTCGTTTCATTGATCTGTATAAAATATGATTCCACAAGGTCCACAAGTTTGATCTGAGGTACCATTATATTATTGTATTATTTTAATCAATTGAAGTATAGAAATTGGCTTGATTTTTCTGTCTCAAACGAAATTTAAGGAAATTGGGTAACAGCAAAATCCCAAAAGCTTAATGTCTTGTATGTTTGTTCGTCAAGCGCTGGCCGAAGTCCACCAAAAATTTGTTCGTAAGGAATTTAATGTCTGGATATACATTTGTTTAGAAGACACTTAGTAGGTGCTTTGTTAGTATTGTTTTTCATCAGGTATTTGAACTATGTCTTTGCCACTTTTACAGATACTTCACCTTTGGCAACTTGTAGACTAAGTTCCATTCAATCTTAGCAAAAAGTTGTCTGTGTATACTAATAACCGAATGACAACGCTGTGTTCGTATTCCAGGCAATGAAATTGTCAATGAGCTATATAGAATAGAGGTGGGTTAGCCACTACCAATTAAGCCCCTACTCCTCAATTCAAGTAATACACAACATATTACTTACAGATACGATCATTGTCACTAATCAGAGGTGAATGGACTAGATACTTGTACGACTTTAATTGCTATGTAGCATGCTATCAATCCTATAAAGCAAAGTACACCCTCTCCATCATCAAGGTCGTAAGGATTATGCTAGCCTCACATTTAAGAAGAATGAGAGCCCCATACAATAATGTTTGCAGAAGCTATATATAAACCATACTACACAACCACGAAACCTGTTCAGCCCTCACAAGCCATAGAAACAATTCGCTAGAGAACTGCACATTCAGCAGCCTAGCAGAAATGTCCAACATTAATTTCAGGAAACAGCAAAGAATCTCTGTATGCTTGTCAAGTGTGAAGAAAAAAAAATGGACAATCGCCGAAGAGATCATGTGGATGTCTGCAGGTACTCTTTTAGGTTACCGAGAAGTTCCAAAAGCGTGAGCGACGTACCAATCCATTCGCCCAAGAGACCGGATTACCTTGAACATTTTTTTCGACATTCGACATACGAATCAAATCTCCGTAAAGAAAAACTTGTACATTTTATTGTAATAAATGTCAAAAAACACTCGGTGTTCCACTGTACCTAATACGTGGTTAACCCCTAACATCCCCTGATTTTACCCGAGAAATATAAGAAACAGAGTTGGTGGGTACAGTGATTGTAACAGTCAAGTCCAAAATGTCAACTGAATAGGACTTGTATTAATCTCATCACAAAGAAAAATAACCTACCCCAGTAAATTAACTTATTTGGTAGTGAAAATCGTTATAAAAGTAAACGAACATCCTGTATGTAAGTAGACTAAAGTCAAATCAAACAACTGACCGAAGTAATGCATTGAAAAATTTGAAAATATCTTTTACTATTTTCCATACCATTCCACTGCTCTTCTTATTTTTCTAATGGGGGTGATGCTTGGAATCAGCCAACACGCCTCTCCAATTTCGCACGCTAAGTTGGCGTTGTCGAAATCGAAGACTCTTCGCGCTGAAGCATGTTTTAGCATTAGCTTCGAGAGAAGGGCTTACTACTCAATTGCGTCTTGAGCCCAAAGAAACAGTGGTGGGTAGATGAAGGATGAATTATGAAGATGAAGTCCATAATGACCTCGAAGTTGTAGCTGCCTATGGTGATATTCTGACCCAATCGTCGATGTTGTGTGTCCTTTCTTAATGACAGCATATACATTTAGCGCTAATCCCATTTTCGCTGTCTTCCTTTCAATGCCATTGACGGCTCGCTGATTTCGATCAACCACGTCAATGTCGCCCGCCTATGCTACTAAATTCACAGCTCTTTTTAAGATCGCGCCTCTTGTGTTGGCGAGTGAGTTTTACACGACCTTCTTCAGGAAGATGTTGAAAAAATGACAAGACAGCGCGTCGCCTTGCCTTAAAACTTGTATTGAGTTCTGCATCGCCAGCCTGCACAACCTGACTAGTTCAGAAGGCAGTTCTGTAAAGCTCGTCTCTAGGCATGCTGTCATACGCGGCCTTAAAATCGACAAATAGGTAGATATTCGAGGGTCTGCGTAATGTGAAGATTTGATCGATGACTGACAAGGACCTATCAGGTTATTGACAAATGGTTTTAGGTGCTCACATAAAAAGGCAGAGAAGATGACGATGGTGATGTTTAGGATATTGGGCGCAGTTGAGGAGGTTTTCTTTCTTGTGGATCGGGCAAAAGATATTGAGATTCACTCGTCGGGCATGCTTTCCGCCGACCACATCTCTTGACTTCGTCTAGATCGGGGGGACGGAATTCTCTTATATTGTCGTCCATTGCGTGGAGTGGAACTTTCTGCCTGACGGCGGTATTCGTGTTGCCTTCGCCGTTAAACAGTCTCCAGAAGTAATCCTTCCAGATTCTCAGTATCGAATGCCACTCTACTACGAGTTATCAGTCTTCGTTCCGACAGGCTTCTGTCCGATTATTGTACCCTTTAGATAGTTGTTTTAGCCGTTGGTAATACTTGCGTCAATTTATATGCTGGTTGCTTTGCTGAATGCGCCTGCAGGCACTCGCTGTCAAACCAGGATTTTCTTCTGGGTAGCGTTTAAAAACCCAACACATTAAAGGCAGCTTCTCTAATAGCGCTTTGACAACGGTTCCACTGTTCGTCGATCTTTTCGCCTGGCAGGTTTGGACTCTCTGAGAGCTTCAGAGAGACTCGATCGGAAAAGTTCCTAGCGGTCGATTGCGATCGAAGCTTTCCGACGCCAAATTGTTGTGCTCCTGCTGTACTCCGTTGTAATAGCAATATCCGAGTTCTGACCTTGGCTGCAACAATATAATGGTACGAATCGATTTAATTATCAAGGGACCGCCCGGTACCTTTGCGAATGTTGAGGTACGGGAACCGCGTACTGGCTACAGAAAGCCTTTATCCCGTTACGAAGTCCAAAAGTGAGTCCATTCTCAGACGTGTTGTCCTGCCACGTGATCGGCCGCCTTATGTTGAAGACTATAGTTCTTCGAACATTAAGTCATTTAAAATGGATTTTAGAAAGAACAATTCTAGAACCAATTCTTTCGCGGCATTAGCAAATCTACCGACTTCGGACAATGGAGATATCGACTGTGATGAATTCTTAAGTCCCACTGTTTCCAATAGAAAAGCAAACATCTCCTCGGTGTGTGTTTTGCAAAAGACTATTAGTGAAGACCATGCTTTACTTCGTGAAGCCCAAATTATCATTTACTCTTTGAAAAAAATGCCCATTGGCATTAATATTAATTTCGATAGTGTTGTTTCCCACAATAAACTTTGCACTGTGTTACAATCTAAAAATATGCAGTTTTCCTACCAACGTCAAGGTCATTTAAAGTTATTTTGTATGATCTAGATGAAATTTATTTATATATTATTTTTTGTATGTATTCATTTAGTTATTTATTTATCTTTATTCATGTATTTATTTATTTATTTATTTATATATTTATTTTGCCGTATATTTATTTATTTATTAATTCATTCATTTATTTATTTACTATTTATTGCAATAGCTTCAAAAATTACTTCAATACCAATTAACAATAGAACCATTGTTTCATCACTGAGTTTCGCAACATCTTCTCTCTTCCCTCCAACCTTAAATGCATTACTTTTTATTTTTTGTTTTTCTCTCGTTTTAATGAAGCTTTTTTAGTGGCTTTTCCTTCTAAAATTGAAAAATTATGTGATATTATTTTAAACAATTGTATTTCGTGGTGGCCCGTGAAGTTATGGGTATGTGCGTCGACCCCAACCTCGACGTCGTAGTTTCGATTCCTGCTCTGTGCGACGAAAAACGAGTCACTGACAATGCTCAAATAGTATTTCCTGTCTAGAAAAAGCTTCTCAAACTTGACCGTTCGGAGTCGGCATTAAACTGTAGGTTCCTTCCACTCGTGAGAGAACAATAGCACGCAGAACACGAGTGGTTGCTGAGAAGCTAGGCCCTGGCCCTCTACGGGCTGTAGCGCCACCCATATTATTATTATATATTTATTTGTTATTTATTTATTTTAAGGTACTTTTACCATATCTCTGTAATTCAAAATTTTAAAATTGTATGAATTGTATATCTTATGCCACAATACAAGAAACGTTCAAACTCAAGTCGACGAAGTAGTCCTCCCACCCAAAAAAGAACTAAAGAACAATAAAGCCGCCTCAGATGGATAACCATCTGGTAGGGAGCATGTACATACATATATTTGGGAAGACGAACACATGCCCGACGACTGGAATATCAGCCCCATCCATAATAAAGCCATCATACCTCCTGCAAAAACTATAGAGTATATCTCTGCACAACGTCGCCTACAAGATCCTATCCAGCGTACTGTCTAAAGCCGTTTTGCACCGCACTAATCGGCACGTACCAGTGCGGCTTCCGGGCCGGCAAATCGACTATAAACCAAATATTCACACAAAGGCAGATCCTCGAGAAGACCATCTAGTTTCAAATTGATACTCACCATATTTTTATTGATATCGATTATAAAGCCGCATACGACAGCATTCATCGAAGAGAGTTATTCGAAGCGATGGCGGAATTCGGGATCCCGGCGAAAATTATCCGGTTGTGTCGCATACGCGATGCACCATGCTGTTCAATTCTGGACTGTTCGATACCTACACCAGAACACATACGCAATGCACCTTGCAGTTCGGTTCAAAAACCTCTGTACCCTTCAAAACCAGCACCGGATTTCGGCAAGGAGATGCTTTGTCGTGTGATTTCTTTAATTTCGAAAGAGTATTGAGGAGGGCAGATGTAACAACGAAAAAGTCTATCTTCTACAAGTCAGTCCAGCAGTTGGGATACGCTGATGACATCGACATTCGTCTTCTTCTTCTTATCTTCTATTTATTAATTTGTATCACTTGGTTAAACTTTTTTTACGCGCGTAAAACTGTTAGTAATACCAATTACGCTAGAGGTTTTTACTTCAAGATTTTCTATCTGATATATGCTCTCTCAATAAAATTCTTTGATTGGGAGACTCTTACAAAATCAAACTTATTTATTACTACTTACTTACATACTATTTTCATACATTTGCACAATATGAAGAATTGTTATAATCGTAATCTGTAACTAAGTACTTTTGGGAAAAAAGAAATAGATTACGCCTTTACTGACATATGTGACGTAAGTCGAGATGGTGGCTGTTGATAAGCTTTTATTTACATAAAAATTGTGGAAATGAAGATTCCTTCATTCATATAAGTCTAAAGATAATTATATTTCATAACAATCACACAATTATGGAACCTTCATCATCATCCGACAAGAATCAGAATGTTGACATCTGCATATAATGACAATGGTACGAGCAGAAATGAGCACAACACCAGCGACTTACCCGTTGGAATATGATCAGGTTCACGAACTTATAAAAATAGCCTATAAGCGCTAAGTTCAAAAGGACCACCGGAATCGAAGGTGAGAGAGAGAGATAACACATTACTTTTCAAATGGAGTCAATGTCACCAAGCTGTGAGCTTGACACATTGAGAGAAAATTTAAGGCCAGAAGTTTTCCAAGAACTTTGTAATTTTGCATTGAATGGAACATCCATGAGTATGGACTTCACTTGTCCAAAGAGCTCATTGTATTAAATATACCTTAATTATCTTATAAATCCCTTTTATTCAATACATTTTAATAATCGATTCCAGCTGTCATTCACAAAGAAAAGCTCATGGAAGTGTGACCGGAAATTGGTCTTATGGTGTGTACTTCATAAAAATAAATTCATCTATGTCTAAAAATAAAACAGAACAGGTTATCGCAAATGAATCCATTTAATAAAAAATCCATCCCAAGCACCTTGTTATTTACCCTCTCACTCTAACATCCAGAGAAAAACAGCCACCTTATTCGCGCACACAAGCCACCATCTCCAATTGCATCCAGCCAAAGCTTTTTTCAAAAACTAAAATGGTGTCTGTACATTAAGCTTCCGTTCATGGATTCCATCACATTTCAACAAACTTCCACTCCTGTCATTGGTTGTTCCAGCACAATACACCACGCCCTTACCTTGCTAAAACATCCCCTAGAGCAGATAACGCAGCTGAGTAAGCTCTGCATGGTAGACGGAATCAACCCTCTAAAACAACAAGACCCCCCTTGGTACTACAGAGGACAACGAATGTCACCCCCTTGTGTTGTTGCTTGTTACCTACCACCACTTCGCGGCCACCGTTGATTTCAGTGAAAGGATCTATTTCGTGGTGTGCACATGGCAATTGTCCACAGCTCTTCCGGGACGGATGAAGTGATTAGTTGTTACCGAACAATATCCGCACGCGGTCCTAATTGAGCGCACGTTTCTCGCATTAGATTGCTCAGATAACGTCGGAAGTTTTTGTTTTTTTTTTTTGTTTGTGCAGTGCCAAGTAAGGAGTCCTTCGAGAGGACATAACATGTTCACTAAAGGATATTGAGTGTAAACAGTGATTTGTTTAAGTGACACGTGCCATTGGAAGGTGTTTAGTGCTGGAAGCAGAGTTTCAGGATTGGATTAGCAACAGATAGAGTCTGGTGAGTAGACAAGTTGCAAAGTGGAGTGGATTAGACGTCAATGGCTAGGATGATGATATTGGATACGTTTCTCTTTTTTCTTATGCATGTCCATAGTAAATACAAGGTCTTTTTCAAACCATTCCCTAATAAGTCAGACATCTATACTCATGTCTATCTAAGAGGTTAATGATGATTTTGTCGTCTAGGCCAATTATATTTGTTTTCCAAGCCATATGAAGATATGATCTCAGATGCACTTTCTATATAACATTGTAGATCTGTAGATGATGCAATAACAAGGGTAGTGATTGAGTATGATTTTCTTGTTGTCATCAATGCAAGTTAAATCTTCTGTCAAACCTTACGGGGACTCAGAAATAACGAGACGGCGACCAAAAGTACAAGGATCGAACTATTGAGACTATTGAGGATATATGGCATTTATACCCAGTTTCCCAGTGGATTTAAATGTATCGCGAATTGGAATTACTGAATAAATCCGATTCTACAATCGGTTCTTAGTTTGTATTACTTCAGATTCTGTTTTCTTTTTAGAAATGTTTTCACAGTTAAAGTGTTACATCAGCTAAAATTAAAAGATGCCATTTAATTTCCAATTAAAATCGTTAGCTGCTTTAAACTGAATAAAAAATATGAAAATATATTTAACAAAAAAAAAAGAATTTGCTTAAAACAATCACTGTAATTCAACTTGAAAAAAAATCTGTATTTACTGCCTGCACGTAATTCGCACGGGTTAATGTTATGTACCACTAAATACAAAACTTATTCTGAACTACAAAGTGAAATATCAATTCGGTATCGCTTGAAGGTTATGTACATTTGTATATTTAGTAAAATAGACATATTAAGTGCTATTTCTTAGGCGTGATATTTTTCGATTCGGAAAGTGTAGTTTAAGGAACAGAGTCAAAAGATTTTTAGGAGACACTAGCTACTCATTGGAATTGAGTGAGCACGAGTGAGTATTCAGAAAGACATCTTTATCTAATTAAATAGGGAATGTTTCCTGTTGATGTGTTGGCCCGTGGCGTTGTGGGTATGTGCGTCGACCCCAACTTCGATTTCGGAGTTGGATTCCTGCTTTGTGCGACAAAAAAAAATTCTCACGGCCACACCTCTTTCATATCACTGAGAATGCTCAAAGAGTAATTCCTGTCTGGAAAAAAGCTTCTCAAACTTGGCCGTTCGGATTCGGCATAAAACTGTAGGTCCCTTCCACTCGTGAGTGAACAATAGCATGCACAACAGAGTAGTAACTGTGAAGCTAGGCCTTAGCCCTCTATGTAGCGGTACCCATATTATATATTATTTCCTATTGATATTGAGCTCAAGATATCTTCTAGACAAGTACGGCCTTTGTAAACTTGTAAACCTTGAGTTATTTGAAACTTGGTTGTTTCAAATTATGTACTGTCACCTGGTTATAGTTTCTCGCAAAGATCACCTCATTTTGTACAATAATTCTGCTATAGTCGCACCGCATTGTAAAAATCGAATCATCACTTGCAGTGATAATTTTATAATTTATAAGGAGGAAGATAATTTCTCCAACGAGAATGACATTTTCAAAGAGGTTACAAATTTGAATAAATCGGTGGTTTCAATTCTCGTGAGTTTTGATTCTGAATTCATGATTTTCTGTCAATGGATCTAAATGACTGGTGATGGGAGACCGCACTTAGATCATAAAAGTTCTTTATATGTTTCCTCCTAACTATTTTGGGGGTTGAATCATTGCAGTCCTAATTGAGCTCTCTAATAATTCACAAATCAATTGAAAATAGCATCTCTGTCTTGTCTTGTTAAACCTTTAAGGCGGATTGTCAATAGAAGTACGACCGATTATTTGTTACAGCAAAGAATGTGTCTCTTTTGGTGTCTATAAAAAATACTTTAAATATATTGTGTTGGGCGAGCGAAGTGTAAAGTTTGTGGGATGGGGCTAATATTGTAGCAATTTCAAAAACAGACATAGCATCCGCCGTTGACCATGCACACTGAATATCAGAAATGAAGTTAAAACTAAGTGAATGTCTGCAGACGAACATGTTCCAAAAACAGCAAAAACTTCACAGAATTGTTAAAAATGTTAGGAATGTTTTATCGATCGGATTGGATGCGTCAAACAGCATGTCTGCATCAGCGTTCTTAAAAGCAGAGGAAATGGTTGTTTGGTTGGGCAGTGTATTACATCAAAATGTAAGCCTGGTATTCTATTATGGTGGAAGGAAAATAAATTATGCTTGACAGATTTTCAAAGCAGCCATATGTTTGTTTTGTGACTTCAATTAGGATAAGTTTCACTGGACAGATTATTGCTTAAGCTTATTCTATTTCGTATGGAAAGCAGGAATTGAATTGCAAATTGATTTAAGATGTATGGATTATTTCAGTTATAAATGGTCACTAAATGGTCGCATAATGAATATGAAACGTTGAAAATAAATCAGTGTCTAAGAATGTTCATCTCTTTCCGCGCTAAGATTTCATACTGGCACATCGCATCGTTTGGTAAGCGTGATAATACAATTCAATCCACTCCTGACTGCGCATTCCAGTCGTAGAATGCAGAAAAATGTTCAAGCTTTTCACGCTTTGAAAACAAGTATTCGTCAACCTTTAGCCCAATAAGTATCGAAAAGTTCATACATACAGTCAAACAAATTCATATTCATTAACTTTTAAAAAATATGTCAAATCTGTTTCTGCCTTGTAACGTTTGGTTGTGTTTTTTTAAATTCGGAAAAAAATGTACGATGTGGGAAGAAAACAGAGTGAAATAATTGATATTTTGAAACGAAATTTGGGAGAAAGTGCAACAAAATTGTGTCTACAAAACCAAATCACTTTTTCAGGACAATGACCCAAAGCATAAAGCTTATAGTACCCAGATGTGGCTGCTATACAATTATCCTAAAGTGATGAAAACTCAACCACAGTCTCCAGATATTAACCTCATCGAATATTTAAGTTAACATTTAGACCAGCAACTTCGAAAATTGGATACAAGAAATGCAAGAGATATGAAAGACAAAATAGTTCAAGACTGCGATACAATTTCAATTGAAATAACCAAAACTCTTATCCAATCAATGCCAAATGTACTTAAGAATAATTGAAAATAAGGGATACGAAACACTAAGTTTTTTGTTAAATTGAAGTTTTAACTATTTATTGTTAAATGTACGAATACGAATCTGTTCTGCTTCTATTGAATGATAATGCTTTTTTGTGTTTGAGAGTAGATATTCATTAGATCTTTGATTTTGCAAGCAAATAACACTAAAAGTTTTTGAGATTCTTGAATAATTTAAAGAAAGCTTACCTTTTATCTACTGTACGAATATGAGATTGATTGACTGTATGTACTTATCAAAACTATAATAATAATAATATAATACGGGTGGCGCTACAGCCCGTAGAGGGCCGGGGCCTAGCTTCTCCGCAACCACTCGTGTTGTGCGTGCTATTTTTCTCTCACGAGTGGAAGGGACCTACAGTTTTATGCCGAATCCGAACGACTTTGTTCGAGAAGCTTATTCTCTCTTTGAGTATTGTCAGTGACTCGAAAGAGGTGGGGTCGTGAAAATTGTTTACGTCGCACAGAGCAGGAATCGAACCTACGACGTCGAGATTGGGGTCGACGCACATACTCACAACGCCACGAGCCACAAAAAGCCCTAGCCATTTTCAGTTTTTTTTAACAGCCACATTCCATTCATTTGTTTTTTTTTTATACGATCATATAGTACATGGTCATGGTCAACCCTCAACGAACTGTCGTTTTAAGACTTTATGAAGATGAGGGCATATTAAAGTATATGCATGCCCAACAGAATATATGGCCGTCATCAGTGAAAGAGAATTTAAGATTTACTGACACGGGATAACTCATTACTATACAATCATGACCTACTCTCGATCCAAAATTCTCACTCAACCCGATCAGCAAGAATAGGTCAAATCTCAGAACTCTTATCGGTCAGAACCGAAAATAATACTAGCCATCTTCACCGTTTCATAAAAAGCACGAAATAGTGTGCGAAATAGGACTAGATCTATAGGGTAACACAACGGGTCTACTATGGTCAAAGTGCTGTCAACTAGTAGTAATGTGCAGGTGTTGATAGCGATCCAAATCTTTCAACCTTGGCGTGCGCAACGCATCATTTGCGTGTCATATACATATGCATGTTGTTATGCGTTATACACTTCAATCTACTCCTGACTGGGCATTCTAGCCGTAGAATGCATACAAATTCTTAAGCTTGCTACGCCTTGAAGACAAGCATTCGTCAACTTAAGGCCCGTTCATACGAAGTCGCTACGAACTGCGAACTTCCCAAACTCACTCATATGTATTTTTCTCATTCGCAGAGAACTACGGGTACAAACTGACACTTCACTACGAATGTTTTGGGCGTGGGGGTTGTGGATTGCCTATTTGTGTATTGCGACTTCAGATTGACAGTACGCGAAGAGAATGTTGTTTCGCAGAAAATCATTAATAAGGATACTTAAACTAACGTTTATTGAGATTTTTGTCGAGGAAAGCTTGGTAATTCTGTTAGAATATATTTGCATACCAAGATATATTACTTTTTGCTTACATTTGCTGGACAATGCCAATGTCTCCAAAAGTTCGCGTTCGCAATTCGTCGCTCATATGAACGAGTCTTTAAAGCCCAATAAGTATCGAAAAGTACATACCGTACCATAATGGAGTTCTACAAACTTCTGTGGAGTTTTTCTTGTATTCTTTTCACAATGACAACATCCATCAGTGTTACCACAGGGACTCTATAGAGTCAAAAGGACTCATTTTTTGTAGCCTGACTCACGGACTAATAATTTGTAGATTTGACTCATTTTTTCAAGCTAACGTTAATTTGTTTCATATTTCCATTTTCATAACTTTGCAAAATATGAACTACGCTTTAATATTACCTGAAAAATTTCATTTCAAATGCCTGAGAACATCGTAGTATTGCACCCAGAAATGGTTCTGGTTAGACTTCGAGCCAGGCAAGGAATGTAGTCGGATCTTCATGGATGACTTCAAAACCGATGATATCTCCGGCGGTGTTTTCAAGGGGGGCGACAACATCAGCCATTAAGTAAATTTGCGTTCGTTTTCCAAGCGGAAATGTGGATGTGGACGACGTATCTGCGTCTGTTGTGACAGCCATAATATGCTTCATGCCTTACTCAACCCTTTAACGACTTCCAAGGTGCATAGTTCAGGAATGTAAATCACCTTTGATTGCTAGGTCCCAGGACACCATGGAATCGCTGGAAATGAGATCGCCGATGAACTTGCCAAGCAAGAATCAGAGGAACCTTTCTCAAGACCTGATCCTACGATCGGACCACCTGCGTCTGTGGTTAGTGCTTCCCTTTATGTTGGCTGGACCTCTCGAGAGCACAATCGTAGATGGCATGACGATTAAGCATTTGCTGCTTAACATGTGTAAGAAATCCGCGGCATTCTTGCTGTCCCTTGCAGACGAAATTCCGCCGTAATAACGGGCCACTACACCTTTGCCAAACACCTAAATATGCTTGGTTTAAGCGAAGATACGCCTGTGGAGAGGACGACGACACGGCAATACCCTTCCTGTGTCACTGTGCCGCCTTTGCTTGGATTAGGTGGCAGGACTTCTGCACTGATGTGGTGAGAGCTGATTCTGTAGGCACTTCTTCACAGAAGTGCCTGCTGGTTCACCGAAGGAATAGTAGGTTGTGCCTAGTAGAACAATGGACCAGTCTTGAGTCTGATTGCCACACTAGTTTCCTTTTCCACATTAGGAGGCGTTGTGTTATCAAGAACCTTTGTTGGGACTCATTTCTTTTCAAATTTGCTCATTTTTTTAGATTCTGGGACTCATAAATAATTTAGCCTGTGGCAACACTGATATCCAGCCAATATATTCACTGAAATAAATGCATTATAAATCTACTTTCTGCACCACGAATTTTACTATCTTGTACCTATGAGGTTTTCCAATATTAATTAATTTACTACGTTCTTCTTGCCCTCCGCTAGTGTGACAGTTATTAAAATGTCCACAACAATTTTTTCGCTGTCCTGATGATTGATGGTCCTCTGTACTTAGAATAAAATGATCACTTCATTTGTAGGCAGAAAGTGGAAATGTGGACGGCACTCGGAATTTCGCAATTTGGTGTAGTTTTTCTATTTATGTAGGTAACGGCTTGGATTTTATTCAAAGTAAACAATTTTATCAAAAACTAAAACCTTTTTCGAACATACAACGACGATACTGCTTTTTAATTAAAATCGCATATATTGACAGAAGACAATTTCAAATTTTTTTTGAAAATATTAAAATTTCATAGCATACTAAAGTTTTCGTAATATTATATCTTCTTCTTCTTCTTGTGGCGCTACAGTCCGGGGTGAACCTGGGCCTCGCTAAACAATCCTCTCCAGCTGGCACGATCTTTAGCCAGCTGCCTCCAATTTCGCACTCCAAATTGGTTGAGGTCCTTCTCCACTTGAGTGCGCCATCGGGTTCGTGGTCGTCCTCTATTGCGTTATCCCACTGGTTCGGAGTCGAAAACTCTTCGGGCTGGAGCAGTGTTGTCCATGCGCCTAGCCATCTTAGGCGTTGAATCCGTAGACGCCTGACTAGACTCATGTCGCTGTACAGCCCGTACATTTCGTGGTTGAATCTTCTTCTCCAGGAACCTTCAACGCAAACAGGACCGAAGATTGAACGCAGAACTTTTCTCTCGAAGAGACCATGTGCGTCTTCATCCGCTCTTGAGATAGTCCAAGCTTCCGCGCCATACAGCAGGACAGGGATGATCAAGGTCTTATATAACGTGAGCTTGGTCTTTCGAGTGAGGGCTCTACTACTCAATTGTCTCTTGAGCCGAAAGAAACAGCGGTTGGCAAGAGTTATTCTGCGTTTAATCTCGGTACTGATCTTGTTCGCACTATTAACTTGGGAGCGAGGGTAGACGAAGTCCTTTACTACCTCGAAGTTATAGCTGCCTATGGTGACGTTCTGGCCGAGTCGTCGATGTTGTGTGTCCTTTCTTGATGACAGCATATACTTTGTTTTGGCCTCATTCACCGCTAAACCCATTTTTGCCGCCTCCGTCTCAATACAAGCAAACGCTTCATTGACGGCTCGCTGAGTTCGGCCAATCACGCCAATATCGTCCGCGTATGCTAGCAGTTGAACGGACTTCTGGAAGATCGTGCCTCTAGTGTTTGCGTGTGAGTTTCGCACGATCTTCTCCAGGACGATGTTGAAGAAATCACGTCATATTATATCAGAGTTTAAAAAACAAAACAAACTGGAAAACAGGTGAATTCAATGCTGGGCCTGAAATGGTTTACTGACAAAAATAAGTTTGTATCGATTTCAGACTTCTGTCTGCAATTGTGTGCTCTTCAGGCAACTTCTTTCACTTTTAAAAAAAATTGGACCCTAGCAGTTGTCACTCATATCTATTCACGTTGATGTGCACATTTGGCTTTAGATATTGCCTTTCACCAAAATGCAATATGCGCCAATGAATATCCTTATCAAACCAATCACTACACCTTGACATATCAAAAGCTTGTCAAAACAATTTATCACCAAACCTCCACAGTTTACAAGTACATGATAACTATTTATTTGTCTCTCTGCACAGATAGCAGCGACCCTTTGCTGCAATATCCCGCATCGATAAACCCAACGACTCGGGAGCGCATATATTCGCCGATTAAAATGTTTCCGACACGTGCACAGCACACGTCATCGTTTACCATGTTCTATTAGTCGATAACAGGACATTTGTAAACATCGCAATTGCTTAACAAAACAATCGACACCTAGGAGGGTAATAAAAACCGAAATATTGCGATAATACAGCTGAACATGTCTCGATAAGGCCCTCTAGGACGTACTTGACACGTCCCTTGCTAAACACGGCTCATAGCGCTAGCACACGACAACATTTCCTTAGTGAACAATCGCAAGAAACAGCCCTAATATGTTTTCAATGGACAACTTTGATCTGGAGACGACAATGGCTCGCCATTTCTTTGAGGGATCCCAAGCGACAAACGGCTCCACTTCCAGTTCGGACTTCTTCTTTGGCGACGACAACAGTTCGGATGACAGTGATGTGTACAGCGGCTTCAACAGCGACCAGGAGAACAACGACGACAAGAGGTAATACCTAAAACAGAGTGGTGAAATTCTTAACCTCTAGATTTAGCTCGGTTTTCAGTCGACACATTAAGACGCGTCGCTTAAAATGCGCATCGCAGCAGGCGCAGCAACGCCAGGCGGCAAACTTGAGGGAACGCCGGCGCATGCAGAGTATAAACGAGGCTTTCGAGGGCTTGAGATCGCACATTCCAACCCTACCCTATGAGAAGAGACTGAGCAAAGTGGACACTCTTAAGCTGGCCATCAGCTATATCACGTTTCTCGGTGAGATGGTGAGAAAGGACAAGAATGGCAATGAGACGGGTTTGAGTGGACTGCAGCGAAACTACCAGAAGGAGGTGCCTAAGAAGATTATCCTGAGGGATCGAAGTAAGTAATTGAGTTCTCAAAGTAATCGATTTAGCAGAACGCAAATGAAGTAAACTGTGGGAGCTTGAGACTGCCTTCTGACTCGGCGAATTTGTTCAATGAGGAGCGTGATTCCCATCAGGATGGTTGCATCTCGGTGTGGAAGATTTTAAAACTTAGATCAATGGACTTTTTTTGATTTGCATGACGTTCATGCTTCAAAGATGTAAAACAAAAAAACGTCTTGCAAACGGCGATTTTAGAGCTGTCGAATCTTTTTCCCTTAACAACACCCTCAGCAGTAGTCTTGTAGAATTTTCCACTGTCCGCTAGTAATACATGTCCGTAATGAACGAAAAATAAATCAGTCACACATGACAGTCGATACAAATCCAGCGAAAGATTTATCAATTGAATTTCTTGTTTTCCGTCGACCACCCCGCATGCAATGTGGTTGGGAAACCTATATTTAAACGGAACAACTTTAAAGTATCCCTTCGTCCGTTTCAACAGCAATGCTCCTTCCTCCTTCAGGTCATTGCTTAATTATAGTTTCAAAGTGTATCATTTCACAGAAAATTCCATATTTCACACACGCAACGCTTACTGTACCACTCCAACGACGGTTCCAATTCCCACCCCAACCACGATACTCCAGTGGTGCATATCATTGCAATCGATGTGCAATCAATCACCTGGCAATGCACAAAAGGATCATCAACATCATCCCACCCGTCATCTTCGTTCACGTCCTGCTCGTCGACAGTAACTAATTTTCTTGTGAAAATTATGCAATTATGCTTTCCCCCAGAATATCGCAGTGAATGCGCAGCCATGCATCATCTCCCTTCCAGCGTGCGAGTGAATTGAGTCAGCAAGAAATCGTTTAGTTTTCCATTTAAATTTAATTCGAAAACACGCCGAAATTCACCGAAACACGCAGAGAGTGATCTTCACAAAGACAATGCATGGAATGAAAGTTCCCCCTCTTACCGGGGCTAGACTGTGTTTAATTCACCCGGCTGCCTGGAACAAATTGAGATTTTCACACTTCCCGCAATAGTTGGCAACCGCAGAGCCACATCGTCTAGCACAAGGGATATGCGTGTCCAAGGACTAACCATTTTCGTCACGGTTTACGTGGATAATGCTCTTCAATTCAAACCGCATTCAACTTGCCAAAGGGATGGGTATTGTTGGTCTTGTGCAGCTTGGAATGCATGCGCGATTGCTTAGACTTGGTTGAGGTTAAAGGATTAGGGGATGATGAGTTTCTGGTGATCCTTCATAATGGTCGGGGGATGTTCTTTTTTATGGTTTTGCGTTCGCTCAGAGGTTTTCAGCTGACAAAACATTTTTAACGTGCCTTCTTTGGGGAATACCAATTCACTGTGAATTATGAGTATGAAGTACGCCGTCGCAGCATTGATATGTCATGCGACTTAACTGAACGATTCAATTATGTAAAGATATTTTTTTTTACAAAATTTGCAATTAAACATGCTTGTCACTATGTTTCCTCATATTCTTATTCCATGTAAGGGTACAGAAAATGCGTATGAATGAGAATAAACGATCCTACAAGGATGTTGATCGAGAACATCAAAACTCAGAGAGAGGTGCAGTGCTTACAGACAGATCAGTTCGTCGAATTCCACGAACTTCAACCTATTTCAAGTTTCGAAGAGTTTAACTATCTGGAAAATGGTTCTCAAAATTGGTCGTTCGGAAACGGCATGCAACTGCAGTAGACTTCCACTCCTGAGAGAAAGATCGCACAAACAATAAAAGTTATTGTTGTAGACGCTAGGGCCTGGTCCTCTATGGGCGCCACCCACAATCAACATGATTATATGAGTTTGCAAAAGATGGGTGAGGCATTTAAAGGGACTTGTGTTAGATTTTGTTAAGCTTGATAGAGTTGATCTTAGGTCAGGACATGTGCCAGATTGGTTATAGCAGTTGTCACACTTAGACCAGAGTAGGTCTGTTGTGTTACCACACACACTTCAAGTCCTTATCCGCAGTCGAAGTGGTGTTTTTGATGTAGCAGAGGAGTTGACTGAAACTTAGTTCAGTCAACTTATTAAAATAATAGGTGCCCAATCGACCTTTCTCGCGATTGGAGAGAGCACTACCGTATCCAAGGAAGGTGTGCCATGGATTCTATTTGCTCTGTGTCTCGCAAGTTTCCGCTGAAGTCGTTATGGGCACCTTTGGCGCATACTAAAGTTTTTCAAGCTTTAGTAGATGCTTAGCAGTAGCTATAGGAATGGAAGGTATCTCTAAATCCGAAGTGACATCGGAGCTGGTACTCCTTCTTGCGGGTTTATCCGCTTCACAATTCCCAGGAATATCACAGTGTCCCGGCACCAACATGAGTTGGATACTATTACAATAATAAAATACTTGGCCATCTCAATACTATTGATAGCTGCTGGCTCTCAAAACGATATCCCTTTCCTACATTACATTATTTTCAAGCATTCAGTTCAGATCCTTAGACCATCCAGCTTCCACCATTTTTTTCCACCTTCCCACCACTCTCGCAGATGCGGCCAAATATACGACCCACCGTGTTGCTTACCAAGGCACCATGAATCACTGTCGTGCTATTTCTTCAAAGAATTTAATTCGACATAGATGAAAATAGAAGGTCCTTGGTATCGGTTCCACAACTCCACCAAAGTCATTTTATGAAACCGAAGGAGCTGTGTGTAAGATAACTACTCCCACAGACGTACCACTCTATTCTTCAGCAGGGTATCACTTGATAAAACGAAATTTAGCATCCTTTAAAATTCACAACACAACGTTAAGGAAAGTTATAAGAAAAGCAATGTAGTGGAAATGAGTCATGGAAATTCAAACACACTTCATACACAACGTTGACAGAAATCAAGGTTAAGTCTATCTATATAAAATGTGTAATTCGGACACCTGCTAGTTACGTCTACTTTAACGATATACATATGAACGTTCAAAAAAGCTCTCTTTCACGAGATATTGAAAACATATGTCGTCTTCAATTGAGCAATGATTCGATGAAATCCATAGGAGCAGTCACTTTCCACTCGAAGACTTCCTTATCCCTTGATTAGATAGACAAGTAATTTGGTATTGGGAGTAATGTGATATGGAGATTGTGACATTGACTGTGTCTTTCTGCAGTAACATATGTCTGGCACTATTAATGTATCTAACTTCTAGACGTGCTTAAAACCAAATACGACCTACTCTAAGCCTTAACCGATTTCATAATCTAATTAGGCTTGAGGGACAGCGCATGGGGATATAACAGGCTATTTGTATACACGCTGTCATCGTTTGAGTGCGATCACTGCTGAAGTTACAGAGGCTAGAATGATGAGCGGGAAACTATTGCCTACCTCCTCTACAACATCTTCAAAAATCGTACTTCTTCAACACAGCGTCAGCCACCTTAAATCCTGTTTCCGTGTGGTTTTCTGTCAAGTAACCTGGTTTTCGAAGTGTGACTGTTCTGTGCAGATGAAATCGCATTGACTCTCATGTTCTTTATATTATTTCCAAAAGAATTTTTCCTATAGAAAATAATAATCAAAATTTGTCGCTTCTTTCTTTTGGTGTTGGAAGATACCATTATGGTAGAAGACCATATCCGGTGGATTAACATATATATTTATCTGCAAATCTTATCTTAGAGGTGAGAGGAAGAATGTTTCTTTAGATGGTTGGTTTAAGCTTATGGTCCTAAGCACTTTATTTTGGAATGTTTCTAGTATGTTTCTATTACTTTCTTTGGTACAACCCCATAGTTATATACCATACGTCCAGACGCACGTCCTTCTATATAAGCAATTTGTTGTCAATACTTAGCTTGGAATATTTTCCGATAAGCCAGTACATGCCTGTATCTTAAATGGAGCTCTTCACGTTTCTTTTTGATATGCTCCTTCCATTTAAGCTTTGCATCGAGAGTCATTCCGAGGTACTTCGCTTCATTACCGAAGGGTATTTGAACATTATTTATAAAACCCGGCAAGTTTTTCACGTTCTTATACGTAAAATTTATTTGAACGGATTTAGCTTCGTTAAGCTCAATTCGCTGATTTTTCCTCCATTCGTGTATCTGGTCTGGAGCACATTGTAATTTTCTGATTGATTCTTTGGCCGTCTTTGCAGTTACTAAAATGGCAGTGTCGCCAGCAAATGTGCCTTGCACGGTGTCTACGTCCTGGGTATATTGCTGCTATATAGCAAGTTAAGGAGTGGACCAAGAACACTTCCTTGTGGTACTCCAGCTTGTAAAGGTTTAAATAGGGAGTATTCTTTCCCATATTTCACACGGAAGATTCGATCAGTTAGATAATTCGACAAAATTGTATAAAGTCTTCTCGGGAGGAACTGTCAAAGCTTGTATTTCAAACTTTCGTGCCAAACCTTATCAAAGACTTGCGAAACATCGAGAAATACATAAGTCTTCCATATCAGAGAGTCGAGTCCTTCATTCCGCATTTTCCTTTTCGAGACTTTTGAACCTCGCTAGAGCCTGTTCTTCATCTGCATTTTAGACGCAATAGTTTTCGTTGGCGTTGATACGCGCTTGTTTATAACATTAGATGGTGGTGATTTATTTACTCTTGAACATTTTTTAAAGGGGTCCAAATGCAATAATTGGCTCTCCCCAGGATCCGTAGAGCCTGACTGCGAAGAGTGTGGATTTTTCAGTGCGACTGGCATTCCACCAGATGTACTAATTCCTTTGCTTTTATTTATTGCATATTTTTTATTTTTTATTGTTTGCTTATCCTAAAACAAACGGTGATTTTTAGTCGCCTCTTTCGACAGGCATGCTTTACCTCGGGTATATTCTAGCCCCTAACCAAAGAGGTCACTCCGTGCACTTTTGCTCTTTGTCATATCTGCAATGTCATAATTTGACCTTGATGATTAATGGACTTAGACCAGACAAAGCAGGTATCGCAAACCCTACCACCTAATTATTTGTAGTAGTGAAAGTAAGCAACTTCAGCACTGATTGTGAAGACTCTCTCTACTTTTAATGCTAAAGCCAACTGCTACCGTCAACTTGTAAAGGGTGATTTTTTTAAAAGCTATAGGAAAGTTTTCCAAAAAAAATACATAAAATTCATGAAATATTTATTTGAATCGATAGTACGGTCCATATAATTTAATGTATGAAGATTATTTCATGCAAATGTTCACCTTGACTGCGCCTCAAATGGTCCATCCGCTTAGTCCAATTTTGTCATACTCATTTCGGCCGTTATCTCACGAATAAGTGCTTCAATGTTGTCTTCCAATGGGTCAATTGAAGCGGGCTTGTCTGCATAGACATGAGCTCTAACATAGCCCCACAAAAAATAGTCTAAAGGCGTTAAATCACACGATCTAGGCGGCAAATTGACCGGTCCCGAACGTGAAATAAAATGTTCACCAAACTCGCCTCTCAATAAGTCCATTGTTGTGCGTGCTGTGTGGCATGTGGCACCGTCTTGTTGGAACCACATGTCATACAAGTCAAACTTTTGCATTTTGGGCAAAAACAGGTTGGATATCATCTCACGGTAGCGCTCACCATTCACAGTTACGTTACGATTCGCATCATCATGAAGAAGTACGGTCCCATGATGCCACCAGCCTATAAACTGCACCAAACTGTAACTTCTTCTGAATACATGGGTAGCTCTTGCAATGCTTCTGGCTGATATTCACCAAAAAATCGACAGTTCTGCTTATTTACGTACCCATTGAGCCAAAAATGAGCTTCGTCGCTGAACACAATTTTTTGAAGAAGCGCGCGGTGAACTTTCTTAACAGAGCACGCATTTTGATAATAAAATTCAATGATTTGCAAGCGTTGTTCGTTTGTAAGACGATTCATGGTTAAATTATAGACCAAACTGAAGAACTGTTTGACAGTGAAACAAAACACGAAACGTGGGTCAGCTGTTTAAACCAGTGTTGACAAAAAGATAATAGCTAAAAAATCACCCTTTAGCAGTGGTATGTAGTCAATGCAGCTAGCAGCTAATGCATATGTATGTATTAACTACACCGATGGTCGTGGGATTGTTTCTACATTTAATAACCAATAGTCGTTACTCGAAAAAGGTGATATCATCTGGTTGTTGCACTGAATGCTTCCATTCAATTTCTTAAATCTCTAAAAATACTCAAATATTAGAAAGTTTCTAAGCTTAGCCTGTATGTACAGGCATAAAAGTAGTCCCTTCCATTGTTAAGAGAACACACATATTTGCGTATCAAACCTTTTCTACATTGTGCCAAGGGAACCTCGATACCTGTAACTAATATGCGACTTTCTTGTGTCAGTCATTTACTATTTACACATTCAGTCACAGCTTGTAGTACAATTGACTGAGTGATACAAATATTTCCTGGCTTACTTAAGGTTTTAAGAGGATGATGGTTTTAAGTACAATTTTCTACGGAATAAATTTACATTGCCAGAACTATGGAAGGAGTCCTAGTGGTCTCCCCTTTAAAAGCACCGATGTCGCTGAATAATCGAAATAGAGGTTAGTGCCTTTCGTTTCAATGTCATAAGTGGAATTTGTGTGTAGGCCTTTAGAAGGAGTTTCTAACGATATGCACGTACGCTTGCCCTATCCAGTGAAGAAGTCGTTGAACACTTAACAATTTTCTGAAATATGACTGTTTTTCATTAACTCAGAATGGGTTAATTTTGTGCTGCTCATCTCGTTGAGCTATTATCAATATCGTACAACATTCTTTGAGGAAAAAGCTATTACATCGACGGAATTGGTTGCAGAATTGGCATTCGCAGTACAACAAAAAAACAATCTTCTCCGAGTCTCTAAGAACGCCTGAAATATTTCTTTAAAAGTAATAAAGAAGCGATCCAGCTCCTTGGAATAACGCTGATTTCATAGCTTCAGATTTATCGAAATAAATTGATGTTAAAACTTTAATTCAATTCCCCGGCGGTTTTTTTATATTAAAAAACAACAATGGAGTGTCCGTGAATTTGTTTAACTAAACAGTCAACGAGACAAATATCCATCGTCATCAAGACTATGACTGCGTTTGCAAGGGTTTTCCTAACTTAAGCACTGTAAAAGAGATGAACGAAATAAGAAAATGTAGTGAAAGACGTTCCAGTCTGAAATACATTTACACACTTGACCAAGATAAGCCTGTAGTTCAAAGTGAAATAGTTTCCACATATTCTTGATGTTTGCATTTAATACTTCTTCAAGCGAATATCTAATCTTACACCAGGACTACAGAATCTCGTTCAAAATTTAAAGCGTTTCTTAGGCGGAAATTGTCTACGATTCCGCACTAGATTTCTCCTATGCACGTGCATTAGGTGTCTAACAATCGATAAACGCCCCATCAGACTATAAAATATTGTTCAAACGCCGACTACACATCCAACCAAAGGTAAGAGTAATAATAAACCCAAACAAAAAGTTCCATGTACTCGGAGCAGATAATAGACTCCTCTTACCCCTGAATTACCTTTTTACTAACAACAACACACTACCGCCACAATCGTTCGTCGTCAATCGTACACGGAACGAAGGGAAATAATCACCCCGTGGGAAATTCGTTCCACCCCAGCAGATGTGCGCCGAGTTTCATGTGCCGGGCTGTGCCATACCAAATCATCGTTGTCGTGTCATCATCATCCCCTCGTGCCGTCTCCATTCATCAGTTGATAGGATTTTGCTGCGTTTTCATCCCCGAGACGCACTCTTGTCCCGGGAAAAGCTTCAACGTATGGCAAATTTTCACACCACCTCGTCGTCGAATCGGGATCCTTTGCGCTTACCCGCAAAACCACTTGACACTGGACACATGGAGTGTGCTTACAAATTCGTTTGCCGACGGGGAGTGGGCGGTTGCACCACCCTTGAATTCTTTTTCCTTTGTTTTGGTTATCTTCTAAGCATCCTTCCTCTCTACTTCCGTGGTTCCCGTTTGCTCCGGTCCTCGTGCGCCCTCATACAGTCGAAATAAGAGTAAATAAACATCAGCAGAGGCAAGCAACCACCGGGATGTTCTTGAGTTGGTGCCCAGCTGTATAAGCATTTTGCATGTTGTACGATGCGAAAGAGATTTCTCACTCCTTTCATCATAATCCTAATGGGGTTGTAATGTCCTTGCTAATGGATGTTTGAGTTTGGTCCGTCCTTCTGCTTTGTTGTTTGAATTGATGATTGAAGGGGCGTGGCTTGTTTTGTAATCCATTCTTGTATCATTTTCCGTTCACAGGTGGTGGCGTCTCGCACTCGTTGTCTTGGTATCGAAAGGGTGATCGTTATCCGGGCAGCAAGCTGTTCGCACGTGTCTGGACACCGGAGGATCCGCGCATGAATCAGCTAAGTGGCAGGTCAGGTGCTGCAGGCGTTCCGTATGGAAGTAGCAATGGCAACAGCAACAGCGAAGAGTCCCTATCTCCGACGTCGTCTAGCTTTAGTCCTGGTGCTGGTGGCGGATCGCTGTTCCCGCACTCTAATGGCGGCGGATTGTAATCCTTCTCAATTCATGGTTACCGTTAAGTTGTGCAATTTTTTTTTTACTTTTTATTTATTTTTGAACATAATTCTGCAAAGTTTTGAGATTTGAAGATTCTAGTCCTGTTAAACTGTGGTATACCCTTAGAATTAGATTCGAGTTCCTCCACTGAAATGTGAGGCTAATACAGAAATTATATTTAGTTGGTTGAGAGATGTATTTAATTTAAGTTGTAAATAAGTGAATAAATGAAAGAATATATGTCAAATAAAATTAGTCATGTGTATTCGTCGTTTTGGTAACAATCTTTGAGGACCCTTGCAGTACATGAAACTGAATCAACTGCTTCTACATTCCTTTTCCGAGTCCGGCATTGAACTTAGAAGCCCTTTAGATCAAAAGGCAGATCCTAAGCTCTCGGTAAGTATGTATTTAATTATGGTGTCCAATTAATTTGCCTCCCAGAGACACTCTTACGAGTGTTCAATTGTATCACCCATCCCTAAATAGGGCTATCCAATTTTAAAAACGTCAAACCGATGTATCATTTGAGACTGTAAGGTATAAAGCAAATATAGGTTGCTGTTTAGCGATATCAGCGATGTCGTTGGTTCGATTCCTGCTCTGTGCGACGAAAACAATTTTCACGACCCCACCTCTTTCGAGTCACTGTCAATCCTCAACGAGTATTTCCTGTCTAGAGAAAGCTTCTCAAACAAAGCCGTTCGGATTCGACATAAAACTGTCAGTTCCAGTGTTACCACAGGGACTCTATAGAGTCATAATGACTCATTCTTTTTAGCCTGATTCGGGGACTCATATATTTTAGATTTGACTCATTTCTTCAAGAGCGAAATTACCAATTTTATTCCACATTGCCATTTCCGTTTTAAAAAATTTATTTAACATGCCTGAGCACATACTAGTACTGCACCCAGGAATGGCTCTGGCCAGATTTCGAGCCAGGAAAGGAATGTAGTCGTATCATCATGGATGGCACCAAAACCAATGAAGGGTCCGGCGCTATTGCTTTCGTCGGGGGCGACAACACTAAACTGAGCACCTTATTATATTATATTGCTAAGAAAAGGTGAATGGGTGGACGTATCTGTGTTTGTAGATACAGTCGTGCTTTAGGCCTTACTCAACCCTTTAACAACTTCCAAGATAGTTAAGCAATGTAAATCCTCTCTGAATTTAATTGGCAGTCAAAATTCACTGAAACGCATCTGGGTCCTAGGACACAAAGAAATCGCTGGAAATGAGATCGCCGATGAACGATTGATTGTTAGACAAGGACCAGAGGAAACTTTCTCAGAGCATGAACCTGCGCTTGGACTACCTGCGTCTGTGATTGGGGCCTCCATTGATGATTGGACCTCCAGCATGTAGATTGACCAAGCGTTTGCTTTTAAACATCTGTAGAAATCCGCGGCATTCTTGTTGTCCCTTGACATATTGCAGACAACTTACCGGCGTAACAACGGGCCATTGTGCTTGATTTAAGAAACCACCTTCTGTGACGAATGTGGACAGGAAAACGACACGGCGGAGAACTTCATGTCACTGTCCCGCCATTGCTTGGATCAGGTGGCAGGTCTTTGGCGATGAGGTGGTGAGAGCTGATTCTGTAGGCTCTTGATCACGGAAGCGCCAGCTGGTCTTCCTAAGGAATTGCAGGTTGATGACTGGTATTACAAGGGACCAGTCTTGAGTCTGAGTGTTCCGGTATAGTACAAGGGACCAGTCTTGAGTCTGAATGTTCCGGTGTAGTATTAAAACCACCAAAAAAGAAAATACATACTAGTTTCATTTTTCACATAAAAAGGTATTGCGTTATCAAATACTTTGTTGAGACTCATTTGTTTTCAAAATGACTCGTTTTTTAGCTTCTAGGACTCATAAATAATTTAACTTGTGGTAACACCGGTCCCTTCCACTCGTGAGAGAACAATAGCACCCACAACACGAGTGGTTGCTGAGAAGCTAGGCCCTGGCCCCCTACGGGCTGTACCGCCACCCATATATAATTATTATTATGTTATAACCGATACGTCCTTGTAACCGATGTTATTGTTAGTGATTTTAACTGTATTTGAAAACATATGCCATTTTGTTATATGGACGAAGAACGCGGTATATGTGTGGAAAGAATAAGACATTATTGTACATTTCAGCGCACAAAAGATAAAAGCTGTGACTTGGCTTGCACATCGGCGAAAGGCACGTTTTACAGAAAATACACATTTGGACGCAGCATTATTGTGCCGTATTTTGCATTTGGTTTTGTATCTACAAATTAAAAAGATATAGATATTTATGTATTTTCACTTTCCTTGCGTATTTGTTTTCAATTGTTCACATCTTTCTCCATTTATGATTATTGTGCATGTGTTCCACATAATTAGTCGCCACAGACGTCGGAGACGTAAGCATCTGTCAGGACAAATTTTAACACTCAGCTCAGTTATCGTATCCTCTAGATTTCATTAACCCCACGAGAGACCAAAGAGAACAGGTAGAACTATTCTCTAAAAAAGTATTCTACATCCGTTTTGGACATGAGTTGCCCATGTCTCGATGTCATACAGCAAGGTTGGGTATTTTGTATAAAGTCAACTTGAGAGAGAGATAGAACTGCTGCGTTGTAACCAGGGATGAGAATGCAGAGGTGAAGCCATTCGCCCCAAAAATCGAAGTAGTCTTACAAGCGAGTCGAAACGGATATAAGCAAATATAAAAACAAAGGTGTACCGGTATGAAATGAGTTTTTTTGAAAATTAAACACTAATTATTAACTGAAAATTAAAAACATTTTATTCAAAGTATTGGCCATTGTTTTCTACACATTTTGACCACCTTTCTGGCAATTTGTGAATACCACGCCAATAAAATTGTTGGTCTTTTAAAGCAAACCAATCAGACACCCAATTTTCGACATCTTCGGAATCGAAGTGCTGCTCAGCCAATGCGTGTCCCATCGATGAAAACAAATGGTAGTCGGAAGGAGCCAAGTATGGTGAATACGGCGGGTGGGGAAGCTGCTCCCAGCCAAGTGTTTTGATTGTATCCTGAACCGGTTTTGCTTTGTGTGCAGGTGCATTGTCATGGAGCAAAATTACCTTGCCGTGTCTTCAGGCCAATTCTGTTCGTTTCTCGATCAATGCATGGTTCAAATTGATCATTTGTTGTCGGTAGCGATCAGTATTAACGGTTTCACCAGGTTTTAGGAGCTCGTTGTACACCACACCTTTCTGGTCCCACTAAACACACAGCATTGTGTTCTTGCCGAATCGATCTGGTTTTGTCGTCGATGTTGATGGTTGTCCCGGATTAACCCATGATTTTTTCCGTTTAGCATTCTTAAAATAAATCCATTTTTCATCGCCAGTAACTATACGATGCAAACCCAATTTTCTTACGTGTCTTTGAAGCAAAATTTCACAAGTGTTTTTTCGGTTTTCCATCTGTCTCTCATTCAATTCATGTGGCACTCATTTTCCACACTTTTGGATCTTTCCCATAGCTTTAAATACGGTCAGAAATTGATGTTGTGCAACATTTAACAGTGTTGCCATTTGCTTTTGACTCAAAGTGTCATCTCCATCCAATATCGTTTGCAATTCGGTGTCTTCAAACTTTTTTGGTGGTCTTCCACGTTCTTCATTTCTCACATCAAAATCATTATTTCTGAACCGTCGAAACCATCTTTTGCATGTTGCTTCTGATAGAGCATGATCACTATATGCCTCGACAAGCATTCGATGCGACTCTGCAGCACTTTTCTTCAAATGAAAACAAAAAATTAATGCTTTCCGCAAATCATCACTTTCTGGTACAAAATTCGACATTTTTAACACGAGGAAGAAATATGATTTTGTCTATTCAATGATTTGATGTAGACTAAATATTTTTCACAGATGTCATAGCAAACAAAAAAAAAAAAAAATAAAGGCTCGTTTACAACAAATGTTCCCTATGGAGACATTTGTATCTTGACGCTCACTTCATACCGGTATACCTGGTTTTAAAAACTTCTTGCCAACTTTTACAAGTGTCCTCACGTTACCGCCAAATTGTCAAAAACCTCGCGTACTACTGGATGTGTTAATATGCAAGGGAAAGGCGGCGCGTCGCCTTGTCTAAAACCTTTTTTGACATTGAAGGTCTCGATGAGTTCGTTGCCGACATTGATGGAGCAGCGAGAGTTCTCCTCCTATCCTATACGCAATGCTAAGGAGTCTGATCGCTGGTTGACGGTAGATTGATCTGGGGACCGCCATGTCCTTTATGAATGTTGAGGTCTGGGAACCGCGTGCTAGCAACAGAGCGGTTACGTCCCATGACAAAGTCCACTAGCCTTAGTCCGTTACTGGACGGGGTGTCGTGTAGGCTGTGTTTCCCGATGACTTTAGTAAAGATTTCTTCTTGCCCCAGCTTAGCGTTGAAATCTCCTAGAACGATCTTGGTGTCGAAGCTGCGGCATTGATCGTATGTTCTTTCCAGGAGATCATAGAAGTCATCCTTGATGCGAATTGTTATGAGGCGTTCAATTTTTGCCTAAGTCTGCCCCGAGCAACAAATCCACATCCAAATAAGCGCCTCTCTTTGCTGCAATCACCGTAGTAGATGTCGCAGTTTTTCATCCTCTTCTTGCCGGGCCATGCCATCGCACTTGCTGGATGGCGGTGATATCTGATTTATAGCAGTCAAGGGCCTCCACAAGTTCCTCGGCTGCACGTGGCCTGTTAAGAGACCTCACATTCCACGTGCAGAACCGAAAAGCATGGCCATTTGTTCGTTCGCTGGGGTCGTCTACCCTAAATCCGTCAGTATCCGACGTATTTGGTTGTCTCTGAACGGGTTGTTTTTTTACGTGGTGAGTGCCTCACGCACAACCGCCAACTGGGAGGCCAAGCTTGTTTATTTTACTCCGGTATCGGTAACTTCGCTGACGTTGTGAGTGCCGCCGTTGACCCTGTATGATAGGGTTCCTCCGCCGCCAACTCTACTCTAAAATCCCGACATGACATTGGAGGCAATCTTTTAGATCTGAGCTCCGAATATGTCAAAGAGAGATGAGTCCGGATACAGACTCACCCATTCTCCCCCTCTTTCCCTAGGAGCCGCCAATGACGTCTCACTGGGGTTGGACTCCATCTTCAGTCGAAGGTGCTCGGCTCGCGGATTTCACCACGTGGAGGTGATAGTAGGAGTTCATTGACAGATGCTAAGTGCAGACGCCTGTGCCTGCATAAGTCGCTTGTGAACGCTTCGAAATCCTGGTTTTCGTAGTTGGTATAAAACTATAGGTCCCTTCAACTCGTGACAGAACAATAGCACGCACAATAAGAGCGGTTGCTGAGAAGTTAGGCCCTGTTTGTTTGTCCTTTATAGACTCATAAACGGTAAGAGATAGAGCACTGGTGTCTTTGACAACTTTGCTCAGAATTCTTTGGAAAAGATTTTTGAATTGATTTTTTTTTTTGTTTAATTTTGATTATTCTAATATGAATGGAACCCCACAGCTCAGGCTGTGACTTAGAAAAAGAGTTAAGTACTAAAGTCGAACTAAAATGTTTTTACTGAGCTGTGATATGTATAGTTACATAGATGATCGGGATCAGTTTACAAAAGTATACAAGAATTTTTCTCATAGAAACTCTTCAATTGCATGAAATGAAAATAGTAAATGTCCACACGCAAGATTTGGACGATTCAATTTTGCCAAACAAGTGACGAAATGAATGCGTCGATAACAACCTATTCCCCTTAAAAAAATAACTACTGTAAGGATACATAATGCTAGGACTACGTCAACAGAACAAATACTTCTCCTCATTAGTCACCCATGACCAGTGTCTCATATCCCAATCTTCCTGCTGGTCTTGCAACATTTTTCTTTTTTTCTTTGGATCAGCCAATCAGTCATTGGAACCATAAATCAACCACCTGCACCAAGGATTCACCTTCCTGGACTGCTGTAAAACGACCTCGCGGTCCGAGCAAAACAAAACGACCACATCACCTGTCTATCGTGCCATACTGCTCCCATCCGCTTGTTTATGTTCATCCAAATTACACGGCGGACTCGGAAGCGAGGAAAAAAAATGTCAACTGGGGTTAAAAGGGACCCGTTCACGCACGGAAGGGTACGTCACTATTTTTATCTATCAGAAATTCATAAATTTATTGAACACCTGGAGTGTTGCCATCTCGGACGCGTGGGTGACGTGCCACTTCGTTTCAGTCTCGCCAGGATAGGGGTCAACTAAATGCAATTATGCCCAACCCCTCTGTGGTAGCGCATTGTGCACTTGTTATCGCTGGCGTCGCAAGTGTTGCTGGTCTAGGGGAAGATTATGTTTTCAGAAAAGGTCTACGAGTATATTGGAAAATCATTTGAATTATTGGCGCCATTGAAATGTTTTGCGATACTTATCTGCAATTAGGTGACCATTCAGGTTTTACGCAACTTCGTGTCGGTGGAGTGAGACGTATGCATAATCAGCCGATCTGCTGATAGATTTGAAATCGGTTTTCGGACATAGCTGGCAGCTGTCGACTTCGAATTAATGGGCACATGTTCATTAGTTGACGATTTGTATCAGAAATTGACTTATTCCAACTCCAACACGCGTATATAATATCACGAGACACATATGGAAAGAAATTGAGAGCTGTGGGACATCAAACCAACCAAGGCGTTTCATATAAAGGTATTAAATGGCTAAAGCCATATTCGTAGACGAGGCATGGATATGTGCTTATTTTCTTCTTCTAATGGCGCCTTAGCCAACAAGCCTATCCAGTGACACGAGCCTTAGCCAGCTGCCTCCAATTGTGTGTGTCCTCGGCTTCGTGGGCGTTCTCTATTGTCTCACTGGTTCGTAGTCGAAGACTCCTCGAATTAACAGTAACAGTGTTGTCCATGCGCTCTACATAACCCAGCCATCTTAGGCGTTGATTCCGTAGACGCCTATCAACAATCATGCCGCTGTACAGCACGTGGAGTCATGGTTCATTTTCTCCAGAAACTATTAACGCAAACAGGACTGAATATAGAACGCAGAACCTTTTTCTCGAAAAGCCTAAGGGCTTCTTCAACCGCTCTTGAGATATTACAGACTTCCGCGCCATAGAGCAGAACATGGATGATAAAGGTCTTATATAACGTTAGCTTGGTCCTTCGAGAAAGGCGAGATAGGCTACTCAATTGCGTCTTTAACCCAAAGAAAGAGTTATTCTGCTTTTAATCTCGATACTGATGTTATCGTATTGTTAACTTGGGAGCCAAGGTAGATGAAGTCCTTTACCACCTAGAAGTTGTTGCCTCACGTTGTCCGCGTATGCTAGTAATTGCACGAAATCTTGGAAGTGTGGTTTGTTGCGTAGCATCTACATCTCTTGGGTTTTTGGCGTAGTGTGAAGATTTTAAGTAATAATAATAACATGGGTGGCGCTACAGGCCGTAGAGGGGCAGGGCCTAGCTTCTCAGCAACCATTCGTGTTGTGCGTGCTATTGTTCTCACACGAGTGGAAGGGATCTACAGTTTAATGCCGACTCCGAACGGCTTTGTTTGAGAAGCTTTTTCTAGACAGAAAATACTCTTTGAGCATTGTCAGTGACTCGAAAGAGGTGGGGCCGTGAAAATTATTTCTGTCGCTCGGAGCTGGAATCGAACTTACGACGTCGAGGTTGGGGTCGACGCACATACCCACAACGCCTCGGGCCATCAGACGGTAAGTTCTTTATCTTATTATAGATATTGCACAATAAGTCTTCGGCCTTATAACAATGGAGGCCAGTCCCGAGATGTTACTGCATCCTACTGATGACCAGAGGCTGCAGTCTGGTGCCGCGGCAGATCAGGCTTATGTCCGTGAGACGCACATATGTCTCCTCGCCACCTACTACCTACTGTAGCGTTTGGTACAGCGTCGTAAAATGGTCCAAAGATTAAGTATCTTCGCGATGTAGGCCTAAATCATCACGTAAAACATTTGTTCTATCTGTTCAAATTAATATTGAGTACATACTGAAAAAAACTTAAAAACAGAAAAATGTTTACTTAAAACTAATATACCAACTTACATACTATCTTAAAACAACTTAAATCTATATGGACCGACTACTCCCCATAAGGGGATACGTACTACCCTGGGCCTAAAGAAATCGACGCTGGATTTCCTTCGCTCCCCAAGCACCAGAACTTATATTTCGAACATCCCGACTTCAGACCGCTATACTGAACCGGAGGAGACAATCCCAAGCTCGTTGTGCGACGGTATGGTAGTGGTTGAGTCGCCCATCCACAGTTAAAAGAGCGATGTGAAAAAGGAGCGGTTCCGCATTGTTGTCTTGTATTAGACCTTGCTTGTCAAAATGGAGAAATGCTTCTAGAGGGCCGAAGCCACTGTGACGTACCCTTTCGTGGTACTGTGGATTGGGGTAGTATGCCCCGGAGATAAAGTTACTAACCGAGTTGATCGCTCTCGCAGTATGTCCTTGAATCAACTTCGTCAGGAAATTATCCACTCGTATCAGGTTCGTTCTGTTGTACAAAACCTCATTGGAGTAAAATTGTATGTACAGGGACTTTCATGTTCTGTAAACGCGAAGGCATGCGCTAAGACAAGCCCCCTCAAACACACGAATCTTTTCCATCAAGCCTGCACTCACGTTGAACCACACGGGACGGGCATAGGTGAGCATTGGCCGTATGAGGGCCATGTAGCAGATTACCTTCACCCTCACATCGAGTTGGCTGTTGTAAAACAGTCTGTTTGTAAGAGCGAAAATCCCTTGGACTCTAGCCTGAGCAGCATGCACATGTCTAGCCAGATCTTAAGGTAAACAATTGAGATCTTGGCCAATTCCTTTTCCTATCCGCCGAAGCCTTAAACAACGGCGTCCTGAACAGAATGGTTTCTGACTTCTGAAAGTTGATATTCAACATGAATGCGTTGAACTCACCCTGCGCAAGCGTAGTGATGTCCTCGATCTTTTTGCCTGATCTGTACACGATCAAGTCGTCGGCATACGCAATTGCGTGCGGAAGAGAACTTATCAGATCGCTCAAGAAAATGTTGAACAGGATCGGCGAATTAACGGCTGCCTGTTGGAGATCATTTTTTACTTCAAAAATACCTGCCTAGGCCACGTTGCCATTCTTGACAACGATCCGCCTACCGGGAAGCATATTATGCAGTAGTAACCATCGGTGTCGAAGGCCTTCTCCAGGTCAATCACGATGGCCCCCGTACTTTGTTTCTGACTCTTGTTCCATTGAATATCCCACACCAGTTACGACGCGGCAGGAATAGTGCCATGCCCCGCTCTAAAATCGAATTGGTTATCCGTAGTTATACATATGTTTGTCCGCTGTCCAATACATCAGACCTTTATTTATCACCTTGTCGAATACCTTGGTGATGTTTGGAAGGAGACTAATTGACCGGAGGTTGCACGGATTCGAATAATCTTTTCTTCGCTTATGGAAGCACAATCGCAGTTTTGCGTTGGTCCGGATAATGTGAGTTATTTAGAGCATTTTAAACAGGATGGTATACATATAAACCACTACCAGAGAGAGATTTCTTAGCACAATGTTGGAGATTCCGTCGCTTCCAACTGACTTTTTCTTCTTTAATGCAAAGACAGCTTGAAGATATGTCTTCAAAATAAACGGGGGATAAACCCCTTCCTCGGCGATGACATTGTCCTTCGGAAGAATTTATTATCTGTCTTCTTTCTTATGGATATGGATGTGTGCTAATCAATGAATCAGAAGATTATAAGATCAAGCAAGTTTATAAAGAGGACTGTTCGATTCCCTAAGTCATATTCAGTCGATTGCGAAAACTTACAATATTGTTGGATATGTCATTGAAGGGTGCAAAATCCGCCTGTTCCGGCGCTTCAACATTTACTAAGGCACTAGGCTGTCACCTTATTAACCAGTCTTCAACCAGTATTCTTGATGTCAGCACGTTTCGATGAGCTAACATTGATTTCGAAAATGTGTTAATTTTAGTTAAAGTAAGAACACGAAACAGAGCTGAGCATTTCTGACATTTGATGTTTTTTTAAAACGTCGCCCAACGTATAGCGAGACTCTGCATCGAAGGACTAGAGATTAATAGAGGGGAAGAGCAACTGCATTTTAGAAGGAGAACAAAAGATCATTATAAGCGCTCAATCGGGAAAGTAGATACTACTAGAACTAATACGCATATACTTCAGACAGAACCTGTCCAAAGCAATAGTTGGTAGTAAAGTCGCAGTCGCTATTGAGAGTAAAAAACTCAAAAGATGACTCGCGTGGACTAGGTGGTAATGAGGACATCGATATAATACCGCTGTCATTCAGTATGTTTCACTCGAAGTATGAATGCTGATAGAAGTGACCGCAGTGTTTTGAGACTACTGGAGCACACTAGCTTAATGGTTTAGTAAATTATCTGATATGCCCACCATCGATCAAATATTTATGCAGATCCTGAAAAAAAAAATCAAAAATTTACAGATCGGCACCACCTAACTCTCGCTGGTCCATCAAGGTTGGCGATAAACTTACCTAGAAATTTAATTTTGCAAAAAGGATTTATACAATCCGAAACTCTGCTAGTTGACTTCTTGAACATTATTCCGCAGAATGATGCGCTTGAAGCGGCTAAATTCGATCTTTGTTTCTCAAGAGGCAATTGCTTAATAGAGGCTACTTCTCTTCTTAAATAACATGGGTAGCACTACAGACTGTAGATGGCCAGGGTCTAGGGTCCCAGTAACCATTCGTGTTGCGCATGCTTTTCTTCTTTCACGAGTGCAAGGAGCCTATACATAGTGTTGTGTTTTACCACAACTGGAACTCATTTAATCTTTTAACCTAGAATCGTCCCTCGGAGGATATTTCAGCTTCTGCTTGCCATCGTTGGCCCTGTTTGGGTTGATCTGGATGAGTTCATAAGCACCTACTACCATATACCGGACACAAAACCCTAGCCAATGGTTGGTGGTTAGGTCAACTTGAGGCCGGTCCAAATTGTCTACGACTTCGAACCTGTGGGACATCGCAACAAAAAGGATGTTGGTTTTGACATGGCAGAGCCATATGGAGAAGGACCGCTATCAATTTGGTAAGGGCAGACAGAGGCAGCCAATATCGCGAAAACTGAATGAACTTGGTTTAGACGAAGAAAACATTTGACATAATTTGAATTTGACAAACAAATGTTGTTGCACATGCACCTTGGGCCAAATTGCTGCGGCGCATGCAATGATTATCACTGCTAAGGGATTCTAGAGAAAAGGATTCTTGTAACTCTCAACCTAGATTGGATTCGTATCATTCATGTCTCTTCATCTTGACTTGTGCACCCCAGTTATGGAATTGTTGTTCTTTTGGACAACTGCTCATCTTTTTGATAGGGTCCATTGGCGTATTATGCATATTTGTCTTACAACAGTGTCTAGAAGCAGAAAGTGGCTTGTAGACATCAGCAACTACCCTAATGAGGCAATCATGAACCTGGAAAAACCCAACCTCAGACAACGTAGCGTCAACCCGTTAGATCTGCAAAGCGAGCAGAACATCCCAACGGGCTATGTACATGGCACCAGAGCAGCGATAGCAATCAACGAGGCTAAATCTGCTAGCCCCTGCCATCCTAAAAGGACCAACATGGATACATGGAATTAAGTTAAGCAAAATCAATAAAACATCAGCATCAACTAAACCAACCTCTGAAATTATTGTGATAGTTCACACAATTATTGTGTGTATTATTGTGAAAAATAATTACTGTTCACAATAAAATTCAATTCAAATCGCTTTTAAATCGGAATCAAGTGGTGGTGGAATTCTTTCAGTCGCGACACACACCACTAATGTCAAATCATCTTGTTCAACACACTTATTCAAATGCAAAGCCCATTCGCTTATTCTAATTCACACACCAGTTTCACAGCAAATCTGGAAACAAATCCCACTCATAGATGTCGGCAGCATCACATAGAGGGTAAACAAAATAATTTATTTTGACATTTGCTTGCAAACCTCTCAGTTTTTCCCCAAAAAACCACTGACGTGTACTGAGATCAAATAGATTTCCATTCATTTATCAATATAAACGTAAAGTAGTTTATTTTTAACTGAAATCATGCTTTAACATTCACTAGACGCGGTCATATACTAATACATATACAAATTATTCCATCCAATTTGCCGACATTTGCACATCAAAAGATTAATCGTTGCGCTATCATCACCCGACGTGGCTAATTTCGGTTGAAATTTGTTGTAAATAAAGCAAAAAACAGTTGGCTTTCTTCCAAAAAAATGATTAGCGATAAATACAAATTCCTTGTCTATGCTGTGGGAATATTCTTCTGCTATTTCTACTACGGTATCATTCAGGAGAAAATCACAAGGGGACGATATGGGGATGCTACAAACGAGGACGGGACTGTCGGCGAGAGGTTCACATATGCATTGGCGCTTGTTTGGGTGCAATGCTTCTTCAATTACATCTTTGCCAAGGGTAATTAATTACTTTAGTCATTCACAATGCATATTATGAATATTTGTTTCTAAAGGAATGCTAGTGGTGAAGCCCCAGAAAGAGGACACAACACACACGGGCTACTATGCCGTGTCTTCGTTGACCTATCTTTTGGCCATGGTGAGCTCCAATATGGCACTTCGATGGGTGCCGTATCCCACGCAGGTGGTCGGCAAATCAGCAAAACCAATTCCGGTGATGATTCTGGGCGTGCTTATTGGCCGAAAGTCATACTCGTGGACGCGGTACGGGTGTGTTTTGACCATCGTCGCCGGTGTGATTCTGTTCATGTACAACGAAGGCAAAGTTAATCCAAACCTAGCACAAGAGAAAACCTTCATCGGTGAGTTGCTTCTGTTCCTCAGCCTGTCAATGGATGGACTCACTGGTGCTGTTCAGGAGCGTATGCGGTCTTCCAGTGCACCGTCTGGTCAGCAAATGATGCTGTCCATGAACTTTTGGAGCACAGTTATGCTAGGTTCCGCCATGATTTTTACAGGTAAGGCAATTAGATAAACCTTACTCAGCCTTTATTGAATTCACGTGTATTCTGTATTCACAGGGGAAGGCCGAGACTTCATATCATTCGCTTCTCGGCATTCTGAATTGTGGACGCATTTGGGAAGTCTTGCCCTCGCTGGTGCCTTGGGACAGCTTTTCATCTTCCTAATGGTAGCTGGATTTGGTCCGTTGGCGTGTTCTGTAGTGACAACGACGCGGAAGTTCTTCACAGTCCTGTTCTCCGTGATATTCTTCGGCAACCTTCTCATTCCGCGACAGTGGTTTGGTGCAGTGCTTGTATTCGCTGGACTTTTTGCTGACATGGTATTCGGCAAAAAGACCGTACCCAAAAAGCCCATTGCGGACGACAAGAAGAAACTACTATCATAGAAAATGAACGTGTAAGTCGGATGGTCGGATGAGTGCAGCCACACGAGAATGAAAGACCCGGAGCAGCATGATCTCCAAAGATTTCACCGTTATTGTACAATTATTTAATTTTTGTTTTCACTTAACTTGCCGCCGATTGGCGACATACATACATATGCGGCATGTGTTGAAGGAGTTTTATTTAAGTAGAAAAGTAAATATTTTTTGTATTATGAACCCAAACGCCAGGATATCGAACAATGTGATGCGTTTTTAAAGAATAAATATCGAATGAACAAAGTGCTGGTGACTTTTCACCAATACATGATTCTAGTTTTTTATTTATGAAATTGACGATAATTTTCCGTCGTTGATCAACGCCTATTACTGATTACCTAAGTCCATACGGGAAAACATTCTGTCTTAAAAACGACAAGTTCTATCGTTGCATTTGAGTGCTCGACTGCAAAACGACACCAAGTAGAACCGCGATTGGGGCATGCCAGTGACGAGTGGTTGCTATTTTGCAAGCTAGTGAACCCACCTCCTTTCCACTGAATCATCCGTATTTGTCATTCTCCACCATTCAATTTATTTAAGTTATTATTTAGCGCCAACACATTTAGTTATTCCATCGGGAAAGCACTAGGCCATCTACAGGAGATATCGTATAGCAGATGCATGCATTTGGCAAAGTTGTCAATTGTATAGCGTCATGGACCTTGCGTCCGCGGCTCACTTAGACCAACTAGTTGGCTCCATTGTGGCCGTGATTTTGTGTATACTCCTACTATGAGTTCTTCGCACTACTGGCACCACCCTACTGTGTTTGGACACTACAGGAGGTTTTTCAGCTCTACACTCCAAAAGTCCACCAGCTTTCCAAAGTAGGGTTTATCCAAGTACTGCTTCCTCCTACCTTCTCTTTTCTAGGGCTGGAAATGTTGGCTCGCAGAGTAAATGTTGGATAGATTATAATTCTTCTTATCTCCACAGCTCCTGCAAATATCGTTGTGTGGTATGTTCAGTCGTGATGCATGCGTATCTTTGGCACTGATCAGTGACTTGGATCTTTTTTTATTTAGCGTCAGCCACAGGACTCTAGCTATAGCTCCAGTTTCCAGACTGAGTCAACGAGTTTATATTCTATCTAGGGCTTCGTGTCCTGGAGATAAGCGGCGTGAGCGCGTAAGGGTTTGGTAGGTGCCTGGAAAGCCTGCACGGTCCACCCAGGACAGGGTCACCGTTTTCGTCAAGGATACTTCATTGACACTTTGTCTTCATACCCTGACAAGCTTCGAAGTCGAAATGTCCGATGCTATGTCTCTTATTACCGCTTGGCTTTCGGAGCAAATGAATATCGATTTGCCACTCATATTGCGTTCTTGAAGCCCTATTGCTCCTTCGTGTATCGCAGCCACTTAGTGCCAGTGATTGACCTCTGTGCCTGTACCCGCACATACTGCTGACCAACACCAGAGAATGGAAACGTGACAATATGGATTGTATCTCCAAAAAGGCGCCTATCAGCTCCGGAGCCGATGAGATAGCAATTGCTGCTACAAAATAAGTCAATGGGGTGAAGGAATAAAATGGCTTCGAGTGTCGTCGTCGGTGTTGTTCGGAGACAAACTGTTATACGTAGGCAGGCCCATATTTGTATTTTGAATTTTGTTTTACAGGCTTTACAGATGGGTGTACTAAGTATTGTCCTTTTCATCTTTTTAGACCTGTACGCTCTGAGGACAAACCACAAATGTATCAGAAATTACACACTCATATTATCTTGGGCCCACAAGGAGGCTTTAGCCTTAAATACACATGTCTATGGCTGGCCGACAGAAGCGTTTCATGTTAAGGGAACTATATACATCCTTTCAGATGGATCTGCTTGAAACACTACTGTCATTGGAAGTTGAGTATTCTTAGCTTCTAACTCCCTAATTTTTGATATTGCTCAAATATTCAGATAATTTTCTGAGGAAAAATAAGAGGTCTGCGGAATGTAGTCTCTTTTTGTATTGGGTTTCGCTGGTGGTCTCAAGCGAACACTAGACAGTTTGTTCCCCATTTATGAGTTGGATTAGCTCTCATTATTGATCTACACATATTTTCGTAGACACAGAGTCGTTGAAGCAACACCGTCACAATCACCGTCGACGCATGAGTTATTATTGAAGTGCAACATTTTTCGCAATACATCTAATCGCCTGCGTTTAATACTCATATCGCAATTTTGTGTTCGAACGGTTTGACATTTTTAGTAGGAGACACGAATGAATCAATTGGTTAAATCGCAATGAAGCGTTCGAGTGCTGAGACTTTGCATACCATAACATCGTAAGCCAGAGCACAAAGTTATAGATGGAGCTGCTCTCTACTCACCGAGTGTAGTTCCTTGCATTCACTCATAGCTTTACAATTTTGGGGTTTGAATAACTATTTATGTAACGCATTAATTTTTTGAATGGATTTTAATCATTGTAATTGGATACTTTTCGTGAAACTCCTTGGCTCAGTTTCGATGTGCACAACTGAGTGTGCGAACAAAAGCCCATTAAAGTCCGACTGAAACGCATTGAATTCCAAACAGCAGCGGAAAACAAGAGCAGCAGAGGAGGAATGCCAGACTAGAAGACGGAAGGAGAAACAACTATCTCGAAACCACCCAGCTCAAGGGTACCGAAGAGTCTAGTGACAAAAAAAAAAAAATACGGGCCTTTATAAAAAACAGCCAAAAGTCTGGCGGGCCTTGCTCTCAAAGCCCTTCAAAGGGAGCATGCACCAGCAGCACTTCCAACAGCTCCTAAGAGGGGTCTCAGCAGAGGAGACTGTTAGGGAATCAGGAAATCCCAACTCCAGTTGATTAAGTAGTCCTCCCACATTGTTTTATTAAGAAGTCGGCACAGCCATTAAAATGCTGAAGAAAGATCGTTTGCCGAATTAGAGAAGACGAAAACATGCCCGGCGACTGGAATATCAGTTAAAAAACCGCTAAAAATAACCCCATAGTTTGACAACGAGTGCCGGTACGAATCAACATACGTGCATCAAGCAAAGAGGTTTGTTCGCGAGGTCTAAGAACAAAAGAGAAGGCTTCTCAGAAGAAGAAGGGCGCTGTCGAGGAGATGGAGAGGTTTTACGGAAGGAAGGAGGTCTGAAGGTTTTAACAAGGTTCATATAGCATCTCGTAATACAACTACGCAGCTTACCAAGATAATTAACTAAAAATTACAATACCATCGCAATAAGGAGTGAAATTTCTAACTTAGTACACTCGACAAAGGATCAAAACCTTTCTGGAACATAGTGAAAATTGTAAAAAATAAGCACAAGTAGAAAAAGCAATTGCACTAGAAACGCCAGCACAACTTCGGCTGTATATGAGTTCTTCAAACTTCTTCTAATCTTGAAACTCCCTTTAACGAATTTGTTTCAGAATTTGTTTCCTTTGTAAATAGGTTAAAGGTAAGGAAAACATGTGGAGTAGACAGCATTAAAAACGTATACCTTAAAAATCTCTCCAAAATGTGTATAAAGTACTTACTTTCTGTCTTAAAATTCAGTACTTTCCCATTGCATGGAAATTAGCAAAAGTATTTGCAATACCCAAAGTAGGCAAATCCTCCGACGGAATGGAGAGTTATAGACCATTTTTAAGTAAAACTTTTGAAAACATGGTAAAAGAAAAACTACTACACTTTATTGATGCTCACAAGAAAACAACAATTTGGCTTTAGGCGACATCATGGTACTTCACACCAAGTTCTACTGATATGGAATATCCATATATAAGCCAATCGAGCATTTGGAAAAAGCGTTCGATTCTGTATGACACGACGTGTGGGGTGGTGTTTCTAATCTCGTTAGCGTCATTGCTGGTTTTCACAGGACTCATTCACAGGACTCAATCCTCAGTCCAGTTCTGTACAATTTGTTTACGTCTGACTTTCCTATACTCCCTTACTGTGAAACAGCCGATGATACAGCAATTTTGTCTTCGCATGAGTTCAGTGTTAATATTGAGACAAAAATAAAAAATATAAATTGATGTCGATAAGATTCAAGTTTCCTTTTTAGCATAAAATGAAAGTTTTGCTTCCTACCTTTAAATAACTTAAATATCTTAATATAATAATATGGGTGGCGCTACAGCCCGTAGGGGTCCAGGGCCTAGCTTGTCAGCAACCACTCGTGTTGTGCGTGCTAATGTTCTCTCACGAGTGGAAAGGACCTACAGTTTTATGCCGAATCCGAACGGCTTTTTTTGAGAAGCTCTCTCTAGACGGGAAATACTCTTTGAGTATTGTCAATAACTCGAAAGAGGGGGGATCGTGAAAATTGTTTTCGTCACACAGATCAGGAATCGAACCTACGACGGCGAGGTTGGGGTCGACGCACATACCCACAACGCCACGGGCCACCACACTTAAATATCTTAGGGAACTTAATATTATGACAAAATTCCGTGAAATATTAAGCCATACATATATCTTGATAAAAAACTGACATAACGAACACCACTCATAAGCTCTTAAAAAGTACTTTAAGAACATTACACCCTTCTATTAGCAATGAAGACTCAAATGAAAACAAGATATGTACTCATATTCAATGCTGTATTCCAAGCAATTCTTTTGTTTGGGTGGTAAGTCTGGGGAAATTGTGCTAAGTGCTATACAAAAAAATTACAAATATCACAGAACAAAATGTTAAAAATGATGCTGAATCTTCCTTGGCATCAATCTACTATGAACTTTCATTTTAAGGCTAATGTTGAATTGATCTCTAACAAAATACATAAACTCTCTGAATCTTTCAAAGTCAGGTGCGGCATCCCTAATAATCGTCTTATAAACGGGCACTTTTTCGTAATGGAATGTTTCGTTTACTCTGGCAACGTGTGTATGAATATACCCTTGTAGTCTTCTAATATATTTTATACATACATATATTTATTTATTGACTTATTAATTAGTTATGGTGGTTCCCGTGGCGTTGTGGGTATGTGCGTCGACCCCAATCTCGACGTCGTAGGTTCGATTCCAGCTCTGAACGACAGAAATAAAACACCTCTTTCGAGTCACTGACAATGCTCAAAGAGTCTAGAAAAAGCTTCTCAAACTTGGCCGTTCGGATTCGGCGTAAAACTGTAGGTCCCTTCCACTCGTGAGAGAACAATAGCACGCACAACACGAGTGGTTAATGAGAAGCTAGGCCCTGGCCTCTATGGGCTGTAGCGCCACCCATATTATTATTATAATTAGTTATGGTATTGATCTATTTATATATTTAAGTTTTTACTTACTTATTATTTGCATATTTATTTATTTATATAATTAAAACGTATTGTTATTTTTATAACATGCCTTATATATATTTTTATATATACTGGAATTTGTATTTGTTGCATTCATAGTTCTATTTATTTATTTATTTTTTCTCTTTGTAGGAGGTCTTTTCTTTCGTAGTTTCCTTAATATATATATATATCTCTGTCAATATCATGTAATTTGAAATTAAATAAACGTATCTCTCTATCTATCTAAACGGTAATGACGACACAAAATCCGCTATCAGGCAAAAAGTTTCACATAATTTCGATGATGATGAACAAGAATTCCGCCAACCCGAATTAGACGAAGTCAAAATAGCGATATATAGACTGAAGTCGAACAAAACTGGACGGGCTGTCCGCAAAACTGTTAAAGGCAGCTGAAGATGATTTGCTGGGCCAATGCATTAGCTCACCTGTAAAATGGTCGGAGAAAAGTATCCGCTATCGATATTTGTCGATTTGAAGATCTCCTATGACAACAGATATAACTTTGAAGTAGTCAAAAACTTTGTCTACCTAGGAACCGCTATCAACTCAGACAATGACACCAGCGCTGAAATCAAGCGAAGAATAACTCTTGCCAATCGGTGCTTCTTTGGGCTAAGAAAGCAATTGGTAAACAAAGCCCTCTCTCGAACAACCAAGGTAACGCTTTACAAGACCTTAATCGTCCCAGTCCTGCTATATGGCGTGGAGGCATGGACTCTATCAAAAGCGGATGAAGCAGCTCTTGGTTGCTTCGAGAGGAAAATTCTTCGGGTGATTTTCGGTCCCGTCTGCATAGATGGTGAGTGAAGGAGGAGATACAACAACGAACTATACGGGCTGTTCAGCGACATCGACTTAGCCAGAAGAGTGAAGATCCAACGATTGAGGTGGCTAGGTCATGTAGAGCGGATGGAAACCAATGCTCCGGCCCGAAAAGTCTTTGAATCCACCCCCGAGGGACGGCGCAGTAGAGGAAGACCGCGACTCAGGTGGCGTACGCAAGTGGAAAGGGACCTCAACCAACTATGCGTGCGAAACTGGAGACAGCTAGCTAAAAATCGAGCTGGCTAGAGACGCTTGTTTGTTGAGGTCCAGGTCCACCCCGGACTGTAGCGCCACCTTAAGTAAGTTAGTAAGCTTGAAGAGAGTAACACTTAGCGACGCAAACATGGCTAGTAGTGAAGCTGTTACATATACATACTGAGGAACAAAAGGTGAACTAAAATCGTTGATATTTCTATATTTTCAGTTGTAAAGTTGTTCACAACCTTCTCTCTGTGCAAGCTAGAGCAATTAATATTGTTAAAACATTGTTATCCTATGAAATAAATAAAATATAAAAAAACAAATGTACTTAATATTTCTTATTTTACTAAGACCACTTAAGAGATCTCTAAAAGAGGTGTTTTCTTTGTATTGCCATCTTATAACTACTAGGGTTGGGCTTTTGCCATCGTCCAGAATAAGCCGTCGATTGCAGGCTTGTTCTTAATTCTGTCTTACTGACCCTTCGCGGGTACTCTAAAATAATCTTCTCTAGAAAGAAAACAAATGTGGTGCTCTAGACATTCTTATTGTTACCTAACCTAAATCCAAACCTAAACTTTATGGTCCTTTAAAAAAAAAACAAGACTTAATCTAACTTAATCTATATCCGTAACATTACGGACCTGTACACAAGAAGGTGTATGTTATGTGTATGCGTAACAGCCCTTCTATTATTATATATATTTTTATATTTTTTTTCGTAGATCTACCTGAGAACTAGGCATGTGGACCAACTACACGAAGTATAATATCAGGCAGGACCGGCGAAGGCGGAGACTAGTTCTAGTGTAACCAGCAAAAGAAGTGCCCTTCCTTATCACTCTCTCTCCTGTCTCGAGCAGGGATCGCTCTACTGAACGGGGGGAGATCCTCGTGTTAGCGGACGATATCCGATTTGTAGAGGAGTCGTTTGTCAACTGTTCGGGCGTATTGCGTGGTAGAGATTACAGGACCTCCTTCAGTGCCAAGCATCAGGTCGATCAATTCTCATGGTAATAATAACTGTAAAATATAATTGGGGTAATAAGCCCCGAAGCCCTGTTGTTAGAAGTCATACTTCTTGCAATGCGGCTTCTAATCATTATAATGATAAAATTGTCTATCGTTTACCCTGTTGTACAGGACCTCGTTAGGATTGTACTTCTTGTGCTCAAACTCAGGTGTTCTATACAACCGGAGACCTAAGTCCTAAAAACACCCTCATCTTTTCCATCTGGGAAGGACTCACGTTGAATGAAAGGGGACAACCGTACACCATGATTGGCCTTATGTGGACCATGTAGCAGATTACCTTCACCCTGGTATCAGGTTGGCTGCTGTGGAATAACTAACTCACCACAGAAAATGCTTTTCTAGCATTGATCAGAGCCTTCTCTATATATTTGTCAAAATACAGAAAATGATCCAACCAAATGCCAAGATACCTACACGGCTAAAGGCTGACCCTGTGGGTTAACTATGCCGAACTTCTTCAACTATGCCGAACTTCTTCCAGTTTACGCACGTATCCCTTGAGTCCATGGCCAGCGGGGTATGAAAAGGGACAGTTTCACTCCTCTGGAAGTTGATAAGCAGCTTCAAGTCATAGCAATATGCCAAAGTCACGTTGCAACAAGGTTACTTCTACATTAGGACCTAATCTGTACGTCTTGATATCCAAGCAACCATTAAAGCTATTGCCTCCTTTACTGCATAGTCTGAACCAGTACAGGGGTTGAGTTGGGGTCGCTAAAAGACCTACTCAATATGTCCATTATGTGAGTTCCAGGTTAGAGTGACGCACCAGTATATGAGAAAGTAGATTAATTGGCTAGGCAATGATCTGTTTGCTTTCAGAGTAGATGTACATCCCGATACATGAATTCAAAGCTAAGATATTTACGCACTTCTTTAAAATAGCAAACCTGAGATGGAGCACATCAAGAAAGATATGGCGGCTTTTCTTAGACCCTTACATCGAGCGATTGGAAGACCCTCCTTCAACAATCCTTTCTTCAAAGTATAGTAAGTAATTAATGCCTGCTACTGTCCAAACTATTATCAATTCAGAATATCTTAGCGTTAGAATGAATTTCTCTTATGGGGAATAAACACGTCCTTAGTGTTCATTCTTAAAGTGTTTCTATCATTTCTGCAATCAATAGGATCCAGGGAAGTGGCGAGAGGACTCATCCTTAGGGCATCACTCTGTTCACCTTTCCAGTGCAACGTACAAAGATAACTTCGTTCATGTTTCGTTTGGAACGTGATGCAAGATTCATTGCTATATTTTTGCCGGTAAGACCGCTAGACATTGCAGTACTGTGCTAGTACTGCCATTAAAAACACACAAACTTTCAAGAATTTATAAAGAAAGAAAATCAAGATTAAGTCATTTAGATTAGACTGAGCACCCAAATCACACCTGCTCAAGTAAGAAGAATTCTATAGTTCAGACTGTACTTATCGATTTTCAGAGTAGATTTACGCAATTTACGAAAATAATGTTGCAACGTGCTTAACGCCCTCCCATAACCTCAAAGTACCGAATGCAGTCGCTCACAAAACGCTATCCTGAACGTCATTTCTGAACACAAAAATAAACAGATTCACCTAATCACAGAGACTCTCTGCCGCACAAGCATTTACAGAGCTGCATCTCGTCAATTGCCGTATATATCGTTTGCCAGCTGTCAAACATCCGCCACCCCTTTCCCGACACTCTGGTGCTTTTAAATGAAAACAAATCCAAATCGCACTGCGAACAGTTTTCTCGCCTCCCTCTCAACAGCTTTTGAATACGAATCACGCGACAAAACAAACGGCAAGCTGTCTTTGTCATCGCCCGCTCAACTTCCCCAAAGCCTGCGCACTGAATCCTTCGTCAAGTGAAGAAGAGCAAAGTGCCAAAAGATATACCCCATGCAATAGCCACATATGGTTGTCCTTGTCGATCTCTCGATGTTTTCCCCCAGCAAAGCTTCCTTTCAACGATTTGACATCTGTACGACTCTGCTTGGGCTAACAATTTTCATTTAATCCGTCAGTTTGCCGAGAGAAAATTTTTGCTCGTGTTCGTGCGAAGGGTTTCCCTGAAAATCGAAAAAAAAATTTCAATATTATTTGTTTTTGTACTTCCGTTTGCTTCCGGTCGAGTGGAACACTCCCGACATTTTAAAAGGTGATTAGCGGTGCAATAACGATTGCATACAATTGAATTGAAATGGAAATAATTCTGTCCAACGGCGAACATTGCACGTAGTGGCTGCTGCAAATGTGCGAATTCTGGTGACAAGTTCCGTGTGGTCCATTGTGTGTGACATAATTGCTCGGTTGTGCTCTAAAAATATTTTGGAGGCGGGGTGTATCATGCCAGTGGTGGTATTTGGATAAAACTAAAAAATCTGTCAGTCTGTTGTGACTTGTGTCATTAAATTGATTTGTTGTCAGTTGATTGTCGTGATATTTGACAGCAATTTCAGTCAATCATTCAATCAGCCGTTTGAATATGCTGTTCCTCCTCTCAATCTCTGTTTGGTGTAGAAATTGATTTTTTTGTGCTACCTCGCTAAGTCAGCACATCATTTGGGGGTGAGTCCGCAAACACGATGTACAATATATTGTTGTTGTCAGCTGAAGTGATAGCCCTAAGCACTCAGCGTGTATTTGTTGAAATGTCAATGAGAGGTTATGTTCTGTGTTTTTTTTTGCTTTTCTTGCTCTGCTTCCTGACAATGGACCAAAGGGTGTGAGGTATGACCTCTAGAAGGTTTCTTCAGTCAGTTTCGAGAACACGAGAGTGTGACTTGACGGAAGAGCAGAGTTGTTAGGAGGAGCACACATGTTCCCATCATCTGTGCAGTTTTGTGATATATTTAGAACAAAATGCTGTACGTTCAACGAACGGAATTTGTTGTTGAAGACGTTTTGTTTTTGCTACATTGCAATTTTATTGTTTGTTTGTATTCGTTTCAATTTCAAAGCAAAACGCGTAGACAGGCACTCATTCATTCTATTGACCGGCAGTTTGGTGGAAAATTACGTCAAGTCGTGACTCATGGTCATAAGAAATTTTTTAATTGGTCGAGTGTGCGGTGGTGATGAGCTATTGATATTTTCACTTTCTTTTTTAGTTCGGCATCGTGTTCTTTATTTATAATATTCTTGGAGACTGCGAAATGGTCAATTAAATCCTTAGTCTATAAAGCAGAATCGTTTCGAATTTAACCACAAATTAGTTCGGAATACATTTCCATTTCGCCGGAAACGGGTGAAATTTAGTTTCTGTATTGACTGAGGCAAGCATGGCTAAGGAGAGTTTGTGGGACTAAGCAGCCCACGGGTGGGGTCATTGCGTTTTAATCTAAACCAAGAGGTGTCTCATTTTGAACCTACACCCCAGAAGAGACTCTTAAGGGTTGACGATGATGGACGTTGAATGAGTCATTTATGGGATCATGAATGTGAAAGAGTGTTGTTAAACTTTACCGTTTTGCTATAGTGAGCTGACCATATTAATATGGTTTGTTCTGATGAATGTACATTGGATTTTAAGAACTGTCCTTTATTGCTGTTGACAGATGGACAAAGAAAATTTGCTTTAACTCATCGTTTACAAGCCATTCTATATCACCTGAAACATCGTATACAATTATTTATTTCTGATTATGTACCACCAATTACGCACATTAATTTGGCTTTATACCTTTCCACCACTGTTTGGATTGTCCCACTGGTCCCAAATCGCAAGCCTTCCGGGTTGGGGCTAAGTCATCCATGCACTCCACATGTCTGCATTCGGTTTGACGCATAACGCATTAGTCTCCATAAGAAATAATACGCAGTCTATATTGTCACCCACTAAATTGATCCTTCGAGCTATATTTTTTATTTAAAACATTATTATTTATTATTTATAAAATTGTATTTATTATTATTAAATTGGCCATTTTTAATTGGATTGGATTATTCGTTCTGTTTATTGCAAAAAAAAATGTTGCTACTCATTGCAACGGTGTTCAAAAATTCATTTCATTTTATCTCATATCATGTGTGCATCCTTTCGTTCGCACCAGAAAATCAGGACTTTCGAATCAATGCTAGTAACCGAACTAGTTGTCTTCGAGTGTTCTTTGTAAAACCATGCCTCCGTCGTTCACCTACAATATAATTAATTAACATGACAGCACGCTCTTGTCTAAAACCTTGGAGCCTATGATTCAATCTTTGATATGCTCTAGTAGGCAATGGAAGTTGTATGGATGGGAGTGCCTATGGATATGACGAAATGAATTGACGAATTATCTCTATCGCCCCTATCTCAGAATATGCCCGAAGAACATTTCACTAAAATTCAAAACTTTGGATAGTTGAAAACGTCCGAAGTTAATTGTTTCACTTGTCGGTAATGTGAATGCGTTTTGAGGTTATCGTAGAAAACGTTCGAATTAAAACTCACCATACAAACTTCGACATTTCTCATACGCAGCATTAATTGCTGTCACTTATCACAACACATCTGTTTTGCTAGTTGGAAATAGTCATCGGTAAGGTATTCTGCCCGCCGTATTATAAGGTCAAGTGAATACGATTTGATCGAGTGCCTGAATTGTGTCTCAGATACGGTGTATTCTACGATAGGGGGTTATACCAAGAAGATTCATGGCTGTAATAAAAACGAAAATGTCCTCAACCAAGTATTAATTAAGTTGTATGATTTCCTTAATATATTTTAAGAGATTGTTTTGTCGCGATGATTTTCTTGTATAATGAATCCTTTCTATGCTTAATTAATTGTTGTATTGTTTTTTTCGTTTATGACAAACTGTGTTATGTTTGCTTTTGTGTTTCGTTTAATAGAGTTTACAGAATGAGGAAACAAAAATTCCTTGTCTCAATTAATTGATACAAAGTTAATACTCAAACATTCATTTTCAGTCGGATGTTTGAGTTTTGTCCGATACTGTAATAATCGACGCACACCTAGAACGTGGATATTTTCCAGGATCCATCACAATGAATGGATTTGGTGTCGGATTCGAAAACCTTCCTAGCTAGAACATTGCTGTCCAGCTTCGGATATCCCCGACAGTGTAGTCGATGCATTTTTGTCTTCCCAACTACATCGACATCATTATATTGCTACTGTAGCTCGTGGTTGTGTCTTCTCCTAAATTTCTGGCAGAGCAGCACTGTCAACTTTAGTATTCTGGTTTCCGTCTAGCTTTCGGTTCCAAAAACTGACAAAATAAATGTTTTGCAGAAAATAATATTGGTCCTTCGAACCAGATCTTTTGACTCGAATTCTTGCGACAGGCCGAAGTACCGCTGTTTGCCAAAGGCAGTTTTTAGCTGAATCTTTTAATTACGAACCAAAATTTCTTAGAACTAGATCCATTACTTACTACCTAGAAAAAATGGCACAAATGAGACTTACACTTTCGAGATAGTTAAGCAATTTGTCTAGTCTCTCTACTACTCCCTGCAAACATAAAAAAACAAAATAATTATGTTCTTCTCTATGGTTTGTTAAACATTACGTAGGAAAAGCAAACTTCTGTTTGATATTTGGGGTTTTCATACGGCCAAACAAAGTGGACAGATCTGGTCTCACAGACTGAGATTTGAAAGTTTGGATGCAATAACCAACGGCCTAACAGACGCTTCAGGTATATTGATATTTTAGTTGTTGGACAGACATAGAGTATTTGTGCCAAAATATGCTTATCCCTAAAATTGTTTTAAGATAAAACCATACATTTAAGTCCAATTCATAATTTTTTTTTTTCGTAAACAGTCTTACAAATGCTTTTTATATCAGTTCTTTAGAAATATAATAAGAAAACAAAAATTACAAATATAATATATATATATATAAATATATTTCAAATTCACTGAACTTCAGAACTTCAAATCAGTCTAAAAAAAAAATGCGGATAATGTGGCAAGATTGGCGTTAAATAGGGTCCACCCTGTTTTTCAGAGCATCTTTGTTGTTGATACCCAATATGGATTTCATTATGCCCTCTTTCCGCCAACGCCTCCGTGATGTGGACTTTGTTTGAGCTTTTATCCCACGAATCAAAAATAAGAAACGGTTCAATTTCAATCAATAAAACGTGCCAAATATGCGCTACTGGGTAACACATAGACAGATGGAGTAGACCATATTTAACAAAATATATTTTTTTCACACATTTTAATTTTTAAGTACAAAAACTTTTGTTTTAAATTTATGGTATCAGTCGTCTTCTCTACTCTAGATTAGTGTAAAGAAGTGTAACCAATTTAACACAAATTTTAATAACAATTCAATGTAAAAACACTCAAAGAAGCTTACCAAACACCGCGTATAACTGTCAAGGCTGTCACGCCAAACTTACCACGAAAGACTGAGGCTAAACCAGTTTGCACGTGTTCGTAATGCATATTTCTTGAATTTCACTCTAGGTTTTGGTTTGGAAAATTCAGTGGTAGGCCATTTTACCTACGGAGGCCGCATTTGCCGCACTACTTTACTCGATCGTGTAAACAAACGCAAAATTGATATCTAACAATTTCCACACTGTGAGGTTGTTAGCAGTAGAGTTAAAATAAATACTTAATTTTTTCCATAATAATCAAAATGTTAATGTAATAAGTTCTCGTAAGATTATATATAAAATAATACATCACGGGATACAATATTGATATGCGGGCTACGTTCATGGAAATTGCTATGGTTCTTTATTATCTTTTTATATAGTCACGAACTGCAATACGTTACAGGGATTTTACCTACCGACGCAAATATTGAATCTATTTTGGAAAGAATAAATAAACCGTGCCACACTTGTTGACTTTTACGGCCACTCTCTTTGATGAATAATTTATTTCTTCAGTCAAAGTTATTGGGATACAACTGCACTGCTGAAATTGTATTTGTCATATACCCAAGTTTGGACTCCCTACTGTTGAAGGAGTATGTTTTAGTTACTCTTAAAACACCTGGAATAAGGATAACTGTCAAAAGCAAACAATTGTATGGTTACCAACTCAAATGTTTGGATTACAAAAAAATAGCACACACTTGGACATGGTTTTGGTATGTAGATATATGGCAAATGCCTACAATGTAAATGAAAAAAAACACACACAAAGGATATCAGGAGGAAAATTAATTTCAATGGGAGATTTGTGTGCTTTTTTAAACGCAGCCCATTTTTTTTTGATAAGGCATTTAATTGAAGCTTAAGGGCTATATCGCAACGGCGCGTTCATGCGTTTGGTATTTCGCAGGCATTGCTAAACGTTTTATAGACTTTACGACAATGGTGTCAAAAGCAAGAAATCTTAGCTTTTCATATCGAAAAAAACGCGCTTGTTTGATAAGTCAAATATTCTGAAAAGCAATATCCAAGTGAAAATATAGAATCAATGTAAGCTAAATAGAATCAAAATGAATTACGTGCACAAATAGTCGTCTCATTTTGGCAAAAATTTAAACAGAAATACATTTTCTGTTCCTAGGACTTTGTTCTAGAGAATAGAAAATCTGGAAAGATCACTTCTGTAGACTGTTAAACGGCGATGAGGACCAAAATACAGCTGTCAGGCAGAATTTTCAACTCAATCTGGATGATGACAGACGAGAATTCTGTCCCGCAGTCTTAGATGAGGGCAAGTTAGCAACATCAAGACTGAAAACTAACAAAAAAGCTGCTGGAGCCAACGGTCTGTCCGCTGAAATATTTAAGGCAGCTGAAGATGATCTGGTAGGGCCCATGCACCAGGTCATCTGTAAGATATGGCCAGAGGAAAGATCCACAAGAAAGGAGACCCCTTTGACTGCTCCAACTATCGAGGGATCAGTCTCCTTAACATCGCGTATAAGATCTCCTCTGCCATATTGTGTACCCGCCTGATAGGTTCGTATCAGTGTGCCTTCAGGCCAGGAAAGTGCACAATAGACCAGATATTCACACTACGGCAGATCCTGGAAAAGACCAACGAAATGCAAATCGACACTCACCATCTGTTCGTGCATCAAGATCTAGCGAAACTCACACGCCAACACTAGAGGCACGATCTTTCAGAAGTCCGTGCAATTGTTAGCATACGCCGATGGCATTGACGTGCTTGGCATAACTCAGCGAGCCGTCAATGAGGCATTTGCTAACATTGAGACGGAAGCGGCTAAAATGCTTCTGGCGGTGAATAAGGGCAAAGCGAAGTATATGCTGTCCTCAAAAAAGGACATACAACATCGACGTCTTCGACAGAGCGTCACAATGGGCAGCTATAACCTACGCTTACCTCGGCGCCGGAGTATATTGTACAAATAAGATCAGTACCGAGATCAAGCTTAGGATAACTCTTGCCAACCGCTGTTTCTTTGGGCTCAAGAGTCAATTGAGTAAGAGAGCCCTCTCTCGAAGAACAAAGTTTACTCTAGATAAGACACTTGTTGGTTGAGGCTCAGGTTCACCCCGGACTGTAGAGCCACATAAAGAAGTGCCTATTCTGACTAGCACAAATGATATACACGTATCCCACTTAAAATGTCAAAGTCGAAATGACATAAAACATTTTAATTGTCTTCATATACATACATATATGGTAGCCACTTGGTAGACGGAGCTTTAAAAAGGAAAAGTTAGATTAATAATAAACCACAAATACCACATAAAGTTGACATAACGCAGCTTTTGTTCCAATATATTCCAATATGTGCAGCAAGTCAATGCTTTGTCAACATGTACATTAGTTATTTTATAAAAAGAAAACTAAAACAGTTTTAGGCAGCGGCTAGACACCAGTAGACAGTAGATTAAAGATATGAAATCAGCTGAACGAATAGCTGAAGTGCGCCGCAATCGAGCGTAGACCTGGGAATCAACAAACAACACTCTTTTACCATCGTGCTCTCTGTATCTCTGGCTGTTACTAGTTTCGCACGCCAAGCTTCTGAACATTTGGTTACACAAAATTAGTAAAGCAACTAATTTTGTGATGTGTATCTGCATAAAGTGCAGCAAAGAAAGATTCTACTTATGGTAAAGAATATAATGACCATCCTAATAACCGCATGTGCGGGTGGAGTGGAATAATGGAAATTGAAACTAGAAGTTACTATATGAGTTAAACCCAAAAACAACGGAAGCCCAACAACAGAAATACCTCATTACCGTAGACAATATAATGCTATAGTCAAAACACGCATATTCAAAATCGCTTGGGGTTGATAATGTATGCTATACAGGATGTCCCATACTTCGTGGTCAACCGACCGGAGGGCGGTTCCTCGCATTGGGGAAGAAAAAAATTGTGTTAGTTGAGGGTCGAAAATCGCTGAGTTCCCCCTTATAATCCATTACAAGTTAAAACTCAAAATTAAATGCGTGATCACGTTTCGTATCCCACTTTGAATTACAATGCGCATGTTTAATAAGGACTAAAGCAATAAAGGAGAAGGCTGGTGCAACATATGCTTTGAAAGATGATCAAATCGGGGGACAATTTTTCATAGCCTTTAAACACTGCTCAAGTTGTAATCTTATACTGCCAAAAGGGTTTAATCACCTCATTGTGAACGTACTCTATAGCAAAGTAACCTAACCTAACCAGGAAGTTTGCTGTAGGCTTAGTCGAGTTAGGACCGTTGTTCACATTAATAGAATAATATAGTATGTTTGGTGCTACAGCCCATAGAGGGCCAGGGCCTAGCTTCTCAGCAACCACTCGTGCCGTGTCTCCTATTCTTCTCTCACAATTAGAAGGGTCCTACTGTTTTGTGCCGACTTCGAACGGCCAAGTTGATAAGCTTTTTTCTTGAAAGAAGTACTCTTTGAGCATTGTCAGTGACTCAAAGAGGTGAGTACGTGAGCTTTAGTATTTTTTTTCGTCGCACAGATCGGGGATCGTAGCTAGACATTTGGGCCTCCACACATACCCAAAACGGTTCACATTTTCTTTCTTAAACAAGTTGTCAGGAAAGGGGCTATGAATTATTATATTTTGGAATACTGTTTTAACTCAACAGGTTTTTGTTTAACCTTAATATTGATGCAGAACAAAACTTGGTCAGATGTTATAGAAGGAGAATGGATTGAAGATGGATGTAACAAAGAAATAAATTCATAAGATCATAAGATGTATACCTTTGGTGATTGAAGGCTGGGCGTTGTCTGTAAAAGAATGAGACGGAAACGTCACTTGGGACTACTCTTCCAACAATTTATGCGACTTAAGTGTGATCTGCAGAGCAGCGCAAAAGTCAAGTATATTTTCCAATTATGTGTAGTTCGTTCATTTTATTCATTATGAATTCAATTTTATTTACTAATTTATTATATCGTACAACGTACAAGGGTTATATTTCTAACTTTCTGGCCCTTAGCGAGTAACATACATTTATTGCATACTGGTTTACGGGATCGAGCCTTGAGTTGACATTAACACGATAAAAATTCTGACATTATAAGTGACAAACATGTGACTTTCCCCTTAAATTGTTTGTCAGCGTCTCTTTCGTATTCCGCAGGTTTTTACCGACAAGGGGCATGAAAATACGTGTGAGCTCTTACAAGCAGGCCTTCAGGATTCAAATACGATTTCAAATTGTTTCTTATCGCAAAGTAGGGGAAACTGCACAAAGAATTAAAGGTTGGGCAGTGTATACACATTACAGCCGTAAACGATATTTTTATATGTTCTAATACAATTATAAATCTAATACACCGACATCAAATATTGGAGAAAAATAGCTATCATATTGATTGTACCGACGACGAGACGACGAATAATGCTGATTGGAGCCAAATAGACATTTCTGACTTTAGCTTTGCTTGTTTTTCATTTCGCATAAATCTCTGTCTAATTGTTGACTTAAGATCTGAGTATCCTCATGACGAGATTCACGTAACGTATGTCCTACTAAGCCGTAATTTTCCTGAAATCACAAAGTTTACTGAATATTTGACAGCTAGATATCATTGGTGTCTTTGACAGCTGTTGAAACAACAATTAGGAAAACTGTCATTTTTACACCTTTCCACCATTGTTTACACTTTACAAAGGGGTTTTCCGACCCATTTCATCATCACCTATATTCACTTTTGATGGCAATACATTGCCCATAATCGAAAAGCCCTTTTTGTTGTCCGTTTATTTACGACGAAATTTGACTATTGAAAGTCTTTTCACCTGAGGACCAATGTTTGACTCGTTCCTCAGAAGAACACACATGTTTTTATATGTGTACATACGATATGATTAAGCATTTGAACTAATAGTATTTCCTCCCGATAACGAACGATGTAGTGTAAAACTCAAAGTTCCCTCCACTCGTGAAGGGAAAAATCGCACGCATAATATAAGTGATTGTTTCAGAAGCTAGGCTCAAGTCCACTATTTACTGCCACACAGAATGCTTTGAACTAACTCACAAAAACAGGGAGATTAGCATATGTCTAAATATCGTGCCAGCTGAAGAGGTTTATTTGTTGAGGGGAATACTTATCCCAGACAATGTGGCCAGCAGAGGATGCATTTCTTCTTCTTTGTTTGGCGGTACAGTCTGGGGTGGATCTGGGCCTCAATCAAGAAGCCTCTCCACCGAGCGCGATCTCTGGCTAGCTGCATCCAGTTTCGCACACCATGTTGGTTGAGGTCCTTCTCCACTTCGGTGCGCCACCTTAAAGACGGGTGTCCTCTGTTGCGTTACCCCACAGGTTCGGATTCGAAGATTCTTCGGGCCGAAACTGTGGTGTCCGTTCGTGGTTGAATATTCTCCTCCAGAACCCGTTAACACAAACAGGACTAAAGATCGTGCGCAAAATTTATATCTCAAAGAGACCAAGGACCTCTTCATGCGCTTTCAAAATTGTCCATGCCTTCGCGCCTTTTAGCAGGACTGGGATAATCAGTGTCCAAAATAAAGTAAACTTTGTTCTTCAAGAGAAGATCGGACGCCAGTCTTGGCGTGTGGGTTTTGCACGATCTTCTCCAGAACGATATTGAAGAAATCAAATGACAGCGCGTCGCCTTGTCTAAAACCTTTTTTGACTTAAAGGTCTCGGTGAGTTCGTTACCGACCTTGATAAAGCAGCGAGAGTTCTCCATCGTCATCCTGCACAGCCTGACGAGTTTGGCACGAATGTCAAAACTATACATGGCGTCTCTATGCACGCTGTCATATGCGGCCTTGAAATCGACTCTCAGTATATTTCCTGGGTGTTGCCTACAATTATCCGGTCTTTTAATTGATCCTTTCATTGCGTTTAGCGTACCGCGAATCACAAGTCTGAGACTTTGATTAAAAGAACATATTCTTGGTACAGAATTGTTATAAACTTCGTCATTAAAACAGCTTAAGGAAAATGTCTAGTGCTGTGTAATTGCACAAACTCGGGGTCTCCAAATACGAGAACACACACGTTCTGGAAAATTTTGAGAGCATTTTTATGTGCGTTAGCCGTGGTGTGGACTGCAAATGCTTCAAGACTATTGCATGATTTCTAGGAAAAAAATAATATCGTTAGGTAACGAAATCTGTTCGCTGAAAATATTAGGTTTGTATTACATATTTGTTTTGTGTGTCCGGAGACGCAATGCTTATTTACGTATCCAGACATAATTTTCTTTCTTAGAATGATAGCTTATTTCCAACAAACAATCAGGAAAGTACGGCATTATTATCATCCCGATATGGACATACACTGATTTCTACTGGCGTTCTCCCTGGCGTTGCCGAAGAAACACGAGCTGGAGTCTTCACATTACTAACTTGTTTGAGACTTTACGATAAAAGTTTCGACTCCGCTGTCAAAACAATTTCCTTGGATGGACTATGTATACATATCCGTTGACAGGTACAGAGATAGAGCAAAACAATTGCTTCAATCGTTCGCTGTCAAAACAGGTACCTTGGATGGACTAAATATACATGTCCGTTGACAGGTACAGAGATAGAGCAAAACAATTGCTTCAATCGCTCATCCATCACTTCTTATTAAATGTCAACATTAAAAATATTTTGCAAATTTGTTGGTTTGTTATCGAATTTGAACTACCAAATTATCTTCTACCCAAAAAAAAAATCAAAGCCTTCCCATTTCGAAGGTGTTTACTTCATCATCTGACACATAATATCTCTTACGTCTGGTTACTCACAAAACATAAACAATGTCCCAGAAAATGAACACAAATGAGACCAATAAATTATCAGAAACTCTTCTTGCTGCACCGATATCAGCATCAGCTTGAGTGACAGAGGAACTGGTACCGACTGACAATCTTATCCACCAAAGACTAATACAGATTCATGCAGCATTTTTATCACATATCGTTCTGGCTACGTTCATCTGTTCGCGTATAGTCATGTCGTATGGTTCAGCGCTGTCTGCTGTCCCCGATCAAGGCGTCGTAAAATTGCAAAGACCTAGAAGTGTTAGTTTCTACCGGCTTCCATCCAGACGAGTCGTGATTCCCAAATTAAAGCGAAACACTCTCCGGAGAGTGAGACTGCCATATTGCCACGAATTTGCCTTGAGATCTTAACACACAATTAAGATGCTCAATCTGACGTCACATAATACTCAGTGCATATCCGACAAAACCGACACAAGGGGCACTAAACACTATACACACTGACGTACTGGCACTTAAATTATACGTTCGCAGATGTGATGGTTGTTAGGGCGGAATTGTATCTAAAAAGTGAGAGTGAAAACCACAGACAGTTGTTGCTAGTGTTGATCGGTTCGTCGGGATGCCGGGAGCAATTGATAAAAGTCTCGTAAATTTTAGATGAAGGCATTATATAAACCTGAAGTAAAGTGCGATGACCGCAATGCGTTTGTGTTGTGTTATGAAGTTTGAGTGCTAGTGTTTAGTGTGTTTACGAGATGTATTACGAGAAGTATGTCATTTAGTCAATCCGCTTGTTTATAGAACTCTTCTCATGAAATTCAGAGTTCGGATATTGTTCAAGTAAGAACTATGTAGTGTGTTCAGAAGAACAATTAAAAATGACAGATAAGCGATCAAATATTATGTGGACAAGTGGAAGTGACGTTCTTTTTCGATTGTGTATTGCGGTGGCAGTAGGTGGCGAAATCAATTAGTTCCAAGTGCAAATTAATTGACAGATGTCGTCACTCTAGGCTCGATATCTTTATGAGGATAGTTAATCGTTTGATGTTTATTAAAGAGTCCATGCCACTTGTCTAGAATTAAATGATTTTCATCATTGAATTCGACATCTTCGAATTTGTATTGTATTTCCAATGAAAAAGAGAGTTACCAGTTAATTTCATGTCAAGAAGTTGTCAAATACAAAACAAGTTGACGAACAAAACAATTGATCGTCTCTACATTACTTAATTATTTCGCAAAGTCTGACTTTTGGTTTAATGTTTTCATGGAAAGGTGAAAGTTTTTTATAAAACACATAGTAGCATTCTATTAATACTGAGTAAGGGCCAAGTCGATCATAGTTTCTTGTTCACTTCGCATAAAGATCAAAACATAATTGACTGAAAATAACTTAAGCCCTTCTCAGAACCAAATAAAGTCTGATGAGAGTCTTCAACAAATTTCAAGGTGCCAGGAACTAAATATGTAGTAATGTAATGCAAAATATGGGTGGCGCTACAACCCATAGAGGACCAGGGCTTAGCTTCTCAGCAACCACTCGTTTTTTTTTTTTTCATTTTCAAATTAATTTTTATTTCAATATTCATAATAAACTTACATACTAGACAAAAATGCTTAAAAACTAGTTGGACGCACATTGTTTCTTACTTCTAACTTACTGGCCCTCGGCGGCCACTCTAAGCTAAACTTAAACTTAAGCTATGTCCTTCGACCTTAAGTAAAATTTCATTGGCTTGATAAATTCTTAACAACTGTATAAGTAATAATTAAGAAAAATTGCAGAAAAAACTTAATGGCAGGACTGATTTTAGTTAAAACTTACATATTATCTTAAAATAACTTAACACACACATATATGCACATGTATTAATAAAAATACTCGTGCATATATCTATATATATACTATATCCTGATATCCACAAAATAAATGCTGGTGTCCCCCAAGGCTCTGTTCTGTCTCCGACACTCTTTCTCATTTTTATAAATGATCTCCTGTCTGCCACTTCTAATCCAATCCACTCCTTCGCTGATGACAGCACCCTCAGCTTTTCATATTCGTTCCGAAATTCACGACCCTGCCCTTCGGACGTAATATTGGAACGGCAGCGTATGTCAAGCACATTGAATTCCGATCTGGACAGCATAATTAACTGGGGTAAGAACAACAGAGTGGAATTCAATGCTTCCAAAACTCAATGCTGTCTGCTGTCTCTAAAGCGAACCCCTGATAATCAGCCATTATCCATGAATGGCGCTGTATCGATGAAACCGGAAAACTTTCCATCCTCGGTATGGTCATCAACACAACACTTAGTTGGAACGATCACATATTCGAGGTCGCCAAAAATGCTGCGAAATGTTTAGGTTTCCTTAATCGATGCAAGAAATACTTCACCCCCTCTGATTTGGCTTTAATCTAAGGCGTTTATTCGCCCAAAGCTTGAGTATAACGCTCATATCTGGTCTGGTGCCCCCAAGACCACCTTGCACCTACTAGATAGAATTCAAAAGCGAGCGATAAAACTTATAGGAGACAATGATATCGCGGGTTCATTAGACTCCCCTGAACATCGACGAACCGTGTCTTCTTTGTCCGTGTTTTATCGTTACTTTAACAAACGATGCTCAAGTGAGCTAGCCAACTGCATTCCTCCTCTCCTTGAATTCACCCGCAATACACGTCTCGCCAGGAATGCTCATCAGTTTACCCTTAAGCCTACTTTCGGACGCACAGTGAAATTTAGAGACTCGTTTTTAGCCGCACTACACGAATATGGAATGCTCTTCCCAGCTCAATATTTCCAATAGATTACAATCCGCAGATGTTTAAGACCAATGTGCACAGGTACCTCCTCTCTCTCTCTCCCTCTATACCTTCGGCCCGTGCTGTGTCTTGACCCCGGACAATTAAGGGTATTAATAACCCCTTGAGCACGCGCAAATTATAAAAAAAAAAAAAAAATATACATGTGTATACACATCAGTACACATAGGTTTAGAGTTGTGTATACTTCTTTATTTTTTTGTTTTTTTTTTTTGTATTTTTTTTACAGACTACCTTAAACACTAATATATGTAGGTCGGCCATAGGTTTTGGCAGCAACATTACCGCCGTAAGACTGACCGACTGCTTCCCATTCGGGGATACGCACGGCCCATTTTTAACCCGGGTCTAAGGGGTTCGAAGAGGGAGTTTCTTCACTCCTTAGCCACCACAATTTTTTATGTTACATTGCAACATCCCGCTTATCACGGCTCGACACCGCCATACTGATGCGGAGGAGATCTTCCTCAGCTCTTCGTGCGACGGAACGGTCTTGGTTGAGTCGCCCATCCACAGTTGACCTGGCGATGTGATACAGGATCGGTACCACATTTTCATTCTGTATCAGACCGTGCTTGTCATAATGGAGGAAGGCTTCTGGTGGGACGAAGCTGTTATGACGTACCCTCTCGTGGTATTGAGGGTTGGGGTAGTAAGCCCCCGAGATCAGGTTATTGTCCGAGTTCATCGCTCTCGCAGTGTGACCTCGAATCAATTTCACCAGGAAATTGTCCACTCGCATCAGGTTGGCCCTGTTGTATAAGACCTCATTGGAGTAGAATTTTCTGTACTGGGACTCTGTTGTTCTGTAGAGGCGAAGACAAGCCCTCTCAAACACCCGAATCTTTTCCATCAAGCTTGCACTCACGTTGAACCACACGGGACAACCATAGGTGAGCATTGGCCGTATGAGGGCCATGTAGCAGATTACCTTAACCCTTGCATCGAGTTGGCTGTTGTAAAACAGTCTGTTTGTAAGAGCGAAAGATCTTAAGGTAAACAATTGAGATCTTGGCCTCAAACAACGGCGTCCTGAACAGAATGGTTTCTGACTTCTGAAAGTTGATATTCAACATGAATGCGTTGAACTCACCCTGCGCAAGCGTAGTGATGTCCTCGATCTTTTTGCCTGATCTGTACACTATCAAGTCGTCGGCATACGCAATTGCGTGCGGAAGAGAACTTATCAGATCGCTCAAGAAAATGTTGAACAGGATCGGCGAATTAACGGCTCCCTGTTGGAGATCATTATTTAATTCAAAAATACCTGCCTAGGCCACGTTGCCATTGTTGACAACGATCCGCCTACCGGAATATTATATAGTAGGTACAATAGTAGTTTACTAATGCCTAGCCAATTGAGCTTTTAGTAAAGTCCTTCTAACCATACGGTGTCGAAGGCCTTCTCCAGGTCAATCACGAAGGCCCCGTACGTTGTTTCTGACTCTTGTTCCATTGAATATCCCACACCAGTTTCGACGCAGCATGAATAGTGCCATGCCCCGCTCTAAAACCGAATTGGTTATCCGTAGTTATACATATGTTTGTCCGCTGTCCAATACATCAGACCTTTATTTATCACCTTGTCGAATGCCTTGGTGATGTTTGGAAGGAGATTAATTGACCGGAGGTTGCACGGATTCGAATAATCTTTTCTTCGCTTATGGAAGCACAATCGCAGTTTTGCATTGGTCCGGATAATGTGAGTTATTTAGAGCATTTTAAACAGGATGGTATACATATAAACCACTACCAGAGAGAGATGTCTTAGCACAATGTTGGAGATTCCGTCGCTTCCAACTGACTTTTTCTTCTTTAATGATTCGAAGACCGCTTGAAGTTCCGCCTTCGAAATGAACGGGGGATATTTCAGCAACCACTCGTTTTGTGCGTGCTATTGTTCTATCCCGAGTGGACCTACAGTTTTATACCGACTACGAACGGCTAAGTTGAGAAGCTTTTTCTAGACAGAAGTACTCTTCGAGCATTGTCGGTGACAAAGTGTACAGAAGTAAACGCAGCGAAACGAAGTAGTTTTGGGTGTTAGGCAGAATATAAGTGCGACTAGCATAATTATGCCTCCAGGAGCTCCTACATCACTTAGACCTTTAAAATCGATTGTACAGTCACTTTCCGTCTCCGTTGACCTCTTGTAGTAAGGATGTTCTTCATTTTTACGTTGGATAACCAAGTGCGTTGAAGGAATATCTACCTGCCTCGAGGTAATATAGTGCAATTTCACCCCCCATATCACTTTCCGTCTCCGTAGTCGTTGTTGGGCGCTCCCAATCTTCTGTCTTGATTGCATGTTATTGCGATTGTGGGCAATTTTATTACGCCTATTGATTTTGATTAACTTCCTGGCTAATTCTATGAGCGCTTTAGGTGGACTTTTTCATTGGATATAAGTTAGATCAGATCGTTTTCAATGTCCTCCAGCTATTTATTATCCGACGATCCACGATTGGTGTTCGTCGATATAAGTTATGATATAAGTTTAGAAAACGCACAAATATGCTTGTTAATGACTTTAGAGTTAGACCTCAAACCTACGTTTTACACAAGGGAAGCAAATGTATCGATGCTGTTAAACAAGAAACAGATTATAGCTTTGCATAATCAATATCTGTCGGGTCGTATGCAAATTCGTTATTTTGCTTATTTAATAACTGAGTTTGGGTATGCAGATATATAAATAAACACAGTACATCTTAAATTTAATATTACCACAAAGAGTCTCGGATGACGACCGGCGTTCAGCCGGTAATATCGATCGATGGTTTACCACAAAAGTACAACCATACAAATAACATACATATATATTTAGATTTCGCTGTTCCTCACAAGTTCAGGAATAATCTACTATCTTCAAACGTTATAAAATGTTTATTTAGATCTTAGGTCTTTTCGATTTCCGCTACCGTTCAGAATGGCTACTCTGCTTTATGCCAAAGCTCGCGCTGGTCGGGCTTTTCTTCCCACGCTGGCTCGTTCGAGTTTGTAATGTAAAATCACGACTCTTAATCGAATTTTTATATGATGTGTCAGTTCAAGATTTTTCAACATTTTGAAGGGTAATTTTGTAAAAGCTATAGGAAGATTAAAAAAAACAAGCACACAAAATTCAGAAAAATGCATAAAATCTTTATTTGAATCGATAGTCCATATAATTTAATGTTTGAAGATTATTTCATGCAAATGTTGACCTTGACTGCGACTCAAATGGTCCATCCGCTTTGTCCAATTTTGGCATACTCTCCCCAACATTTCGGTCGGTATCTCACGAATAAGTGCTTCAATGTTGTCTTCCAACGCGTCAATTGAAGCGGGCTTGTCTGTATAGACATTAGCTTTAACATAGCCCCACAAAACATAGTCTAAAGGCGTTAAATTGCATGATCTAGGCGGCCAATTGACCGTTCCCGAACGTGAAATAAACTGTTCACCGAACTCGCCTCTCAATAAGTCCATTGTTGCGCGTGCTGTGTGTCATGTGGTACCGTCTTGTTGAAACCGTCTGTCATGCAAGTCAAGCTCTTGCATTTGGGAAAATAAAAGTTAGATATCATCTCACGGTAGCGCTCACCATTCACAGTTACGTTACGATTCGCATCATCTTTGAAGAAGTACGGTTCAATGATGCCACCAGGCCATAAACCGCACCAAACTGTTACTTTTTCTGGATACATTGGTAGCTCAATGCTTTTGGCTGATATTCACTTCAAGATCGACAATTGTGCTTATTTATGTGCCTATTGAGCCAAAAATGAGCTTCGTAGCTGAACACAATTTTTCGAAGAAGCGCGCCATGAACTTTCTTAACAGAGCACGCATTTTGATAATCAAATGTAATAGCAAGCGTTGTTTGTTGTAAGACGATTCGTGGTTAAATTATAGACCAAACTGAAGATGTTTGACAGTGAAACAAAACACGAAACCAGTGTTGCCAAAAAGATAATAGCTAAAAAATCACCCTTTATTTATGGCATTTATGTAATTGTATATTGTGCTGTAAACAGACAGGCTCTTCGCAGGCAATACGTGCAAATCAGTTTCTTTGTATTTTGTCGTTTACTATTTCAATTCTTTCACTTTTACCGTTAAACTTTTGAATTTAATTCTGCCGTTTTGCACGGAAGAAGGATTCGACGCCATTTCGTAAAACACTTATAGTATGTAGTGTACTTGTGTAGTTTATTTTCTCTTCGATCTGAGAGCTGACGTACTATAATAATAATATGGGTTGCGCTACAGCCCGTAGGGGGCCAGGGCCTAGCTTCTCAGAAACCACTCGTGTTGTGTGTGCTATTGTTCTCTTACGTGTGGAACCTACAGTTTTATGCCGACTCCGAACGGCCATGTTTGAGAAGCTATTTCTAGACAGGAAATACTCTTTGAGCATTGTCAGTAACTCGAAAGAGGTGGAGTCGTGAAAATTGTTTTCGTCGCTCAGAGCTGGAATCGAACCCACGACGTCGAGGTTGGGGTCGACGCACATACCCACAACGCAACGGGCCACTACTGACTGAGCTGACGTACTACTCAATCAAATAAATAACACATTTTTGACGTGCATTGATTTTCTTTGTAAAAATAAGGTCAATTCGTCTGTCGCTTACGTGTTTATTCTCCCAACAGTTGAACAAATCTCAAATTGTTTGTGGGTTTTTGCTGTTTTAACCAATTCGTGTCACTCCTGCACGTACATAAGACACAGTCGTGTTACTGCCTTCAAATCCGGCAGTAGACTGTTCTAAGTGACTACCATCTTGCTTTATCGTGTTTTCATTGTATTGCACAATTTCATTTACAGCCCTTCTTTAATAGAAGGTACAAAGGTATTCCTCGTCTTGTGCAGCAGCTGACTTCTGGAATAACTGTTGCTCTAGGTTGGCACCATTTTGTTCTGCTAAGAGCCAAATATTATTTCGCCAAGGATTATTCTTCCAGTATATCGTCAGCATCAGTACCTTATAATTGTAAAATACTACTAAGTTTGTCTTCGCATCATATTTATCTCCATCGTGAACATAGTCCTCATCGTCGCTAAAATCTTCTACTTCAGAGCTACTCTTTTGTACTTCTTTGGCTAGCCTGGTAACTTATTGCCTGGTACAATACTTTTAGACTTTTTTTTATTGACTCTAGAAGTTATATACATTTTTTTTCCTTACCCACTTACGTATTCAATTTATGGTAAGTACTAAACTATTAAACATATGTTCATATCAGCGTACAGCTGAAGTCAATAAATAAGAAAAAAGCATTGTTTTAAAATTGGAAATACTCACAAAAGCTACTGACGGAAGGGTTAATTGTTAAAAAGGCAAACATAACAAAACTGCTACATTTCATACCATTTTTTAATCGATAAAGAGAGTAAAATTTTGGGTAAATTTCATAATTTCATTGACCGGTATCACGACAGTAACACATGTGATTCGGTCAAGATTGCAATTGGTGCTGGTTTACCGGCGACTGATTTGGCCACATAAAAAAACACTTAATCGCACTAAACTGCACCATTAAATACGACCAGTTCGTCGCTTTAAATCAAGACTACTGCTTTGATTCGCGTTGTCTTGCTGTAACCCCCAGACGACCGAGTTCAGTTCGTGCATTGCAGAAAATAAAACCAGCAAATGCTGATGCTGCTATGGTAAGAAACCACATCCAACAATAATCATCATCCTGAAATTGGTGTTATGGTCGCAATGGTTTGGGTTATTTAATGAAACTTTTCCACAGAGCACGAACTCTGATGTCGGATGAATAAATTCAATAGTAAAAGCACTGTAGTGTTATTAAGAATGCTAGCTAAGCCTGTTGGAGTTTGACACATCTCACGAATCACACATGAGTATGTCAACAGAAAAACACTGCAATAAAAATAAACAGATACATAAATAGAAAAAATAAAAATCACCCTTTATTTTTTAGTTTCCATGGACATTCTCAAACAGCGCCTTAGATTTTACAGATGCGAAGAGAGGACTGTTAAGCAGTCCAGAAACTGTTGGCTACAAATGTCCAACATTTGTTTGTAAATGAACTTCCGCCCCAGTGCAGTTGAATGAAAGCATACCTTAGCATCTGTGAATATTTGACTTGATTTCCCAACTGAAATTACGCAGTGGTAATTTAAAGCTTTTCTACATATAAAATCGATCCACATTTAGAGACTACGTCTTCTATAAATTGTGTACTTTTTAAGTGAATACAACACAGTATCCAATGTCTGCCGTCATCAAAGTAAATATAGACAATCAGATATTCTTATATTACATACATACGTACGTACGATACGTGACACATGCTAACTCAGTCGAGGAATTCCCCACAATGAAGCTCTGAAGGTGTAAGGATATCTTGAGACATTCATCTTTACTATGTACTGCAAACATTTTTGCTTCACTCTAGGTACACATATATCGCCGAGTACGGTACGACGGTTAAATTTAGAATGCCTTTGAATGATAGGAGCAAGAATATGCCATATTTGTCTTGACTGGCTATCATATCTTGGCGCAACATACAGCAATTCGTTTCAGTATCACAAAAGGCAGTCTTAGCAGTCAATCAAGTCTCGAACTGAACACAGACCCATAATTCATCCGTCTTATCTGTCATAGACCTCGAATATAACAATAAATAAAAAACAGCTTATTCACTCAAACACTTCCCAAGTTCTTTTCGCAAATCAAAAAGAAAACTTAAATGAACTTTATTTTCAGTTCAAACAATCACTTTTGTTTGCACTTAAATCAATAAACATGGTTTCTCAACGATTTTCTCATCCCCATGCACTCACCCCTCTCAGTCAGTCACTCTCTTTCTCATTCTGTCGCAAAAACCCCTCGATACCTCCTTTTGTGCGATTTCAAAGCAAAATGTAAACATTCCCCATTTGATGAGCATGTGAGCATGTGATTCATACTCACTTTCCCATCCAATTCAGTGATGCCCCCCTTCTCATGAGTCTCGATCAGAAGGAATGCAGAATGAGCGAGCAGACGTCTCGTCAAGCATCGTTCGTACCTGCTTCAGTCCGCCAATAAAAGTAGCTCGAGATTCGTTGGCCACTATTATTACAACAGCACCCCCTCAAAGCAGGTATATTTTAAGGAAAACAAAAATAAGCACGGCATTTGGCGCACACGTGCTTTTTGCTCAGCGGGTTTGACAGATGTGAATGGCCAAGTGAATGACAGGCACGAAAGGAAAATGAAAGCTTTCGTTGAGTTTGGAAAGCGTCTGATGTAGTTCGCAACTGAACGAAGATGTCATATCTCTCTCTCGCTTCTCTGTGTGTCCCTTTATCAAGGACGTAGCCGATATGGAACGGCAGACAAAAACAAAAATATAACCGGCCGGTGTCGGCCTGCAAAATATAAGTAAAAAGACCAAAACCAAAAATGATGGCTTATTCGAGGCTTAAGGGGTGCCCGTGAGAGCTTTGCGAAAGCATTCTCAGTTTTACTGCATTGGGAATGCATTCGTGACGGAAGTTACTAAGCGACAGGACGGTGCAGCGCAGTGCTGCTGAGCTTGGAATGTTTGTATTTATTTTGTTGTTGGCTTGTTTTTGCTTTTAGGGGTTGTGTGTACAGTGAGTTAAATGTTATTTTCAACTCAGTTACCTTATATTCAGCTAGATCACATCGATGGTTATACGAGAATAAGGGGCATGTTGAAATATGCTTAAGAGTACAAGGCATCAGCGCGTACAACAAAGAAATAATATGTTACTCGTGCGACTTGAAACTTGAGAGTGTTATATACGTTATGGTGGTGTAGTGATTTCCTTGCAATTATACCCGCATGATGATTTTTGACACTTCTGAGTTGAATATCGCATACCAAGTAGTATGATATAATATAAACATAATCTATGACTATTATTGAAACGTATGATAAAAAGTGAACTTCATTCTGTCCTAGAGAACTTCATATAATTGATTTTCGATGAAACTAAGTCACCAGAACAGAATGAAAATAATGTTACCAGGGCTTGAATTTTCCAGAATGGAACACAAAATATGTGGCTTTTACAAAAGATATGGATACATTTTAAGTACACCATCAATTTTTCGTCTTTAACTATAACTAAAAGTGCAATATTAGTTAAAATAAAAATGGCGAAATATTTTGTGGAGTGAACAAAAAAATATTAATTGATTTGGAAATGACTATTAGGCTAAAGAATGCCATAACCACAAGCATTTTTCCACTGGTATAGCCCGTTTAGTTGTGTTCATGCAGCATGATCATCAACTATAGCCTCATGCCCACATATGTGTCTGTCTTTATTATTTTTAACCAATACTACTGCTCGCACGTCTACGCTGCTATGTTGCTTTACAAAGAATGTCAAGTCTCTCGCATTGCCATCGTCTCTCACAGTGTTGCCGAGCTGCTGCAAGTAAAGGGTAATTTTTTAAAAGCTATAGAAAAGTTAAAAAAAAAAAGAAAACACATAAAATTTAGAAAAATGCATAAAATCTTTATTTGAATCGATAGTACGGTCCATGCAATTTAGTGTTTGAAGATTATTTCATGCAAATGTTGGCCTTGACTGCGCCTCAAATGGTCCATCCGCTTAGTCCAATTTTGGCATACTCTTTCCAACATTTCGGCCGGTATCTCACGAATAAATGTTTTAATGTTGTCTTCCAATGGGTCAATTGAAGCGGGCTTGTCTGCATTGACATGAGCTCTAAAATAGCCCCAAAAAACATAGTCTAAAGGCGTTAAGTCCCACGATCTAGGCGGCCAATTTGCCGGTCCCGAACGTGAAATAAAATGTTCACCGAACTCGCCTCTCAACAAGTCCATTGTTGCGCGTGCTGTGCGGCATGTGGCACCGTCTTGTTGAAACCGTCTGTCATGCAAGTCAAGCTCTTGCATTTTGGGCAAATAAAAGTTAGATATCATCTCACGGTAGCGCTCACCATTCACAGTTACGTTACGATTGGCATCATCTTTGAAGAAGTTCGGTCCAATGATACCACCAGCCCATAAACCGCACCAAACTGTGACTTTTTCTGGAAACATTGGTAGCTCTTGCAATGCTTCTGGATGATAGTCACTCCAAAATCGACAATTCTGCTTATTTATGTGCCTATTGAGCCAAAAATGAGCTTCGTAGCTGAACACAGTTTTTCGAAGAAGCGCGCGATGAACTTTCTTAACAGAGCACACATTTTGATAATGAAATTAAATGATTTGCAAGCGTTGTTCGTTTGTAAGACGGTTCATGGTTAAATTATAGACCAAATTGAAGATGTTTGACAGTACAACAAAACACGAAACGAGAGTCAGCTGTTTAAACGTGTTAAAGTTGTGCCAAAAAGATAATAGCTAAACAATCACCCTTTATAACCAAATAAACAGAAGAAAACATACCTACCCATAGCGTGGGGTCTTAAGGTCGCTCAAGAAGTCTTCCAAACCAGCAAAGTTAAGAATGTTTTGCTAATACAAATGTGACCTCCTAGTTTGGCCAAGACCTAAACCCTATTGAAAACTTGTGGGTGCATTTAAAGAAGAAATTTTCTCGGAAAACAACTGTCAATAAAGATCAGAAGATTTTTATTTTCTAGTCCAAGGGAAAATCGTTTTTATGTTTTAAGTATTTCGGATGCAAAGGCATTCAGGTTTTTCGCGAGCATTAAATATTTCTATAGCTATGTTTACAGTAAATACGACGAAAGTATGGTGTAATTGTATACACTTCAATTACACCATACATTTTATTGATTATGTGTGGTGGATATATTTTACCCACAATTGACACACGACCTACCTGTAAAATTCATCCGTGAACTGGGGGATTAGCAGATGAGAAGTTAGGACCTTGTTGTACTTTATATTGGATCTTTGTTAAATGTCTTGGCATATGCTCATGTCTCCCATCAATGGCTCATCAACAGACTTTATTATTTTCTATATTTTGACACAGAATAGGCCCTCTAGTAGACAACAATTACAAGGATAATGAGTGTTCACACGGTGATTGGTGAAAATGAAAGAGAACAAGAGAAAAGAGACTTATACCTTCCTTGTAGCACTATTATCGGAGGGTGAGATCCTGAAGTCACTGTATTTTTATTTCGACACCACACTTCGAGGTTTCAACTTGCTATGCTCGCCGTTAAATTAACAGATGAATGGTTATGTCGACCTTTTGGGCTGACTTTTCACAAATTCAAGTTAGTGATCCGAAACAAAAATATGAGTCAAATGTTCTCCGTTTGCTGTAGCGCCTATGTCTGAAGCAATTTTTTTCCTATTAAGCTACGTGAATAATCGCGAAAACCATTAAATATCAGCAAAGATATGTATTTAGATTAAACCGCAGTTATCTGGCAGCGTGCCGTTCGTTTCTTGTTTCGAGTTAAGGTTTTATTCTTTTATTGCTGATATCATGCAGAAGCAAATTTTATAAAGCACTTTTGTATATGGTTTGCTTCTATTGAGAAGCATTTCTAAATTCACCAGCTACTCCTTCTTGATAACTTCAGGTTTAATTGTCGTGTTTATACCTCTAAAAATAAACATTTATCGCTATCGAAAAACAAACTTACTCACTGCACTGAACCACCGCCAGCTATGACACACAATCACAGTCCAAGTGCATTAGGGGATGATGACGACGGCGGCAGCGAAAGCTCTTTCAAATGACTGCATTCACACTTTTCGGGGTTAAGCTTTAACGATTTCGGCCCATAATTGTTCGTCTTTTGCTCGGAACTGCATCTCGCCCAAGAAAAGTGCTCGCGCGTTGAATTTCCTTGTAATACTTCCTCTTTCGCGAATTCCGAACTCGTTCTGTTGTAAATTTCAAACCCCTTTTCGAAAGTCCTCTGCTGGGTGTAATTAATTTTTTTTTTCGTTTTTGTGTGTGCTTTCAGGAGACAACCAGAATAAGGAATAACATCGAGTGTCACAGTGCGCGAACCAGAAGCAGTTCTCTTCAAGTCCTTGGGTGACTTTGTGATTGCAGAGGAAAAGTGAAAGAAAATTATGAAAAAATCTAACGTGGCAAATCGGAGCGTTTTTTATTTCGTTTCATCTCGGTTGATGTTTCGTAGCTTCTTTATCGAGATTCGCTGATTAAGTTCCCAGCTGACCAGTCCGTGGTGGTATAAGCCCATAACGCGCGCGGTGTTGGTGATGTTGTGTTTTGTTTAAATTTCCGGGTTTATTTGATTAATTTTCGGTTGTGTGTGTATTCTTGAGTTTAAGTTATCACAGAAATCTTTCAAGAAATAAGTGCAAAATTAGTGCAAAAGTTTTGGTAATAAGGAAGATATATATCCGTTTTGTTGCATAAAGTGTCTGAGAAGAAGTGAAATCCTGTGTATCAAGTGCTTGTATCTAAGTTTCAGTTGAAGCTTCAGCGCCTAACAGGGAGCAACTGAGTAAATCTTCAGAGGCCCAGCAGCGTAGCTCAAGAGGTAAGTCGGAGTCTTATGTAATGTACGTCCACCGTCGGGATGGGTGGTCCTGCATACGAAGAAATCGATTTCATTTGTTTTTTTTTACTGGTAGTATGCTCGTTTTGCATTTCCATCCACAAGAGTTGAAGGAACTTCCTCGCTTCAGTGTCAACAAATCCCGGGCGTCTTTATGCTTGTTGGTGTGCTTTCTTCATCCAAGTGAACCGTGTTTGCTTAGCCAGCGATGGGTGCGTTTTGCGGGTATGATAATGTCGCAACGGTTAGCTAGTGACCAGTTCATTGAATGGAGGGATGTAGTTTCCTCTGAATTTGTTTGCACGTGTAGATGAATGACCGCTAGTCGTAAGAATCCTGGGAACAGATTCTTCCTTTTTGTGGAATTGAAGTAAGGTAAAAAATAGTCTCTTGGACTGTTGCAGTTGTGTTTTATTTTTAGCTTGCTTACCAATGAAGACGAAGTGTGGGACGTGTAAGGGACGTGATGTGAATAGTAAACTAGGTCACAAGTTCCAGTCCAGTCATTCTTCTCCCTTTGATCGTCTAGAGACGAGAAATTGTGACGTGACTACCGATTGTCAATGAAATGATTGTAGGTGGACGACAGGATTAGTCAAAGAAGAGATGACGTATTTCATTCTGATAACCATAACGGAATGCTGAATGGCTAGAAAATGACTCATGTGGTAAAGGATTTGGTTTTTTGTGTGGCGCCATCTTATTGAATTCAAATGTCATTCGCATCCACATCTTACAAAACTGTCGCGATAGCCAATACCATTATTGCCTGACTTTCACATGGTCCCATGATGTCACAGACCACATAAAAGTTTTTTTTAATAGCGATACAAGTTTTGTGCGTTAATAAAAAACCTCCATTAAACTATTTTTATGACCTGTCAAAAGGCAACTTGTCAGTCAAAGTTTACATTTATATCATTCCAAATAAATAACATTTGGTTATTAAGTAGGAAAATCTTGAAGACTAACTAAAAGTTATCGTAACTTATCGTCCAGTCAGGGTGGAAATAAAATAGTGAACACTTTTGTGCCAACTTATTCAATTCGCGCAAACATCTTTACAAGAAATGACCCCAGAACTGAAGCCTACCGATCATATCGTCAAGACCTCTGCAATTGAACTTCGTGGCTTTATTTACATAGACTCGGTAAAAATACAAAAAACAACTATTAACAAATATGTAGTCAACCGTTGCATTATCTGCTATAGACAGTGATCTAAGGGAAACGAATCAATTGATGGGTAATCGACCAGCCCCGAGAGTGTGCATAACGCATCTATGCACGCACACGGAAGTCGACAATTCAGGGCCTAACGAGGTGAAAACAGGAAATGGAGGAACGCGAAGAAGTACAATGCTTACTTCGCAATCTTTGTATGCTTGCCCACAAGGCCCATGCATGTCGAAGTCGTCAGTGACCTCACCACAGAAGATGTCATCGCTGCATTAAGAGACGGCACGGCGAGGTGTCTGTTAGCAGGTATTCAGCGAAAATGGCACAAACTTTGTGAGAGAAAGCTGAAAGCTCGAGAGCTGAAAAGATTACTGTAAGAAGCAGAAATCAACTGGAAAATTGCTACGAAAAACTTTAGGATAGCGAAATTGCCAACTAGACCATTGTTGGTCCATTGTGATACCCAGTGCTGCTAATTCGATCCTAACGGCAAATAGGGACTGGACCAGATGCCTTCACCTGGATTTGAACCTGGGACCCAAGGGCAGGCACTCAAGCAACTGCGCCATCCAGCCGTTCTACGAGGCCACCATGTCCACTCAGCGTTAATCCACAGTATTTCACGATACTTTCCCCGGGACATTTTCTTATTGGAAGGGCAGTCAACGTTGGTTGAGCTATAGCCAGATTCGACAAACACTGGCATCAAATACAACACATTTAGCTTTTGTTTTGGAAAAAGTGGCAAACTGAATATTTGACACGACTACAAGAAAGACCGAAGTGGCTGAAGGTGGAGAGACAGTCTAAGGTAGAAGATTTGGCATTGCTGAAAGAGGATTAGCTACCGCTGACTAAATGGAGTCTTGCATATATCCTGGTAACTCATGCAGGTGACGACAATTGGAAATTGAATTTCATGATCAAGTTATCCTTCGGAATGACCAATGGCATTTCACTTGTCTTTTGCTATCACTTCTTTTGCCATTCTCTCTCTCATAATTCTTTTTTGTAGCCGAGAAGGGGCGGTGCAAATTCTTTTTGTCCTACAGACTAGGGATCGAATCTAGACGTCGAGTTTCATGTGCGATAGGATCTACGCACATACCCACAACAACATGGACCACCACAGACCTAATAGGCTGATTTTTCAACTGCAGTGCTAGATCTCTTTAGGGAGCGCTCCCTGATCTCTATGGAAGTCAGATGAATGCATGGCATGTGATATGACATTGACTTTTTATTTACTGAGAATGTTGAGCTGTAACTTGAAGGTGGCTAAGGAAGTCCTATGTCACAAGAGGTCACATAATCTGACAGATTTGTGGCAGTTTCTACTAGTTTGTCAGCTGAACAGTTTCGGCTAATTTTTCTTTCGATTACCGACATTTTATGACTACTTCAGAATTTACAGGGAACGATATTAGGGACGCAATAGTTGCCTGACTACCGTACAAATACAGATATCGCTGGTGGGAATCACTTTCCAAATCAATTAGGTCAGCGCTTCGGTAATCTGCATTATTAACGCTTGTAAGACACTGCAGTGGTTAGGTGCTTAACAAATTCATTGTAAGGCCCAAGGCATTAACAATAAATTAAATATATTTTGATCACTTGAAGCGACCCACCCATCGGCTGTAGTAAGTGGGCTAACGACATAACATAATAGACAGTTTTACCACAGCTTAAATTATTTATGAGTCTCAGCAGCTAAAAAAAAGAGTCAATTTGAAAATAAATTTTGAATAAATTGAATAAAGGTTTTTGATAACACAATGCATCCTTATCTGAAGCAAGAAATTGATATGTTTTTTTTTTGTGTGATTTTAAAACCAAACTCGAGCACTCAGACTAAAGACTAGTCCAATGTACTCCAGGCAGCAACCTACAATTTCTTCTGAAGACCAGCAGGCGCTTCCGTGATGAAGGGCCTACAGAATCAACTCTCACGACATCAGCGCCGAAGACCTGCCAATTAATCCAGTGCTCTGCCACGTCGTCGTCTTCTCCACGAGCATCGCAGAGGGTGTTTTTGCTTAAAGCAATCACATTTAAGTGTTGTTAAAGGTGTTGTGCTTCATCAGTCTTTTGTGTTAAGTGACAACAAGAATGCAGCGGATTTCTTACAGACATTGGTTAGCAAACGCTTTGTCTGTCTACATCCTGGAGAGTCATGCCATCTACGATTTTGCTCTCGAGAGTCAATGCAAACCATCAATGTAAGCCCAAACCATAGACGCAGGTAGTCCTAGCGCAGGTTCCGGAGAGTTTGCTCTGATCCTTGTCTGATAAGTTCATCGGCGATCTCATTTTCTTGGTGTCCTGGATTCAGTGAATTCTGACTGCCAATCAAATTCAGAGAGGATTTGCATTCCTGAACTATCTTGGAAGTGGATAAAGGATCGAATAATGCCTAAAGCACAGCCTGGCTGTCACTACATTGTTTGTTGCCATGCAGATCGCATGTGTAGTCACCGAACCGGACAAGTGAGTGAAAAGAAGTAAAATCAAAGACAAACAACTCTCTGCTTGTGTGTCGTTTATTAACAGAAGAAGTAATGTGTGTCCGCTAAAACATTTATACTCTCGTTAGATTGCAGTACATTTAATGCTACTAAAATCTTTGGAGACATTTCGGGTGAATCATACGATCAGATAGCCAAATATAGTGTGATACAAAACGAGAACAAATACAGTCTCGCAACAAAGTATGCAACTGATATAGTTAAATTAATTTTTTCGACTACACATTGGTTCCCGCTTGGAAAACCGACGGTAATTTACCCAATGATGATACAGTCTTCCACGAAAACACCAGCGCCGGACCCTTCATAAGTTTTGGAGCCATCCATGAAGATACGACTATACATATGTCTTTCCGGCCTCGAGGTATGTGAAATGTGAAATAAAGTTAGGTGTTTAGGAAAATCGCTCTTAAAAAAATAAGTCAAATCTAAAAAGTATGAGTCAGGATAATAAAAATGAGTCCTTTTGATTCTATAGAGTCCCTGTGGTAACACTGATAGTATACCCGAAATGTTTTAATCGGACTCTTATCCACATGAAATGCTGCTGCGATTGCTTCAGTTAGGCAGCTAAAAATGGCACTACAATCAAGACAACTGTTACTGCAGCATGATACGAAGCCCCATTCAAGATCTGTTCAGATATCCAATAACTTTTTAAATATACGCGGACGCTTAAGTTTGCTTACCAGAATACAGCAGTGTATTTCAACCAAAAACGGAATGTAATTACTACTACTTAGGATAAAATAGTGGTGGAATTCGCGTTGTGGATAGGTGGGTCGTCTGCCACGTGCTCTTGGTCATGTAACTTCGATTCCCAGTTCGGCGAACTGCAGACAGTCTTATGAAGTCTGCATAAAACAGTAGGTCCCTTCCACTTGTGACGGCGCAATAGAATACACACTACGAGCAGTTCCTGAGAAGTAAGGCCTTGGCCTTTTGCGGGCTGTAGCGCCATTCATTTTATAAAATATTAGGGATAAAATAATAGAAAAGACAAGGAGAATGAAACGTTTTTCTTTTGTTGGTGTTGTATAGGAGGAATGTGATAATGTGTATAAGAGGGACATGAGTCGACCCCACCACACCAGCTCTAACCAAAGCACGTGCAGTAGCTAAGAAAACAATTAGCATCATGGGAAGGAATTGCAGAAAATGACCCTTGAGTGGTTTAAGAACACCTTAAGATGGTGTGACCCATGTTCCTAAACGTATCCAAATATAGCAAACGTATATTATATTAGCAAGACACCTGTAGTGTTGTCTCTTAAAATATGTCTCTTAAATGTTGCACTGAATTTACTCCGAGAGATGGCGTTGGAAGGAGATGTGCTCCTTCTGAAACTGGAACAGTGTGACAATGACCTCAATTTATCCACGTCACGTTTTCAATGCCATGTTTTATGTTTAGCTGTGCTCTTAAACCTGTTACTATCGACTTCCTCAGATTTCTGTCCACAGTCGAGAAGTACTGAATCATTGGAAATATGAGAACACCACCGTCGCTTATTCATTTATGTAAAAATATGAGATGACAGAAGAATCCACTGCTTAATGTTATAGATTTATGTGTCAAAATTGAGTATGGTGAAAGAAATGATGATACATCCGGATGATTCATATGAATCTATTTTATTACTGATGAATTATCTTGTACTTCTTAGCACAGTTGCAGATTTTCTGAATAGGTGTACGCATCTGGCATTACTGAAATTTTGGATGCCATTTAACATTGTGTTCAATCTCAATACTTAGCATGTACATATTTCTTAAACCATCTAAATTCTTATACTAGGGATGCCTTTTATGCTTGACGGTCCTGGACACGCTGCTGTTTCCAGTCACCCACAACAGTTGCATCCGCGATGACTTAGTTTATACACCGGAGATTTGATATTTGTCTTTTCCAAGGATGAGTTTCTCATTCGATGACTCTCCTAGCTGGAGCATTGGTGTCTCGATGTAATCAATGATTTTTTGCCTTCGGGGCCACTTCCACATCTTGGTACAGCTCGCATAATTCGTGATTATGTGTCTATGTGCCATAAAACCGACGTTGAATTTTTCTTTTGAAGGCATCATGAATCAGATCAGATGTTTTGTTTACCGGCCACCAGAACTTACAAGAGGGTATTTTTTAGAGATTTTGGTACTCCGAGTTTGGAAATCAGTTGCCTCCAGTTGTTCGAAATTACCAATGGTTGCCAAGGGCTATTCTTTGTACGTCCAGTCCGTACCAAGTTATCATTTATGACACTTCCCACTCACTAACCCCAATGTAGACAAACTTCTTTTTACCTGAAGATTCTTGAAGTTGATGGAAATGTATGTGATTTTTTCGTCTCTTAGAAGATTTTCGAAAACCTCGTATATGTCATCTGATCATGTATGCGTAACAGTTGAACTGAATTATAGAAGTGACTTACATCCCAGTGCATATCCTTGTCCAAACCTTATGCGATACAGTCGGTTTCAGACACCTCCTCAAATACATCCTTTATATGAATGCTGTCGTATGTAGCTTAAAAATTGCAACGTGCCATTTATAGATTGGAAACTCAAGAGCTCATCCTATTCCTATTCGGAAGCCGCATTGCTACGTGGCGCTTGTGTGGTGCAGAAAAGCTTTCACTCAATGCACAGAGCAGGATCTTATAGACAACATTAAGCAGCACTATGAATCATTTAAAGTCGACTTTTAGAGAATTTATTTACCTACAGTAAGTAGACGTTTTGTTATTCATAGTTGTCTTTTGGCTATAAACTTTAAGTCGACATTCATTTTAAAATTAGCCGAACGTAATTCTAAAAGAATAATGTTGGCTTTAAGGTAATTTTTTAGGCATACACTTTCTAAGTGTAATATTGGGAGAAGCCGGCGTAAGTTACAACACTGTGGAGCTTGTTTACAGTGGCACTTATATTGGTGATTTTTAGAAAGTTAAAGATGCCCTTAAGTTTATGTTCGCTTTGTCCTCGAGGCTGTCACGGAAATGGCTGCCCACGTATTTTCTTCTTATTTTTGCACGGGCCGGGCAGGGTCCGAGATAGTGTAGCACTATTTTTTCCTCCTCCTCATCCCTGCCGCTACTACAGAATTCTTTGTAGGGCGCTCCCCGTCTTTTGGCCTGACTACCAATTCGTTAGTAGCCAGAAATTGTAACTATTACTTTACAAATATCCCTCCTATCAAGTTCTAGGGAAATTTTAGTTTTTGATGGGTCTAAAGAAAGCCACATACGCATATCTACTATTTGCATTGTGTATGGCGTTTGTAGTGAGCACTGTTCTTATAGCTTTCATTTGGGGGCGAGATGTCTTCTGTGTGGTGGTCATGTGGTCCTGTCAGTGCCACTCGCTCCCCATCGCACCCAATACCCTTGTGCCCAGGGAGCCCAGTACAGGGTAAGGTTGCATGGTTGCATTGTTAGCAGGAGGGCTGCCACTTGAATAGCTGTTATTTCTGCTTGGAATTTGCGCCAAACTAGGCTTAGTTATTTTAATGCCTTATATGCTTAGCATTGTCAAACACCGACGCAGCACAGAGTCTAAGAGTCTAAGTAAAAAGTCTAAGATTCGGCCAACAAGGTGTAATTTTCAGACTGTTTTTTTTTAGATATAGCTTGTGTTTTTTGTTTTAAATCACACCACAAAGTTTAATTTAAATATGGGCGCATTTGTTTCTGAGCAGAACCGTGCTTACGGTTTTCTGAGTGTATTGTTGCAAATATTCTCTTTTGGATGAACGTATTGCCTTGAACCAGTTCCCAGAAATAGAAAAACTATACATACTTTCGTCCGACCACCGAATATTGAGTCATTTCAGCACTGGACTTCATGTTATTTTTACCGGCGCCAAAATGTTTACTTACATGGTAGAAAATTGTTTGTACCGCGTCGGCATCATAGTGACGTAGCTTGATAACTTCAACCACAATACCGCCACTGTTCCAACCCGGAAATTAATTTTCTGCGGTTAAAACCCAATGACCATAAGCGGTTAATCCAGCATTCTATTATGTAAAGATGCAGTTCAAAAGTTGAACTCGCTATTATTCGACTCCATAACAAAGAATGCTATCTTTGTGTACTCACACTAAAACTGACATTGAGGGTTATTTCATGCTTAGAACTGGCTTAAATATGTAAGCCGGAAAACTCCAGTTGTTGTATGTGCATATGTAGAGACATTTGCAGAATTGAATGATCTGTGTAGGAGCTAAATGAGTACAGACAAAAGAAAAATATTTGACATTATTTTGCCAATTCCTTGGACTAGTTCACATATTTTATTGATGATAAATCAACATGGTGCTTTAGGTGTTAAGTTCTGCTTTCATGTTGTTACTTTTGGGCTCGTCTTACCACTAACAAATTTATAGTTCTGTGGCACATACTTATAAAACGATTTCGTAAAGGAATATTCCTGCTGCCGATTGCAGCAGACACACTAACCTCGTCAATTTCTGTGTCAAACGACCCAGGGCAACACATTTTTGTAATCATATGTCAAAATCTTAAAGAATAGAGCTCTGTCTTTAATCACAGCTTGTCAGATCCTTAGACAAAAGAAATAGACATTTTCCGCATTTCATATCTAAGCAGATTCTAGTCTTCTGATCAAGATAGGTTAGGTAGGTAGGTAGGTAATTGGGTGCCTTACGACCTTGCGGCTGAGACTCTCTTAGACTAATTGGTTTGGTCCATCGTACCCGTGTTTTTGTGGCATTTCGAACCGTCCTACTGCTTTTTAAAATTTTAGGAGGTTTTTCAGCTGCAGAGCGCACAAGTCTACCTGCTCTGAAAAGTCATTTTTACTAAAGTACTATTTCCTTCTCTTTGCTAGGACTGGACATTTGCAGAGCAGATGTTGGGTAGGTTATATTTCTTCCTCACCTTTACAGGTACTGCAAATGTCGTTGTATGGTATGTTCAGTCGTGATGCATGCATACCTATGGCATAGTGTCCGGTGAGGACTCAATGAAATGTTAACCTTATTACGACTTAAACTTGGTCACCGTGTTCATCAAGGATATCTCACTGGCGCTCTGTCTGCATAACCTGACAAGCTTCGAAGTCACGATTTCCGATGGCGCTGGAAGCGGCTTTTATTGCCTCTTGGCTGCCGAAGAAGATGGAGATCGATTTGTTGGTTATATCGCGTTCTTGTAGCGCCAGTACTACTTCGGATATTGCAGCTACATCAGCTTGGAAGGCGGTGCAGTCGTCTCTTAGTGCCAGTGGTTCTTCGAATTGGTAGATTTGTTAACAGAAGAACCCTGGGCCTATACCCGCGATTATTATTGAGCCGTCGGTGTACACGGAGAGTTCTCCATCTGTTGCTACTTTATGCTCTTCCCATTGTTTCCGGTTCCGGAAAACGAAGATGAAACGTATTTTCCGAAATTAGAGTTGGAGGCAGGTAGTCTGTTTGGCGAGTGTGCTGTACTGCCACTTGAGTACGGAAGTGTTTCTTTCACTAAAGACCCGCCTCTTTGAGCCACAAAGCTGATGAGGCTGCGCTGTTTCTACGGAATAAGTGGAGGGGGTGAAGGAATAGGATGTCTTCAAGTGCTGATCTTCTGATCAAAAAGTACCCGCATTTTGAAAATAAATTAAAAACCGTCCGAAAATGGTCTTTACGAGTTGGATGAACTACCATTTCAATGATCTGAGAATATGCTGAGACGATCTGCGAAACCAATTTTTTTTCCTTAACTTTTCTAATTTTTTTTGTTGCCGATTGTTTTGAGATTAGTTTGATTTGGCAATTCAGTATAGTAGACAGCCGCCGAAGTAACGTTGGAAAATTATTCAAATTTACTTTGAAACGTATGGGTCAAAATCGGTTGTCGAAACACCATTATCTCTCATAAATGCTTGATGATTATAAATTGTATTGGTATATATACACAAATACACAAATGAACATAATGCATCAACAATTGGCTCAAGAATATTACAAACTTAAGTTAATATTTTACAAATTGTATACCATAATTAGGGTTGAGCCCAGGTCCACCCAATGCACCAAATGTAATGTCATATTTTTTTATTTTTTAATGAGCAAATGTGCATTTTAATAGTGGTTCTACAAATGGCGCCGAAATTTGAATTTTGTATTTGTGACGACAGTTTATTACAAGTATTGACAGTTTATTACAAGAGCAAGTCCCTCCAGTCTGTTCCAAATTTGGATGCGATATTTATTTGACCACTAGTTTAACTATTATAGTGTACCAGGTGTAGTGAGCGTCAAGATACAATGTCTCGATAGGGAACATTTGTTGTGAACGAGCCCTTATTTTTTTTTTGTTTGCTATGACATCTGTGAAAAATATTAAGTATACATCAAGTCATTGAACAGACAAAATCATATTTTTTCATCGTGTTAAAAATGTCGACTTTTGTACCAGAAAGTGATGATTTGCGGAGAGCATTAATTTTTTGTTTTCATTTGAAGAAAAGTGCTGCAGAGTCGCATCGAATGCTTGTCGAGGCATATGGAGATCATGCTCTGTAAGAAGCAACGTGCAAAAGATGGTTTCAACGGTTCAGAAATAATGATTTTGATGTGAGAAATAAAGAACGTGGAAGACTACCAAAAAAGTTTGAAGACGCCGAATTGCAAACGATATTCGATGGAGATGACACTTTGAGTCAAAAGCAAATGACAGCAATGTTAAATGTTGCACAACAAACAATTTCTGGCCGTTTTTACTTTCCCATTAAAAATTAGTGTCTTATTTTAAAAAAAAAAACGCATTTCATACCGGTACGCCTGGTAGTTTGTCCATGTAAGAACAGTTTTTGTCCGCATCCGCATTCCGTTTTTGGACCTTGTTATTCATTCAAGGTGGGCTGAGACATCCCTTGACTGGGTTAGCTCACTATCATAGAAGATGATTCTAATTTCAGGCTAATCCACCTTGAACTTAACAGATACGAAATCCGAAAATATCTGTCGTTGATAACTGTCTTCAGATACAACTTCAGCTAACATTAAAATATCACTCTTGGGAGCAAAACTGACCCTACTTCATCCCTGAGTCCCTCGTCTGGTACACAGATGGCTCCGAAATAGATCAAGGCGTTGGAACTGGAGTAAACGGAGTCGATACCAATACGCATTTATACCACATTACGGACACTCACAACACCGTATTTTAAGCAGAGATATTCAGAATTGAACTCTGCCTCAGAGAAAATATAGACAAAGCTATAACTAACAGGCACATCTATATTCTCTCTAACAGAAAATTTGCTTTTCTATCCCTCAAAAAGCTACGATGTCATCTCTAAACTAGTATGGGACTGCCTACAACTGTTACACCAGCTCATTTCGATACCTGATCACAGCGGTCACACAGGATACGAAAGAACAGACCTACTAGCCAGAAAATGATCCGCATCACCATTCACGGTGCCACGACTATTCTGCGGCACACGCATCACTACCGCTAAGAGCTATCTAAATCTAAAAACAATAAAAATCAGCAAAATTGCAGAACACATCCTCTGTCACTGTAACTGCACAGTTAAGACACGTCGTCGGCATCTAGGCGTCTAGCACCGCTAAGAGCTATCTAAATAATTAGCTCAGGGATAAGGCCAGTCATTACTGGACATCACGAACTCAGGCTTCCTGTGTGAACTTTCCGCACGTCTTATAGCTGTTCAATTAACTTTATTTTCATTCTTGGTCTTGATAGTGACTTAAGTTTGGCATGAAGCTCCGGAATATTTAGAGGTTACGGCAGTAGGGACCAAAAAAGTGAATCACCAGCAAGAGCCGAGTCTGAAATAGTTAATAATACGTTTCATATATTGGAATATTGCCTGACAGCCTGCGTGTAGTCTAAGGAACAAGTGAAGTGTGATAGTCGTGATAAGAAAGTGCGTATATATCTCACTTTTGCAGTGACTTACATATTTATTACATTGGATCTGAGTCATGGTACACATCTCCTGGGCAACTCGGCGGGGCTCCTGCTGGTAATCCTAGAATACTTCGAACGAGTTTTTTCCTTCGAGGGCAAGACAACTTTGGCTAAGCCGACCTGAAATTTGAAAAATGTATAGGAAAATTGGACTGGCTCCTGCTAAGATAGCAGACGGAGATATTTGAATATCAACAAATATTCCATAATTCCACTTCGAAGTGAGCTCCAATATCCATTACTGCAATATTTTTCACGCGATCTTACCGCCATCTGGATTTCAATGAACCTACCAACATTTGCATTTTATTGCGTACTTCTAGGAGTTCTCCGTGCTGCTGATTGAATCAAATTGAATTGTATTCTCCTCATTACATCCCCTCAAACCTTTATTCAGATCAGACTTGCAAAACAACCAATTTTCATCCGAATTCCGGTCAAGCAACCACGTCCAATCAATCTTTCTGTGCCACTTCCTCCCGGTTCTACCAAATTTTATGAAACCCAACCACGCACAACATTTGCCATGGATACCCGTTGGCAATTAAATTTCATGCTGCCCCTTAGGAAAATGCGAATTACTCGTTCTATTTCATCATGACCAACCCCTCTTTACCCTCAACTTACCTTGGATATTGAATTACGAGTAGCTCATGTTTTGGTAATCGTTCAACTGGATGGTCACGTTTATGGACAATATTTCAGGGAAGCTCTCCTGCCGCGTGTTGACATCATGTAGGTGCCCATTGCACGTGAATTTCGCTATGGCACTAGACGTTGTTTCGAAGTTGTTGCTTCTTTAGGCCGAGACGCCTGGGTACGATGTTTGCCTCATGTTTTCCTTCAGCACTGTCCTCGACATGATTTCAAGATGAATTTACAATTTCCTCCACTCCCATTTGAAGACATGGAAAATCGATGTTCTGCGAGGCGAAGAGAAGTATGAAAGTGATTGGAAATGATGTCATTTCGTGAAACAAATTTCTTGGCATGGTCCTTCAAGCAACTGCCACTGAGGACTGCCAGTTATGCTCAACAGAAGTCGTGTGTCTGAATGTTGACGTAAGCGAGTTGAGAAAAACTCTTCGCCTCTCATAGTCCCTGTGTTAAGGGCAAGCGACAGAAATGTTTGTAGGGAGCGTAAACAGCAAGAAAAGTTTCTCAAGTAGGTGTAATTTGAGACGCAAATTGCGATGAGTTCTGGTTGGGAGAGTCTTCCGTCGTGGAGTTCTTGGATTGACTGATGTTTCATTTTTTATTTGCTTGGGGATACGACTGCTGGCGATGAAAACGCGTTATGGCAATTAGCTTTGAGCCCTCTCAAGGTTATCAAGTGTGAGTGGAGACCGGTTTGATGCGGTTGTATGCCATCGTTTAGTAATGGAATTAAGGAACTTAGGCAAGGATCCAATTGGGAGTATTCATTGAATGCCAAAGTGGGCAAAGCTAATTTCATGGTTAAGATGTTGATGATGAACTTTCTACGGTTTCTCATGAGCACTTGGTTGTTCGTTGGCAACAGAAATGATTACTAGGTGAATGTCGGTAGAAGTAGCAGCTGCCTACGCATGGATAATGTTCTGAAGTATTACGAACGAGTAAATTAATGATCCTATATTGATACAAACTTCGTTCAGAAACACGACGACAGTTGATACTGATTGTTTAGACTAATCATTAATATGAAAAAAGCTGCAAGGCTGACCACTTAATCTGGACGATGAGAGAAACAGAATTCCGTACCCGCCTCACCATCAGCTTTAGCAAACGACATCTGGTCTTAAAAACGTCTGAGAAGGCATGCGTGACTAATAGAGAGTTCAAACAATCTTTTAAGCAGTTTTGTGTTAACAAGGGCCTGAAACCGTTTAACAGCAATCTGATCCTTACCAGAGTGTCTTTAGGTCAAGGAACAAGATCTTCACACAAATTGGGGATGCTTCTTCTTCTTGTGACGCTACAGTCCGGGGTGAACCTGGGCCTCGGTCAACAATCCTCTCCAGCTGACACGATCTTTAGCCAACTGCCTCCAATTTCGCACTCCAAGTTGGAGATTGGGATGCTATGTCACTTGATTTCTTCAACAACATTCTAACGAAGATGTTGCTGCTCTCGTTGACCCCTTCGAGTGCGCAGAGTTGGAAAACGCAATAGAAAACGCAAACAGCCAATTTAGCGTGCGTACTTTGAGGCAGCTGCCTGCTTATGTCAGCCTAAGATGCTTATTAGCTGAGGTCCACCCCGAACTATAGCGCCAGCAGAAGGAAAGAAGAACTTTAACCATACTTGATGGGGTGTTAAAGGTCTGAGGTGATGATAAGATATGTGTAGAGAATTTTTAATAAACAAAATGAATGAATGAAATTCATGGGCAAACAAAGCAGATAAGCTCAAACTGGCATAGTTGGTCGAAAAGACGACAGGGATTACTGCTCATTGGAATTTTTTCACGACGTTAGCGCGAGTCAATTGTTCTAGTTAGCAGTGAGTACAATGTCAGCCTTATGGAGAAGTTTGTGCATCTTTCGTGGTGGAAGGGCCAATGCATGTACCATTGGTCATACTAGTCCATGGATAAAGAAGCTCTGCAAGAAAAGATTCTTGCACTGGCAGTACAGTGTAAAATTCACACCGACACTCTTTCTCATTTTTATAAATGATCTCCTGTCTGCCACTTCCTATCCAAACCACTACTTCGCTGATGACAGCACCCTCAGCTTTTCATATTCGTTCCGAAATTCACGACCCTGCCCTTCGGACGTAATATTGGAACGGCAGCATATGTCAAGTACATCGAATTCCGATCTGGACAGCATAATTAACTAGGGTAAGAACAATAGAGTGGAATTCAATGCTTCCAAAACTCAATGCTGTCTGCTGTCTCTAAGCGAACCCCTGATAATCTGCCATTATCCATGAATGGCGCTTGTATCGACGAAACCGGAAAACTTTCCATCCTCGGTATGTACATCAACACAACACTTAGTTGGAACGATCACATATAGGTTTAGGTTTCCTTAATCGATGCAAGAAAACAATTTTCAATTTCAATTTTCACGACCCCACCTCTTTCGAGTCACTGACAATGCTCAAAGAGTATTTTCTGTCTAGAAAAAGCTTTTCAAACTTGGCCGTTCGGAGTCGGCATTAAACTGTAGGTCCCTTCCACTCGTGAGAGAACAATAGCACGCACAACACGAATGGTTGCTGAGAAGCTAGGCCCTGGCCCTCTACGGGCTGTAGCGCCACCCATATTATTATTATATTATTATTATATAATCGATGCAAGAAATACTTCACCCCCTCTGATTTGGCTTTAATCTATAAGGCGTATATTCGCCCTAAGCTTGAGTATAGCGCTCATATCTGGTCTGGTGCTCCAATACCACCCTGCACCTACTAGACAGAAGCCAAAAGCGAGCGATAAAACTTATAGGAGACAACGAAATCGCGGTTTCATTAGACTCGCTTGAATATCGACGTACCGTGTCTTCTTTGTCCGTGTTTTATCGTTAGTTTAACAAACGATGCTCAAGTGAGTTAGCCAACTGCATTCCTCCTCTCCTTGAATTCACCCGCAATACACGTCTCGCCAGGAATGCACATCAGTTTACCCTTAAGCCTACTTTCGGACGCACAGGGAAATTTAGAGACTCGTTTTTTAGCCGCACCACGCGAATATGGAATGCTCTTCCTAGCTCAATATTCCCCATAGATTACAATCCGCAGATGTTTAAGACCTCTGTCTCTCTCTTTTAATACCTTCGGCCGTGCTGTGTCTTGACCCCGGAAATTAAGGGTATTAATAACCCCTTGAGCACGCGCAAATTATAAAAAACAAAAAATGAGCATAGTCAAGCGTCCACGGAGCCGACTTCCTGACAGCTACGGCCCCAACAGCCTTTGACGCCGAAGCCTTGAACAACGCGACAGAAGAGGTCTACGCTTTGCGTGGCGAAGTGAAGAAGTGTCCCAACTTCGATTAGTTCGATTAATTAGATTTGGCTTATCATTTCTTTTGCTGTGATCTCATTTGGACGTCCTCGGTACTAGTGTCTGTCGCCGAATGGAAATTTAAAAGCCCTTCTTTGTCGCTATGGTGACTAAATTGTCTTTTCATTCACTGCTTCTTTGGGCTCAAGAGGCAATTGAGTAACAGAGCCTGACTTTATATAACACTCTGATCATCCCTTTCCTGCTCTATGGCCCAGAGACCTGGACGCTATTGAAAGCGGATGGTCGTGTTGCGAGAAAAGTTCTGTGCCAAAGATCACGGCCTTGTTTGTGTTGATGGCGTCTGAAGGAGAAGATTCAACCAAGAACTGTAGGGGCTGTACAGCGATATGCACCTAATTATCTTCGGTATCTTCTTCCAACGTTTAATGTGGCTAGGTCAGGTAGAGCGGATGGACACAATAGCTACAGCCCGAAGAGTCTTCGATGAAGAGCCATTGCGACAACAGAATAGAGGTCGCCCTAAAACGAGACACACAACTGCAGGAGGACTTCAACCAATCTTGTATGCAAAGCTGGAGGCAGTTAGCCAAAGATCGTGCTGGCTGAAGAGGCATGTTGTTTGAGACCCAGGTCTACCCCGGACCGTAGCGCCAATCAAAAGAAGAAGAAGAAGTTTCTGAGTTTCTGTTGATGGCTTAAGATCTTAAGAGGATGCTCACTCTCAAACTTTTTCTACGGTACCGCAAAATTGTTTACCCATTGAAGCCATGATGATCTCGTATTTATAATTAAGTCGGATTTTCGATATTTTTTTTTTAATTATCACATTTGCCAAATTTAAGCTTGCGTGGAGGGAGAATTCATACACGCGTACTGAGAAGCATTATTTATTAATGAACATCTCCATCGTGGGCTGTGGCTCATCCCTAAGAAGTGTGACAATCTTATTATTATATTATTAACATATTAATCCCATGAAGCAATTTCGATTTCCTTGCTTCTATTAACAATTAAATAGAAAATACGATACATTTTAACATATACTCTTACACAAACTGGATAGTAATTTTAATATTAATTTTAACCAAATTTAATTTCAGTTGCATCATGCCAGGAGGCAGTGGAGGTTACGATGAGGTCGCGGCAGCCCGACGCGGTCGTTTCCGTGTCACTTCCGCATCAACAGGACCGCCAGAGACGACCCTCGGTCGGTTTCGTCTGATGCCAGCATGTAAGCTTAATATGTTTATCCCTTCACTCCTAATAGACCCAGCTAACCTGAAATTAACTAATTAATCGCAAAGAACAACCCACATAATCATCCTTGACTTTTTGAACTTTTTTTTTGTTTGGCCTGCAGCTAACTACGGCGCCATTTCACCCATTCTGCAGCGTGGTCGTTTCGCTGTCATTCCGGAGGAGCCGCATGGTTCACCGGCTCAAGGTACTCCACCGCCCGACAGGACCGAGCGTTCCCCATCGCCCGAATGGGACTTTGACATCGATCAGGTGAGTCCTTGTCGTGTGCGTCAGTGTGTATGTGAGTGAATTACCGCGCCGCATGACATAATCCTATACAGTCCATGGCCTAGGAGTGTGCAGCGTTTAATCGATTTTCGCATAAAAAAAACTACGATGACGACGCTCAGATGCTATTATTAGATTGCCCACCCGTTCCCTCTGATTTGGAGTGTAGGCTGTTTGTTCGCGGGTTGACTGAAAGCTGCTCATCGCCCAACAGACGTGTCGGCGAATTATTAGTGCCCGTGTACTAATTTCAGAAGTTCCAAGCATGCCAGTGAACATATCGCGTCGCCGCGGGATGGAGAATGCCAGGTGCCAATGGAAACAGGCGCCATGTTAATGCGAATTCCTTCTAAAAAATGGTTGGCCAACGTGTTTCGGAAATGGATTGAGTGTGTGGGATTTTAACATGAATATTTTTACGATGCTGTTAGAATGAATTGAATTTGAATGATATACTATGTCAAAGCTCATTGGGAATACGTACTCTGATTTGATTAGGGTATCGAGCGAAGCATGAATATAGGGACTACATTTTTATCGAATGAAAGGATCAGGCGTTTGTTGTTGCTTATTCTCGAGTAGATTTGTAATTGTCTTTTATTTTTCACTAGCTCCAAATTACTCTCTGTTGTAGTCGGGTAAGGACTCTAGCCGCCAGTCACATATTTTTTCTTTCATTTGCTTTTCTCTACTTACGGAAAATGTTCACGCTAGTGGTCGGCCATTAATGTTCTAGTAATTGGCCAGTTGTAGTCAATCAATGAAAATAAAATTATTCAAAATTATACCTCGTACATCCCAGGCCGAAGACTGAAATTCGCACTTAATTGAGTGCTAGCAGTCGAAAATCCCATTATTGATATTTTGTATTCTTTGCGCCACTAAATACGTACCTTATGCTTTTAAATGCAGGGTTTCTGACTGACCAGAATCTTGAGTGATTACGTCGAATCACAGTACCTCCCGGCAGCTACTGTCAATGTTCTTGTTGAAAAGTTGGAATAAAACTGTTGGTTGCACAGCACAGCTACTGCGGACTCTAGAACCATGCGCAGAAGCCATTTCCACCGCTCATACTTACTTATCAGGCAGACGAACCATGAAGGGTCTGAGCCTGAGCAATTGCTGCCTTCCATCGGTGACGGTCCTGGGCACGCTGCTTCCAGTCATCAAGGCCAAGCTGTCTTGCATCCGCGATGACTTGGTCTTTGTACCGGAAGTTCGGTCTTCCTCTCTTTCTCGAACCAGGAGGCTCGGATTCGAAGACCCTCTTTGCTGGAGCGTTGTTGTCCATTCGCTTGTTGTGGCCGAACCAATGTAGTCGACGGATTTTTGCCTTCCGGACTACATCCACATCCTTGCACAGCTCGTAGAGTTCGCGGTTGTGTCTTCTCCTCCATTCGTCCTCCTCGCAGACGGGACCATATGCAACGTAGAATTTTTCTTTCGAAGGCACCAAGAATCAGCTCTGCAATCTTACTTAATGTCCAGCTTTCGGCTCGATAAAGTAGGACTGGCAGAATAAGGGTTTTGTAGAGCATGACTTTGGTCCTTCGAGTCAAGAGTTTCGAGCCCAGTTGTTTTGACAGACCGGTTGCCAAGGGCGATTCTACGTCGGATATCCACTACGATGTCATTCCTGGAGTTTACGTTCTTCCTTAATATTGACGTGGATTCGAAAACTGGATATAGTTTTTTATTCTTCAGGTGCGACTAGTGACTGGTGATGTGCTTCGAGGCTTCAAAATCCAATCCCACTGAGTAGTTTGAACGATCCCGAAAACACTGCAGATTCATCACAGGACGTTTCAAACTTTTCATGAACCGCAGGGAAATGTCGTTTTGTAGATCATTCGTTTCCTCCTATACACATGTGATGGTTATATTGTAGAAACGATTTTCGCCCCATCACCGAAGTTAACCAGCATTACTTGGAAACGACGTGTTTGTTGGCACCTATTTGTAATGTATGACGTGGGTGGGAGTCATAACGGTCTCTTATTCGGAATAAGCCGGAAATAGCAGTTATGAATTCGTCGGTAGATTTGAGGAAATTAGCACATCCATAACCAATGGTGCTGCTGTGCTGTTAGCCCAGGGTATAAAAGTCAGACTGAACGAGATAAACAAATGATCCCTTGCCTGTCACGTTCACTGTTCACGTTACTTCAATACTCATGAATGTCCACAAAATCTAATAAAATGTAAGGACTACCAACCCTTGGATTGTGTGCTGATACCTTTAACATAAATTCGCAAACTATGCAAGCACATTCATTTTAATAAATCCACAATTTGTATGGTCGTCATCCCATCCTTCGATTTCCTTAGCATTTAGCAATTTCTCATATCCATCAGACAATGAATCCCTCAAATTTGTTCTTTCGGTACCAGCTACTTTGTTAGGTACCTCTACTTAGTTTCTGATCTACTACAGTCCGGGATGGACCTGGCCTCAACCAAAAAGCCTCTCCAAGCTGTCTCCAGTTTCGCACACCACGTTGGTTGAGGTCCTTCTCCAATTGTGTGCGCCATCTTATACACGGGCGTCCTCTGTTGCGTTGCCCCACAGGTTCGGATTCGAAGATTCTTCACGCCGCAGCTGCGTTGTCCATACGCTCTACATGGCTCAGCCACCACAGACGCTTGACAAGGCTCATGTCGCTGTATAGACCGTATGTTTGAATCTTCTCCTCCAGAACCCGCCAACACAAACAGCACCAAAAATCGACCTAGGACTTCTTCATTTGCTTTCAAGATTGTCTATGCCTCAGCGCCGCATAGCAGGACTGGGATGATCAGTGTCTCAGTGTCCTTCGAAAGAGGGCTCTATTACTCAAATGCCTCTTGAGCCCGAAGAAACAGCGGTCTTAGACGACACATTTATCCTATGCTGAATCTCACTGATGTTATGTGTACAATTTACTCCGGGGCCGAGGTAGGTGAAGTCCTTGACTACCTCGAAGTTATAGCTGCCCATTGTGACGCTCTGTCCAAGACTCGATGTTGTATGTCCTTTCTTGAGGACAACATATACTTCGTTTTGCCCTTATTCACCGCCAGACCCATTTTAGCCGCTTCCATATCAATGTTAGCAAATGGTTTATTGACAGCTCCCTGAGTTCTGCCAATCACGTCAATGTCATCGGCTTAGCTCACAATTGTACGGCCTTCTGGAAGATCGTGCCTCTAGTGTTAGCGTGTGAGTTTCGCACGATCTTCCAGGACCAGGACGATGTTGAAGAAGTCACATGACAGCGCGTTGCCATGTCCAAAATCTTTTTCAACATTGAAGGTCTCGGTGAGTCTGTTATTTGATGGAGCAGCGAGAGTTCTCCATCGTCATCCTGCACAACCTGACGAGTTTGGCAGGAATGTCAAAACTAGACATGGCGTTGTATAGCTCGTCTCTATGCACACTGTCATATGCGGCCTTGAAATCGACGAACAGATGGTGATTGTCGATTTGCATTTCTTGGGTCTTTTCCAGGATCTACTAGTGTGAATATCTGGTCTATTGTGGACTTTCCTGGCCTGAAGCCACACTGATACGGACATACCAGATTATTAATGAACGTCTACACGTGGGTACACAAAACGGCGGAGAAGATCTTCAGGAGACTGTTCCCTCGTTAGTTGTAGCAGTCAAAGGGGTTTTCTTCCTTGTGGATCACTAAATGGTATTAAACCCATTTAAACATGCTCAGTCAGTTTCAAATTATTGACTTTTATTGCTAAAATTACTCCTCTGGGTGAATGGGTGTTTTAATAAACAAAACTGCGTTATTTGGTGCAATGAGCAATTGTCAATGTTAAAGCCTGTAATGCACCCGACTGTTTAATGTAGTTTAATTTTGCTCGCCTGAATGATACTCAATAAAATCGAATTCTTATTTGCTGTGCAAGCTGATGCTGGTACATACAATGTGTTTGAACAAGATGAATTCAATGAGAATCTGGAGGAATAAGGCGACTAGATCTTGCGATTTGACGCATTCAGGCAATTTTCAATCACTCGTCAATGATGTCTAATCCATCCTTGAAAGATACTATTTTAAGTGTTTCTCTATGATGTGATTCTTGTTGGGGATCACTTAAAACGTAATCGGTGGTAAAGTTTCAATGAAATAACCTTGAAAATCTGAATGTCACACTGTGGGCAAGGATTTCATACACATTCCCATGCTTTTGACAGTGACAAACCAAGCGCTTAGATATATATACTAGTGTCTAGAAAAACTAGGGTGTACGAGTTCGAGGAACCAAAACGTCATTTATATAAACAAAATCTTGTCGCATGGTTTCCTTTACTCAATGTTTCAGCATCCAATGATCTGGCGAATTAGCCAGTTCAATTAGCTGTTGCGTCCGATCTAAATTCCTAGCAGAGCAGTCACACTTAGGCCAGAGTAGGCCCATTGTGATATCACGCGGATTGACTTCTCATAACGCTGGAGCCAGTTGGTGCTGCTAATGAACAGATTTAGTTGGCCAATGCTGGCACTTTTCAGCTCGTTACGGCTGCTGAAGTAGTAGGCTCCTAGGTGCAGGAACCTACGACTGGCAAGAGCACTGCAGGAGCAGAGATCGATGCATCCATGCAGCTTCTGCAAAAATCATTATATGGAGCACCCATCCTGCGAGCATGAGTGCCAATTACACAGTGCCCGGTTATGACTCCAATGAGGGTCCTTAATGAGGGCTTGCTGAGTCCAAGTAGACTGAGTGGTTAGGTTAGGTTAAGTTTTGTGTTAAGTGAGGCAGAATTCTTTTGTTTTAAGGCAGATGGTGCCTTCTAGCCATTTGCCATTAGTGGTTTTAGTTGTGTAGATCTTAAGAAGATGGTGAGCTGTAGCGATCGGCATGGAAGGTGGTACCCCTGCTATTGATAGGTATGAGGTTGTACCACACCTAGCGAGTTCGTCGGCTTTGCAGTTTCCTGCTATGTCACAGTGTCCCGGCACCCACATAAGGTGAATGTTAAAATGCTCGGCCATCTCGTTAAGAGACAGCCTGCAATTAAGGGATGTTTTAGAGTAGAACATGACATCGTCCAGGGATTTTATGGCGGCCTGACTATCTGAACAGATGGTGATATCCCTTTTTAATATCACATTGTTTTTAAGCCAGGACAGCGCCTCTTTAATCGCTATGGTTTCTGCCTGAAAAACGCTACAGTGATCAGGGAGCTTCACGGAGTTAGCAATGTTGAGGTCTTGCGTGAAAAATCGCATCTGTGAAAATGCGCAGAGGATCTTTCAGCGTTTACATGTCAGTCATGCAGTCCGATCTGGAAGGAATACTGATTGCGAATTTCTTTTCGAAGATGGCCTGGGGTAATGGCGGTCGGTGTCGCTAGGTAGGAAATTGAATTCCTTGAGAATGGTTGAATGGCCAGTGTTGAGTTCGGACCACAATCGAAGTGTTTTGAGTCTCAGAGCTGTACTTGCTGCTGCTTATTTCCCGAATATTTCCAGAGGTGGGAGATGGAGGAGTATATTCAGTGCGTCTGACGGAGTACTTCTCAGTGCCCCGCTGATACACAGACAGGCCAGTCTTTGTACTCGGTTGAGTGCATTGCAGTTTATAGCCTTGTTAATGCTGTCCACCAAACAGAAGTATCGGTCTCACGATAGAGGTGTAAATCCAGTGAGCGATGCGTGGTTGTAGGCCCCATTTGCATCCAATGGCCTTTTTGCAGCTAAAAAGTGCAGAAGATGCTTTTTTTACCATTTCCTGGATATGGACTAGTTTTGTAATTAATTTTCTATCTTGTCATGTAACCTATTTAATTATATTAATTGATCATTTGCGACAAATTAGCTTCCTCGTTTTCTCTGTGATGGACTACAATCTGAAGCAGATATGGGAGACGAACTGTCTGTGTGGGAGGTCTCTTTCATGCGCACATGCAATCCTGGTGTTTTCTGTTACATTGAATATTCATGGTTGAATTGACGCAAACAAGACTACAAATTGTACTAAAAGATCTTCGGTTTTGAATAGGTCAACGCCTTTTCTTTTGTTTTCTACACTGTGCAGCAGGAAACTATCATTGGCCTCGTACGTTCGAAGGCAATCGACCCAAGCTGGATCAAAATGACCTAGCTCACCCTATTCATTGAGCTTACATTTTCCACAAAAAGAGGGTGTCCTCCCTTGGATGAAATCATATGCGTGGGTATGAATGCTTGCCTGCTCTTTGTGTACCATTATCTTACACGCAGGTGATTTTAATTTCGACAAACTTGTATCGTAATCGTCATAGCAACAATGTTATAAAAAAAATACTGCTAAATGTATATAACGAATATTATAATTGGATGGAGGACAATTGGGTAAACTCATTATGTAATGTTTAACCTAACATGGACAACCATTTCATGTGTTTCATCGTTCATTTCCTTTGGAAATTTAATGTCATTCATCAGTACGCAATTAAAATGACACATCATTCTTCTTTCACTTTTGTCAGAACTCTCAGAAGACGCTCTTTAATAAATCACATAGCTTTTGTTTGAATACCCTATTTTATCTGCGCAATCCTCCCGACACCGCTTTGTTTAAAGCAAAGATTTTCTCATAACGAACAAAGGAGTTGATCGTATTTGATTGATTTAAGAATACAAGTAACACAGATTTGTTTGAGGTTTAAAAAGGCAGCCTAAATGTTTTTGAACGATTTATAGCATTTAGATAAACTACGTTAGTCAATAGAAGCCGACTTCGTTCGGTGAGTATCCCCGGAGTATTAGTTAAATACTCCTTTTAAAGACCGGGTTGTATGCATATTTTTAGAAAATTCGTGTTATTTATAAGCTAGGTTTAATTAATAAATGATCATTGCTTTGAATTCGCTCAAAATCGCCACAGCGATCACTCATAAAATACATAGATCCAATCCAATAAGATCGCTGTGGATAATGTGACTATTGCAGTGCTACAAATTAATAACGCAAAAAAACAAATTTCCGATCACTGCCCTCTAACCACGAATGGCAAATTCAGTTTCAATTATTTTCATTACTGAACGCTCACATTTAACACATTCAACCGTGTAACTCCTCTCCAACAGAGCTGTCACTTCAATTCCAGAGTATTCCACAACTGCCAGACTCTCTCCATATTAGCAACACAAAGCGAACGCATCCAGCGCCAAGCAGTGTTAACGTAGCTGTCAAAGTATTCGTACTGAGACTGAAGATCGATCGGTGTTTGTGGTTGAGTTTTCGTTTTTTCTTGTTCTCTCTATCTCATGTATTGTTTGTTCGTGTAATTTTATTTGATCCCTCACATCCCTTGTGTATTTTTCCGCGTGAAAACTCGCACGAGTTTTTCCAGTTGGTGGAAAACCAAAAAAAAAAAAAAAAACAACGAAAAACACGTACAAAAGAATATTCGTCCATATCCCGAAAAATCAACAAAGCGACCTAAACAGACTCACAACACGGCGATCGTTTACTTTGTGAGTGACTCGTAGAAAAACAAACGGAAAATTACGGAAAATAGTTCGCACTCTAACCTGTGCATAGTTGCAAAAGTGAAAACCCTTCAGAGGCCTTCACAAATCGGGGAAAAAAAAACCCCAACAGTTCTCCCAAAAAAAAAAAAATAAGAGGTGTACCTGTCTCTTTGGTTAAAAATACTTTTTTCTCCATTTTACTTGTTCATTTTATCAGCGAAAATTATTGCTGTTTCCCCATCGGGAGGCGAAGATAAGCAGAAAATTTCGGGCGTGCGTTCTCGTCGTATAGTCGTCGTTGCTGTCGTCGTGTTAGTTATCATTGTCGTCATTGTGTCATTCTGTTGCAATTCCATGAGTTAGCACAGGAATTGGAAAATTGTTTTTTCTTTTCATTTCGCTTGGGAAACCTCATTGAAGTCATCGTCAGCAGTAGCAACGGCAGCTAGCCGTCAACAAAGAGCAACAGCTGAGTGAAGTTGAGTGGCAGATTTTCCCTTATTTTTCGTTTTTCTGTTTGTGTAGTGTATCTGCTTTCCTTTACGTTTCGCGGTCAGTTTGCATTGTTTTTCGGGGTGAATGGAATTTTCCCAACAAAAGAAACGGCGACAACATAAAATTAAAGGAAAAATCCAAGTGCAACAACGCCAATAGGAGGTGGTGAGAAAAAAAAAAATAATAAAAAGAAGAAAGTGCAGTGCTTTGGTGCAATTCCGACCCCAGCATACAGTGGAAAATTTATCCGGAAGTTGTGCTCTCTATTGTTTCTTTAGGAGTTACCGAGCCGAGCTGAATCGTCGCTGCAGATGACTGTTGAGAGGATTACAATTCAGTCGCTGCACATAGAGTTGTGGTTAGTATTCATAGAAATGTATTCTTAATTGTTTCGATTTTTTTTTACGAAGTCTCCTCTGATTGGTTTGGTATAACTTTTCGATCGTTAATTACACTCACATGTGCTTGTGTGTGTTTTTAGGTAATCTCTGTATCTCTGATGAAGCAGATTGTGCAAATTTTGTGTCTACGTTCTCGGAAATAGGGCGATAAAAATGACGGAGACGAAGATTTCACTGTTCTTATAAATAAAACCGTCATCTATGCGAGTGTATATGGTATCTATTTTATTTCTTCCTAGTGATACTGGAGGACACTTTACGTTTCCAGTGACTGCAGTTATTGTTAGAATGAAATTCATTTCCTCCTATAAACCTCATACATTCTTACATTATTTTATGAGAATAATTGTTGCTGTTAATTTTGAAGATTCGTAGATTCGTGATTAACTGTCGAGCCAGTATTTTAGAATGTCACACCACAAATGATTGATTTAAATAAAGGTAGCCTATATATAGCAAATATAATATGGGTGGTGCTACAGCTCGTAGAGGGCTAGGGTCTAGCCGTGCTGTATGCGCTATTGTTCCCTCACAAGTGGAGGGAACCTACAGTTTTATACCGACTCCGAAGGGCCAAGTTTAAGAAGCTTTTTCTAGACTGTGGGGCCGTGAACATTTTTTAGGTCGTTCAGATCAGGATCAGTGTTTTGGTTCGACGCACATACCCACAAAGCCACAGGCTACCAAATAAAGACAGCCTCAACAACGTAAACATTGGTTGCATCTTCATCTAAGTCTGGTTAACGATGTGTCTACTTTCTCACATGAAAAATGAAATGATTTGAACATATTGCATCACACAAGAACCGTGTTTCGCAAATGTAGCATTATGTTATTACGAATAGTTTATGGTGGAAGTTGAATGTCTAAATTGATGCCTGTTTCACTTGATGACATTTACAGCTAAAATAACACACTGTAGTGTAGTATTTATGCATGTTATCCGTCCAAATGTCTTCAGCCAATTGATAATTGCAGTAGGTTAGGTTGGCAAGGTTATTCATATACATCAATCAGTTTATCGTGTTATAACAAGAAACACTATCGACTAAACTATGTGCGGTTTGTAATGGACCGAATGGTCGTTTAGCTCTGCCCGAAATGTGATAATTGAAATTGGGATTTGGCCCCTGTCGTTTCAGCTGCTTTTACATGCGCACCTTTTTCGTTGAGATTTTTTTGAATTGTTTTTCTTGATCAAAAGTCGCTTTTACACATGGAATTAGGCGAAATCCTGCTAGATTTTTCCTTATTCCTCTCTTTTACACACATGTATCATCTGTATCTCACATATGTAAAACGTGCTTCCAGTATCCAAAACTGAAAAGAAAATAACGAAGCAATTCGAAAAAATAATGAAGAGTGATAAAATAGAATCCCTGTTCCCCCTGTTATTTTTCACCTCTGATTGAACCTCTTCGCAACCATGGTTGATGAATAATACGTGTGAAGATCATGTGGAAACAAGCCTGTGAACCAGTCTGAACAAAGAATATTCTGAAACCAAGGGCTAAGATATGATTGGTGGACATTCGTATTGTATCGTATATTTGCGTAAGTACTGCTTTCAGTTTTCTATATCCGTAAAAATCTGTAAATGATGCAAATCAAGGGTTAACTAACTAACAGTCGTCCCAATACAGAGATGTCCGTCCATCTTCAGTGCTAAATGGCTCACTACTAAGCCGACCTTAGTTCAGAGAACATGGACGTCTGACCAAATTCACGTGACTTTACAGCCCCTACAATTATTCGTTGAACCTTATCTTCCGCCCGACATCAACCCAAACAGAATCAAAAAGTGACTGCAGGACTTATCTCTAGAAATTACCCTCCATCAGCTGTTCATGGTGCTGTAAATCAGGTCAGAGAAGATTATGAATTTTGAACAAAGCCAACACAGTCTGACGTGATCAAGCAGTGTGGAGCATTTGGAGTTTTTGTTTTTGATTATTTTTTATAATATGTAGTTAAATTTGCAGCCGTTCGCGCTGCGAGTGCTATTGTTCTCTCACGAGTGGGGACGATCTGCAGTGCGAACTGCCTTAACATTGTCAGTGCTTCGAGGACGGTAGAGTTTCTTATCTTAAGGTGGCGCTACCGTCCGGGGTGAACCTGGGCCTCAACCAACAAGCGTCTCCAGCCAGCTCAATCTTTAGCTAGCTGTCTCCAGTTTGGCACGCATAGTTGGTTGAGGTCCCTTTCCACTTGCGTGCGCCACCTGAGTCGCGATCTTCCTCTACTGCGCCGTCCCTCGGGGTGGATTCGAAGACTTTTCGGGCCGGAGCATTGGCTTCCATCCGCTCTACATGACCTAGCCATCTCAATCGTTGGATCTTCACTCTTCTGGCTAAGTCGATATCGCTGAACAGTCCGTATAGTTCGTCGTTGTATCTCCTCCTCCACTCACCATCTATGCAGACGGGACCGAAAATCACCCGAAGAATTTTCCTCTCGAAGCAACCAAGAGCTGTTTCATCCGCTTTTAACAGAGTCCATGCCTCCGCGTCATATAGCAGGACTGGGACGATTAAGTTCTTGTAAAGCGTTACCTTGGTTGTTCGAGAGAGGGCTTTGTTTACCAATTGCTTTCTTAGCCCAAAGAAGCACCGATTGGCAAGAGTTATTCTTCGTTTGATTTCAGCGCTGGTGTCGTTGTATGAGTTGATAGCGGTTCCTAGGTAGACAAAGTTTTTAACTACCTCAAAGTTATATCTGTCTGCCATGACGTTCTGACCGCGACGTCGGTGTTGGGTGTCCTTTCTCGTTGACAGCATATATTTCGTCTTGAGGACGGTAGAGCAGTTAATTCTAAATGTTTTAAAAGTTGGAAATCGAACCTACCCGTCCGAGACCGATTAGGGAGCCAACATGTCTACCGACTACTTCGGGGCTGTTCAACGGTGGCGTTTTTGGGCTGTGCGTCGACTTGAACCTACGATGTCCAGTTTTGATTAACGGTATAGTAACAAAAAATTAAGTCCATTATCTCATCTAGTCCTTTTCAGTAACTGACAATGTTAAAAGACTTTTCCTGTCTAGAAAAGGCCTTCTTCTAGAAAGATCTTTCAGAATCGGCTGACAACTGTAGGTCCCTTTTTCTTGTGAGAGAACATTATGACGTACAGCACGTGTACATTGTTTGCTGACAAGCTGTTCCGTGGCCGTCTACAGTTCTGTAGATTACATTTGCAGTCTTGTATCCAAACATTAAACTACTTAAGTCCATGTTCCATTTGTCATACTTCAGGATCGATCAGCAGAAGCACAAGGAAAGTGTATTATCTTAGTTATCATAATAACAACTTCGATCAGTTTCGTTAACTTCTTGTGGAACTTATTTATTATAGACATAATCTCCTATTATGTACTTTTAGTTTGGTTCTGACAGGCTTCAGTTTACTTGATGCAATTATGGCTAGCCCTTTATCCACTTTTTCTGCTCTGTCTTTGTTCAACAAGTAAAAGAGCTCAATTTGCATCCTTGAGGATTTGGTGAATATTCGTTTGACTACTGTGAAGCCAGTGTTTAGTGAAATAACCTTTTGCAACGGGCTGTTCGTTTGTAGGTAGTGGAGTTTCGCACGTCTGACAGATGTGTTCTGGATGGCCCAATACCCTGCCAGCTGTATATTTTTTTTGTCTTTTTTCGAAGTTTCCTAGAAGTGGTTGCATTGATTCTTTTTATGTCCAGCCTAATATGCCGTGTATCACTTTCATGGAACAAATAGCAGGCGAGCACTGCTGCTAACCACATCTACCTGGGATTGCTCTTATTTTGCGGATGAGGAAAAGGCGCTTTTACTGTAGTTGCAGCTGTGCCGGACTATAGAGGCAGCAGAGAAGATATGCAATTTTCTTCATATATTAGAATGTGTCGGTGGATATTTTTTAGATTCAGAATAAACATTATTGTGCAATAAATATTCTTACATTTTTATTTACACTAAATCCTCCGTAGGTACACGAATAATAGATATTTTTAAGGTTCATTAGTTTAGGGTTCATAAGCAATTCTTAAAGACTTCCGAAATGTAGTCAGAGGCATAGTCGCAATATGCTTGCTTGCAATAGTTTGCAAGTGAAAAACCTCGCTCATCATACTAAGTCCCTTTCTGACATTTCAAGGACTCCGTGTTATCTCCGATTTGCCCATAAAAGAGAAGCTATATAATAATGCACAATTATGACAAATTCGTTGGCTACGGCGAAGGGAGGGTTGCTACGCATCTGTGTCTAGTTATGGGCCTAGTCATGGCTTGGTTGCGTGACATTCTTTAATATTTTTTTTTTGATTCAGGCATTTCTTTGTGTCAAGGTAAAACAATGCCTGTTTATTATTGAGTCATTCATCCTTGAATGTCCCTATTCTCAAAGGACATATCACATTACGGGGTACATTCTATGGTTAGATGTGAAGTTTGGGTACAATGCGACCATACACCAGGGCGCAGTTGACCGGTCATGAGTCTTTTTTTTAATTGGCCTTAAGTCGTTTAAACGCGAAAGTTCATGACCTTTATTTTAGGATCGTTGTCATATGGCGCTATCCTCTGTCCCTTATTATAGTAGTCAGTTTGTTTTTGTTGATTGAGCCTTTTATACCGTATGTCACGGCATCATTACACTGAAATATTGTTTCACGATTTCATTGTACTTAATCGACTCCGCTTAACTGAAACGAAAATTTGTCACACATTTTCTTTCACTCACGCGGTATTTTCACTTAGCTGTTTTCTTTTCCTTGAGTTTGGATAGCTGAAATAAATTTCACTTATCCACTCTGAAAATCCAACATATAATAATAATATCTAACGATATTTTAGTAAACGTTAAATAACATTTTATTTGACAGAACATTTTACAAAACATAACATATTCAGAAAACATACTATAATAATAATATGGGTGGCGCTACAGCCCGTAGGGGGCCTGGGCCTAGCTTCTCAGCAACCACTCGTGTTGTGCGTGCTATTGTTCTCACACGAGTGGAAGGGACCTACAGTTTTATGCCGACTCCGAACGGCCAAGTTTGCCAAGTTTGCTTTTTCTAGATAGGAAATGAAAATTATTGAATTATTGCCGTGAAAATTATTTTTATCGCTCAGAGCTGGAATCGAACCAACGACGTCGAGGTTGGGGTCGACGCACATACCCACAACGCTACGGGCCACCACCAAACATACATAACAATTAAAACTAATAAGTCTTGTACTAATTCACAGGTAACAATAGAAAATTAAATTATGTTTGTATGTACATACATATATTGCATCAAGTGTATAGTTGCATGGGTTATAGAAGTCTTCGATCTTCGTTTGTTTGCGATTCTGCAGATTGTGAAAAAACATTTTGTCCTCAATATCTTCAATCGTATCAGAGACTTCACAATTTACCCCAAAAAAATCTTTTAAAATACCAAGGGCATTAAATGTTTCCTTCACTGATGCTTACTTAAGTACTCCGATAAATAGTTCGCTGTCAGAATCGGCTTCATCTCTATTATTGTTAAATGTATGTGTTACTTTATTTATAACATCTGCATCGGACATGTCCTCGAAATAAGGTAAATCTGCATCAAAATTAGCAAGAGAATCAATTTCCTGTAGGACTGTGATCGAAAAATTATTTTCCTCTTCTTCGTTAGCTCCTGAAATAATTCCTTCACCTGACTTCCGAAAGATTTTTTTAATGGTCTCCGGCTTCACCATCCACCATGCTTTTTTAACCATTTTCAAAGCTGCGATCAAGTCCATAGTTTTGGAAAAATCGGAAAAAGTCGTCGTACTATGCACATTCGATAGTGTGACTAAAAACAACGGATTATCCTTTGATCCAATAGTTAGATTAGGCAAGTTGTATTTGGTGGCAGAAATTCCATTTTAATGTTGTCTAATACAGTATTGTTGTCTAATTTGTGACATGCCGCATTGTCAAGCAAAAATAATACCTTGTTACGGTTCGCCCTAAATTTTGCATTTAGTTCGTTCATGATCTCACTCCAGATTGACCGAGTCATCCAAGCCTCTGTGTGCATCGTATTACATATACAATTTTTTTGCAATTAACCGGACTTTTCATTAAGCGGGTTTCAGTTTTCAGGCGGAGTAATTTATATGAAAATGATGAAAAAATGCTCCCTGATAATTTTTGTGTTCCAGTTAACCGAATTTGCCAGTAAAGCGGAGTTCATATAAGCGGAGTCGACTGTATCTGGATGCCTATTTGTTTTGGAAGGTGGCATGCCGTCATAAGAAGAAAATATTGTATCAGTTCAGGCTAGTGTTGAAGTCGATCTATTTGGACAATTCTGTTGTTTAACAACAGAAACAACATTTTATGCGAAATTTAACGCAAAGATCGAGGCTTACACGATTCAATTCGTGCAAATAGTGAAGCCCAATGCCCATCGGTGGGGTAGAAATTTCGTTGAATGGGTTCGAAATCAATTGACATTGGATCCTGTTTTATCGATTGTGCTCAGCGATAAAGCATTGGATCCTAATTATTAGCTCATTACAAAAAACCACATAGGCTATGTAGCAATGAAATAATGACTTTTACGTTCCGCGGCATGAATGTAAAAAACAATTTGTTGCAAAATCATGGCGGTGCGTCCCTTACTGTAGGTGAAGTAATCAACTAATTGAAGGAAAAATTCGATGACGGCACAATTTCGCGTAGTGGACATCTAATATCGTGTCATTCAACTCTTCTCTATCATTTTAAGTTGAGTGACAGACAGAACCCAATACGTCCTCTCAAAACGAACAGCGATGACGGCATCTCCATAAGAAAGATAAAAAAAATATTTGTTAATTAATATTTTTTAAAGAATTTCTAATATTTGCGTGAAGATGTGGGTTTTGGGAATTAATATGCGTTCAGCTTCAACAGGATGATTTAATGTTCAACAATTTAATTGTATGATGAGTGCGGATATAGATGTTTTTCATATTCCAGACTGCAAATACGATTGTAAATTCTCGTAATATCTGTTCACGCCACATTGCAATAGTTTTTCACAGCACATCTCTCTGCACTCAAGCCGGGCTCTGGCCAGAAAGTGAGCCAGAAAAGGACAGTTGTCGAAACTTCACGGACAAGACAAATAAAAGGCAATACGCCGATGCCGTCGTGGAGTGTGACAAAGAGCTATATTGTGAGGAACATGAAGAAGGGACGGCGTATTGGTGTCTGTAGCGACAGTCAAGCCGTATTTAAGGCCAATTCGGTATTGTTCATGCATATTTTGTGAAATAAATCGGTAGTCCAAATTCACTTAGACTTGTCCCGTGTCCGTGTCCCGTGTCCCGTGCATCACGGAAATGAGATCGCCGTTGCACTTGCTAGTCAAAGATCAGAGTAATAACTCTTAGGAACCACCTGTGTAGCGACTACCTGCGTCCTTGGTCAGGCAATTGAGGATTGAACCTCACGAGAGCACAAACAGGCGTGGTATGACTGTCCACCATGTAAGTAAGCCGCTCTTGTTGTTTCCAGAAAAGACTGCAGACGACTTACCAGCATACCTAGGGGGGCTTGGCCTAAGCCTTGAAACCCTCTGATATGCCTGTGCGTAAGACGACGCCACTGCAGAGCACCTCCTCTGTTTGAATCTAGCGACAGCTATTTAGTGTTGATAGGATGACAGTCGATGATGTAGGCTCCTCAACACAGAAGTTCAGCATTCCTTCGGAAGACCATTGTATTTCATTAAACTTAGGTTGCTGCTTGTCAAACACCGTGCCCACATAATTCTTATGAAGCAAATAACATCCAACTCTTTCATGTTGTTTTAATCTTAAGTATTTTCCGCCACCATTCTTGTCCCGAATTGGTCAAGGTTGACCTATGGCATATGACATCATGTATGCCAACCGAAACGTGTTCGTTGAAAGTTTGTTGATGTCATTTAAAAAAACCGAGTACAGAAAACTCAACCCTAAGATGGGATCAGACTAGACAAATGTCAAAAGTTGCCCAAAAATTTCTTCCCAAATACCGACATGTATGCTGAGTCCAACGCAACACCCAAAGCTATAATAACAAACAACATCCACAACAATCGCGCACATATTTCTCTTATCAAATGCCCAAGGTTCTCATCGTTGCTCCAGTCGGCACCTACCAGCTGTGAACTCTACGATTACCCAGCACTCTGTTTCCCATTCTCAATCATACAACGGTGTTTCTGTGTATCAGTTGACGCTAAAGACGTGTATTTCCGAGTTCAAGGTCGCCTTTTGTTGATTAAGTCAAATTCAAACAAACAAAAAACGGAAACAAACATCTCTGGTCAGAGAATCCATCGAACTTCACCATTCCCTCGCCGCACAGTGATGTCATGTAACGGTTGAGTACCTACTCTCGAATAGAAATCTTCTGGGCGAAACCCGTGGAGTTACTGGAGCGGATCCAAAGCAAAGTACACATCTCTTTCAACAAAAAATACTGCATTTCCATCATTTATTTATACATGCAAATATATTTTATAATACATATCGAAAAAGAAATACTTGGACCTGAATGCGGCCATTTTGTATGCGGTTTAAGTAATCACTGTAATGTGCTGCCACATGGTTTGGTTCTCTGCTGTTAGCGTGTCCAGGCGGGTCTTAAGTTCGTCAACGGCTGTCATGATCTTTTCGAACTTCTTCTCATAAAATCGGACGATTGTCTTGAGTTCGTTGCGCAAAGCTTCGACTTCCGTGAGGGCATCGGCCTGAGACGAAGGCTTCTGTCCAGCCGTGGGTACCTCAGGTGATTCGTCTTCTATCGGGCGGTACAGACACTTCACGCCATCGATGTATTCACCGGGAAAACTTGGGTCGAATTCATCACCGCTGAAGGCAATTCCTTTGGCTCGAACCAGGAGGTCAAACATCAACCGCAGGTGATAGCAGCTCCACTCGTTGGCGTGGAAGTAGAAATTTGTTACGTTTTCGAGGCGACCGAAGAGTTTTGGATCGATGTGAGTGATGAAGTTGTCCGATATGTTCAAATTTCTCAATTGAAGGACTTGTCCTTTCTTTCCCAGGATGGCTTCTGGGAACTCCCTAAGACCGGTGTTGCTGATGTCAAGTCTTCGCAGAGAGCTCACACCCCACGGATCGGGGACGGCACTGAGCTTCGGGTTGTCGGATATGTCTAGGAAGCTTAGATTCTTTGCGCGCGTGAGGGACGCAATCTGTTGCAGGGAGTTGTTCTTCAGGTCCAACATTTGCAGGGATTCAGGCTTCGAAAAGTACAGTTCGATGACACGATTGCCACTCAGCCTTGCGACGTTCACACTTCCGTAGATGTTGATCGCCCGCAGCGAGCATAACTCAGCATATAAATTGGTGACGTCAATGTTCACGATCAAACTGCGCAAAGGTTTATTCTGCGATAAGTCCAGGTACACCAGGCTCTCCAGGCCCTTGAAAGCATCATCGGAGATGTTATGAATGTTGTTGCCCTTCAAATCAATGGATATCAACCGCGGGCTTTTGGGAAACAAATTGTTCTGCACTTCCTTGATCCGATTGCCGCCCAAAATGATGATCTCCAGGTTCGCTAAATCATCGAACAACCCATCCGGAATACTGCTGATTCGGTTATCCTGCAGAGACAGATACCTCAGTTGCGTCAGTCCTTTGAAGCTTTCGCTGACAAGTGTCCGTATGCGGTTGCTTTCCAACCAAAGGAATTGCAGGTTCATCGCGTAGCTAAAGGTGAGCTCATCGATCTTGGTTAACAGATTGTTGGAGAGAAGGAGCACCTTCAAATCCACTGCCCAAAGGTAGTTCTCCCACGTCATATGTGCTATCGAGCAATTTCGCATGTCCACCTCCGAGACGTTCGTGAAGGCGAGAAACAGGTTCAACGGAAAATTCGTAAACACCGATCTTTCAAAGCGCACAACCGATTGTGAATTTCTGCTGCCCGGTTCGAATGAAATGACCATATGCGATGAGGGGAACACCAAATCCTGACACACGTCGCCTGTGCAGTATCTGTCGTCTACTTTTTCATTAACGATTTCTTTGATTTGACAGTTCCCCAATGGAAAAGCTGTCAGAATCAGAATCAGCACCGATAACACCGAAATCGTTGAAATGTCCGACATTTTGCCGTCCAAATGTTTCGAAACTCACTCAGAAATATTTTAAAATAGAATGTACAGTACGTTCTCCTCGCCACGGAAGATACAGATTAACTGACTGCTGCGGGAAGTACGAATGTTTTAATTGCGCTTCAGCAGGCAGTACGTTACGGTTCACAATATCAAATACAAAAAAAAACGCGAAGCGAATAATTGACCTCCACTCCATGAATGCGACAAAAAAAGAAAAAAAAAACAAAAAAATATAACACAACTGAATACAAAAATGATACGAAACCATAATTCCGATGAACGAGCTGGATCGGGTAAACTCTGCTCGGTTCAGCGGTGATAGTTGTGAATCTACATTTGATTAGTCGTTTGAACGGGGTGGGCACTGTTCACTCATAGTTAGACTAAAATGTTCCCATTCAATATGATCTCGCCTTTGCGCGAGACTCTCTGGAATTCGAGATAAAGTGGATGACATCACCTGGGGTACAAGGCGTAACTAATGTTAATGTTTACATGATTACTGTTCATGATCTATGATCGGAGATGATCCGATCCCTCGACTTGGGAGGAACATCGTCGATCTGTACATTTTGCCGTAATATCTGACTCACATTTGATTGTCATTGCGTTTGCTTGTTTGTTTCGCATTGAATATCGATTTTTTTTTTGTAAATGAATTTTGATCTTTTAATTTCGTATCAGAAATATTCTGATTCCGACCTTTTAATTCCATCTATTTTCAATAATAATCGCTTTGGAGATGGAGTATCATTGTGTGGCGTTTGGAGTCTGCTTCAATTGGTCTCTGATCTTGCACATTGGAGCTAGTAGCACCATGTTGTGATTATTGAGTGAAGATCACTACTGCAAAGCATTGCTTTAAGATTGCTAATCGATTTGAGTCTGATCAATTTCTGAATGCGCTCTGATCATCAATAAGAACCGATTTCTTCAATTTTATCGATTGACTGCCATCTTTGGGAATCTTTTATTTGGGTTGACGCATTCGTCTTTAACACACTAATTAATACACACTTGCTGTTGCTTGTCGCACTCTATTCACTTTTGTCATGAAGCAGTCACGATCGTTGATGATCAACTAAGTCACTTTAAGAAGTTTTGTATAATTGATGTCAACTTAAATTTGATTGGTGACTTCACAATTCTTTTGAAAAGAGGATCGTGCTCTTTGGAATATTATAGCAACAAACTTTGCACGATTCTAATGTTTTATAAATGCAAACGCATGTCATTTTTATTTTATTCAATGGTAGTAATGCCATAACGATCAGATGTTTCATAGAAATGATCACACGACAACTGATTCAGTGATCAACACTCAGAAAAATGTGAATGGTGTGGACGCAAAATCAGCACGATTAAATCATGAGTGACCTAATGGCCTCGATAAGTCGGTTGTATTAGAAACAATTTATTATGAACTTGAGAAGTTCTGAGATATTGACGAATTCATTAAGTAATGTGGAAGAACATTTTAAGTAATGTGGCGATGTGCCTTTAAAGAATGGAGCTCGGCAACTGATGACACCAAATATCTTTTTTTTTATTTATAAAAAAAAACATTTGCCGGTTTCATTTGCACTGATCATCTTAGCTGTTTGGTGTCATTGCGTGGATTATCTCTCACTTCCTTACTTATTAGGCCGACGACCCATGAAGGGTGCATGAGCCATTGCTGCCTACCATCGGTGACGATCCTGGGCGTGCTGCTTCCAGTCATCAAGGCCAACCGCGATGACTTGGTTTCTATACCGCATGTACGGTCTTCCTCTCCTTCTCGAATCAGGAGACTCGGATTCGAATACACTCTTTGCTGGAGCGTCTTGTCCATGCGCTTGATATGGCCGAGTCAGTGTAATCGACGGGTTTTTGTCTTCGGGACCACATCCACATCCTTGTTCGCCTTCGCCGCAGACGGGACCATATATCCGACGTAGAATTTTTCTTTCGAAGGCACAAATAATCAGCTCTCCAGTTTTGCTTAGAGTGAAGTTAGCAAGCGGTTCCATAAAGCAAGACTGGCAGAATAATAGTTTTGAAAATAGTAGAGCTTGACTTAGCTCCTTCGAGTCAGGAGTTTGGAGCCCAGTTGCTTTGACAAACCGAAGTAGCATCGGTTACCAAGGGCGATTCTACGTCGGATCTCCACTACGATGTTATTTGTGGAGTTTACGTTTGCCCCGAGGTAGACACATTTCTTTGCTACCTCGACATTGTAGCTGTGACATTGCTGGATTGTAACGTCTTGGCCTAGATGGTGTGCGGCGAATCGTTTTGTGCTCGACAGCATATATTTGGTTTCGTCCTCGTTGACATTTAGGCCAGCTCGTTTCTCCTGTTCCAATGGCCGTGAAAGCTTCCACTATGGCTCGTTGGGAACGAGCGATAATGTCGATGTCATCAGCGTATTCCAATGGCTTGACTGACTTATAGAAGATAGTGCCGTCCCTGTTTACAGCTGCCCGCCTCACTAACTTTTCCAGTACCAAATTGAATAAATTACACGACAGCCCATCTCCTTGCCGAAATTCTATGGAAGTTTCGAACGGTTCAGAGGTTTTTAAAGCGAACTGCACGGGACTTCATGGTGCATGGGATCTCGAATTCGGTTCGAATAGCTTCTTGCGATGAATGCTTTCAAATGCGGCTTTTAAAATCGGTAAAAAGATGGTGACTGTCGAATTGAATCTCACTATTCTTGTCCAGGAGCTGCCTTAGTGTGAAGATTTGGTCTATAATCGATTTGCTGGGCCGGAAGCCGCACTGGTACGAGCCGATTAGTGCGTTGCAAAATGGCTTTAGACGTTCACACAGTGTGTTGGATAGGATCTTGTAGGCGACGTTGAGCACGGATATACCTCTATATTTTCAGGAGGTAGGAACGCCTTTTTTGTGGATGGCCATATGGAGCTGATGTACCACGCGTTGGGCACGCTTTCGTCTTTCCAAAATCGGCATATGATCTGGTGCATATCTCCCTTCCAGTACACTGCCCCCAGCTTTAAAAAGCTCCGATGGGAAGCCATCTGAGCCTGCGGCTTTGTTGTTTTCCTGTCTTTTAATGGCTGTGCCGACTTCTTCGAATCTTGGTTGGAAAACTACTTAATCGACTGAAGTTGGTTCATCACTATTGGAGTTGATTTCACTGATTGACACCGTTATATTTCATAATCCACAGATCACTCACTTGTCAACGGATGCACTTTCATTGTTCAAATAGCCTACTAGTTCCATCGACTCATCTGACTGCTGTGAAGTATCATCCCTAACAAGTGCTCCTGTTTTCAAGGCTCGTTAAACATTGATAATCCAAAAAAAAATTAAAATTTTAAATAGCTGCTGAAAATCATTAATTGACTAATGGGTCAATGAATTTTATTTGATGGTCAGTATTTGATGTCTCAATCAGTCCAATGCGCTTGCAGTAGTCAAAAGAATTCAAGTAGAATTACTGAAGTGCGCACTTGTCGATTGTTTAAATTATCGTATATTTGCTTTCATTTATCATAGAACTCGTGCAATTACGTAAGTGTCTGTCTGCACATTATTTCCCATTAAAGTCATTAATATTGCAAATTAGAAAGTCAAAAGTTTCGATGTCTGTACACATTATTTCACATTGATATCACACATTAGAAATTTGAAAGGTGACGATGTTTGTATGTTTATAGAGTTGTATCTAATGAACGGAAATGGAAGCATGTTGTTAATTTTACAAAAGCCTCTCAGCTGCCATGCTGTCTCTGGACAGGAATATCGCAAAAACTTCAATGACGAGACCGATGTTTAAGTAGGGTTGCTCTATAGTTTGAGTGTATATAGAGAACCACAACGGTTGGTGAAGTTTCTACAGGAATGTGGCCTTTTTTTGAAAGATGTAAAATATTAAGCTACCTCTAAATTTGTTGGTGATTCCAATGGTTGTCCTATTAAACACATTCACCTAAGTACGATACCGTAGTTCATTCGCCTTGATAAGTTGCCAATTGTAATGAATTGAATAAAATCAAATTTAAACATTCTTCCGGCATATCCAGATCGGTATCAGTCGGCCAATGATACAACTGAATGATCTTAAAATAATAATTTTTTAAGTCTGGGGCACATGTTCGCAGCACGCGGAGGCGTTGTCTACACGTTCTGTGCTCCCTAGAGCATAACCAACATCCGTCCTCGCATGGCACATCATCACATCTAGCACAAACTTTAGTCAATCTCGCGTCGTCTCTTTGGATATTTTTAGAATGAAAAAAGTGCTTTCCAAGTCATTGAACAAAATTCACCTTTGCTTACACAAATCTTCCGAGTGAACCTCAACTGACGATTCCATCCTCAATTATCACCCATTTCGTGTCTCGTTTGTCAACATTTTCCGCCTGTCCGTTATTTGAAAATTTATTTGATAATGTCAGCATTTCACCGTGAAATAGATTTTTCTTCCCAATTCCACTGAAGTGATTCTTTAAGACTCATCACATCGGCAAGATCCTCGCGTCTGGGATTGCGATAAAATCCCATCCATCTACACCCACTCGGTGGGAGAGTCTGATGAATGTACATTTTTTTTTGGTTGGAAGCCAACTTTGCTCTGAGTGGATAAGCACCTTGTTTACATAGAATTGCGTTTGAAGTACCTAAACGAATGCAAAACATTTCTCGCTGATGTTGAAAGTTGTTTTAAGGTTAACACTACCGGTCTTGTTTGCTCGCGCAGCAGCCATCGATCACGGGCCAACAGTGAAAACAGCAGGATCGGTCACTTCTTCTGAAGCATGAGCGTCTTCAAAGTCTAAAATTTGATATGTATGATATTCAGAATGTCATAGTACATCCTTCCGAGACCCAAATCGAACATAATTTGAAGAAGCTTCGTTTGTTAAAATGTGCCAGCGTAAAAATATATATTAAACGTTTCTCAAATCTCGTGAAGAGAAGGGAATCAGTATTAAATTTTAAAAGCGTGCTTTTGAATCTTTTTTCTTGTTTGTGTTTCGCTACAGACGGAGGTTGCCTTCAAGAACCATCCGAAGCTATCTCAAAGACGTCTGCTAGCAGTTTTAATCAACTGATTTGTTGATTTGTTGGGTTTCAATATGGATATATGAACCTCTTCTAGATCGGAGGAACCACATTCTATAACAGCATTTGGATCGGTGTCGCCTTTTATCAATCATTAGAAAAGTAAACTTCTACTCTGTTATTAGTTGCCTATCTTTCGTTACAACCTTATATCTTTTCGACGACCGTTATTCATCAACAGTTTAAGATAATATTCCTGGGGCAACTCATGTTCTTCTTTTGATTTCTCCTTTCTATATTGAAGCAGCAGCGCGGAAATCCAGAAAGATTTTAGCTTATAGTTTTCTGACGTCAAACCGTGGCAGAAAATTTGTGTACGGCTTCTTGTCAACACCTACTTTCCTCTTTTATTGCAGCTGCGGAAAGATTGTAGCTTATAGTTGTCAGACATCAAACCATGGTGGTTCTCTCGACCTTGGCTTTCGCTTATACTATAGCTGTCTAGAACTTCGCCGTCTCTAGCAGACTGTAGATTCCATCCACTGGGAACAACAGAATACAAATCGCAGCACGAGTTGTTTTTGAAGAAACTGGGCCCAGTTTGATTTACCAGTTAAGCTGGACCATATGTGCCAAGAAGTTCTAACACAGGATAATGTTGTTACCCAAGTGATGTCGTCGTGGCTCTGTTTCCCTATCACTCAAAGACGTTCTTCTTCTATCGAGCTTCTACAATGATCCACGTATCGATGCTGCGGTCGTTCATGTGATGCATACTGCTTGCATGCTTAAAAGTAAAGTCTTATAGGAACCAGATGACTTAATTTTAATCGGTGATGCCGTTCCAATAGAGTTCAGGATCATCTATGTGAAGCTCAGCGACCACACTTAAATGAACGATAATATTTTGGCCAGTTCAAATAAGTTTAGTGGTGGCCCATGGCGTTATGGGTATGTTCATCAACTCCTACCTCGACGTCGTAGGTTTAATCCCTTTTCTGGGCGACATTTTTACGGCCCCACCTCTTACGATTATCTGCAATGCTCAGAGATTATTCCTACCTAGAAAAAGCTTAGTTGTTCGGAGTTGGCATAAAATTATAGGTCCCTTCTCCTCGTGAGAGAACAATAGCACGCACGAAGACACACGTGTCGAATGCAGTGTCCTTCTCGAGAATGTGAGACCCAACTTTGGCACATCCAGCACTGTCTCAATTCTAATATTTGTTTAAATTACGAAAGAAGGAACAGGATCTTCTCAAACTACTGCGATACGATTGTTGCTGAGAACTGTTGCAACATTATTTTGTCTAAAAAGTAAGTGAAATAGTTTCTTGAGATTTTATCAATCGATTCTCGGACTTTCATCAAATACTTTGATGAGTATGATTGAAAAGTTCTTGAAGGTGAACTTTCGCCAAACTTTCTTTCTGTCACTGTGACGGTGTTTTGTTGTGGATAGCATTTTTCTTTTTTTGCTTTCTCTTGAAGGAGTATTAACCGTTGCACATAACGAATGGCAGCAGCAAAGCCATAGCCCACGTGTACCTCGACCGCTTTGCAATATAAAATATATTAGTTCTTATAAATTGGTTGCATTTGTTTCATCAAATAGGCCACTTTTCGTGTAACGTTCATCCGCCTACGCTACGCGGTTGTTGTTGACCCAGTATCCGTCCACAATTGGACAGGTACATTTATTCAAACAAATTCGTATGTCCTTATGTCAACACGAATATTTCACTCAAATCAGAATCCAAAATCCGACCAAAACCTAGTGGCACTGGATATGACAGTGATATGCTCGGCCAGAGGAGCGCAATACTCTGCGTCGCTGGTGGCGACAGTCGCAAGCCTCATTCATATTCATTTCATTTCTGACTTCACTTCGCATTCGTTGTGAGTCACAGGATGTGGCTCCATGTACAGCACCACCCCCCAAAACAGCGGTTCCCAAGTGGGGCGTGAGAGGGTGATTTTTTTTGTGTTATTTCATTTGGTTCGTGTTCAGCTGAGTCACACCCTTTCCCAGCAAACTTGGCAAAGCGATGATAATTACGAAACAATTCCGCGGAGGCAGTGGTGTGTTTTTCAAAAGCATTTTGCCGGCTTAATGAAGTTTTTCTTTGGTCGGGGCGACATGTCCTTCCCTCGTCGCTGATTTGTGCTGCGGTAGTTTAATGCGGGTTTTGGAGATAAACTTTACAAGTTGGTCAAGGTCAGGCTGGCACGCGTTCGCAGTTGTTGCTGACTAAGGATGTTTTTGAGGGCCATCGGGTTTTTTTCCACATCTTTTCTGGTGCTTGACGTTAACAATGTCAAACACTAATTAAGCACACTGTGGGGAGAAGGAATGGGGAAAAGGAAGTAATTAACAACCATGTCGGTGAGCTTCAGGAGGAGTATAAATATGTAGGGATATCTACTTTCAGCATACAAAGAAACGACTTTGAAACTTATAAGTCAATAAAATGTGACTCTTGCTGATTGGCACAAGCGAAAGGCACAATGCCCCGGAATCGGCACGCGGACGCACAATAAATCACGAACTAGAATGACAGTCAATCAATTCGATTTAAGGTAATTATTTACCTTGTCGATAAGATAGTGAGACATAGGTGCAGTTAAACGATAAGAAGGCATCGTGATTGTGATTCCGATACGTCTTATGTAAGTGTGACATAAATGTAAGCGAAACTGAAAACAATATTCCGTGCAATCTTGTTGGGGGAATCTGATGGTAATCCGAGTTAGTAGACATTTGGTGGTGATGTCAAAGTGTCGTCTGTGGGATTTGGGCGGGTGAGCTTTGGCAGCTGATAGGATTGCGAATTAGGACACAACGTCCCTAAATGGAAACGTCTTAACGTTTGATGATAAGCTGCTCCTGCTTTCCCTGTCTTTTTGGCACAATATCAACACGTAGGTGAGTTAAATGAAGGTTCCACAACTAAATTGTTGGTTCATTGATTTCTGGCAGTAGTCCTTTATCCTATAGTAAAAGGTGATTTTTTCAAGGCTATAGGGAAGCATAAAAAAAAGCACACAAAATTCAGAAAAATGCATGAAATTTTTATTTGAATCGAGTACGGTCCATATAATTTAATGTTTGAAGATTATTTCATGCAAATGTTGATCTTGACTGCGCCTCAAATGGTTCATCCGCTTAGTCCAATGTTGGCATACTCTTGCCAACATTTCGGCCGGTATTTCAGGAATAAATGCTTCAATTTTGTCTTCCAATGCGTCAATTGAAGCGGGCTTGTCAGTATAGACATGAGCTTTAACCTAGCCCCACAATAAATATTCTAAAGGCGTTAAATCGCACGATCTAGGCAGCCAATTGACCGGTCCCGAACGTGAAATAAAATGTTCACCGAACTCGCCTCTCAATAAGTCCATTGTTGCGCGTGCTGTGTTGAAACCACATGTCATGCAAGTCAAGCTCTTCCATTTTGGGCAAAAAAAGTTGGATATCATCTCACGGTAGCGCTCACCGCTCAGCATAGAACTGTACGTTTAGGTATTTAAAAATTGTTGACTATTTTTTTCTAGCTATATCCTTACGAAAGTGAGATCATTTTCATATTATTTATATTATGGTATCAGGAGTAACCATGCTAAATTTCAATCTTGTACTGCTGATTTGATGCCTGGTATGAGGTCATTCTGCTCTACTGTGTGATGGTGCAGCGGCCTCAATGCATCCATATCAGTGTCACGTTTAGCTTTTGTAAAACGATCAAGAAAACATATACAGTCTCGATTGACAGTTCGACTTGCCGGATGTCATTGAAACAGGGACGCCAAATGTGGACCAGTATTGGGGTACATTATCAATCTATCGAAGCACTCAAATAATGTCAGTATGATGGTAAGAATTAAGCCAGAAGTAGCTTAATATTCGAGTGATTGAATGCGCAGTTCAAAATTTTCTTTAAAATGCAATATTTTAAGGCAACGATCTCACCTGCGATCACTATACCTGTCTGTGACAGCCCTCCGTGTGGTTCAGACACCCCAAGATCAATGAATCGCATGAAATCTAAAAAAAAACACGTACTTACTTACGTATACAAAAAAAGCTATTTACCTATGATCGCATGTGAACTATTGCTTAGCACTTAGTCGGATCATAGACTTCACCCCAACGTGGCCCATAGTTTCCGGCAATCAGCCAGCTCTCAGCACGTAAGCGAATTCATTGATCTTAGAAATCATTTCAAGGGCATCCATTCGACGCTATCAGACATAAATTTTTTTTTTGCGAACAACCGGCATCAATGGGCGTCCATTAAACTAAATTTCTATATAAATGCTTAAGCAAAACGACTTGTTTGCATTGAAGTTATCGCGAAAAACTACAGCAAAGCAAAAATAGAACTAACATTTCGTAGGTTTGGCTTGCGAGAGCCGTCCGATAAGATAAGGCCCTGAGCCGTCATCCAGCGTGAAGGTTCTTGAGTGATTGTAAAGAGAGTGTAGCTTTGCATATATTCGCGATACACTGACGTTCTTAGTTCTTGGGTAATCAGCGATTTGTTTTCATTTGGTGATGATCAAAGCCTTGAACATTTTGTTGAAAACAACACAAAGATATTTACTGTAGTGGTCGTTTTGCCTGTTGAAGTAAACGTACGTGACCCAAAGAGGGGATTGCATCACGAGACGAAGGAATGACAAAAATGCGATAAGAATGCAATAAATCGTGAAAAATAAAAATAAGAGTGTAATAAAGAAACACGACACTGTGAGGAGGAGGATTGCCGAAAGGCGAATGGCAAATGCTTTGTGGAACGATTAGGGGGCGTGAGAGACCGAATCAAGCGTGAATGACATCATGGTGCAGCGGTTGTGCTGTTTTAATGTGAAATGGACGACTAGGCTTTGGACGGAAGTGGTCACTGGTTATAGAGTAGTATGTAGGCGTTTCTGAAAAACCATAACATAAAAATGTATGTCTCTCATATGCACCCTTGATTGTTAATACCGTTGTTGACAAGTGGCAGTCTCACTGTGACTAGAGTAGGTCCCTTGTCTTACCACGCGGATCTAGTCGATCCTTTACTTGGCTTTGATGATTGATCATTTTCAGTTTCTGCGGAATGTAGGCATGGGAGGATTATTTCTTACAATTGGCAATGTATTTCCTATCGCAATAGAAACACGCTACAGTGATGCGGTCATCGAAGTGATAACTAAATAAATGTCTGTAAAGATTCCAAGAGTACCGTACAACATCTGTTGTTCAGACTCCTAGTGGGATCTAGATTTAGTATTTGGTTTTGATGTTATTCTCGAACAGGAGCTTAAATACAATGATATTGTCGCCCAGATTGATTCAACATACATATAATGGTAGTCGAAAAGGTCTTTTCGTATTTCTAATCAAACTTCAACTCATTTTTTATATATTTATAATGAACTTTATTGAACCAAATATGTACCATTTTGGTTGACCACCTTTTGCATTTTATCCGCTAGAGACATTTATCCATCAGTGTACAATTTTTGTGGTTTCTCGGTGAAAAACTGTAACAAGTAACTCTTGAAGCCAACTTTACTCCACTTAGGGAGTTCTGCATTGACCGAAACAAATGGTAGTCCGGTGGTGCAAGGCCACAGCTATCCACAGCATCCACCATATGCATCAAAACTTCCCAGCCAAGCTCTCCCAGTTTTTGCCGAGTCATGAAAATGTGTATGGTCTAGCTTTGTCCTGATGGAGGACGAAGCCCCTTTCTGTTGATCAGTTCTGGTCGTTTTTTTCGATTGCTTGCTTCAATCTCATCAGTTGTTGACAGTGAAGTGTAAAATGAATCGTTCGACCAGGCTGGAGCAGCTCATACCGCATCTTTCCAATCCCACCAAACACTCAGCATAACCTTTCGAGGCATCAATCCTGGCTTTGCGACCGTTTGTTGAGCTTCACCACGCTTGCACCATGATCTTTATCGCATATTATTGTCGTGTTTGATCCATCCGTCTCCTGTTACCAGTCGCTTCAGAAATGGTTCGATTTCATTTCGTTTCGGCATAGAATCGCAGATGTTAATTCGGTCCATTCATTTTTTAACAGACCATTCATGTGGTACCCAAACATCGAGCTTCTTTTTGTAGCCAGTCTTTTTTAAATGGTTCAAACCCGTTTGATAATGAGTGTTAAGTTCCTTGGCGATGCCATGGCTGCTTATTTGACGGTCCTGGTCGGTCTTTTCCATATTTTCATCGACTTTTTCAACAATAGGTCGACCACAGCGAGGTGCATCTTCCACATCGAAATTTCCAATACGGAAGCGAGCGAACCATTGTTGTGCTATATGAACTGATACAACATCGTCTCCGTAAACTTCACAAATTTCATTGGCTTGCGTGGCATTCTTCCCATTTTTATACAAAAATTTCAAAATATAGCGAATTTCTTCATTATTTTCACTCATTTTTGAACAGCTGTAACTTTTTTTCAACTTCTCCGAATTTATTTTTTTCTGTTGGTTAAATGAAACTTGAAATGTAAACAACCTTTCCAATACTATTTGGAATGTGATAGGTAGCACTGAAGATGGACGATTATAATGATTCAGCATTTATCAGCGAAGGATTATAGAATATGCTCATCTGATGCACCCGATTGAGTGGTTTGCGGTGTATGCCCCTATCATGTGCATCCCACCAAACCACATCACCATAGAGGAGTATGGATGTGCTTGACGAGGATTTTAGATATTTTGCGAAACTCTACCAACTTTTATATTTACAAGTTCACTCATTTCGACGATAGAATTATACGATTGGTTGTATGTCAGCAGTCTGATTTACGGTAATACATTTTCATGGCTTAGATATGAGTTTTATTATTTTCTTCGCTGGTTATGACAAACAGTAATGTCCGGGTAAAAGTGCTCCACTTAAAGGCATTCCCGCTTGATTGCATTCGAAATGTGCAACGCTATTTGCACAAGTGCACAAATTGAGTAGTTAGGTTGTTGCCAAGGTGACTGACTACGCATATATTTGTATCACGCTTGGTTCTTTTTACAAGGGTGCTGTATTTTTAAGAGAAAGTGTTACTTGCTGAATATGCATGGAAGATGTAAATCAAACAATATCCTAAAAATACTTATATACGTTGCAAAACGCTTGGCAGTACATTTATGGTGAATAAACATAAATTTTGGACTTGAAAGGGCACAATAGGTCTAAATTGTCGAACACGCTTGCCCTTGGTATCCTCCAAACACAATATCGTTTAAAATTTCCATTCGCTTCTCCCAAATGCGTCTCCGTTCTTGACCCAATTTGAAAACGCATAATTTTCTTGACAAAGCTTACTGTAAACACCCAATGATTCATCTCCACAATCCACACTTTGAGCGTACACTCTGTGTCGACGACAAAGGGGGCATAAGAGAGAATGATAATGTGAATAAGAAATTACAATTTCAAATAAATGCGACGTTTCACAGTGTTCTTTGTGTGGCACTGAGCTTTGACCCCAAACAACCAGCTGCCTCCCATTACGCACACCAAGCTGGTTAAGATCCTTTTCAGAGGAAGATGACTTGTCTCACTTGCTCAGAGTCGAATGCGACGTTTGCAAATAATTATTCCATAATTCACTTCCGCCATGATTGTGACGCGCACAATTGTTTTTTAATTTACCAGGATTTCGAAAACCCATCAAACCATGAATTCTTTACGTCTTTTTAAAAAGGCATTGGTCGGTGTGTTATTCCGCATGGGTGCTTTGAGTTGACAGCTGTATACAATGTGGCATGTAGTGCAAATAGATGTTCAATGTCAATGTCCACTTGGGAAAGTCTTCAACTTTCGAACACCGGAAATGTGACAGCTGGAACAAAGTTATTGCCATTTTCATCACACATTTCACGATCACACAACTGTCATTCGAGAAGTCAAGACTGATGTATGAATTTTAATAGAATTATGACAGTCAATCAAAACTTCTGATGGCAAGTCACACATCAGCTATAATTGAAAATCACAAATTAATGTTGTCGTCATTCATCTGATATAACACCTTAGCGTCACCATCATCTGTGATAATTTCTGATGATATTCCTGCAAGCTCCTCTCACCATTCGAACTGCCATGAGAGATATCTTCAAGCACTCTTATTTGTGACTATTATTTCGTGCTAATAGAGACTGTTCTCACCGGATCTATGTGGTCTGATCTAGTGATGGGAACTATCGAATGAATTGCACTATCGATAGTTAGTAACTGAATGATTTCAACTATCGAATGATTTTATTCATTCATTCATTCACCGACTTGGTTGTTAAAACAATACACGCCAGGGTTGAAGAGTGGGGAGGGGGATTTTTTTTTCTGAGGTTTCCTTGATACCTCCTTGATATATCCTCGATATATATAATTATCACAAAGAATAAATCAAAACCGTCTTCCCCGTCTCTTACCCTAAGGGTGCTTTTTTCATGTGAGTTCCCTTTGCCTCTCACAACGAACTACAAAATCAAATACCATTCTTATTTTATTTAATGCATACATAAATACATCATTTGTACTTAATTCATTCCATTCATAAAATTCGAAGTTCATTACATAGTACTAACTTACTAACTAATTACATCCCTCATTCCGGTGTGTGGCTATTCTTCCATCGTCTATAAGCCAGAATTGCTATTAAGGAGATTATTTGATTCAATTTTTCTCCCTTCAGGCGATTTCTTCTTCAAACAACTTAATCCATTCAAACATTTTTGCATCATACAACTGAACGATTCGTTCATAGCAGCCGATAGTCCAAAGTCCAAGCGAACGAAAAAACCATTCATTCAACTAAAACCATTCATTCGACTCGATAGTCCAAAGTCCAAGCGAACGAAAAAACCATTCATTCAACTAAAACCATTTGAACATTTTTCCATCATACAAATGAACGAATTCGAACTCGTCTCTTAACTGAGTCGAACTATCGGCTCGAACCAAACCATAGAACAATCTGTCATGCAAATATTTTGGCAATGTGTGTATACATACACAAAATTCTCTCTCAGAGAAGCTGCCATGCCAACCATTTGACTCAGTCCAACCAGCCATACAAGGCCCCTTTTACACGAACTAAAATTGACAGCAAGCATTTCCATTTTTTAGGCAGAGAGGTGAAACTTGCTGTCAAAATGTGCGTGTGTAAAAGTAAAAAAAATAAAAACTATTGAATATTTTTTTCATTCAATCTGATGAATGAATGGTTTTCGACTATCGAATAAATGAATAGTTTGCAACTATCGAATAACTAGATAGTTTTTATTCGATAGTTCCCATCACTAGTCTGATCTCACATTCGGAGCTGGGTATGGTATCTCCGGAGAATCACCAAGATTTGAATAGTTTTCGTCTGACCATTATGAAAGTCGTGACTCGCTTGTTGTTCTAGAGATCACAGAGATATTTAATTTAATTCGATACTCCATTTGGAATGAACTATGGTAGGAAAATATAAAGTCTAGAAATAACCAATTGAGTTAATAATAACTTCCAAGCAGTCATGGGTGCGCGAGCATTGTCGTATATGAGGAATGGGGTGAGTTCAAAAAGTGATAATGAATGCTGAATTTGATTGTCATGGAGTATTTGTCATCGAAGAGATTTTATAGATGACTGGAAAATTTCTCATATAATGTTGTGCAATGTCCACAATAGAAGTGTTCTTCAGAATTATTAATTATAATTTAATTGATTAAATTTGCAAAAAAAAAACTACATCTACGTGTTGGTTAGCACATAGCAAATTTCAAAATCTAATTGATACTGACAGGTCATCTTTTTTTATTTCAGTCTGTAATTGTTTAATGCAACATCATTTTATTACTTGTACATTCTTTGAGGGATATTTATCATATAGTTTTCATATTATGTAAGGAAGATCAACTGGTGAAGTACAGTGACTCACAGCTTATTCGACCCACCCCTTATTTATAAATTAAAACTAGTATGGCTCCTAAGCGAAAAAAGTTATTAAGAAAATAAAAATGCAGAAAGGTTAATTGAGATTTAAACTTAAAAAAATAGCTTAATTATTAATTTTAGCTCAAAATAACATACAAAATTAAGAAAAACAAAACAAATTCTATATTCTTGACCCATTTACAAAAAAAAAAAGGAAATAAAAAGAGAATAACAAATATTTTCATTGATATTAATATTTGGTGTGGCCTCCCTTTTGGCCTATAACAGTTTTAAGCCGGTTAGGATATGATTCCACTAAATTCTTTGTCGTTGCACAAGGTATTCTTGCCCATTCTTCAATTTGGGCTGTCTTCAGATCGTTTTTATTCGAAATTATACGTTTAAGAATATTTGGGTCTAAAATGGACTAGAGATTTTCAATAACATTAAGATCTGGAGACTGTGCTGGCGGCTTCATAACGTGGGAACAAATATAAATAAGCCAAGTTGAATGTTTCGGGTCATTGTCTTGGTAAAACCGGAAAGTGTCCTTTATTCCCAATTGCTCTGCACTTTGAAGAAAGTTGTCCTTAAATATTTTGAGATAGACCATTTTACCCATTGTGCTTTCAATAAATTGTAACTTTCCGACTCCCGCTGCTGACATACAGGCCCAAACCATGACATGACCACCTCCATGCTTGGCTGTTGGCTTTAAGTGTTTATCCTGCAACTCTGTATTTGGCTTACGCCATACCTAAGATCGTCCATCGGACCCAAAAACATTAAATTTGGACCCATCAGCAAATATAACTTGCTCCCAGAATCTTGAATCCTACGTAATGTGCACCTCTGGAAATTTAAAACGGCAATCCCGATTTCTTCTATTAATGAAAAGCTTCTTTCGTGCGACTCTTCCGTTTAGATCGTTATTTCTCAGAATACTTCGGATGGATTCTATGGAATAAGACTTTCCTATCGTATTCTCCATCTCACTAGCTTGTTTTTGTGCCGATAATTTGGGGTTTTGCTTTACTTTTTGCACAATATACCGTTCATCCGAAGCACTAAACATTTTATGTGGAGCATTTCTCCCTTTATTTTCCACACGATTTTGAAACAAAAAACGATGGATTATACCCTTAATCGTGCCATCTGGTATATTAACAATTTCAGCAATTTTCCTACGAGAACACCCTTTCTTGTGGTGGGAGACCATTTCACGCTGCTCAATTGTGGTGCGCTTCCCCTCGTCGTAACACCTGTTTCCTTGATGCAAACTAACCGAAACTGATGACTCAATTTGAGAATTGTGACCACGAAGCGAAAGACGCAACAAGGATCTACAAGGATAACGACAAGGACCGTTTTTCTCTATTTTGTGCGATCGCAACTGTTCATTAAACACAGTGGGTCAATTAAGCTGCGACATTGAATTATAGAATTTTTTTTGTTTTTGTTAATTTTGTATGTTATTTTGAGCTACAATTAATAAATGAAGCTATTTTGTTTCAGTTTGAATCTCAATTACTAACTTTTTTCGTTTAGGAGCCATACCAGTTTAAATTTATAAATAAGGGGTGGGTCGAATAAGCTGTGAGCCACTGTACATGTTTCATAACAATCTCGCTCTGCTTCATTTCAACAGATTTATTTCGAAAATTTTTTCAAAATAGCAGATTTTGTGTGCTTGATTTGTGCATACTACGACGTCGAGGTTGGGGTCGACGCACATACCCACAACGCCACGGGCCACCACATTAAGGAGTAATAGTTTTTGTATAATTCCACCTTAAGTGGCCGTTCAACTACAAAAACTTCATGCTCTATTTCGCATTTTTGCATAGATTCTCCGCAGAACAGAGTACAAGTCGATATGGTCGATTTTGTAAAAGCAATTGAATGAGTTCATCATCAGTTGTTATTCTAAGAACTTTAAAACTCCAATAAAACCGGAAACATGTCGTTCAAATGACTGCATCTACATAAGATTCACCACAAGGCAGTCATATAGATCCGATTTTGTTTGAGTTCTTTGTGAATGATTTTCTTGAATTCTTCGAGTCTTAAATGTTTGCAGACAATGTTAAATTAATTAGACAAATCTCATCGGTCCATGACTGTTTATAATTTCAAAAAATATAAACTCATTTCCAAACATGTAAAAATACAATAATCTTGTGCTTAAAATATTGAAGTGCAGAACGTTACGTGTGCAGTTCTCACCTGTGATTTGTACATATAAGATCGGAAATGAATGACCCCTTAAAGAAAGATAAGTAAGATCTTGGTGTTCACTTTGATGCAAAACTTTTTCGGCACACTATGTTATATGAAAACCAAGGCGTTAAATACCTTCATACATTGAAATCAATTTTCTTATCACCAGTACTTCCTACATTACAATACTCATGTGTGATTTGGATCCCCTTTTTATGAAAATGTGGACTACCCGAATATTTATAAGGATCTCCTCTTTAAGAATTAAAAACGCTTGAAGACAGAAAAACTTCTTCATCAGTAGATTTCACATAAAATCCATTGATAATAAATAAATAACAGAAACACTTTCAACTTACAGCAGTACAGATGTTTAAAAAGCAAATAGATACTTCAACAACACGTGCATACTATAAAATTGTTTCTAAAAATGACTGTTCTATTTATGCAACGATCTGAAAGCATCGTCCATTTTACGATCGCCGTAAGATTAGGTCTATTTGTGTATGAATAGGTATGTCTACAAATTCGGGACGATACCAATCCACAAGAGATTCAGGAGTGTCTAATGCATTCCGAAAAGGGCACCATTTGGTGGGGTTCTGTGTTCATGTTTATTTAAGATCGGCTTTAGCCAGGACATCACCGTCAACGACTAGCGCTATAGCAATGACCGGTATTGCATGATATGGACACCAACGACATTTGGTTTCGACAGGACGACGCAACAAGCCACACAGCTGACGCCACATTCGAAATCCTGCTCTATTCGACATGAAACATTGGGCATAATTATGTAAATTGACCACCGAGATCGTACGCACACACGACCTCTTTAAACTTTTCCTTGTTGGGTTTTTTGAATTCGCGGGTCTCTAAAGATGACATAATCCATATCATCGGTTGAATTCAGCCTGATATATCGGATGCGCGCCAACTATTTTATATATTTATTTTTATTTTGAATTAAATTTGAATATAGAAAAAGCTAAAGGAAGACCCTTTGCAATGTATTAAATGCACGATGGTGCCGCTCTGGGTATGTGCGTCGACATCAACCTCGACGTCGTAGATTCGATTCCTGCTTTTTGCGACAAAAATAATTTTCACGGCCACACCTCTTTCGAGTCACTGACAATGCTCAAAGAGTATTTTCTGTCTAGAAAAAGCTTCCCAAACTTGGCCATACGGATTCGGCATAAAACTGTAAGTCCCTTCCGCTCGTGAGAGAACAATAGCACGCACAACACGAGTAGTTGCTGAGAAGCCAGGCCCTGGCCCTCTACGGGCTATAGCGCCACCCAAAAGTTGGAAGGTTGGAATGGTACGTACTTACCTCCCCAACTAATATTTAACACCAACCAAATTTACTTATGTACGCACACATAACACATGTCTATGGATGGACAGACTTACCGGAAATTACCAAGTGTAACGGTATGAAATGAGCGTTTTTTTGAAAATAGGACACTAATTATTGATGGGAAAGTAAAAACGGTCAGAAATTGTTTGTTGTGCAACATTGAACATTGCTGCCATTTCCTTTTGACTCAAAGTTTCATCTCCATCCAATATCGTTTGCAATTCGGCGTCTTCAAACTTGTTTGGTGGTCTTCCACGTTCTTCATTTCTCACATCGAAATCATTATTTCTGAACCGTTGAAACGGTCTTTTGCGAGTTGCTTCTGATAGAGGATGATCAGCATATGCCTCGACAAGTATTGGCTGCGACTCTGCAGCACTTTTCTTCAAATGAAAACAAAAAATTAATGCTTTCCGCAAATCATCACTTTCTGGTAAAAAATTCGACATTTTTAACATGATGAAAAAATATGATTTTGTCTTTAGTGACTTGATGTATACTAAATATTTTTCACAGATGTCGTAGCAAACCAACAAAAAAAAATAAGGGCTCGTTCTCAACAAATGTTCCCTATCGAGACATTTGTATCTTGACGCTCACTTCATACTAGTACACCTGGCCAAGCTTCCCATTTTTATTTCTGTTGCGAGAGGGTTAAAATAACAGTTAGAGACAGTAATCCAGGTACACATATTTCTTTAAATATCTTGTTTACAAAGTCTGTTAAAAATCATATCTCCGGCTTTTTATATCTTCAGCACATCTCTTCAAATTTCACTTCTTTATCATTCGTATTAAATAAAAAAAGCTTCTATAAATTTGACTGACGTTTATATAAGCCAACAATCTTTTGACGAACTTAAAAAGTGTCAAATATCTTTCACCGCGTGCTTTAAACGTCATTCAATTTGAAATTCAAAGTTCATATATGCCACAAAGTCCATTGATATGATATGAAATATCTTTGAAAGATATAAACCGCCTTCTTGAGCTTAACGTCTTATCACTATTTATCTAACTACAAATGTACGTCTTCAAGCGCAAATATCAAAGCAAATAACCTGCGATTACGAAGTTAAAAATGGCATACCATGTGATATATTCGTCCTTCAATCACGTGATAAACTGTGACGTTTGTTAGTTCGTTATTGAATAAATAAATACTAAAGTTTTATCCACCACACCTCCGTCTATCATTTCCAAATGATATCTTATCATAAAATCTCAGTCTCAGTGATCCGAGACAATCTTAATCACATTGATTTCCAACTGATTTGACATTTTTGTTTGGCTTCCCCTTAAGCGATTCCATCATTAAAACATTTTACTTCGAAGTGCGGACTCTATCGGCCGGAGATGATGGAAATTTTTTTTCACTCAAACTCGTTAAAGCAAGCAGTCTATTTTGAGAACAACGACACTTAAAGCGGCTGTTTACATGAACAATTAGCGCGCTGAATGCGGTCGAAGAGCACACTCGAACGCTTTCAATGCTGAGTAGTGGATTCAGCCGATGTCGTGCCAGTTAAATTTTGTTGATAACGAGAACTCACAATCAGGCATAGATTGAACGAAAAATGGAACTCAATTAAATTTTATTTTCTTTTTAATTCAGCAAATTTAGTGTGTGATTGGCAGTGATGGGGAAAGAGGGGGCGACAACATAACGTGATTCATTGAGACAAACAGTCTGTTGTGGCGATAGATTATCAGCATTTAGGGTTGATAATACGCAGGACATTTCGTCGGAGTGATGATTCAGGTCTTTGTCTGTCGTTGTTGTTTTGTTTGTTATCTGCGCGACTTATCGGAGGTGGAGAGTATACTTTCTTAAGGCTTAATCATTCCAATTTAACCAAACGAGTTTTTATGGTCTGACATTTTTTTTTGCAAAATGTACGTGACTTTTGGAGCGAGAAGGAATGCCTTGGAGATTTCTGTCATATGCTGTAAAATAAAGTTAATATTTCTTATTGACAGATTCATTAAACCAAAAATGTGCTTCATACCTGATGACAGTTTTTCAATAAAATGTTCCTTTTGATAGTCACTATGCTTGCAGTTATCGACAACATACAATTCGTTGAAAGTCATTCTTTCAGACGACATTTTTGTGGATGGCGCACTGGATGGCGCACTGCAACTCATGCTCCGTTGTTGAGCATAGTCTTCTTCTTTTCCCAAAGTCTGCAGATGATCTGCTAAAACATCCTTCGTTAACTAGTTCAGTTTACTATTCGTCAGTTTTATTTATGGCTGTCAGAACCTAATTTGCGTTGAATTCATTACATGCTATTCCGAATTGCTTTAATAATAAGTATCAACACTACATGACACTAAGGCCACAAAACTAACAATGTTTTCAATCAAATGATCGTGTATACATTTTACCACATGATTTATCGAATGTGACAGTCAACACAATTGTTTGCCACGAACCTCAGTCCTCCGAGATGGTGTTCTGTGTAGTAAACTTCTACAAAAACATCGAGTGTACATGACAACAAAGGAAGCATCACTTCATGCGAATCTGAATGGTATTTCATACGAATTGCTTTTGGCTCGACCACCAACGCCCAACAGCGCTCAACCATTACCTGCAATTGGCATCAAACACTGTCGTTGTTCGTTCAAGGCAAAACACACCGGCCAGGCCGCTGATCCTCTTGGCTCAGATTGATTGATGTCACACCCAACGGTACACCGTCCAACGAAAAACTAAAAATGGCTGCACACTCAGAGACAATTTGGCACCTTTATATGCCACACGTCGGCTAAGTTTGTCACCGGCATCTCTAGCTGGTGGAGGTGGTGCGATGTTGACGATCAAGTCGACTGATATTCCTAGAATTCCGCCTGAATAGCAAAACAAACAGAAATCGGAATGGATGACGAGCGCAAATACTTGCGTAGTAGAGGTGGACTTCCTTCAATTTGCTACCGCATTTTTTTTTTTTGAGAATTTGAAACATATTACGGCTGTGCCCCTAGCTGGGCAAGTGATTCGCTTTAATTCGGATGTGACTCGGATGAAGAACACCTGCACACAGGTTCTTTCAGGAGATGCAGCTGAAAGATTTGCTGACACATGCTTGTGGGCAGTATTCACTGATAATTTGTCTGAAATCTGCGAAATCAAGCTTAGACTTTGTCAGGCCATCTCTGGACGGTGTCTGTATGCCATGCATTAATTGAATTAGCATGTAACTATGAAACGAATTTATTTTCCATTTCACTCTTGACGCAGCTTAGCTAATTCGATTAGCGGTAATTAACGGAGTTGAATGTCTGACTCGATGAGGCATACATTTCTGTATAGCTCACCCGTATCAAAAGGTTTACTTGAGTTTTGTCAACGTTCAATGGTCATCCGCCAAAGTTTGCTGCGAGGCATTGCTGTTGATTTGGTATGCCGAAGAACCAGTATGCGACCTGATGAGTAATAACATCTAAGGTTGGATTTTGTGACTAAAAATAGGCAATAAATGCAAATAAAAACCATGTTCAGTAGAATAATGCTTGAACCTTCCCATTCCGGATGAAATAAACCAACATACACATGTCGTCCGTCGGTGTTCCTACCGGACTCGATATGAATACTTGATGTCAATAATAGAACGCGTTGACTTTCATCAGGATGTAAACTTAAACCGACGAAAATTTTCTATGGTCTGCTCGTCCCGCAGAATTTATCTATTAGAGAAAATATTGAAAAATGTCCACCCTTACCATGTATGGGTCCGATCTGTCAATAGTCTGGCAGTCGAGTGAACTTAAAGGCTCTAGCATCACCATAAATAACATAAATATAAATAGTAAAACTACATAGAATCTCCGCTAAGTTAGATCTGTGGACATAAGAGAAAGAAAGGGTCGACGAATAAATTGCAAGCGGGAAAGCTACTAAAACCGACTTCACAATAGTCTGCTTGCGTACGCGATGCGTTTGGATGTGGCCAATGAGTCAACATGTATTAGGTCTTACATATTGTCCTTATGCTTCTCCTGGTTGCAGCCGCTGTACACATCGCAGTCAAGCGAACTTATGCGCTGCTGAAAGAGAAATCCGAACTAGAAGTGGAGCAGTTTGTCGCCGGGGATTCTTCAAAAAAATGTCCAGCCATAGTCATTTTTAGTTCAAAGTTGCTTGTGGCTGTTTCTTGCGATTGTTCTTATGTTTTCCAGTTCGTTTGTGCTATGGGCTATGATTAGGAAGGAACATGTCAAATATGTCCTATAGGGCGATATTTTCATCTGCATATGCATATGCGTATTATCATTACTTTTTCATCAGTTATTATGTACAAATGGTTTACAAATGGACTTACAACTAAAGTAGAAATGAAGGCTGAACAATAGGGGTCCGTCGTATTTCACTTATCATGGTGAATATTTTAACATTTTACTATGATATACATAGACATTTGAGTGGTTGCAACGAAAGTACATTTTAGAACACGAATCAAATCATAATTATCCTTGGTTTAAGCTCATGCTTAAATATATTCAAATTGAACATACATTTTCTTCTGATACTTATATTGAAAACCTCGGGAAGAACGACTGAAAAATGTCGGTTGTACCGTTCCAACTTCAAAGTTCTAGTCAGTACGGGTCTAATATCCGGCCTCAGTCAGGAATATTACACATGCTGCCAACTTCTGAAGGAGTTAAGGATGTGGATATTATCACAGGCAGTATTTTCTTCAATATAACATATATGATGCTTTAGTTAGTATGAATCATTTTACAAATCTGAAAGAAAGGAGCACTTCTTGAGATTCTGCAGATCTTAGAAGTCGCCGTCTTTCTACACATGCCTGCTGAGGATCAAAAACAGCTTTCCTTTTTCTCGGCATTTTTGCGATAATATGATTATTAAGAATATCAATGTGTGCTGCAGCAAAACGGATGGAAATTACGTTTTTTTCTCAACCATTTACACACAACGTGGAGGGATAGCAAGCGATTCATAAAAAAAGTTCTTGGAAATCCCACCTATGTACCTACGCGCGATATTCACTTGTTCTGCTAATTGAAGTCAAACTTCATGAACCATGAACAAAATTAGCCTATCTTGTAACACATTATGTAATTAGTCTAGCTCTGAAATTTTATCTAAATCAGCTAATCCCTTCAGAAGTTCAATATTCACAATTTCAGCAAAATTTACTGATTTGTGGGTAGCTGTATACACATACAGTTTGTCAAGAAAGTGTTTACACTAGGTAAAAAACAGTAATTTCTACGTTCTCGCTTCTATATTAGACACTTCTATTATACACTTTATTTTTTTTTTTATTTTTATTTTCAAACTTCATGTTCTAAAAAGTAAATATGTTTTAAAATTCCATTTAACATAGCAATAAGAACAACAAAAAAACAAAAACAAAAAGGAACAAACATTTAATTGCAAGAAAGTCTCTACACATCTTAATACTATACCTAATTATAAACTTATTTTGTTTCAAAAACTAATGAATTTTGCAAATGTCGCATGTTAGTATTTGGTATGACCACCTTTAGCATCAATAACCGCCTCTAGCCGCTTTGTCATTGATCCAATTAACTTTTTGCATCATAATTATTTGGAATGTTAACCCATTCTTCATTGATGTACTGTATCAGTTGATTTCTATTTTTGGGGCTCCTTCTTGCTACCTTCTTTTTCAAATGTGTCCAAAGATTTTCTATTGGGTTAAGGTCTGTGCTCTGAGCTGGTGGATCCAATACTTTGGTGCAGTTGTAAAGCAGCCACGTCTTCACTGTAAGTTCTTTGTGTTGTGGATCGTTGTAGATAGTTAGGGCATGACAGAATAAGAAAAGTACGAACATGTTTATTGTTTCCTTTTCGTTTGGTGACTCAGGCAGTCGTTCGTACATGTTCGATTGAGACGTAGAAAAAAATGATTGGTTGCACCAAAGCAAAATATGAAAATTGTGTGTGTATATATGGAGGTTACAACACACTGGAGGAAGGTTGACATCCACGACTACGCATCTTAAAATGGTTTCATACCGAATTGATGCAACCACCCTTATTTTGAGAATTCTATTCCATGTCACATTCATCATCTTAATTTTAGAATGATTTTTGTTGAAAATTTCAGAGCTCTGCGACGTGTAGTTTCGGAGCCTTTGTCGGTCAGACACACAAACTTTCTGCTTTATAGTTAAGATTGCGCTGCTTTCAAATGTTCGGTGCCACTCTGTCATATTACTGGCGACAATCATAAAATAGTCAAACTTAATGACAGTTTATATCTCCATTCTGTGTGCAGGTTATAGAGGTTGTCTCAAAATAAACAATATTTGAATCTGCCACCATTTATGCAGTAAATCATTGGCAACACTGACACTTTTTTTCCATTATAGAACAAGGAAAGTGTTTTCGTTTTGTTTTCTTCGCCTCGTTGAAAACACAACAAATATAATATTAATATAATACTACAACGTAAACAAAATGCATGCGTAATTTATCAGATATTTTGTGACACCATTCCAAGTTGGCGCCCTAGAAGTGAGTCACAATGCAAATTTTGATTTAGAAGTCAAAACCTTCCGCTTTCATACAGATGCAAACGATCACTCCATTGTTTACGCAATTTTGGGTCTGTCATTCGAATGCGTAAACATTTGTTCAGCAAACGCGCTCGTTTCCTGATTCCAATTGGCACACATTATCGCCCGTCAACACACGGCTTGGAAAATTTTCCAATCCAATGGCATGCCACCGTCATCTGCTGTCACACAATGCCATTGGCAATGCAGAGAGACACAGTGGGTTGGCGTTGCATTAAGGAAGCAATAAACGCGAAGCCGATCCACAGCCGCACACGAAGGCAACATCAACGCAGCGCTCCCCGGTTTGTTATTAATTGTTGCGCCTGTGTTTTGTTGGCTTTTGTTGTTGGGCACAATGGATAGAGTTTGCCTTGACGCCGCCGCTGTGAACAAGCGGTGTTGGTTCATTATTACCAGGCGGCGTTTGAGTTTCTGGCGCGTGTCTTTCAGTTCACTGGCAATTGATGTGATGATGATTTGCACTCCGCGGATAGCAGTCAGCTGGCAGGCTTGATTATTGAATTGGAAATTCATCAAAGTAATTGACGAGCGAGGAATTATTGTGTACCGTTGTTAGCCGGCAGATACAAAGGCTACTGTGCAAAGGCTTTTGCCGGGTGTATGTGTGTGTTGGTTTTGGGGACGAACACCATTGGTGCATGGTTTGTCTGTAGTGAAGAAACTAATCGGGGATCAATTTGAACAAGTCGAAGAGTGCTTCGAGTGACTAATGTCTGAGGTATGCGAGAATTGTCAGGCAGTGGGATGAGGGAGTGGAATTCGAATAAAAAAGAGGGAATGCTGTGCAGTAAATGGAGTCTTTGGAAAAGATATTTGCTAGGTAATGGTTAGTCTCTTTTTGGTCGCCCTAGTGGCACGTGGTCACATAGAAATACTGTGGTATCTTCCTTATTCCAAAGGAAAACCTCGATAAACCTTTCCAAAGACTTTGAACACTACAACACATTTGAAGCGAAAATGATGACAATTTGAGAAGGCAATGTCCTGTCTTGAAAATACCCAGGCGGCCATCACTCTTTTGACTCTAGCGAAGATGATTGAACAGCACGATCTAAAGTACATCATAATGGACCTACAATGCACCAGGACTCTTGGCACACAAATCCAATTACCTACTATTCAGCAACGTTGTAGAATACCAAGTAGAAGCTGGACAATTTTCGATCAGTGTATCAGTGTACGTGGTGTGTTACGTCCAAAGTGATGTCTCTTCACATTCGATGCTGTATATTTTGCTCCCCTAATATATTCCAACAAAATACAAGCATTTCCCTCTAATGAGCACAATCAATCGACACAATTAATTACATCGCCTGTAAAATAAAGTTCCTGACATTTATTTTAAAGCTGTCACCGCTATCAGCTACTCTCCTACACATTGCGGCTTTGTTCGGAAAGCACTGTTAATTGTATGTAAATAAACAAGTTCATGAGACTTTGTCCGACTTTCCGAGCATTTAAATAAATTAATACCGAATGACATTCAATTGGACTGCTCAAACAAAGTGGAATAGGTTCCACTTCATTCTACAGTGTTAATTACATAAACAAACACCAAACGTCACCGATTTCGAACACTCCGGCACAATTAGATAATTCCTTTGTTTCCAATTGATTTCCATTGAAAGCGGAAAGTTTTCAATGTTACGATGCCTATCGGCGGTCACGAGTGAAAAAAAAAGTCACCAAAACCGAGCTAAGTGGCTGCAACTTCGGTGCGACATCACCCTTTTCTGCCACACGGACACGTTAAAAGAATAAACAATTCAGCATGCATTCTCATTGCATAATGTCAAAGAGCTGTTTGACATTCCTCCCTTCGCTTCAAATGTCATCAGTCACATACACACACAATGCCATAGATTAAGATGTAAACGCAACCGAACAATAGGTAAGCGTCATGTCGCCTCAATTACTGTTCATTCAGCGTCACTCGCTCATTGTTGTGACATTCAATTCAAATTCGGTTACACTCTTTTGACAAGTGGTGACAGAGGGGAATGCAAATGCCGCGAATCAATCGGATCCGATGCGAGTATGCAAATCGTCTTGTGATTTTCGTCAATCGAATGATCAACGTGAGGTAGTGGCATACACTGATGAATTGATCGCAGCGCGGTAAGGGAAGGGGAAACCTCATTTGTTTCTGTCATCGTTGGTCACGAATTTAATTGGAATTTTCTCTAAATACTAGCACTTAGCGGCGGCGCAGCGTATGCATTTGTTCGGGTGCGAAGCACTGCGCTTTATTGAAGCTTGACATTGGATGTGAATGTGATACAAATGGCATTTCTCACAGGCATTTGTGCATGAGAGGGTGTGGCCGGTTGTTTTTTTGCAGTGCTTTTTTCCTTTATATGCATAAGTGAGTTTTTTTTTTTTGTGATAAACGCTTGATGGAAAGGAATGTGTAGTAAGAGTGCTTGTCGTGTGTAATCGGAGGAAGAATGTCGAACAGTGCAGGCCGAGTAGATGTGATTAGGTTGCTTGGACATAATCGTCATTTTGAGTTGGGAGTTAACAGAAACATATTTTTTTTACATATTTGTCAAATACTTGAGGGTATCAGGAAAGTGTTGCAAATAAGCTTCCAGAAAGAAATCCTGTCCCGTTCTGTAGTACTGTATGTGTATGATACAGTCCAACTTCTATAACTCGAACCACACTTGCCACAGACAAAAAATCTAACTCCCAAGGCTTCGAGATATAATATAATAATACAGCCCATTGAGGGCCAGGGCCTAGCTTCTCAGCAACCACTCGTGATGTGCGTGCTATTGTTCTCACACTAGTGGAAGGGACCTACAGTTTTATGCCGACTCCGAGCGGCCAAGTTTGAGAAACTTTTTCTAGACAGGAAATACTCTTTGAGCATTGTCAGTGACTCGAAAGAGGTTTGGCCGTGAAAATTATATTTGTCGCTCAGAGCTGGAACCGAACCTAGGACGTCGAGGTTGGGGTCGACGCACATACCCACAACGCCACGGGCTACCGCCACACTTCGAGATATCAAGTTAAAATTACATGCCTTGGCAACCAATTTCAATCGAGCTATCAAATATGCGAATTATCGAAGTTCGACTTATGTAATGTGTATGTAATTACTCATCAGCAACATTGACAGTTGGGACAGGGATCTTATCTTTAGCAGTAAATAATGATTAACATAAATTAGGACTAGATTAAGGTCCAATCCACAACCCAGTAGAACGTCCGTATTAATTAACTTAAGGGAAACTGAACCATTTTACGATTCTTACTATTTGTGCTCATAAATAAAACCACTAAAATCTGCAAGATAAAGCTTATCTAATAGAAGAGTGCGATGGGACATATCGAAATCTCAACTGATATCAATTAATAGGACGGCTAATATATTAGCACTTAATCTATTGTATAATTAATAAATAAATTTAAATAAAGCACTTTTCATAGATTTCCGACGGATAAAATCAAACTGATAGCTACAAAGTAATGTCATTCTATATGAACAAAATTAAATTATAATTACAAAATCTAGACCTGAAACGTTTGAAAGACCACTGATGAACAGGGAAACACGAACCATTTTCGGTTATCTGGTATTTCTGATCCTGTGAGAATAACACAAGATACTCGATTTTTCCGCAGTCACTATTCAGATCAGAATTGGTCAGTTTAATAGGAGAAATAGCCCTCTCTATAGGCTACGAGATGGGATACAAGACCATGTCTGAATTCGTTCTTGCTGCAGAGAGATTTTTACTTCGAAGTAGTTTTCACCAGTAACATCCAGACTTTTAAAAAAAACTCCATATCTTCATTTGCTGCGTCGAAAACAGAGAATACGTTTTAAGTTATACCTTTTCGATATCAAATTGTAGTGTTGTTCTACGAATCCGTGTTCCATTTGATAACTCCTCGAAAGTTTCGGACATTGGTGATACCGGAGGAGTGTCGATAGCAATTTGGTCCATCTAATTTACGGATTAATGATCAAGAAACTGGTTATTCCCTTTGTGCATATTAGATAACGAATCGGGTGCCAGCTTCAGAGATCTTCCAACCTTCATTCCGTTCTTGTAAACCTATTCAAAGCTGGGGACTTGATGGCATATGTCCTTTACATAGATCATAGGTTCACTGCCTCTCATAACACTTTTATCACTTTAGTACAAATTTCCAAACTAAACTGTACTGCTTCGGTCGCCGTTCCGATATTTATAGCACTCAGCTATTCTAGAAAACTCATGTATGTACATTGGGGGTTGATTATGTGTACCTGTACGGTGGCACAGGCGCGGCGTTGTATCGTTCGCTTGCAGCACAACAACCACCAAATTATTTATTCTGTGCCGTGCCTGAAATAATCAGTACAGAAGAGTACAAAATACCACAAATCTGTGAAAGTCTGTTCCAGTACGACAAAAATATGGGTTTGATGTCAATATTTCCCCATCCTGTCCATTTTAGGCCGAAAAATTTTAGTGGGCAAATCAATATTAAACCTTTTGAGTTGTTTTGTTGTAATTTTGTTATTTTTTGAATTAGTAGTTCGTAAGAATAAGAACCAAGACAATCCTGCTTTTTAATTTACATGTTTTGCTGTAATTGTTGATATATGGCACTTCTGACATCATAAAGAACTCAACAAGCTCTTAAAAAATGACATAAGTTACACATACTACTTATGTTAATGCCGAGACATTCCAGAGAATTGCAAAGCGGACGAACTCGCTGGAAAGAGTACAAATTCTATACTCTTTCCGGATGGCTACACAACATTTACGCCTGTCGCTACTTGAAAGCATTTACTGAAGCTGGACAAGCTTGTCCAAATCGTAGATGGTCAACTGGCACAGGATGCCCCATAACTAAACAACTCTGTCCTATGCTGGATCCCAAACGATCACTGACCCGGGGCCTTGTCTTAGAACCATCATTGGCGTTATAATAGGGTATTACGCCATTGGTACCATACATAGCATAAGCCTTCCTTACAATGATTTCTTCAAGAGATGAAAACGAGGATGAGGAAGAAACTTTGCTCTTCTATTCTCTAGATACGGGCTTTTGAAGTACTATTACCTCAATAACCAGGCCGAACTCATCAACGTAAATGTTGGTCAACTTCTCCGCTTCTCGCGGTTTAGATCTGCGTTGTAGCACAATGGGCCTAAGTGTGGCTGCTGTCCTCCAGCCCATCAGTCAGCCACTTCAACCTTCCTTAACCTAACTTTGTGTGTGGCAATCATTGTAGTATCTCATTATTTTTTGTGTGGCCTATTACTGAGGATTAGGTTATAACGTAATTGTGCTACACGTAGAATTGAGATTTATCTCGGAAAAAAGCCGGTAAATTTACTTCACTTACCCTCTGTACCAGTGTCAGCCACGAACAAAACCTAATTTATAATTGTGTTTTGTGCATTGGCTTACTTTTTTACAAAAGAAATTAATAAAAACACACAAATACACTTCGTAACATATTCTGATATTAGTCTTTCTTTTCTTGCTAATACATGGCTTCTTTCGAGCCACACGTCCATTTAAGCCCTGTTTTCCTCCACTTTCAGACATTTGTGAGTTTATCGACGATTCATTTGTTCCCACATTTTTCACACCTACGATGGTGTGCTTTAATGCTGGAGTCAAAAAGATTGCGCACGTTTTGGGGCTGTTTGTAAAAAATAAGTCAGGCTCAGTGGAACTTAAAAACTTCATGTTCATATCGTCTTGTGACATAGTTCTTGATTATGAGATAGATAAGGGTGGAAGAACACTTCTTAAGGGCAGAAGTGTTGGTGATTGATACTTTACCACGCTCCCGGTGTTTCAAGGGCTTAAAAAACACAATATATTATGACTCTTTCACAAAAGACTCGCAGATAAAAAGGATATAATTTGAGGAAATCCGCTCAATTGAATATTCATTTTATGTCTTAAAATGGAAAGACATGACATGACTGTAGTAAGGGCCTCCACTCGAACTGGGTGCCAACTAATTAATACCGTCAATCAGTAACAAAATAAAAAGTTTATGTTTATGCCATCATACGTACACGTATTTATATTCAAATTAATAATACTTTTATTTTGTTGTTTTCTATCATCTTTTGAAAGTAAATGTAACAATTAATTTGTTTCCAGAGCGTAACAGCTTGATCTTGATTTTGTGATCCTTACGTTCAATCTATACTCTACTCGACATCATATGTCTATAGCAGCAAACTATCAACTTCACTGCCCATTTTCGAGGTAAGGCAATGTCTAGAGTACAAATGTGCACATATATGCTAAAACACGGATCAATTCACGTCTACTTCATCATACTTGCAAGAGCTTTGTCAAAAGTAAACCCCCTGATGAAATCGTATACGATTATAAGCCTTACAGATCAAACGTAATCTTCAAATCCTCGAAGCTGTTGCAATCAGCAAATAATTTACGAAAATGCTCACACAGCTTATGTACGTCTATTTAATCGCTTCTTGCCTTACTCACTCATTCGGAATGTTTCTTTGAACTCTTCCGTCCTCAGGTTGCCGTTAAGAAGAAGTTACATTCCGCTTTAATAAGCAAAATTTCCTTCAACGGTATAGACAATCATTTAAAACCGAAACGTTAATTCTTTACGTAATAGGTAGAATGGGTGACTAGACTGAAATTTGTGATGCCAGTCACGTTTACAGCGAATATCACTTGACTATCGATTAGAAAGATGATCCTCCCAAACATTCGTGCCCGCAGTCATGCACCGTTCAAATGACGTAAATCAATCATATTTGCCCTTGAATGAAAGGTTATTGACTCTTTATAGTGAATTGGCTGCACTGATGTGTAATCTTTAATTCCTTTTGGCGTTGTTGTAGAATCGAGTGGAAATCTTATGTATGTACATCTTTCCATACTCTCGTGCACGCAGTTATAAACATTAAAACATATATTAATTTTGTTTGACTTTAAATATCTTGAGAGAAAAAGTTACTGAATTGGCCATGAACATAATGTCAGATTTGCAAAGAATTTTTTCTGTCGTTTCCAACCTGTACGTCAGAAACTAGCAATTTCACATATCAATTATCCGAATGGTGTCATGGTGTTCGCAACTTGTTTTTGTGTCTTGACGTATATTAGATATGATAGAAAGTTCAACTGCGATGGTCGTTTAGATGCAACGGGCAATTTGCTAAAAATATTTTCTCGGCGAGTGTTCATCCTCAGCAAGGAACATTATCAGAAAATCGGTCGATTTCGAGTCAACAGGCCGTGAGATTTATTTCATTTGCCTTGCGCAGAAGAAGCATCCGAGATAAGCTTATTTTATTAAAGCGACTTACGACGGGTCTAAGTATTACGTACTGCACAGAGGAAAGTTGTGTTGGCCAGTGGCGTTGTGGGTATCTGCGTCGACCCCAACCTCAACGTCGTAGGTTCAATTCCTACTCTGTGCGACGCAACTAATTTTTACGGCCTCACCTCTTTCGAGTTACTGACAATGCTCAAAGAGTACTTCTGTCTAGAAAAAGCTTCTCAAACAAAGCCGTTCGGATCCGACATAGAACTGTAGGTCCCTTCCACTCGTGAGAGAACAATAACACGCACAACACGAGTGGTTGCTGAGAAACTAGGCCCTGGCCCTCAACGGGTTGTAGCGCCACCCATATTATTATTATTATTATTACATAGGAAATTTGTCAAAAGAATTCGAAATCCAAAGTGGAATCAGCCAAGGTTAATTCCTATCCCCACTATTGTTTTTATTGGTGATTAGTGATGTGTTTAACTCTGCTCTGTTATCGAGAACACAAAGATTCAATGGACACTTTCATCATACCTAAATCATCTTGACTATTCTGACCACGTTTGCCTACTTTCTCATAGGATTATGGACCGCCACTAAATGGCAAGAAATGTTGAGAGGGAGACTAAGGCTGTGAGGGTGAAGATCAACTCCTCAAAAACAAAACTACTCAGCCACGCACATAAGTCGTTCAAATAGCCATTGCTGGACAACCGGTTGAGCGAGTAGTGTGTTTTCAATACCCTGGAAGTATTGTCCCAATGGAGGGACCGAAGCAGATGTCGCAAGACGAATAGCAATGATATTAGCTTAAACACCAAGCTAAGGTTGTTTCGTTCCAATGGTTGTACCGTATCTGTCATATATGGGAACACCACTTGCAAAATTACTGCCACAAGAAGGCTATAGACGTTTGTGAACCGGTTGCCAACGACACATACTAAGGTTTTTCTGGCCGAACCGTATTTCAAACGAACAACTAATGAGAGAATGGGCAATTGCACCCCTCCTATATTCCCATCTGCGACGCAACTGGCAACGAGTTGGTCATACCCTTCGTAAAGGCGAAAGTTCGATAGCAAAACTTGCGATGCCTTGAAAATTGGCGCACAACAGGAGTGTAGGAGTCGCTACACCTGGGAACGAGTTGCTGAGAGCTAAAACCGATTGGGAGAAACTGCACACGATGGCACGTAGGCGTAGTAGAGGTCCTAGAACCCACAAGGTGATACGAGAACTCAGTAAGTTAGTAAGGATCCAGTTGCTGAATATTCATTCTTATAGATTTGGAAAATTTAAAGAAGATTGAGCTCACGGGAATTCATATCACTAATAACGACCATATAGACTAAACTCTTTGCTCAAAATGAGCTATGCCAGTTAGGCTGCCAATGCTAACATATTTAGGGTCGCTTTGAATCTTTAGACTCGATCTCTTATACTTTGTAGAATATTCTGTCATATGGGTTACTAGATGCATTTCACACCCTTCTACTTTTTGTTACTAATCTGCAATTAAAATACACCGTTACAATCAATTTCAAATGAATCTAGAGGTAATGAGAGATTCTGCATTATTTGTTCTTGTTATGCGGAAAAATATGTTAAAATTACATAGAATGTTGTTGAATGTTTTACAGTACGTTGTCAAGCATTTTAACACAATACCATTTGAAAATAAGCCGTGAGCTGTCCATCAAGCCTCTGCTGCTTCTGGCAAGACAACGACATAGACTTTATTTCCACGAAAGTGGCCAACTACAGGGCAACACGTCAACCCATTTGACTTTAAATTACGGCTCGTGTTAGTGACAATATCGTGTGCTAAGATACACGCAAATATTGAAACTTTCAAGCGCGTGCTTATCTGAGAGTTCATAATTTTCCGACGAATATGCGGAATACTTGTCAAATCTACTTAGTCGTTGCTGGAAAGCATATAGAGGACATTTCGAATAATTTGTATAACACTGTGCATCCATTAACTGAACTAATAAAAAGAAAGACAATAGTTTGTAATATTCATATCATCGGGTATAAATCGCGTAGCAAAACATTTTCTAGTACAGTAAATATGATTTAATAAATTTGACTGACATATTACCGCTCTCAGCAGAGTTCGGCCTATCCTCTTTTGTACGAAGCATTATTTTGGTATTTTACATATGTTGCTACATAACTACATAAAAAATGCGTTACGAGCCTCTTGGGCACAACGAGTTAAAAGTTTAAAAATTCAGTTTCAAGTCATGGTATGGTCATTGCCCTTAAAAGCACCCGCGCAAACCTGTGTAGTCTCTGCATTGTTATTGATTCTAGTCAACAATGAAATGCTCGTAAAATCCAGAAAGAGACGTGTTATAGTAGTTCTCTCTTTCGACCATGTAGAATCATGCAGAGCGGATACATCTTTATTTGTTGACGAATTGCAAAGGAACGTGTTAAGAACAATTGAATGAAATCCGGATAGTAAAGTGAAAGAGATAGCTTGGAAGACTGTTCACAACACTGATTAGAGGAGGCAATAAACATTGCCATGCAGAGAAGACCACACACCATTCTTTGTTCGTGTATCGACTGAGATTCATGTACGGCGACTGAAGATGTGGATGCGTTAATGGCGCTGATGCTGTAGCACATAGTTTTGATTTCGTCATCATGTAGCATGCTTTGGAAGGCTAATTATCGATAAAATCGTGAAAACCGTCTAGTCTGTCCATCATGTTGCAGCATTGTGCGATTGTGAATATTGTATAGAACTGGTTTCTATTTGAATAATTCGATAACTATTTGTTCAGTGCGAATTTTATAAAAGAAAAATTCACCTCAAATGTGGTTGTTGTCCGCTGTCCGCCGCTTGACTAGCGTGCATTTCTTAACGAAATATCCGAGCAATTCAACATTCGCCTGTGGTGGCGGAAGAGTCAAAGAGACATGCCAGGAAACTCTAGAACTGACGATTGATGTCTTGTAAAATACGCACCCCTTTATCTACCTTTAAGTTACATCTCTCTATCGACCTTTAACCATAAGCCCTGTACTTAGATATGCCAGATGATTGATAGACAAAACCTGTCAAACAACAAAACAATTCTGGCCTCACAAGTCTGAAAAAAATCAAGTAGCCTGGGCTCTCATCGCGTAAGACTACAATCGTCTGACGATGTCGTTAATCCGATTGTTTTGCTTTGTGTAACGCTAAAATATAATCGTCTGGACGTAATCGTTTTGAACGATTGACAATGCGATTGCTATTTTAAAATCGCTTCATTGGGGTCTATCAGAAATATGCAATACATATGGTTTGGAAAACGATCGTCATACAAATCACGCAATTAGAACCCAGATCTCCTTACAGCGATTGAAAATTAGTGGGAATAATCAAAGGAAACTGACTAATAGGCCTTCACGAAAAATATTGGGCTGTAAAATTTGCGTGGACGAGAATGAAGAGGAAAGCATCCAGCGTTTTCTCTGCGACGGCTTGGTTTCGCCTCTCTTTAGACTCATACTTCTGTGACATCCTATATGATCTCAGCAATACACCAGTCAACACACTGGTGCAATTTACTGACAAAAATGGCTGGCTATTAAATTCACTGACTGCAAGAATGCCACTGCCCACCTCCCTAACTAGTGCTGGGAAATTAATATCATCGACCTGCAATGATCTCTTCTGTCCATTTGGGGTTAGTTGCTATGATGGCGTGTGTATGTTAGTATTATTGACTTGATTATTAAGCGTATCGAGCGGTCGGGTATCTTCTGATCTGACAATATTACGTACTCATTGGCAGTTATTTGTGTCCCTAAAGTAGAGTAGCCACTTTAGCAAACTTTTGTCTTGCACCATTGCTGTTTCTTTGAGGCCTTCAATCGATAATTTAATATACCTTACAAGGCAAAGAAACCTCTCTCTATCATTGGGCCGCCTTTCGATGCAACAACGATTGCTCAAAACAATTTTATTTATTTATTTACCAAAAATATAATTTATGTACAGCTACTAGTCTACTGGTGACAGGAGCTCCCTCCAGAGCTCACAAGTGCAATGAATTTAAAACGTCTTCCTCAGTACTTCTCCACACCGTTCTTCTCTTTTGCGACTGGCGCCGTTGGTTCAACCGGTTTCATCGGCTTAACTGGTTCAACTTTTGTAGTTTCCTTAGATCCCTTAATCGGAATTGTTACGTCGATGGTTTCGGACTTCTTGTAGAAATGATAGCCGGCGAGAAACAATCCAGCGATTCCCATCGTCAGAGTCGTCCAACGAAGCACAGAGTTCACTTTCAAACCGCTGTTCGAAATCGAAGTCACAAGACACGGCATGAGAGAAGATTACAAGGAAAATACTTACAGAAAGAGGGGCTTGACCATGCTGGTCCACGTCCTATTCAGAGTCACACTCTCCTGCACCCAAAACATTGGCAGCACCATTTTCCGAATGTTCTTCATGGGCTCAATCTTTGATACTGGCTCGACGTCGAAATTGAATTGCAGTCGCTTTGCTGCTTGAAATGGTGTTCCAGAGATCTGCGCTTCAAAAAAAAAACTTAAGCTTGCATGCAAGGCTCACGGATGAATACTTACGATCTCGAAGTCGATAAACACGGCATGGTCCTTCTCGTTCGGACTGAGACCGTTGACATTTTCAAATAGACTAGAGTCGCCGTTGAAAAAGTGTGGCATTGATACAATGAGTGGCCCGCCTGTGCAGGCAAATAGGTTCATAGTCCCCTTGACTGGACACGTCTCAATGTCGTCCGGATCTTCACAGAAACAGTGCAACTTTTCATCAGCCTGAAACAAGGAGATGAATGTACTGATCTCGTTAAAGCAATTGGTGAAGTCGTCCTACCCGAATGTCCCCCAAGTCAAGAAAGTATCGCACACCCGGCATTCCATCGTAGGTTATCTTCGACCGGTACTCTGGCCCCATGGATCTACAAAGATCCGGCGTGAAGGCCCATAGTCCTTCTTCCTTCTTCAGCAGTGGGGGGAACACAGTCGAGTCAGTTCCGGCGAATTGGTTGCATGCGTCTCCAGCCCAAACATCCATTTCAGGTTCATCTGCAAATCGAATGACTTTTCCCAACTTGTGAATGTTCTTTACCCCTCGACAAACAGTGAAGCGTCCAGCGTCTGTGTAGTTTGCCTGTGGGAAAACCAACGTACCACAGTAAAAAAATAAAAGAGCGCCGAAAATATACTCACAGCTCCAAGAAATGAAAAGCGAAAGTGCGTGGCGTTCACTTGTATGGCTTGCTTCACCTCGCCAGTATAGAAGGCTGTGCAAAGAGCCTTCGCGGCGAACTCCTCAGAAGAACAGTCGATTAAAAATCCTCGAAAGAAGAGATCCATAAACTTTATTGTGATGAATGCTGTCGCATTTGGAAAAACAATATTTATTGCTTTCGCCACGAGATCCAACATGGCAGCTCGGTCTCGTTGGACAACTATGGAAATTGCCTACAATAAAATACCGTGATTTATGAGAATGCTTGTTATTTTTAAGGATGACCAGTTGCCAGTAGTTGATGTGTTAAATAAATAAAAATAACTCGAACCATACGAATAACAACTTAAAACTGTCTGAATGTTATCCCCTTTCATCTCGGCTGATGTTATGAGCTGTGAATGCTTACCTGAACTAGTGGATGGGGAAGAGTGATGATTTCCTCACCAGTTAGTCCGTTTGACAGATCTGGCCGAAAGATGAACTTGTTTCGCATGTTGTAGGTGATGGAATCCTCAACGACGTCGTCAACCAGATCGTACTTATCCTTCCATTCTCTGCAAATGTAAGAAAACAGTCTTTAGAAGGAAGTCAAGGAAGTGCGTGTATTTTTTCGGATACTCAAAGTAAAATGGTCCTATTTCCTGCAGGTTTGGCTTTCCCCCGACAATTACTTCCTCGGGATTAGTCACATTAAAGACGTAGATGAGGAAATCCAACGCAAAGGGTGTCTTGGTCCATAACTCTCGAACATCCGAACCGGGCTTAAGGTTGATTTGCTGTCAAAGTAGACAAAATACAGAAGTTTCTCATTTTGATCAAGAAGCAAAGTTGAAAATGAAGAAGTGTCTCAAATCAAGCTGCGGTTGTATGTAAATTTACTAAATCTATTTTTTCAACTTCTAATACCTCGGCCCGCAACTGAATGGTACGACTATCGTCAGTAGAGAGATAAACACAGAAAAACTCGTCAATCGCGGTTTCTTTGGAACCGACAGCCAATTAAGTACTAAAGAGCTTTTATATAACACATCGATCATCCCTGTCCTGCTCTATGTTCACAGACATTGGCCTTTTTTGAATAAAAGTTATGCGTTCTATCGTCGGACCTGTTTGAGTTGATGGCATCTGGAGACGAAATTATAAAAACGTGGTATTGTGGGTATGTGCGTCGACCCCAACCTCCACGTCATAGGTTCGATTCCTGCTCTGTGCGACGAAAACAATTTTCACTACCCCACCTCTTTCGAGTCACTGACAATGCTCAAAGAGTATTCCCTGTCTTGAAAAAGCTTCTCAAACTTGGCCGTTCGGAGTCGGCATTAAACTGTAGGTCCCTTCCACTCGTGAGAGAACAATAGCAGGCACAACACGAGTGGTTGCTGAGAAGCTGGGCCTGGCCTCCTACGGGACGTAGCGCCACCCATATTATTATTATATATTATTATTAAGATGGTTAGGTCGTCTCATTTTACAGATTTTTGGAGGCTTTGATTTAGAAATGGGACTGAAAACACACACTTCTAAGCGTTTTGGAAGTTAATATCTCTGACAACTTAATTATCTCCCAAATGCCCTTGATGGATCAAAATATGTAAATTTACTTCTTCTTTCTTTGATGGGCCCTACAGTCCTGGGTGGACCTGGACCTCAAACAACATGCTTCTCCAGCCAGCACGATTTTTCGCCAGCTGCCTCCAGTTGCGCATACCAAGTTTGTTGAAGTCCTTTTCCACTTGTGTGCGCCATCTCGTGCGAGGACGTCCTCTGTCCCAATGGCTCGGTGTCGAAGACTCTTAGGGCCGGAGCTGTGATGTCCATCCGCTCTACATGACCTAGCCATCTTAAGCCTTGGATCCGAAGACGCTTAACTAGGTGCATGCCGCTGTACAGTCCGTACAGTTCGTGATTGAACCTTCTCCTCCAAACGCCATAAACGTAATTTTACACCTATACTTTATTTTACACCTATGCTTTATTTGAAACGGTGAAAGGCACGCGAAGAAAGATCTTTTTTCACTTCAAACGTGTCAGAATTAATTTAATGTGATTATTTTTTCCGAGTTGTGTAAGTGTGGAAAACATGAAGTTGAACAGACTGATTGACTGACATTATAAAGCTAATGAATACCACATTTAAATATTAAAAAAACGCTCGCTGTTTCCGCTTCTTATCCCAGTAAAAGCAAAGTTTTTATTTTTTTATCTAGTTTTCAAATCTGGTCCAGACACCAGCCGTTTGAATCAAATTAACGGACTTATCACTGAAGTTGTCAGTCAGTTGTAGTAGTCACAGTGGACGAACTCGGTCTAAGTGTGTCGGCGATTTCGTTCGCATCCCAACAACCTTACCTAACCTTACATTTTTGACCTAAGTTGATGCTTTTCTTTTTCAGTTTTGTCTTTAACAATTCAAATTTAGATTTCCGATGTTCAACTCTAAAATGGCTCAGCTTGAGAATTTTTTCAACTCTCGAAAAAAGAACTTGACCGGAGACTTGCAATAGGTCTGTTCCCGTAGCCAAAATAAGCAGCACTAAACAACAAAAATCAACGACTGTCTGTTACCGTTTGACAAAAATATTGGTCTCAGGAGAGTACAAAAATTCCCCACCCTGCCCATTTTAACCTAAGTTAAATGCAGGGTAGTTTGTTGGTTTTCTGTCAAATCAATTGATGTGTCAAAAACTCGATTTTAGTTTAGGCGATTCTTCAAGCGTTTTGAATTAGTTGTTTGTTATTTTTTGAAGAAGTAGTTGGTAAGCAAAACCAAATTGACTTCTAATTAAATCCGTTTTTTTTATTTACAAGTTTTTATGTAACTTTTGACATAACTAGTTTTGGGAAAGATGCCCGACGTCTGCTTCGGGCAGTTAAGGTGAAGATTTTTTGACTATAGAAAGAAGACCATATAAGATCCTTTTTCTTACAAATGATGACCGTGACTTTTTGTACTCGCTTTCGAAGCTAATGATAATAATTACGAAGGATTATTTTCATTTTTAATGAAACGTGACGTGGAAGGAATAACAATTTTAAACTATGTAAGCATTGGTTCACTAAATACAACGGCTACCAAAGGGATAACCCGATTTTTTAAATCTTGTTTTATTTTTTCAAATGTTTTCCATGTTTGCCAATGGTTTAACACTTCCATCCTACAAATTAATTGATACGTGGTGGCACATAAAACGTTTCAAAACTAAATAGAATTTACTTTTTCTTAGTAATTTCCCAGTAATTCTTCCAGACTTTGTTCCTTTAACGCTTAGTGGCACCGTGCGGTTTATTTATTTTTTCTATTATTTTGCGTTATTCGAATGTATGGGAAACAGACCAGTCTTGCTCTTACACACCACTTATGACAACTTATTAGTTTTTTTATTCCATTTGGTAACTGTTAATTTTTTGAAATATAAGTAAAAACGGAAACAAATTTAAAACTATCAAACGCAATACATTCGATTCTGAACTTGGCTTGAACTTACATATTATTCGTTACAAATATCGTAGGACAACTCTAGTAGGTTAATTTATTTTTTTTTAACTCTTGATTTGAGAAAATTTATGGGTTTTTCACATCGCTGTAGATAGTTAAGGTTAAAAACGATTCGCAGTTGCTTTGACTTTTATTGACAGTAGTTTGTATGTATTGCAGATCAACTGATCTAGACAAACATTATAAATCTGCAAAAGCTTCGACTAATAAGAGCCAAGATTAAAGTATCCTTCTAATTCTAATTACTTCAATAATAAGATTCAAGTTAACCGTTGCAGTCATGGAATGACCTTAACTGTGTAGAAAATAATATACTCTCTACTGACTTATAACCACTCCCAAAATTTACCTTCTTTAACATGACTTTTAAAATCTGCGGAAATATGACCCAACCGAACATAATGCCAAAGATGAAAAGTCCACCAGAGATGCCCAGCACTTTATTCCGATTCAAAAGCATCGTCCCTTTTGTTCCCGCTTCCACTGATTACTTCACAAACTTCGCACACAAACTGATTGCCCTGAGCGAATCTCTTTTCACAAGAACCTCGCCGTAGGAGAGAAATAATTGCCAAATTGATGCGTTGTAACCTGTGTTCCGGCGTTGATGCGAAACTTCTCTGCGGTCACGAATGTGTTCTACCCACTTTATTGCGAAACACTGGCTGCGGGCCGTAAGGGTATATTAAATAATTCCTCGCAAAACGACTCGCCGATTCAAACACACGTTTGCATGACAATTGGATGGCATGCATTGATTCATATGGTCAGATGGCCCTTGTCCACGCCCACCTCACAGGTGCAGTAAAATGGCATTATATCAGTTTTGAATGCGTTGGTATCGCTAAATTGTCTACCAGTCCCGGTGACTTAGGGACATTTGCAATGCGACAGATGGCCGTTTTTCCCTTTCCTTGACGGATGTCCGTGAAGCGGGTGCTATCTTTGTGGACTTTAGTAGTGTAAAATATTGTTTTCTTTTTTAAATAATTTCTTAACACCTGGATTACATTCCAAGGAAAGTTGAACCTTTTAAGTTATTCTAACGAGAATTGCTTTTGAATTGTTTCTTTAAGTGATTAGTGCGAGGTGTGGCAAGTGCAGTGTGTTCTGTGGATTGACATCAAGGTGCAAGGTAAGGGTCATTAAGTCTGGAAATATCTGCAGCCTTAGAATACATATGGTTGCATTGTAATCGGTGTCTTCGCGTTTTGTTTCATACTTACTTACTTATAAGTGACAATTTCTTGATTTAATAATCTAGGTGTCTCGGATGAAAGTGAGTAAGTAGAAGAAGTGTGGACACGATTGGAGTAAGTGGCGGTTTTAAGTCTAAGTATAAATATTAGCTTCTTTCTGAAACCCAAGTGTTATAGACATAATTAGTATAGAAATTGCAATCCATGAGACGACTTGAAGACATTAAAAATAGGTTCTCAATTTTAACACAATGCCACCTGATTTTACAGAACACTCATGTCGCACTTTTCTCAATATGATTCTGTAAAGAGTTCTTCATGCAATCTCTGTATTGTGTATGAATCAGCGCCGAAGAAAGACTCTTCCAATCCTATTAATCATTTTTGAGTCGCCAAACTACCTGCTTCCTTTGATGCTTTATCTATCCAATCTTGTGTATTTTTACCTTAATATAGTAATATTGGTTGGCGCTAAAGCCCATAGAGAGACAGGGCCCAGCCTCTCAGCAACTACTCTTGTTGTGCGTGCTATTGTTGTTTCACGAGTCGAAGAGACCTACAGTGTTATTCCGACTCCGAACGGACAAGTTTGAGAAGCCTTTTCTAGATAAGAAATGCTCTTTGAGCATTGTCAGTGGCTCGAAAGAGGTGGGACCATAAAAATGTTTTTTGTCGCATGGACCAGGGATCGAACCTACGACGTCGAGGTCGGGGTCGACTCACATAACCTTACTTACTTAAGGTGGCGCTACAGTCCGGGGTGGATCTGCGCCTTAACCAACAAGCATCTCCAGCCAGCTCGATCTTTAGCTACTTGTCTCCAGTTTCGCACGCATAGTTGGTTGAGGTCCCTTTCCACTTGCGTGCGCCACTTGAGTCGCGGTCTTCTTTGTTTACCAATTGTTTTCTTAGCCCAAAGAAGCAGCGATTGGCAAGAGTTATTCTTCGTTTGATTTCAGTGCTGGTGTCATTGTCTGAATTGATAGCGGTTCCTAAGTAGACAAAGTTTTTGACCTCAAAGTTATATCTGTCTGCTGTGACGGCGTTCAAGTTTTGAACAATCCTTTCAAGAACGATGTTGAAAAAGTTGGATGACAGCGCGTCGCCTTGTCTGAATCATTTTTTGACATCCCAGGGCTCGGTTAGGTCATTACCGATCTTGATGGAGCAGCGTGCATTCTCAATCGTCATCCTACACAAACGGACGAGTTTGGTAGGGATGCCAAAACTAGACATTGCTCTGTATAGCTCGTCTCTATAAATGCTATCATACGCAGCCTTAAAATCGATGAAGAGGTGGTGGGTATTGATTTGTTGCTCCTGGGTTTCCAAAATCTGCCGTAGTGTGAATATTTGGTCGATGGTGGATTTTCCTGGACTAAAGCCACACTGGTATGAACCAACCAGGTTGTTGACGAATGGCTTTAGGCGCTCACACAGTACCGCAGATAAGATCTTGTATGCAATACTTAGGAGACTGATGCCTCTGCAGTTGGCGCAGTTCACAGGGTCTCCTTTTTTTATGGATCGGGCAAACAATCTTGAGGTTCCATTCATCGGGCATGTTGTCCTCCGATCATATTTAACAGATGAGTTGGTGCATGCTCCCTACCAAATCATTGCCTGCGGCTTTAAAAAGCACGGCGGGTAGGCCGTCAGCTACAGCAGCTTTGTTGGATTTCAGTTTAGATATGGCAATTCTCACTTCATCCGGGGCTGGTGGACGGAATTGTTGATCTTAATCGTCCGTTTCATTTGGGTTGAATGGTTCGTTCTGCCTGACAGCGGGATTTGGTTGTTCGTCGCCGTTATACAGTCTGCAGAAATGGACTCACATACCCACAAGGGGATAAACCACCATTTTCTCTCGTTCATCGTCAGACTTAAACGATTGTCGTCTCAATACTAGCAAACTCCAGCGGTGGACTACAACGTTTCTACGATTTTATATACTCATAGGCGTTTATTTCTCTACCCAAGTACTTGCTCCTAATGGATGACTCCGTGCTTGGAACTCCTCCGATACTCTTGGTGGCTCTTCAATTCAAAATTCCTTTAGTTCGACAGTTAATAATAATAGTAGTTGAGTTGGCTGTAAAAAGTTTAGACGCCACACAAGAAACGAAAAAACAGAAATTTTGCAATGCAGTTGTTTCTCTGTTGAGGTCATCAATAATACTGGTTTCCTCAATTGCAAGAAATTGATCACCTCTCTGAATTGGCTTCCAATTATAACGCCTCTGTCTGCCATTACCTTGAAAAGAAGACTGATATCTGACGTGGAGCCCTGTGGCCGGTTGATAGATTTCAAAACTTTTGATTTACTCATAGGAATCATATCAATAAGTTAATAGACGAGCTTGGAGAACGAGATTGACATACTACTTCTTAGTCGACCTTGGTTTTGTACCTCGAGATCAAAAACATGCAACGGCATGCTCAAAATATTTGCAAGCAAATAATTGTATGCTCATCCAATCCAAATCCATTGAAAGCATTCCCTAAACCAAACGATGATACTTCATAAACATGACCCCAAGAACAGTAAATGTTCTACGTCTTCCGTGAACACAGAATGAATGTGTAACACAATGCTTGCCATTCAAAAATTGTTCGGGCAAACAAGTAGAGAAGTCCCTCGATCAGTACGCTGGATGACAACGTCTACCATTTTATAATCTTCCGACTTTCTCTGCGCCAGCGACTTGCCATCTCTGTTTACTGAAAGCGACCAGTGAACTTGCTTACGGATATTCATAAATTATAAATCACTGCCATAATTCAAAAATATTAAGAAAAACAGAGAAAAAAAATCGCCGTCCCAATGACAAAATAAATATTTTTGCGTATCACCTCCCGACAATTCAATGACCTTCACAGAAATGTCTGCAACTTTCAGCAAATTCATCACATTAAGCGGTTAGAAATTAGCGATCACCCATCCGAAACTGATCGACCGTCTCCTTACACACTCGGTCACACTTTAGCATCAGCAAACTGGTTGCCTCATTCCCGGCTCACCTCATCTGAAACTGTGTCCATAAAAGTAATTCATCCGCTCACATGAATGCCTTGTCTATTCAAAATATTTGCACATCATTCGTTCTGCCTCACATATAGGCGGGTACACACACATACGCTCTTTTATTGGTATATCAGAATATTTGCATAAAATTAAGAGAATCTTTGAAGTCACGGGACAGCATGGCGTATGCGTAACATACACTACAAAGTTCGCACCTTTTTCTCCAGTGATCTCAGTCGTCGGACGGACTAGCGTTTTTTCCAAGTGTAACAATAAATTTTATGAAAAGAAAATAGTTAATTGCTTATTTTCTTGAAACTGTAAACAAATTCTGTCGGTTAGGGAACTGTTGGCGAATTAGTGGGAGATTCAGTTTGCGAACGTTGATTTACGATTTTCTTCGCTACGGCTCCTTTGTCTGGATATACGCGAGAGTGCGTGCTCGAATTGAGCCTTTTACAAACGTTTTGTTTGACTAAGCATAATTATAACGTTTCTATTTGTGAATAAATTAGAAATGTTCTGCCTCTTTTGCTTTTGATCGATAAACAATTTGAATGTTATGCCTGGCATACAACCGATAGGGAAGTATAAGCATTGGCAAGGCAAAGAAACGAATAGCGTTCACAAACAGAAAGGCTGTCTAGTCGGGGAAATGTAAGAAACCACATGTCATTTGCCAGTTTATTAAAGTTCGTAGATGTACATATATACCAGTATGAAGTGAGCGTCAAGATACAAATGTCTCGATAGGGAACATTTGTTGTGAACAAGTCTTTATTTTTTTTTTTTTTTGTTTGTTTGCTATGACATCTGTGAAAAATATTTAGTATACATCAAGTCATTGAACAGACAAAATCATATATATGGATACGCCAGGGGCAACCACTCGTGTTGGGTGTGCTATTGTTCACTCACGAGTGAAAGGGACCCACACTTTTATGTCGACTTCGAGCGGCCAAGTTTGAAAAGCTTTTTCTAGAGAGGACTATTCTTTGACTCTCTTCCATTCTGTGGCTCGAATCAGGTCGGTCGTGATTTTATTTACTATTTTTGTCGCACACATCAAAGATCGAACCTAGGCGTCGAGGTTCAGGTGTATTGCTTTAATTCATCTACAAATACCTCCTGAAGCATACATTTCATCTTCCAATTGGACACAAAAATTGGGTTAGTGGGTTTTAAAAAATAAAAAGTAATCGCTATTTCTGATCCTCATTAGAGAGTGCATCTCGAAAACGTTCACTAAATTCCCTTTCAAAAATATGAAATTTGCCCTTGCATGTTCTAGAGAAACGCTATGTCCAGTCCTTTCTCTATTGATGGAAAAGTCTAGTCAAGTTTCTATGAATAGAATCCGTGAGGTGGCTGGGCGATGCAGAGCGCATGGACAATTTGCTCTGACCCGAAAAGTCTGCCGCTCCGAGCTCATATGACAAGGTAAAAGGGAATGCCGCGGTGAAATGAAGAGCACACTGGAGCAGAACGACTTCAAATGACCGCGCGCAAGGCGTGTTGATTATGTCTCAGATCTAGAACCTTATTCTGTAGTTTCTTGTAGACAAAAACCTCCAATTTATATTCGTCATTTTTCTAAAAATTGTATTTTCAATTAAACTGTATCATCTTTTGGCCTTTGTCTCCGCCGTCGTGTCAAAAAATGATAATTGTTGATAAATGGGCTGTATGTCCAGATCCAATTCAATACTCGGTTCTTGGGTTCTTCGTGCGTAGTATGGTGTTGCAATGCACATGAATAACGCCTTCTCCGCTGACAATCACTACAACAGCAGTTTTATTTATTAGATCCAAATTAGCACAACTGTGAATTTGTTCTGGTTTCATCACTTTGAAATAAAATAACCTTCGTATGCTCTACCAAACAAACAGCGACACCTTTTGTGATGTAATCCTGGCTAAGTTGTACTTCGTGTGGTATCATTCAAACCGATAAAACCACAGGGACTCTATAGAGTCAAAAGAAAACATTTTTTGTCTTCGGTGATCGATCGATCAGAAAACAGTGGTTAGCAGTTTAGGCTGTCAGCTATGGTTGCCTACCAGTTTTTTCTTTCACATTCAATATCAGTCAGTTTAATGTTGCTTGAAGAAGTCGGAACAATTTTTACTGGAACTCTGATTGGCAAATGACATCAGCCACATTATCATCTTTTAACCTACGTCTCATACACAATCGACGGACACGTTACGAAAGTTTCTCGTAATTTCACTGTACAAGCAATAATATGGCTTAACTTGTCACAAGCAAACAAATGACTCTAAGCTTAAAATGTCTTTGATCCGCAATTAGCTAATATTTATGCAGTGGTAAAAAAATTTTAGAGGTGTGATGTTTTTGTGTTACTTGGTCCCTATCGCAATGACTTACAAATATGTACATCCACACACCACGTTTGAAATGTGCTCAGAAATTTTTTTCTGACTACGAACAAGTTGAATCCAACGTCTATCTTCCATTTATGTAAACATCCCTATCACAATCAAGAGAAAAATAATGACACTTTTTCAACTGACTTTTACCTCGAACTTGGAAAAAAACAATAAATAAGAGCAACCGCAACTCTGACAATCATTTCTTCCTGCTTACATGCTATGTTGAAACCGTGATGGCGTGTATTGTTTCCGGTTGCAAAAGTTGCTTCATACACCAAACAATCGCTTTATTAATGTTTTTTTCTTTTTCATTATTCTTTCGTCTCTCAGAGTCAGGCAGAGTTTGGAAGAAGAATGAATGACTGATAACAGGAAGTCAAAACTTTTCTATACAGTGCTCAAGAAACTGGAACGAAATTTACCTGATGTGGCACACCAATCAAACAAAAACAATGATGTGGGTGCAAGCAGAGTTTTAAAGATTGGGAACTGAAAAGAAGAACTAAACAACTGACGAATTAAGAGTTCAATACGTTAACTTCTTCAAACTTTGTTTGAATTTATTTGCAGCCATCGAAATTATGTGCACATTTTTAAAGTTCTTGTTAAAGCATTGCATTAAGGTCGGTTGGGAACATTTAGTACATGTTACATGCTTCTAATGGCTAGAAACTCGAGTATGTGGTTAAATAAAACGGAATAAACGATTAGTTCTGTTCTTTCCAGTCTCGCGACATTTTATATTCTGATTGGATTAGATTTACCTAAACCGACAATAAATGTGTATCTTAATGTTCAAACATTTCAATGTTATGCCCTGTTTAGGGCTCCGTTATAAACAAAACTTATCAAGTGTGAATTGGACGCACATTTCGAATTAACTCACGTTCTGAATCGTACACCATTAAAAAAAATATGGAAATATTCTCTATTTTCTAAAATTCGAAAATAAATCATCATCAATAAAAAGGCGCACTCAGATCTGCAGGCTACTCGATCCTCCGCCATCCACTCTTATTCATCACAATTTATGTCCAGTCGCAACCAAGCGCGTTTTCCCGCTTGTTCCACCACCTCATCCTAGCTCTGTCAAGTGGTCGTCTTCCTGATGAAGTCGCATTTAAGGCACTCCTCGGACATGGACATTCATGCCACGTGTCTAAACCTTCGAAGCATAGTTCTTCCACTTTCGAGAAGTAGCTGCTCGACATTGAGTTCCTCGCTTACTGCCGTGTTTCTCACCATATACCTGCAACAGAACGAAGAAATCGTACTCTACATCGTGAATTCTCGATCTTTATCTTTCTATCGTTACCTAAATGTCATGACCAAAGCTGAGAGTTGGAATACATTCTGATCTTATCTATCCGGCGTGGGTAATCCTACAGGAATGCTCAGCATTACTCCTCCCATCATTCGTGAAAAAGAACTCGAGATACTTGAACTTCTTCGCCTGCTTCATTTGGACTCCACTTACATGTATCGAACAGGATCTGGAAATTCCCATAACCTCTGATTTGTCCACGTTGAACATTCATCCCAACATCAAATCATCGAGTGCTCCCTGGTGCTCCATCGGGGAGGATGTGATGATAACCAAGTCATCTGCAAAGAGCCAAAGACTTTTTCTAAACTCTCCCAATATGAAACATTCCTCACATCAGTTGAGCTGCTACACCAATCCATATATATATATACATATATTGAAAAGGAAAGGTGACAAGACGCATCCTTGGCGAAGTCCAACGCCCACGGTGAACGGTCCTCTTTTGACGACCATTCTGTCCCTTTACACAAACTGTATCAGCTGTGTTCATTGTAATTAATAAAGAAATCAAACATCAAGCTATTTTTGATTTAAATAATTCCTTAAACTTCTTCGGACATGAAGTAACGATTTACACAAGTCCACAACATAATGTTGAACTAAACAATTTATTTAAGTCTGTTGATGGGTATTTTTTTTTTTGTCAGCGTTTCAAATTACTCGCTCCAACAAACTTTCGTTATTTATAAGAATATGTTAGCGGTTTGAATTAGCAGTACAGTGACTTTCAGCAATATTTCCAGTCCAAAAATAGAATAGCAACAATGAGACAAATTAGCAGCCTTCCAAGCACAAACACTTGGAAATGAAAATTAAAAGTCAATTACGGATTATGCAACATGGCAAAAGTGTAAAGATGGAGAGTTATTTTACTAGTTATTAATTTGAAATGGAATGAGCTCAGTTCAGTAGACATTAACGTATAATCTTCAAATTGCTATATTTGCTTGGATTTTCTAATGACTTAATTACAGTAACGACTCGTAAACAAGTGTATAAAAAATACATGTCTTTCACTTCAGTTTCTTAATTTATATTATTTAACGAAGTTCACCAAAAGCACTTCACAAATTCTGATACGAAATTGACAAATCAGTACCAACACTCTTATAAATCATATCCCTACATTAACTAGAAATAACGTATTTCTACCGCCTCTGGCTCGGGCAAATATGTAAATTAAAACCACACCACTGACTAAACTCCGCATCCGGATGAACTCTACCGGACCACCATTCATAGTATTGCACTTTTCGTACTGTCCATCTTCATAAAATTGCAGCACACAAGGATGAGATTCTACCACAGCCGAAGTGGACAGACAACAAGTCACATGATTCTCAGCCACTCAAGCGAAAAATTCGCACACAAATGCTCTTAAGATGAAAGCTAAAGTGATTGTGGCTTGACATTATGGAGGCTTAGTGTAAACTGGTTGCAAGTATTTTCGTTTGTTCTTACTCCAACCATGTCAGAGTGTATTTTTTATTTGACTAACAAAACTGAGCATCATTTACCCTATTATTTAAACTAATCAACAATAAACAGAAAATTGGACATTTTCCAAGAAAAAACAAATTGGTCTGAGAATAGCCATATGCTGCATGCAATAAAGCCGCGGTACACAGGTGTGGATGACTGCTATGGGTTGTTCACTCACAGTTGTTGTTGGTTTTCTTTGTTTTGAGCGAATCCACGCGGATCGGTAGCAAAGGCAATTCATAATGTTTGACGATTAAAATGGTCAGCGGTTGATGGTGATTGCTTGATGGAGGAGTGCCGAGATGAAATGAAAACCACAAAATTGGTCTTGTGAACAACTAATATTGTGGAGTTGAAAATTTGTGCTTGTGGGTGCATGCTGTGGTCGCAAGAATCTTTCGTTGTGCAGAATAGCAATGGAATTTATTTAGACGGTTCCACTATAAAATAATGTAGTGCACGTTTATCACGCTTTCTTGAGAGATAATCATGAAGCAATGTACATATGTGGTGGCCCGTGGCGTTGTGGGTATGTACGACCCCAACCTCGACGTCGTAGGTTCGATTCCTGCTCTGTGCGACAAAAAAAATTTTCACGGCCCCACCTCTTTCGAGTCACTGACATGCTCAAATAGTATTTCCTGTCTCGATAAAGCTTCTCAAACTTGGTCGTTCGGAGTTAGCATAAAACTGTAGGTCCCTTCCACTCGTGAGAGAGCAATAGGACGCACAACACGAGTGGTTGCTGAGAAGCTAGGTCTTGGCCCTCTATGGGCTGTAGCGCCACCCATAAAAAAAATGTACATATGTACATCGCATTCATTGAATGGTTAGTTTGTTTCGAGAGTTGGCATTGAACTTGTACTTGTCCTTGAAACAATGACCAAACGGTCTATTGTCCTTGTGGTGAATGTATGAAAGAAATCCAATTCCCTGAATTTCAATAGTACAATATTACAAGTCCTTAATAAGCACTGGTTACTAAAAAAATACAATGAACTGAACTGGTTACATACCAATAACTATCGAATTTTATTTACCATACTTATTAAGGCCCATTCATTCACATGAGCGGTGAACTGCGAACGCGAACTTTCGGAGACAATCTTTTTCAGGCAATTATGAACAAAAAGTTATACTTCTTGGTATGCAAAATGATTGGAACTGAATTATCGAGTTTTTTCATCGACAAAAATCTCAACAGAAGTTAGTTTAACTATCCTAACTATTGATTTAAAAGTGTTTTTTAACGTGAATCATACATTCTTTTTGCTGCTGCCACTCACTGTCAATCTGAGCTCTAAGATTCAAACGCAATCCACAACCTCCACGACCAAAAAGTGTCAGTTTGCACCCGTAGCCCTCTGCGAATAAGAAAACTCCATATGAATGAATTGTGAGAGTTTGCGAAATTCGAAATTCGTGGCTACCTCATATAAACGCTTGTTTAAATATAACGTCTAATTCTATTAAAATTTTTTTATATTGTTAAATTTTTGTTTGTTTTTTTATAATGTAAAATTGTAAATTTATTTCTATCTTGCATTGTATGCAAATAAGTTTACTTTAGATTTGTTAATAAAATTGTGTGCCAATTGAAAAAAAATGTTCACTGGCTCACTATGTAATTTACTTAATAAAGTTTTTTTCTGACGGAAAAAGTGCATTCAAAGAGCCAAAATTGATGAATAACAAATGATTATGGTTTGTTCCATTGATTTGTTGGTTCTGCGGAAACTAAATCTGCCGATGGACTTGTCTAATATTACTGCCGGTCCCAATTATTTAAAATTCAATCTGTAACGAAAAACGAAACTATTGGCAACAAGGAAGTAGAAAAAGGAAAAACGAAGGAGACCGGGCATTCTGACTGTGACTTTTAATCAGGATAGACGTTTATTTTAATGTGGAATATTTATAGAATAATTTGAAAACATTCATTTTAAATATGATAACCAACTTGTGGGGCTTGGGCTTATGTACACAGGGCAAAGTTGCTGACTGCACCCAACCTGGTAGGATGCCAGCGCGATCCCTGTTTGTGCATAAGTCAAGTTGACATACAGCCTCCTCGTGGCGCCTCTGGATAGCCATCACAACAACCGTTGTGTGGTGAACTAATGTATGCAGCGATCCCCCTCTGCCCGAGGGTCAAATAATGGGCCTGGCCTACCAGTTGTAGGTTGTGCGTGAGGTTGACTCCCTCACCACACAAAAAACCAACGGTTACGAACCGACAACAGGCCTCGGATATGGACGGATTCAAAGTTGACGACCCCAGCAAACGATCAAAGGACAATGATTTTCGGTTCTGCACGTGGAATGTGAGGTCCCTGAACAGACCACGTGCAGCCGATGAACTCGCGGAGGCCCTAGACTGCTACAAAGCAGATGTCACCGCCATCCAGGAGATGCGATGGGATGGGCCGGGCAAAAGGAAGATGAGAAACTGCGACATCTACTACGGTGATTGCTACAAAGAGGGAAGGCAGCGCTTATTTGGATGCGGATTCGTTGTTCGAGGCAGACTTAGGCAAAAAGTCTTAAGCTTTGATTATATCAGCGAGCGCCTCATAACAATCCGCATCAAGGCTAAATTCGGGAACATCAGCCTGATTTGCGCACATGCCCCGACGGAGGAGAAGGATGACGATAGCAAGGATGACTTCTATGATCTCCTAGAAAGAACATACGATCGATGCCCCAGCTATGACACCAAGATCGTTCTAGGAGATTTCAACGCACAGCTGGGCAAGGAAGAAATCTTTGCTAGAGTCATCGGAAAACACAGCCTGCACGACAACACATCCGGAAACGGACTCAGGCTGGTAGATTTCGCCTCGGGACGTAACCTCTCTGTGATGAGCACGCGGTTGCCACACCTCAACATCCATAAGGGGACCTGGCGGTCTCCTGATCAATCAACCGTCAACCAGATTGATCACGTTGCGATCGACGTCAGACACTCCTCCAATATTCTCGATGTCCGAACGTTCCGAGGAGCCAACATCGACTCGGACCATTTCCTTGTTGTAGCCAAGGTAAGGATGAGGATATCGAGAGAAGTACGGAGTCGAGAAAGAACACTACGGTTTGACGTCGGAAAGCTACAATCGCAATCGACCGCTAGGAACTTTGCCGACCGAGTCTCCCTGAAACTCTCTGAAAGTTCGACGCTGCCTGCACATTCAATAGAAGAAGAATGGAAACGTTGTCAAAAAGCCATCAAAGAAGCTGCCACTGATGTGCTGGGTTTCACGACACCACCCAGAAGGAACCCATGGTTTGACGACGAGTGCAGGCAGGTACATGCAGCCAAGCAGGAGGCCTACAAGGCAACGCTGCATCGAACAACGAGAGCTGTTCGTGAGCTCTACGAACAGAAGAGAAGGGAAGAGCACCGGCTTCTCAGAAAGAAAAAGAAAGAGCATGAGAAGCGCGCGGTCGTGGAGATGGAGAGGTGTTACGACAGGAAGGAGGTCCGAAAGTTTTACCAAAAGGTAAAACAAGTATCAGGAAGATATAGACCTCGGACCGAAGCCTGCAGGGACGAAAATGGACAACTAGTAGTAGAATCGCAGTCGATGCTGAGAATTTGGAAAAATCATTTCTGTAGACTGTTAAACGGCGATGACGACACAAATTCCGCTGTCAGGCAGAATGTTTCACTCAATTTGGACGATGATGAACACGAATTCCGTCCCCCCGACTTAGACGAAGTTAAGATAGCGATATCTAGACTGAAGTCGAACAAAGCTGCTGGAGCGGACGGATTGTCCGCGGAATTGTTTAAGGCAGCTGGAGATGACCTGGTTGGGCGCATGCACCAGCTCATCTGTAAGATATGGTCGGAGGAAAGCATGCCCGATGAGTGGAATCTCAGCGTCGTTTGTCCGGTCCACAAGAAAGGAGACCCCTTTGACTGCGCCAACTATAGAGGGATCAGCCTCCTTAACATCGCTTATAAAATACTCTCTGCCGTTCTGTGTGAACGCCTGAAACCCTTTGTCAACAACCTGATAGGTCCTTATCAGTGCGGTTTCAGGCCAGGAAAGTCCACAATAGACCAAATATTTACACTCCGGCAGATCCTGGAAAAGACTCAAGAGATGCAGATCGACACCCACCACCTATTTGTCGATTTCAAGGCCGCATATGACAGCGTGCATAGAGACGAGCTATACAGCGCCATGTCTAGTTTTGACATTCCTGCCAAACTCGTCAGGCTGTGCAGGATGACGATGGAGAACTCTCGCTGCTCCATCAAGGTCGGTAACGAACTCACCGAGACCTTCAATGTCAAAAAAGGTTTTAGGCAAGGCGACACGCTGTCATGTGACTTCTTTAACATCATACTTGAGAAGATCATGCGAAACTCTAACGTCAACACCCGAGGCACGATCTTCCAAAAGTCCGTTCAACTGCTTGCATACGCGGACGACATTGACGTGATTGGACGAACACAGCGAGCCGTCAATGAGGCGTTTGCTGGCATTGAAGCGGAAGCGGCTAAAATGGGTCTAGCGGTAAACCAGGGCAAAACAAAGTACATGCTGTCATCACGAAAGGACGCACAACACCGACGTCTCGCACAGAGCGTCATATTGGGCAGCAGAAACTTTGAGGTAGTCAAGGACTTCGTCTACCTAGGCTCCGGAGTAAATAGGGACAACAACACCAGTACCGAGATCAAGCGCAGAATTACTCTTGCCAATCGCTGTTTCTTTGGGCTCAAGAGGCAATTGAGTAACAGAGCCATCTCTCGAAACACCAAATTGAGCTTGTATAAAACCCTGATCATCCCAGTCCTGCTCTATGGCGCAGAGACATGGACGCTATTGAAAGCGGATGAAGAAGCTCTTGGTTGTTTTGAGAGAAAAGTTCTGCGTACGATCTTTGGTCCTGTTTGCGTTGATGGCGTTTGGAGGAGAAGGTTCAACCACGAACTGTACGGGCTGTACAGCGGCATGCACCTAGTTAAGCGTCTTCGGATCCAACGCTTAAGATGGCTAGGTCATGTAGAGCGGATGGACACCACAGCTCCGGCCCGAAGAGTCTTCGACACCGAGCCATTGGGACAGCGCAACAGAGGACGTCCTCGCACTAGATGGCGCACACAAGTGGAAAAGGACCTCAACCTACTTGGTGTGCGCAACTGGAGGCAGCTGGCGAAAGATCGTGCTGGCTGGAGAGGCATGTTGGTTGAGGCCCAGGTCCACCCCGGACTGTAGCGCCAACGAAGAAGAGAACCAACTTGTTGCGGATGTACGTGATTCGTTTGATTCAACAAAACCTGAAATTCTTCAATACGAAAAAACAAGAGATTGGGGGTACGATGACATCTGTGCATTTATGACCATAAATTAAAACTCTAAAAATTGCTTAGTAGTTTCTAACATTGAAAATACCTATAAATTCGGTCAAAGCCCATCCATATAAACTGCGAACTGCGATTGCGAACTTTCGATAACTACCCTTTTCCGGAAAATATAAACAAAAAGTTATATTTCTTGGTATGAAAAAAGATGGGAACTGAATTATCGAGTTTTTTCATCGACAAAAATCTCAACAGAAGTTAGTTTCACTGTCCTAAATAATGATTTAAAAGTTTTTCACTGTCAATCATTTATTCTCTTTGTGAAGAGAAAGAGGCAAACGCAATCCACAACAACCACCACGACCAACAAATTGGTAGTGAAATGTGAGTTTGAGCCAGTAGTTCTGTAGTTCTTGGCGAATGAGAAAACTCCATTTGAATGAAAAGTCAGAGTTTGCGAAGTTTGCAATTTGTAGTGATCCTAGCCTTTATTTTAAAAATCTGTCATTTTTTCCTACGGGTGCATTTTTGATCTTAAAATACCTATGTAGATATAGAGACTCTTCCCTACAGTTACCATCACTGAAATTCCGATCCGAAAATGTTCCTAGTTCTTGAAAAACGTTTCTGCTGTCAAAGGAGCATTGGCTACTCAGTTTTATTTTCATCTGACAGCGATACCAACAATACAATGTATAGTTGTTTCTAAAAAAAGAAACTTGGATAAAAAAAAGTTATTTACATGCTCATTAGTGCAGGTCGTTGTTATCACTTCTTACATATTTACCCTCAGTGTTGTTCGTATTTAAGTTGCTTGTTAAGCGATTGATTTACATGTGCAAATGAGTCGGCTCAATCAGTTAACGTGTCTGTAGGCTTCTCGTAAGAACCACACTCATTTGGAATCGTTTAGATTGTTCACATCAACTTATTTACTCACATGACAGGCATGATGACAACTATTAGCTTTAATTTACTGGCTTGACTTAAAGGTCCGTATTAGATATACGCCCTATACGTTGATCAAGATATCGCTCAGTGTGCAGTTGACTTATTTTCTAAAGTCGATTTCAAACGAAACCAATGTACACTTCGCAGATCTTTTAAATCAGCCACGGTCGCGTTGAATTCCTCCGACCTAAAACAAAATGTTGGCAACAATGGAAAAATAATAATGTGGCAGCTTATAGTTTAGGGTTGGCAAAAATGAATTCATAATGTGTCGCTGTTTAGTCCGGATTTTTATATAGACTTTCTTGAAGATGAGTTTGGATAAGCAGTCTTTCAATCTCCTTAGACTCAGCAGACCCGTCGGTGTCATAACCGGATAATGTGCAATTGATACTTATTCTCGCAGGATGGGTGTCCCATATAATCACCCCTGTTCTCTAAGTCGTGTCACCCTCAAATGTGTCAACACTGACAGTTTTGTATGCATTCATTTGTCACAGTGACATATTTTGGGTAACAGATCTCAGAGAATGCATTTAAATGATTTCTGCAGAAGCTACTTGGATGGATAGGAGGTAGAAACAACAAATCATTTACTCTGCTCGTGTGGCGCTGCGATAAGCTGTTCGCGCTTACATTTAGCAGCCTTCTATTTCTATTGTCTCAACGAACTAATTAACGCCGGCATAGGTCACCCCAATAAATTTAATGCAAGCTCAAACTGGTTCTAGTCACCCCGCTTGATATCATAGTTGTCCAACATTGGTCTGAGTGTGACTGTCTTCTGCAGTCAGCCACTGTTACCTAACCTTACAAGTAGACTGGCGCTCGATATTGCGACATGATTGCTGTATTTTCCGTAAATATTGAGCCACTGAAGTTTAATTTGTTGACACTGATCTAATATCTTTGTTTTTACTGCTAATAAAGTGCATGGAAGATGGCGGAATTGGAACACTATTTACCAAGAAAAGAAAGAAAGGAAGAAGAAATATCGGTAACCAAAGTGTTGCCCTGCCTGTGCATACCTTACAACGAATACTTGAAGGAGAGGAAATCTAGTAGTCTATATCATGTCCAATATAGATGACAAGCGAACCTTGAAAATTATACACTAATCTTAGTGAGCCCACCAACTCGCTATACTGCTCTATGACAAGCCTGTGAGAATATTAGGCCATTTATAGCGATCAGTTCCAACAAGCAACCCAAAGAGGAACAAAGAAAAATAAACTCCCACACCAGCAATTCTTTGAGTGAACCCCTAAAACCCTACACCCTACCCAAAATGTCTTTCAATCAACCTTGCAAGTATTTCACGCTCTGAGACATGACGATCATTTTCCGTGTTCCATAGCACAATCGAACGGAATCTTGCCCCCATAAAGTCTCCTCATCAGTGTCACATTACACTGTCACACACTCACCATATGCAGCACTCGTGACACAACTACTTTGCAATTAATGGCAAATTAAGTATCTGAATGCAATACCGCATTTCCTTATACGATACCCAGCGGCAGTGCACTCAATCAAGTCGCACACATAAGCCGATACAAACGCGTCTATCTTTGAGCTAAGATCGTGAATCCAGCTGACAGTCATCGGGGTCTGCTCGATGTGGCACAATGGCGGCTACAAATTGCTATCAATTTGTAAAATTCCCCCCGTTCTGTGGGGTGTGCAGCAACAAGGCAGCAACAGCACTACGCCATCAATTAGTGAAATCGAATTCGCATCGAACCTCATAGTACAAAGGCTCGTCTCTACGAGAGACCGACTATATGTGTAGATGACGAGTGCCGCAGTTAGACAAATGTATCCATGTGAAACCTGTTGCCCAGAGACAGTAGCAGACGGGTGTGGAAACGTGCAAACGCATAACACAGCTCAATACGTTGTAATTAATCATCTTACATCTGACAGATACTACATGAATTCATGTAAGCGGATGAAGAACATGCACGAAAATTGAATGTATTGCTGTTCGGTGTGAATATTTTGATCAGTAAAATGTGTTTCCATTAATTTGAATCAGAGTCAGTGGGTTAGCTCGTTTGTCTGCGTCGAATTTAGCACAGAAACGCCGCCACTATGGCTATGGCAAGTGCTGAAGACTGCTGAGCGGGTGAAAATGAGTTTGTTACACAATTTTTTTTTTCGATTTCAATTAATTCGCAATCTATTGGATGGATTTGTATCTTTTGTAGCCAATCAATTTAAATTGAACGCGGATGGACATTCGAAATGAGATGCACATGACGATTGGGTCATGTGGTAGCCTAAAGGGCTTATGTCTATGGGACTTATTCTGTTTCGATTCACATGAAATCAATTTATTTGACATGGGTAAGAAGTGAGAACTACTTGGTATTAAGGGAATATATTCCAGCGGTTGTAAACTACGTACATGCTGCTGATAAATGCATTAAGAAACAAGGCATTTGAGAAATGCAAACCTAAAAATTTTGAGCTCTTGGAGCGATCAACTGCCATGCACCTGTTCAACATTGGCGCCTCTCTCCTCTCATATGCAATTGTCCTTGCTACTATAATAATAATAATATGGGTGGCGCTACAGCCCGTAGAAGGACAGAGCCTAGCTTCTCAGCAACCACTCGTGTTGTGCGTGCTATTGTTCTTTCATGAGTGGAAGGGACCTACAGTTTAATGCCGAATCGGAACGACTTTGTTTGAGAAGCTTTTTCTAGACAGGAAATACTCCTTGAGCATTGTCAGTGACTCGAAAGAGGTGGGTTCGTGAAAATTGTTTTCGTCGCACAGAGCAGGAATCGAACCTACGACGTGAGGTTGGGGTCGACGCACATACCCACAACGCCACAGGCCACCAGTGTGCTTGCTACTACGTCCGTAAAAATTTCAAATTAGTTTTCCTTAAACTTCTCAGTCATTCTTTTGACATTGCATTTAATCAACAAAAGAAACCATTTTTTTCCAGGAATGCACTCTCTTATGCACAAATTGCTTGGCGAAGACCAGTCTTTTCCCTTCGAACTGGATCGGTGTCGTCCATGTGCTCTACATGGCCTACCCTTCTAAGTCATTGGAGTAGTAGACAACTGGTTAGGCCCCTGTCGTTGTACGATCACAAGGCGAGACTTAAGCTTCTTCCTGAAAGGCCCATCATTTCAAGCAGAACCGTAGATTGAATGCAGAACTTTTATGTCGAAATGTGCAGGAGATATCTTCATCGGCTGTGGAGATGCATAGGTCATGTCTCTTCGCCATAGTAGCTCTCTGTGATGATCAAAGTACTGTATGAAGGCAGCTAAATCCGATGGCGAACAATACTCAGTTGAAGCCATTGAAGCTACAGATATTCGCGCAAGTTATTCGTACTGTTATAGACAAATAAAGATAAACATATTCCACTTCATACAACGCAAATGATCAGAATTCTCTTTTGTGTCAACTCAGGGCGACCTCCCCGTTTTCATGAGGTTCTGTTTTTTCCTTATAAATTCGTTCATAAGCAAATACCAAAGTCTTATCTTTGTGTGTCTATGGCACTGTTTACTTAGCAGCCAAGGTTTCAAAAAATATTCGCCACAGCTCCCATGCGCTAATAGGCTAACTAAGTTCTTAACCCTCGATATTCTGCTATATCGGAGTGGGGTCTCCTGACTTCTGAATCGGGCAAACAATACATAGACTCAACTCGCCGGGCACTCTTCAGCAATATCGATAAGGAAGGGTTTAATACAGCCAGATCACTTTAAAAAACTTAATTACATTAACTCTTTCTGACTTTGGTTTTTAAAGTACAATCATTTGATGTCGAACGTACATATGTACCATATGTGCTCTCTTTTTCTTGATGCACTCTGGTTGGAAAAGGATACAATTATGTTCTAGGTAGTACCCTTTCTCTCTCGAAGTGCCGCAGTTATTTTGGGTAGATTTGGGTTTGGCTTCTTCAGTAACGTGCGTGACAGTGCCTGATACTGCTCTCTTAAGGGAAGGGTTGACCTTAAGATTTATTCCTGCGACGTTTGATAAATTGTTTTGCTTGACTATATTGTGTATATTTTACTTTGATGCGTAGACCATTCGTGACCTTTGACCAACATAGAGTTTAATAGGATCATTCCGGAATAACAGAAGACAAAGAGGAAAGAAGTAGATGTATCCACGGAATAACATCTTCATTTAATCGATTAAAGCGAAAATTGATTTTACGACTCCATCATAGCTTACATAAAACCCGCTGCGTTCTTAATCGTATCGATTTGAAAGTCTGCCTAAAAGTTGTAAGATACGTTATAGAAAAAACGTGCAATGATTAAATGGCCCAATATAACTGATAGCCAGAACAGTACAGTAAAACACGCGGGCTAAAGTTGTGGCTTGGGCATGCCCATCTTATCCTGGAGTGGACCCATATTATTAATTGCTGCCATTATGAATCAACATGTTTGTCTTAAAGTTGTGTATGAAGTGATGTTGTCGAAATAAAGACGCATTCTAAAAGGACTAGTCAATACATTGGTAATCGAGCAATAAGTTTGAAAATATCATGGATATGACATTCGATGCATGCCTATGTATGTAGGACGTTCACGTGATCAAATGCAAGTTGAGCCTATTATTATTCCGAATGGTATGCAATGCAAACAGCAGTATTTACGATTTTCTTATGAGCTGTTGTTTCCAAATTCAATCCAATCCATCCGAAAATAATTGAAAAATCTAAATCATGCCTTATAAACTGCGTCACAATAATTTAACAAAAAAAAACCATAAAGTTACCTTTGAAATGCTATTTACGCAAACGAAAATCGATTTATACGATTATACATGTCAGAAACACAATTGAGCATCTCATCAACAAATGGCAGTAGAAATCCGTGAAAATATCCACCATCACCACCCCTAGTCAGTAAATTAATTTATTCAACATCGGCGTAATCAGGTTGTTCAAATAAAAATCAATATCTTCATTGGAACAGTGACCTCACACCTTGAAAATTCGTTTAGTTTATGCGAGCAAAACAAAACAATTTGTCATCAGTTTGATGCGAATTTATTTGACATTTTGACGGAGTCTTGTGTCAAAAAATTACTACTACTCTGATAATAGTAGAGTTATTTATTGGAATAAATAATAATAAGACGGAACTCCAGCGCGCACTCGATAGGTTTGTGACTGTATGTGCAGATGCGGGAATGAAGGTTGATGTTGAAGAATCAGAGGTTTTTCTAGTGCGTGCTTTGATTCCGCGACCCCTTTAGTGGATCATGTGGGTCGGAAAATGATGAAGTGGCAGTGTCGTGTCGGGTATTTGGATCGACTCTTACGCACTAGAACCTTGGTGTCTAAGTGCCTAGCCTTACATCACCTCGGCGAAGCTTGCCAATGCAACTAATTTTTCGCTTACACCATGGTTCTGGCGGTCATGGTGTCATATTGCTGTAGTGACATTTGTCAAGTAAACAGAATATGAATGGGTGTGCGAAAATCGCAAACTACTCTACTTTGAACATTTCTATATTTGAATATTCAATCGATTTCAAGCTCTCAGCTAGGGTTGAGAGTTGCTATTACAAGTGGCTAAAAAACGCATAAATGAACAAAATGGTCTTCCCTATTGGGCATCAGAATATACAGCATTCTGAAGAAATGCTAATTGATAACCGTCGGTCTCAATAAAAAATTATGTTAAAAGTCAAGGTGTGTCATTCGATCGGCGAATTTGATAAACGCTACAACATATGCGTTGCACCGTCCGGTTAAGGGGCCAATGCACCAACGCAACCAAATTGGACAAGACCATCGCCTATTTTTTTAATCAGATGCTAGGAAAGAATCATTTTCTCAAATAAGACTAGTCACACTGATGAAATGAAGAAAGAAATAAAATAAATAAATTGTTGGGTTGCGTAGACGATGTCAATATCGACCAGATCATAGGACACCAGGCACGTAAATGTAAGCCATGGCGTAGGAACAGGTGTCTGTCAAGAAAACACTTGTCAAACTTTGCGTTCAACTTAGGCATCAAAATGTGTGTCCTTTCAACTTTTGAGACTATGATCACACACAAACGGGCAATGTGAATATTTACAATGACTCTTCTAAAACTAAAATGATTCAAATTATCTAGTATTAATCCAAACAAGAAAAGCTTCTTAAAGTGAACAGCCGCACAAGTACCATCCTATACCAGTAACCTTCTCCTATATAATCTGCCTGATATAATAACCGTCCCACCATTGAAGCAATCAAACAAATATCTTCTTCAAAACACTGTTTTCATTTGTCTAATCAACAAAAATCCCACTGAACAGAAGCAATCCAAACGTACACCGCAGACTTGTCCAGATAAAACTGTCAAACACAACCACGACCTTTCGCAAATCGTGACATCAGCTATGCTCGCCCACAGCCTCCTTATATCTCAATGTGTGTCAACTAATTGACACAACCCACTATGCTCACGAGTGCAAATGCTGGCCGCACACCACTCAGTCGCTTGATTAACATTTTCACCCATCGACCGACAATTACTCGGCCTCCCATAGATGGCAACAGAACATAATTCAAAAAAGCAAGTGACAACTGTCACACACTATCGCAATTAATTACACAAATTCGCCTCAAAACACTTGCAGATACAGAAAATCAGCAAACAAGTATTCTCGGGAGAATCGAATCTTACTCAGCGCACAGCTGGCACACATATGTAGTTGTTGGCACGCTTGAGGTACCACAGTGCCATGGTGCCACATTTCAACGGCTCGTATCGCGTCTAAGTGCCCAGTCACTGTCAAACTAGCGACAGCGTGCAATGGTGTAATCGCAGCCAACAACCACACTCGCATGAGCGACAAACTATCACCCAACTCACGTGCCGCGTTCGACACATTCCCTAAATGTCCAACATCACGGCATAATGACAGCGACTTTGTCTTGTCTCTGTTAGTTTTGCCTTTACTTTTTTCGAATTTAATTAAGTGACACTAATGCTGGCTGCGGCTACCAGGCAGTGTAATGACCTCAAATTACGATGGAATAATAATGCGGGACATGTGAGGTAACCCTGAGGCACATGATGATTTTGTAGAGTAAACCGTGCCTGGACTTATTTGGATATTTGCATGTGCAATGTGCGGTCCGGTAAAAGAAAGACAAATTGGTAGTAAATATAATGAGACTTTTTTGTCATTTAAAAAGCTCTTCGCGACATTTCTTGACAAGTTCACTTTGGAGGCAAATATCTGTTGGGTCTAAACATTGCGATACGTACTAGTCGGCTTAGTCGCTTCATTGATAACATCCGTAAATAAATTTCTAGACGTAGTGCAGCTCCAGTACAGTATCTATTCATGCAATACCACACATTGTACATATGGTATATGTTTGTAATGACAGAAGCGAACTTTACTGATTGTTATGTGTAAATAAATATATATGTGTAAATTTGATTAGGGCGGCACCTGCATTGCAACAATAAAGGGCCAGGCTCACGTGGTGGATAGTGAATTTGATGACAACATTTATTTGTGTACATTTAGTTCGCGCCCAACTCTAGCCAATGTGCTGCTTGCAAGAAAAACCGATACAATGGATCTGCAGCGCTCTATAGTTCACAAACGTACTTAATCTTACTATACGGGGTTGTGATATGGTCAGGCGGACTTTATTCTGGCCGGAAAAGTCGTTGGACTGTCGTAGTAGTTATTTGACACACGTTATATTGTTTTCTTCCATTTCTTTTAAATACACAATTAAAATGTTGATGAACCCCTCAAGATCTTTTTATCTCTAAATGTGACAAGTCCAGTCAACTGACAGTTAAGAACTACCGAATTCTTCATCTCATCATCTTTTGTTCTACAAATGAAAAAATGCCTATTGCTAGGATTTTCTGACTCCACGAAAAAAGTAAATCCCCTCAAAGCACGCTGTGTGAGTTAACAAGTCGAATCAATGCCTCTGTGCACAAAGACGATAATATCAGCCAAAAAGCAAGCAGAGCAAGATTCACGCTTTTGCGAAATATCTTCGCCCTAATACTGGCTTAAACTCTTCACTTGGTATGTCAATTTAACCTGTTTTTTTTTACACAAAACGCTCTCAAATCGCATAATCCACATTAAGTGGAAACTAGCTTTATTTATAATTTTTTTTTTTGATTTTGTTTATAATTTATTAACTTCATTTACATGACTCATCCTCATCCTGTCGTGGTATAGTGGAAAGCCCGAAAAGACATCGAGAGAGATTTTGGTAGGCTACAATAACACAAGGCGTCTACCTATGTCTTAAATGGCACTAGCCACTACATTCAGCAACCACTAATCCAAGGCGTGCATATGAATCACATGAACACTTTTAATAAAAGATCTGCGGAGTCACTAAAAATGCTTATTAATTTACCCAATTGTCGTTTGATAGAGGCGTCATTTGCGTTACTAAAAAATGTTGTTTCTAGTTTCGGTTTCCAGTAAATTGGAGCAACATTAACACTTGTGTATGGTTCTAAGCAGAACGATTATTTTAAAATAAATGTACACAAGCTTCCAAGCTAATTCGTTGCTGCCCGAAGGTGGAGGAAAGCATAAACAGCTGTGATATATTTCTGAAAGCCAGGCGGCACTTAAAGCTCTTTAAAACAACGAAAATGCTATATGGTCTTGGCCCTCGTTAAGTGACTCCTTGAAATTTCTGTACATATCAGTGAGGTTCAAGCCAAGAGCCGAACGAACTGGACATCAGTATAATAATAATATGGGTGGTGATACAGCCCGTAGGGGGCCAGGGCCTAGCTTCTCAGCAACCACTCGTGTTGTGCGTGCTATTGTTCTCTCACGAGTGGAAGGGACCTACAGTTAAATGCCGACTCCGAAAGGCCAAGTTTGAGAAGCTTTTTCTAGACAGGAAATACTCTTTAAGTAAGCATTGTCCGTGACTCGAAAAAGGTGGGGTCGTGAAAATTGTTTTCGTCGCACAGAGCAGGAATCGAACCTACGACGTCGAGTTTGAGTCGACGCAAGTACCCACAACGCCACGGGCCACCACTGGACATCATTACATCAGTGTTTTAAAGACGCTTTGCATATAAGTTATAACCTTGTGATTCGACGTTCACAAAAGTTACATTATTAACCATCTCTGTCGAACAACCAAAATTCTATAGCTATCCGTATTATGCACACCCCAAATTCAATGTGTCGTATACTTATAAGTATGTCACATTAGTTGATTTAGACACAGTGGCTTTCCATTCCATTCAGGCAGTTAGATTCCAAAAGTAAGGCGTTATTTCAGATTAATCTTCCAATGTTCATGTTCAAGTTGAGATCAAAATAATATTCCACGAGTTCTCTTTAAATTTAATTCATGCAAATCCTCTGGAAACCCCCACGAAAGCTTTAACCTTAAATACAAACCGATGACAGTTTGAAAACCAACACATTTAAGTTCAAACTAATTTCATCTTAAACCTCAAATTTCTTCCATCGACAGCAGTCAACATACCTACCTCGAGCTTGTCAGCAAGTTCAAATGGAAACTCCCTTCTCCCACGTTTCCTCACCAACCTTCAACCATAATTCAAACTTTCAAGTCGGATGATGCTCGTCCGGTCAGAAGCGAATTTCAGCTGGTAACTGCTTAAAAATTCAGGCTACTCTCCTCCCCCCTCTTCTTTACAACTTGCCTCGTCACGAGAACAACCCGAGTGGATTTCGTATGTGTGGGATGGGAGGTCAGGGCCGGGCAAGAATTGTTGACGCTTCACTTTTTTTTTCTATTTGCTTTTGAGCTTTGTTTACGTGTTAAGGTCAAACGAGTTTTTGTAAGACGGTCGAATGCCCTGTGTCCGGGGAGCCCGTGCAGGGTGTGTAGGTAGCTTTTCAAATACAAACATTCCTTTGAACACTCATGATCACCGTAAGGAGGTGTTTTTTTTGTGATGCCTTGATTTTTAATGAACCAAACGCTTGACGATATTGATAAATTAGCAGATAAGGGAATTTTTGATGTTCTTGCGAGAGATTATAGGTGTTTAAACAGGGGAGCAGTTACTGTACAGTGAGGGGTTAATAAGGGATTTCTTCATAAAAAATACAAATAAAAACACTAGCTGTTGCCTTGATATAATTTGATGACATTCATTTATGGTGTAAATAAAGCAGTATGTGATCTGTGACCTTGGAAGTAAATTGTGATGAACAGTTAATAAGGAACCTGGTAAAGCGATTTGAATTTATGAAACGAATGCCTATGCAGAAAGCTACTAATGAAACTACTGTTTGGGTTTGTTTAAAGCATGCATTGACGAGTGGCATCTCAAAATCTTTTTTTTCACAAGAAATTAGGCTTATTGAACTATCTAGCTATAGGTCACCTTAACATCGCTTTTAGGATCCTCTCTGCGGTTTTGTGTCCCAGCTTGAAGCCTAATAGCACGATAGCTCCTTGTAAGTATTGCTACACGAGACCAGTGCAATAGACCTGCGAGACACATTTAAGAAAGAAATTACCTAAGAGTAGAGATCAAAACTGATCACTTATTCTTCGTTTTCAATGCTGCATATGGGATTGATACAGCACTATATCTAAAGGGTGATTTTTTAAAAGCTATAGGAAAGCTTTTCGAAAAATACTCATAAAATTCAGAAAAATGTATGAAATCTTTATTTAAATCGATAGTACGGTCGATATAATTTAATGTTTAAAGATTATTTCATGCAAATGTTAGCTTTGACTGGTCCATCCGCTTAGTCCAATTTTGGCATACTCTTTCCAACTTTTCGTCCGGTATCTTACGAATAAATGCTTCAATGTTGTCTGTATAGACATGAGCTTTATCATAGACCCACAAAAAATAGTCTACAGGCGTTAAATCGCACGATCTAGGCAGCCAATTGACCGGTCCCGAACTTGAAATAAAATGTTCACCGAACTCGCCTCTCAATAAGTCCATTGTTGCGCGTGCTGTGTGGCATCTGGCACCGTATTGTTGAAACCACAAAGAAAGAACAGGTGGATATCATCTCACGGTAGCGCTCACCATTCACAGTTACGTTACGATTCGCATCATCTTTGAAGAAGTACGGTCTAATGATGCCACCAGCCCATAAATCGCACCAAACTGTGATTTTTTTCTGAATATATTGGTTGCTCTTGCAATGCTTCTGGCTCACTCCAAAATCGACAATTCTGCTTATTTACGTACCCATAAAATGGAAGAAGCGCGCGATGATTTTTCTTAACAAAACACGCATTTTGATAATAAAATTCAATAATTTGCAAGCGTTGTTCGTTTGTAAGACGATTCATGGTCAAAATATAGACCAAACTGAAGATGTTTGACAGTGAAAAAGATAACTAAAAAATCACCCTTTATATCACTAACATTGCTCCACGCGTCAGGTTGAGCCGAAGACGGTAGAGAATTCTTATGGATTCATCAAGGTCGGAAAGAAACTCCAAGAGATCTTTATTGTCAAACAAGATGTTGGGCAAGGAGACTTTTTCAACTTCCTTGTGAGACATAACATTGGTCTCTTTACTGTAATCACAGTTTCCAAAGGGCTGTTCACAAAATTAAATCAGTAGTTTTAGTCATGAACCCCTACAACAGCCTGACACATAGTATGAAAGATCTACTGGTTTCTAATCCACCTTTTCACTGATGATAGCATTCATTTCAAAACTTTTGCAACATAATTGATTTGGGTGGAAATTGTGGCAAGGAATTGATTGACATCTTTAAGACACACCTTGCAAGTCGTGATGATGGTTACATTCACAACATGAAGCATAGCCTGTTCCTTGATCGTATTGTTCAAAATATTATCCAAATTTGATATCCATAGTTGAATGCTGGATAACCCTGCGCTGGAGTTCCGTCTGGGATGATGTAAGGGATAATCCGAGATGATCTTAGGATAATCTTACATCTGCTAAAAGAATATGATTACCTTCAGTTGTCCCAATAAGAAACATTCCTCGACATGGCAACATCCAATTCATATTTACAATACAAAGGAGTGGTGAGTTGTCCATTTTAGTTCACTCCAAAGAGTGTTCAGTTTAGCTCAAAGAATTTTATTGAATTTGTTCATTTAATTTAATGAATAGTCCGAGTCTGAGAAATTGAAGCTTTCGGATGGCTAACAGTCCTGGGCACGCGTCTCACATCAACGATGACTTGATCACCTTCTCGAAACAGCAGCGTTGGTGTCCATGCGCTCGATTTGGCCGAGCCAGGTTGCGTCTTGTCCTCCATTCACCTTCCTCGCAGACGGGGCCAAATATCCGACGTAGCATTTTTCTTTCGAACGCATCAACAATCAGCTCTGCGTTTTCTTTTATCGTCGAGCTTTCAGCTCTATAAAGCAGGACTCGCAAAATAAGAGTCTTGTAGAGCTTCATTTTGGATCCTTCAGACCGAAGTAACATCGGTTGCCAAAGGTGGTTCTACTACTAACGTTTAAACAGAAAAAGTAAACATTTTTCGAATTCCTGCTTATATACACTACCGTCAATGCAGCGATATTTGCTTGTGCCTGGGTAGTTAAACAACTACATGCACACACACTGATGTCCCCATACAGACAGACCAAAGCACACAATTTTGTTCACTTTAGTTCCATTTATGCCCGAATTTGTTAAACTACTGAACTAATTGAACTTAAATAAAATGACATTGTGAACCAGTTCTCTTATAGTTCTTTTTTGAACTACTGCGTTATTGAACTACAGAATTCTAGTCACACGCCATCCTATATTCCATCGTAGCTCTTGAACGCGGTTCTAACATCTAAGCGTACACTTTCCTGTCAGGTCTTAAAAGATACATATATGCCCCAAAATTCGAAGCAGTCTCTTCTGATCCACCTTTTGGGAAGAGGCACAATTACTCCAAAAATATTTTTTTCGACCAAAATCTTTTTCGCTTCGCAAACTGATAATAGATGGTGGCCATTCGTAGCATGACACATTTTTTTCTAAAATTGAGAGATAATTTGTTGTTTAATTTTAAGGTCGTCAACGACAGTGAATGTGAATGTGACACCGTTCAAATGCTTAGCACACATGTAGATCCGATAAAATGGCATATAAACACTTTTTCTCAATGTCAGTAAAAACAATCGTATGGATTGCGTTTCATTGACACACGATTTCTTGACAGGTTTGCTAGCTTCTCTTCTCTACATTAAATTCGCCTCCAGAACTATCGCCTTAATTCGATAAATCATTTCATCCTCATCTTTTTCGACTCGACATTGAATATGTGTTCGCACATGTGAATATTTGTGAACATCACAAGAGACCTCTTCGACTATTGCGACGATCAAGGACGCATCCTCTCCATTCAATTGTAACGTAATTGCTATGAGTCCCTCATATATCCACGGGATACACAACGTTTTATTTCCAAGAAACTAAATTCAATTGAATTGCCTCGAAAGGCAGCACATCACGTGAACGGGATGAAGACAAGCGACCCCCATTCACTTGGAACATCTGCAAACGTTCCGCATACACCAAGAGAGAGGGATATATGAAAATAAAAATTGAAAAGCAATAACAGCAAATTAACCCTTACAAGTAGTAAATACCGCACAACCCTTGCGCCATTATGGAAGATGAGTAGCGGGCGACACCGGCAATTACTGCGACCGATACAACAATTATTGTCAATTAAATATCATTTGCCTTTGACTGGTGCATTGCTGCTTCGGTTGCGTCTAATCCAGTGCATTGCTTGCGACATTTGGTATGCGACACCATATGAGGGTTAGCTGTCATATGGGCGTGCCGTGGATGAACGACTAGGGGGTTGTTCGTTTGTACCTAGACACGTAATGGCTGACGGGCTGTGGTGAAAGGAATGCAGCTAATCTTGCATGGGTGATATGTTATTTGCATTCTTAAGTAAGGGCGAATACAGTGTGGCAATTCACTCTTACTTAACACATCAAGTTTTACTTTTCTAGTGCAACTTTAAACAGAATATTTTATGGAATAAAATTTAGTGTACTTTACTTCACTGAAATGGACAAGTTATCCTCAAAACTGCGAAACAAATTAAAACAAGTCTATTTTCGATGGAATGTCACACAAATTTCGCCACCTTTAATCAAAACTTCGTTTTCTCGATGTAATTGCGTTTCGACAATGGATTTATTTTAAGTCTATCGACACGAACCATGATTTTCAAAGTAAATTTTAAAAATGTGTTTGCTCCGATGTTAATCTGAACTGACAAACTAATAGCCCTTTTCAGGCATACCTCTGTGATATATCACAACGGTTTGTCACAAGTTGTGAGCCTCACAGCAAATGTCAAAATTGGAATGAACGTCGAATCTTGTAGCGAAAGGAGAAGAAACACATTTGTTGAGCAAAAGCGAAAGAATAAAAGGAAATCCAAAAAAATGGATTATTATTTTTTGATTTTGATAATTCCTGAAGACGGACAGGATAGAGAAAAAATGCAATTGGCTTTACATATTTTATAAATGCAAAGTTATTTTTTCTGCAACGTACAAAAATTCTATGGAATTCTCTCTTTGAATTACTCATTTGAGCACTATTTCACTACATTAAGGTAACTATTATAGTGAGTTTTTTGTTCCCGGTTACAAAACAATTGATCGCTCACAAGAAAACTCATAAGGCGTTAACCACAAGTTCCGTATTACAGAGATTTGTGAGTTGTGACCACAAAACAACCAGAATTGGGACATAGATTACATCGCATCAACCCAGACTTGTGAATTCGGATGTCACAGAAAACAATGCCGCCAGTTTACAGATCTGCCTGCAAAAAAATCATCTTTTAGTTAGCGCCACTTGCTTCCTGAATGTAATGATCTACTTTGTAATTGTCATGTTTGTGTGGCGACTCAGTGTGTAGACACATAGAACGGACACAGTAAATTCTTGCTTAGAGGAACTAGTACAGTCTTAACAATGAAGTCATCGCTGGCCATTACTCTGTTGAAAGAAGCTGCATTTAGTCAAGTATAAAGAGAAGTATGATTCCATTTAACTGGAAAGCTATTTTGCGTAACACTGAACCAAATAACATATACCAAAGTATAAAGAGAAGTAGGATTCCATTTAACTGGAAAGCTATTTTGCGTAACACTGAACCAAATAACATATACCAAAGTCAAATATGTCTAATTTGGAAGATTAATGTGCAGATGGGCAGACTCTAGCAGATTAGATCTACCCTACAATAACTTCGGCGTTAGCTGTAGGGATAAGAAGTAGAGAAGTGGAAACTATTGTACACCTTATCTGCAATTGTAGCGCCCCCTACTCCCGAAGGAGAGGGCTTACTTTATTTATGCTCTATCTATAACATGAATTGATTTATGGATTAGGATAGACTAGATTCGGATGGTAAGACAACGGTCTAAGAGCAACTGCTGCCTTCTACCAGTAAGCCACTCTAACATCAACCAACTTAAAAATACTAAAAATAAATCTGAATAGTTCATATTCAAAAACCTCTTACAATCATTAGTCAATGGAACAGTGTGACAGCACAACAAAAGCTATCAGAACTTGGTTATTGTCAATACAAAATGTTGCTTAGAAAATTAGCGAGAGGGCTCCGTACCTTCAAAAATTACTCCTGCTAGACTTACCACTGTACCAACAAGGATCATTTTGAACGTGTGTGAATTTCTTCTTTTGCTTTGATCCTGCGAGCTGTTGAGAATAGGCCAACGTGCAGTCTACGCGGCTTAGTTACATTAGGCGTTGGATAAGTATTCGCATACTTCGGTATACGTGCTTTGTATTGAATATTCCCCTCCAGCTACTATCAGAACAAACATGATCATAGATTTTCGAAGAGATCAAGAACTTCTAACTCGTGTTAATAGTCAAAATGTAAATGTTTATCCTGTTTAAGCTCTTGCACTTCCAAACCGTCTCCGTCTCAATGCTAACAAAGGCCTCATTGACAGCTCCTTGCTTTCGGATGATGGTAGTTCAGACAACAGCGTATACTAACAGATGAACGGGTTGCAAGAAAGAACATGCGTCTAAAATTTTCCTATGAGTCTTGGACGGTCTACTCAGTATTCAAGAATGATTTTCAAGATGTCTCACAATAGTGTGTCTAGTATCACGTACAGTTTTTAAGATTTATATCTGCATGAAATGTGAAGTTGTCTGGCTTAAAGTAACATGGATCTGCCATATGATACTAGCACCCGTATTCCGGCAAACCTCTGCGATGTGTCACAACTTACTCACACGAGCTTGGGGTGTCACAAATTGTTGTGTTTTTGTACTCTGAGCAAAACCTCACAGCTTGTTGAACATCACAGCAAATGTGAAACTTGTGATGGACATCGGACAAGGAAAAGTTAACACATTTGTTGAGCAAAGAGACGTAATTTTAAAAGATGGAGGACAAATTAAAAAACCAACTAAAGACAGAACCAATATGAACCAAATGTAATACATTCTATTTTCTGCGACGCAAAAAAAATCTGAGGAATTTGTGAGAAATTCTCTCTTCGCATTGGAATTTCAATGTGTGTTTACGCTCTTGTAAGCGCAAACATAAGCGCGATTGCATGGTGCCTATTCTTGTGCGATTTTTGACAAAATATCAAATAGATGAAACCTTACAAGGTAGGCATCATAGACAGTTGTAAATCTTAACCACATCGCAACCAGAATAAGGCTGCAAGATTCCACTCCTGGTCTTGAATTGCACTTCCCCTATCACAATTCATTGTTTCACCAAAAGGACCAACTGAAGACAATTACAACTAAAAATAAATACTGTCAAATGTGAAAGTAGAGAATTAAGGTAATTGTAAAAGATATTTATATTGATATGAACGTATTTTCCTAAAAGACGTTGTTGGACTTCTGTTAAGTCTTTACAAAGTTCTTCGTTATAGGAATCTTACTCCTTATATGCAATCACTACCTAAGTGTGCTACTCCTACTCGATTGTACATCTTCGTCAAGGAATTCAAAATATTTCCTTCGACCGAGGTTTGATTTCATTCGCTAGCTCCACGAACTGAGGATACCAAAATTTTACGAAAAGTTATACCAATCAGAATCAGAAGGCTCTTCCACATCTACTGAAACCAAAAGCAAGCCTCCCTAACCGTAGAACTTTTACTTCATTTTTCAGATCTTTCAGATTAGTGTCCTTAGCCAACGCCTAGCAAGTGCCTTAAACACACGCAACGGACAAAAAACGGAGAAACAATCAATACCACCCATACCGCCAAATGCTGCATTAGAGTCAGTCAAAGCAAGGGAAAACAACATCAATGTCTTTCAAAAGAAAATATTATCGTGCAGTGTAAAGTGTGTTCGAATATTTAGAATTTTCGTTTTGTTTTCGATTTGGTCTGAAACTCAAATGTGATTATTGCGAGTACAAAAATAGATTAAGATCCGCGAACCAAAATCAACACAAGTTTCAGTGTGCATCTGTCAGAAAGTCAGCAATAGCTTTTCAATCATCACGACGTTAAACAAAAACGTCGCTTAAATGGCAACGAATTGTGAACTTATGGATTCCCTCAAACATGAGAAATTCAGCCCTCCGGAGGCGGCGACGGAGGCAATGGAGTCAGAGGATAGCGCGACCATCATCCACGCCCCTCACGAGATTATCATGGCGCAGAACTCAGCGGACGGAAGGCCAGTGCCAGTTGTTCTTGCCGACGATGTATTCGAGAAAGTGTTTGAGGAGTCCATGGCCGACCTGGAACAAGACGGCTACGAGTCGGACTCCGAGAGTGGTAACGAGGAGCCGTCCACCAGTGAGAGTTGTAGTCGCCCGGTATTTTTCTCGCACTATCGGCACAGCGATTCCATCGAGTGCGGTAGCAGCAGTGACAGTGACAGTGAAGATCAATCAAATGCACTAGTCGCTGCCACCAATTTCTCCCCGTTCATCATAGCACAGGAGCCGGTGGGCGCCGACGGCTTGCGCCCATTCCTCCTCCCATTCACCGAGAGGCGGCGCCTGTCCCAATGTAAGGAGGAGGACGAAGAGGATGGTATGTCACCGCAACCGAACTCGGAGTTCAAGTTGGACAAGTCATCGTTGCCGACACCGCCTCCCCCACCACCGATGCCACCAAAAGACGCTGGTGACGCTGAACGGTTCCGTGAGCTCGAACGATTGCGCCAGCAATTCATGCAGAAAATCGACCTTATCGCATCCATAACACCTGGCGTGACGGACAGACGGTCCCCAACACCACCGCCACCGCCTCCACCAGCACCAGCGATCTTACCTCCCGCAGTGATGGCACAACTTCTCCCTCCCAAGGAGGAACCCTTGAAAGTAACGCCAGTCGTCGAGATGGCTCCACCTCTGCTCAAGGAGAAGGAGACGCAGTCTGCCTTCAAGACACCCAGCCCTGAGAAGACCGTCTACAGGGGGAAGTTCACCGTAACCAAAGCCCTGGAAACCCCCGACATACTCCGACTGAAACCCGAAGCGGAGCAGTTGAAGAACGTCGATGCGAAGTCGAACGCGCACACAATTAGTTTTCCTTGCACATCGGGTGGCTATTCTTCAGTGCAGACGCTTTTCGGGCAGCGCAACTCGGGGAAATTTCCGCATTTGGATAGAAAGTTCTTCGACACTTCGCTGGTTGAGGTTCGCTCGCCAGCGGTCAGTACCAGTTCGCTAGAAAACTGTGATAGTAGTTCAATGACATCTGGACGAGGATTCATCAATCATCTGGATGAGGTTTGGATCAGACGACCAGTGTCTCCTGCATCGATTAAGGACGACACAACCACTGCTGCCTCCGAAGAGGATGTAAGTACTCCTAAATAAGCAGCGAATGCTTATATTTTTAACAGAGATGAATCGAAATCTTAGTCTCCTTGGTCGAACTCGACTTGCTCTGCTCCATTTCACAAAAGAACAATGACACTTCTTTAACTTTTACAACAGCTGTTAACTTCCAAAACACGATGGAGTTTGGCACAAAACGTGAATACCGAATCAGGGTCACAGAGCCTTAGCCTTGTGATACAAATTCAAATGTTTCGCTTAATTTATTCCAAGTTCAATGACGATTGTGTTTTAATTTCGCCAAACCGGTTTCAAATTGTATTTTCGTTTCGCAGAAAGCAGATGACATCAGGACGATGACTGCTGTTCAAGAACGAGGTTAGAATATGCGTCACAGTTGTGTTTGAGATTATCTTTAGACCTTTGTAGAAGATTTAGTAGTCGTCTGAAGTGTGAAAAGACTCTCCGTGATAAGATCAAATTACAGAATATGGACGACTTTATAAAGTGGCTATAAAGTGGATACGAGTTTTAATTAACCGTCAGGCTACAAGCCATAATGTCCGATGGATGACAAGTGAAAGTTTACTTTGTTGACATTGTCGTTGCCCAACCGTGTAATTTCTTGGCTAGATTCGATTATGATCTGAAATAATTATATATCCATTTAGTATCACGATTTGTAGTGCGAGCACTCTTTTATCGAAATTTTGCATGATCATTCCGCATCGATACCTGAATATGATTGATGCAGCATTCCTTCAGTAATGCACTGGTTGTCGTGGGCTTATTGACATAGATCATTGACTTCAAATAACCCCATTGAAAAAAAAAATCAAATCTTGTCAAATCACACAATATATAGGACCAATTCAGATCATCGCAACGAGAAACCGGAAAATCTTTTTTGCAGTAATTCATTTTCCTCATAGGCTATATGTCAGGTGAGACCGTTGAAATCATCACATATTGCCCACATCATTATCATCTAATAACGAATGAAAGAACTGTGATAGCAACTGAACAGGCTCAAGCTAAATTGTCTTCAGCGACGTTTCTTATGTGTGTTTTTTTGCGAGCTTATATCGGCATAAATTATAAGTACACAAAAAAACGATCAGCGGCGATTAATAATCGATTAGAAAAAGCACAGAATTCATCAACGCAGCACAGACTCTATTAATGACATTAGTTGTAGTAAGCTGTTAAAATTCGGGAAAAAAAATTCAATTGGGATTGGAAAGCAAAATATGTCTTGTGAAGCCGAATTGCAAGACATATTTTCCATGTTAAGTGCCGATAGTTCCAGTCCCAGTTCTGAGGAATCGGAATAATTATACAGAAACATATTAAATGTGCAAATTTAGAATGCAATGTTTTGTTCTATACCCTTCTAATCATAATACTAGATGCCTTCCATAGTTGCTTGTCCTTTTCGAGGCGCTCGGATTCAAAGTCCGACTAATATAGCTGGTTTGTTGATGTGACCGGATTGCTTCCACATATTGGTACAGTACAGGTCGGAGAGTTCGCGTCTTCACTTCAATCCTCCATTCTCGCAGACAGGACTGTATATTCGACGAGGATTTTAAAGTATTTACATGACTTATTCTTACACATTTACCGGGAAAAGCTTTCTAAAATCGTTTTATTCTCCTTATGCACTCTTCCTAAAGTAACGAATTTGAAATGTTGCATACATATTTTCAATGAAGACAATCCTCTAGTATACCCGCTAGATGTCTGCATGAAAACATTCATTTGCTCTCTAAAAACGAGTATAGTTCAGCGTAGGTACTCTATTCACTCAGTGCATCTCCTTCATGAAAAAAGCTTAACATGATTCCCAAGGTTTAACAATTTTCAGTTACAATTTAAATAAAGTCTAAAAAAGGTCATGGCTCTCTTATTCACCAAAAAAAAATCGGTAGTTTATTCCTTTTTCTTCTTTAAGCTCTGGAATCTCTTCAGACTTGTCAATAATTTTTTTTATTGTCTAGTTGTTCAGTGTGTTATTTGTGACACTTCACTCGTGCTTCGTGACATGTGTCAAATCTAAACATGCACAAGCTAATTTGCCTTAGCAACGTAACTGTCTTATGTGTGTTTTTTTGCCGATCAGCGGCGATTAATAATCGATTAGAAAAAGCACAGACTATATTAATGTATTCATCAACGCAGCACAGACTCTATTAGTAGCCTGTTAAAATTTGGCAAAAAAATTAAATTGGTATTTGAAAGCAAAATATGTCTTGTCTTTGATATTAAATTTGCTGGATGAATCCAACGGATGTCGTGAGAGAAATGAAGACGAATTAGAAAACATTTTTTCCATGTTAAGTGCCAACAGTTATAGTCCTAGTTCTGAGGAATCAGAAATCACAATGACGCAAAGCATATTAAATGTGCAAATGTTGCGGCAATAATCGACACAAACATGCGCATACATTGTAATCCTTTGTTCAATGCCTTTTAAATGCCATTATAAGCAATAGGACTAGATGTCTTCCGCAGTTGTTTGCCCTAGGCACACGGCTTCCAGTCATCAGGACCAAGATGTCTGGGGTCATACTTTCGTACTTGTTTTCCTTTTCGAGGCGCTCGGATTTAAAGTACGACTTATTTGGCTGGAGGTTTGATGTAATCATGTGTGTGGAGGATTGATGTGTCGATTTGATTGCGGCCATATATTGGTACAGTACAGGTTGGAGAGTTCGCGGTTGCGTCTTCACTTCCATCCTCCTTCCTCGCATACAGGACTTTATATTCGACAAGGAATTCAACGTATTTGCAGAAGAAGTGTTGGTATTTTAATTGCAACCTTAACTTATGTCCTGGCCAAAGCCTCCTAAAAGCACAGGTAAATGTCCCATAACCTTCTTCCTGGAGTACCGAAGTCGATCCCGTGAAATGGTTGCACATATATTTTCAGTAGAGACAAATCTTCTGGGATAACCACTAGATGGCTGCACTCTCCATAAACGAGTATAGTACTTCAGTGCAGGTCTTCTATTCATTTGAATGCACTCACAAACAATTAAGAAAATAAAAGAAAATATTCTTACTCTTATGCCAAAACTTAACTAGATTTTCCGAGGTTCAACAATTTCAAAGTAGTAACAAAATTTAAATTACGTCAACAGAAAAAATTCAAATGACTTCAATCTGAAAATCATTAGTTTTTTCTTCTTTCTTCTGTAAGCTCTGGAATCTCATCGCTTGTCTGAAGCTACTGTTTGTGAATCGAGTGGATGATAGTCGTCTAAGAAAAAACTATATTTGATATCCATCAAATCAAAAATACCAGCATCGCAACACGCGAACAGAGGAATATCGGTAGAAACTGCTCTACAATCGGAGGTACGTGTCACTGAACGATCAATACACTTCAAGAAATACACAATGGAAGCCCATTGACATTGAGTGCATTGGGAAGACATGCGGTCGAGAAAGCGCTTGGCATCCATTGCTTACAAAAAAAAAAGCTGAAATCTGCTAATACGTCAAGGTTCCCATTCTCTGGAATCTAGTTCTAATTACTAGTACCTCCAAGGGAGAACGGTGACTGCTTATGTGGCTTTGCAGAATGTACCCTTCACACTTGTCTTCTTCTTCTTTGTGTGGCGCTACAGTCCGGGTGGACCTGGGCCTCAACCAACATGCCTCTCCAACTAGCGCAAGCTATGGGTAGCTGTCTCCAGTTTCTCACACAAAGTTGGATGACGTCCTCCTACACTTGGGTTGCCCGACAGGTTCGGATTCGAAGAATCTTCGGGCCGGAGCTGTGGTGTCCATCCGCTCTACATGACCTAGCCACCGTAGGCGTTGGATCCATAGACGCCTAACTAGGCTCATGTCGCTGTACAGCCCGTACAGTTCGTGTTTGAATCTTCTTCTACAGAGCCAGTCAACACAAACAGGACTTAAGATCGCACGTAGAACTTCTCTCAAAGAGACAAAGGTCATCTTCATCCGCTTTCGATAGCATTACTGGGATGATCAGTGTCTATTATAGAGTCAACTTGGTTCTTCGAGAGAGACCTCTATTACTCAATTGTCTCTTGAGCCCGAAGAAAAAGCATCCTACGCTTGATCTCGGTACTGATGATGTTAGTACAGTTTACTCCGGAGCTGAGGTAAGTGAAGTCCTTGACTACATCGAAGTTATAGCTGCCCAATGTGAATGTCTGTACAAGACGTCGATGTTGTATGTCCTTTTTTGAGGACAGCATATACTGCGTTTTGCCCTCATTCACCGCCAGACCCATTTTAGCCGCTTCCGTCTCAATGTTAGCAAAAGCCTCACTGACGGCTCGCTGAGTTATGCCAATCACGTCCATGTCATCGGCGTATACTAACAATTGCGCGCACTTCTGGAAGATCGTGCCTCTAGTGTTGGCGTGTGAGTTTCGCATGATCTTTTCCAGGACGATGTTGAAGAAATCACATGGCAGCGCGTCACCTTGTCTAAAACCTTTTCTGACATTCAATGTCTCGGTGAGTTCGTTACCGACCTTGATGGAGCAGCGAGAGTTCTCCATCGTCATCCTGCAGAACCTGACGAGTTTGGCAGGAATGTCAAAACTAGACATGGCGTTGTATAGCTCGTCTCTATGCATGCGGTCATATGCGGCCTTGAAATCGACGAACAGATGGTGAGTGTCGATTTGCATTTCTTTTCCAGGATCTGCCGTAGTGTGAAGATTTGGTCTATTGTGGACTTTCCTGGGCTGAAGCCACAGTGATATGGACCTATCAGATTATTAATGAACGTCTTCAGGAGGGTAAACAAAACGGCAGAGAAGATCTTATGAAAGATGTTAAGAAGACTGATCCCTCGATAGTTACAGGTACAAAACAAATTCTTAGGAATATATTTCGAAAGAGTGACTCAAAACTAAGCTCTCCATATGGACTAACATAGCCGTGTTCAACATTAGCATGAAACAATAACTAGCAGGAAATCTACACAAAATCAAAAGTAATTGCTTAAGAAATCATTCCTTATATGGATTCCGAAGAGTGGCCATCGCATAAATACTCATAAAGAGTTCCACATATCGAATGATACACTAGTCATAGACCGTACGGAGCAGCCCTACAAATATCTTGTGCATTGACTTATGCATTATTCTCCTTCAGATGCATGTGGCGTAATTTTCAATCTCACTTCCCCAAACCTGTATTGAGTGACAATCAATAGAAACGTTCCACACAATTATAAGCAGAGGATCTACTATGTAACCACGATCCCTTGGAGCTTTCTATTCTGCATCCCTTCGAAGTGGCTTTAAACAAGGTTTTCTTGATCTTGTTTCTGCATTCTAATTATCGTGCGTCCTTTATTAATGGGCACTTTTTTTTGCAGCACCCTGCAATGTGGATGCATCACAATTGTTGTTATTTTACGGGTTGGGTTTTTCATATCGACACATTCAAGCACTCCCCCTTGACTGGGTCCAATCATCATTAGTTGGGTTAGCACTTCAATTATCAACGCTTGGGACTTGCTTTTTTCACGATAAGGAGAGTGGACTGTTTAGCGTCCAATAAAATTAACATCAGCCACGCTTTGAGGAATTCCTTTTTCAGGTGTAGCCCTTTTTGGGTTTTGGCTTGTCTATGGTTTCATAAATATTTGGTCGCCACCACTCCACCACTGACATTAGGTTTGACTATCTCTGAGTTTTCAGTTCTGAAATATTCTCAATTATCATTAGACCTACTTAAGTTAAATGTAGGATACGGGGCTAGTTATAAATGGCCAATGATCGCGTTTTCCTATAATTTTCTCAGTATTTCATCATTTCAACATTGTATCAAAGGTGTTAACTTAAATGATCTTGCCAACCGATATATGTCACACAATAGAGTCATTGTTTCGTCAGTTTCATGTGGCACTATTCTGCTGAGGAGAAATTCAGTTCACTTGTAAAGAAAAAATTTCAAAAGAAAACAATCACCAGAATCATTTCCAAACCATTATGTCCCGAATGACCCTGCCCAAGGGAATACAGTACCAAACTGTCGATCGGTGTGAATGGAGTGCTTGTTGCATAAATTTTTGAGACGCCAGTTGCCCCAGTCTTGCTAGCATACATACCTAGTCTAATGCAAATGAGCTTCTCCATTCGGCATAATCATGATTTTGCTCATTCAATTTCAGCGCCCAGTCTGCGAGTGCGTTCTCTGCTGCCTTCAGTTCTTGTGTCAGACCGGGACCATACATACATCTAGAACAACTTGCTTATGCAAAATCTATTCATTTCATGGAAATAGATGTACACATTCAAATTATTGATGGTATCGTAATGTGGTGCAAAGTGGTTGACCTAATTCCAGCTATCGCCTTGAAGTGGACGAGTACTATATTTTCTTTCAGTTACAATTTCAGTGGCGGCTGTGAGATCTGCAGCTGATATTGCCAGATGGACGCAAATCTGAGTAAAGTGCATGACATTCAATTTTGTTGATTAAATGCAGTGTACTTGTATGAAAATGCAATTGACTACTGATGCAGTACAAATTTTAAAAATTCGTATTGAGTTTTGCGAGTGTCTGTTCAAATTCAAAAATGCACTGTACTATCTCAACTTTCAGCAGCTGTAGAATTCAGTCAGCGAACACTCGTCGTTGTCTGTGGTCGTTTTTTATCCTCCTTTGGTGTAGCTTAAGTTAGGTTTGTTGACTAACGACCGGAAGGCCCGTCACACTTGGGTCATTGTAGACCCATAGTGATACCCATAGGGGTGTGCCTTCTCTTTTTCCCTTTCTCGTACCCAGTCTGTCATGCCACATTTCCTGTGTTTTCCTTCTCCAACTAGGCGGATCCCTTTACGAATCTGAAAAAGAAATTAGTGGCGCCTCTGCTAAGCAGTTCATTTAGGTCATGGAAGAAATGTTCTCATTTCATTTCATTTCTCTCCCTCAATCTACAGAAGCTTGGACAGTGACAGAGGTAGAGATGAGTGTCCTCTATTTCTCCCTCGTCTCCATAGTCCCTGCAGATGTAGTTATGAATAAGACTTATTTTTACTTCGGATAGTGATGACCAGTTAGTGCTCCGACTATCGTATCATTCACTATCCTCGTCTGACTGACGTCTGCTAGAGGATGATGATTGTTTAAGATTGTTAGAGTTGAGTCCATGAATTAGGATGGCCCCTTTCCTAGCAAGTCCATCGTCGTGTACTTCGTTGCCGGTTACGTCTCGGTGATCCCGGACCCATCAGGGAGCAGTCGTGTACTTCGTGCTTGATCTCTGTCGCTTGACTTTCAATAAGAATGGTAATATCAGCCGATGGTAACTCCAACATTGATATCGCTTCTTGGACCTCCTCTAGGAATCCTGATAGAGCAGTGCATGTTTAACTGTTCGAAGTAAGTGCCCGCGCCTGTTCTCATACTAATCTTCGAACCATCTGTGTATACTTGGATGGTTAAGTTTTTGATGGGTTCATTGGTATTCCACTCATTCCTTGTGAGGAAATGACATCGAAATGGTCTATCGAAGTCGAAGTAAGGGAGAGTAGTCGCTTACCGTATGCGCAGTACGTAGTTCTGTCTAGTATACTTGCATGTCCAGTGTCCAGTCCTGTTTAAAAACCAGCATTTGTATTGACTAATCCCAATGGTACTCTTTACAGGTTCTATCCTCCTATCCAAGTTTGTTTTTTATTGATTGTGGGTTCAAGTTCCCAGGCATTATTCGACGCGAACCATGAAATTGACGCATAGTTGATCCAAAACACCTCGATGCTGCAACTTGCCAAATTTATTGTTGTCATGTGTCTGAAGAACATAGCAATTTGAAAAAAGCTATCATGGCTGCTATGCGCTGACTATGTGGTTTTGTGTCGATTAAAAATCTGTCCATCGGACTACAACCCTACATCTACAATTCTCAGGTACTTAAATGTTACCTACTGGTTGTCAAGGTGTAGTTTCTGACACGCACAACTTTAACAATTCAAACTCCACCTCTATCGTATCACTAATAATGCTCACAGATTACACCTGTCTGGAAAAAGCTTCTCTAACATCTCCGCTGGAAGTTGGAATTACTATTTAGTTCCCCTCCATTCCTAAGAGAACAATAGAATAACATAAACAAAGTTTTAATTATGGTAAAAAAAAAAATCATGATTATTTTCATAATTTGTATGTGCCGGTGGAGTCATATTCAAAAAAGACTTGGGTTGTGTGTTCAGTTCCCTTCCCATTTCGTGGAATACTATTTCACTGGACTTTAATGAGGTCTCAAATAAGTGCGAAAGAGAGTGTTAGGGAAACAGCCGTATACAGTATTGTGCAAAGAAAAGCAAACAAAAAATAGAATACAACAGTCAAGTTTTACTACATTCATCATCCTAGCTGGCATCCTTTTCCAGTATAAAGAGTTTTCAACCGGTGGATTCTTCGGATTTTCTAAGTTTTTAGTTTTGAAGGATATGCTCAGAGAGTATGCCTGTGTAGAGAAAAACATCATCGCTCAAGGCCGACGTATACCTAGCGTCACCGACCGCCTACTACCGCAGGCAATCTTCGAAAAGAAATTCTCAATCAGCATTCCTTCCAGATCGGACTGGATGACTGACAGGCAAACGCCGAAAGATCCTCTGCGCATTTTCAAAGATGGATCAAAGACAAAAGAAGGGGTGGGTGCGGGTGTCTATTCTCAAGACCTCAACATTGCTATCTCCGTGAAGCTCCCTGAGCACTGTAGGGTTTTTCAGGCGGAAACCATAGCGATTAAAGAGGCGCTGTCTTGGCTTAAAAACAATGTGATATCAAAAAGGGATACCACCATCTGTTCCGATAGTCAGGCCGCCATAAAATCCCTGGACGATGTCATGTTCTACTCTAAAACATCCCTTAATTGCAGGCTGGCCGAGCATTGTAACATTCACCTCATGTGGGTGCCGGGACACTGTAACATACCAGGAAACTGCAAAGCCGACGAACTCGCTAGGTGTGGTACAACCACATCCCTATCGATAGCACGGGTACCACCTTCCATGCCGATCGCTACAGCTTACCATCTTCTTAAGATCTACTCAACTAAAACCACTAATGGCAAATGGCTAGAAGGCACCACCTTAAAACAAAAGAAATCTGGCTCACTTAACCTAACCTAACCACTCAGTCTACTTGGACTCAGCAAGCCCTCATTGGAGTCCTAACCGGGCACTGTGCAATTGGCACTCACGCTCGCAGGATGGGTGCTCCACATAATGATTTTTGCAGAAGCTGCATGAATGAAGAGGAGGAAGAGAACACTCATCACCTTCTCTGCTCATGCAGTGCTCTTGCCAGTCATAAGTTCCTACACCTAGGAGCCTACTACTTCAGGGGCCGTAACGAGCTAAAAAGTACCAGCCAACTAAATCGGTTCATCAGCAGCACCAACTGGTTCCAGCGTTAGGAGAAGTCAATCCGCGTGGTATCACAATGGGCCTACTCTGGCCTAAGTGTGACTGCTCTGCAGCAGTCAGCCACTACTACCTAACCTAACCTAAGGCCGACGTAAAATTCTAGATCGCTCCACAATACTACACACAGAACGGGTGGTTGATAGAAGATAATTCCATGTCCATCCGCAATTATTTTGTTGCAAACACATTTGTCTTAGAGTCGTCCTTTACAACTGTGAGTACTTACATCAGTTTGTCTGAAAACACTACACACACGAAGAATTCTTGTCAACGGGGATCTTACTCTGCAGTCGCAAGCAGGGCTATAAAGCGAACGAAGACAACAATTAGATGTTGGATGATAGACGGGAAGATACAATCAAGACCTCTGTGAACTGGAGAGTCCCGAAGGTAAACATCGGTCGCCTATGTAATCGTCCAAATCTAGGACTAAGGAACTAAGGAGCTTTTAGATTCCAAGCATCGTTGTTCCATGAGGAGAAGGTGAATCTCCAGCATTGACACACCCTTGTAGCCTGGTGATGACAATATCCCTCAGACATTACGCAACGTGTGCAACCTGTGTACGTTTCAGCTTTAAGTAAGGAGTCACTAATAACCTGCAAATATTGACTTTTTAATGAGTTACGACTAGACATTACAATTAACGCACTGGATGCTAAATGATTCATTATCTGCACAACACAAATCCCTCCTAGAAGCCAACAATTCATTAAAACAGATTAATTGCTGTACCAAATATGAAGAGCAGGAGCCAACCGCACCAATGATACATATGTATCTCAAAATGTGCCGTTTTGGCACAAAAATAAATCAAATAAATTTTAAAGAATCCCCCATTAACCGAACTGAAATCATTTAATTTCACAAAACTCACCTTATTATTAATCGATTCGGAAAGCGCATCCATTAATCATGTCTTGGCTTAAATTGTAACCCCGAATCATCTCGTTATTACTGCAAGGGTACACTCAACTTCACGTAATGTCAGTGCTTTCTTACGCAATTTCCCAGAGTTGCCACCCACACGTGGTTCGCCGGGAAACGAACAGAAAAGAAAATCCCCTTGAATATTCGTATCTGCATATACACAATTCTGACAGCATTTGCCATACGCAGTGACTCAGACTTTCTTTGTTCACACATCGGATTTATCGCCATCTCGTGAGATGATGAAGTAAAGACTTGCCGGACCGCAGTATACTTTGTTGGAAGAAGCATTCCCACCAAACGGATGACATCAATCGAAACTAGTTTTTTTTTTCTCCCTTCAGACTAATATACATTCAACTCTTGACAGGTCGCAATTTCTCGAGAGAAGATTCTCTAACAGTGCACACAGCGTCTGCGTAGATACTACCAAATAAACAACACCGTACCGGTTCACTAAAATAGCACATTTAACAAATTGTTCCTTCCCTCTTTCCGTGTCTCATCTGTGCTAAACTTCTGTGAAAAAAAATACGAAAAGGTAATCAGACAAAGTCTATAAAAACACAAGACTGTTGGTGATTGCGGTCGGTCTGGTGAGGGGCAAATAACAATCTTTGAAGAATCAAAACAAAACCGCGACGTAGCATTGCGTACGAAATCCATTTTGTTTTCTGAATTTCTCTTTCAATTGGCCAGTTGCCAGGGGGGGAACGAGCAAAATCGAAAAACAAAAACAGAAAAAAAGAAAGCGAAGACTAGTCGATTTGTTTCCTCATTGCAACCAAAAAAGAAATTAAAAACTATTTCGGGAGCAAAACCATCCCAATTCTCAATTGACTGTTGTTTTCGGCATCGCCGCGCATCAAAAACCCTGTCGATTTCGAAACAGAGATCTGTTCATTTTCGACATCGAATAGAGAAAGAAAAAACGAAAGAAACAAAAACAGCGTGGCTGAGGAAAGCCTTTAATTAGGGGGATATTTCAACAGCATTTCGAGTGAAATTGGGAAAAAATTGATGACTTAATGACGGCCAGATGTTTCGTTTTGTTCGTTTTCCTTCATCCGATTCCAAGGTAGACTCCCGCATCGCTGTCATTGACCAGCACGTTCTTTTCGAATTCACTTTCGTGCATTCGGTCGGAGGGAAAGAAACGCGCCATAAAAATAGGGTCTGATGACATCGAAAGAAGAGGGAGTCACAGAAGTGATATCATTCAGTGGCGGTATGTAATTTTGCACGTGCCCAATGTTGTCGGTCACATGCATGTGGCACATTGATATTCGCATTCGAGACTGAATTGTTGTTTGCATTGCGAAGGCGGCTCGCAGTGGGACCTTGATTAACAAGAAGTGATTGCTGAGTGTGTCATGAGATGAGATTCGTTCCTGTATCGATAACGTATTCAAGTTCATCTGATAGGAACAGTGTTACTGAAGGTCTTTCACTGCCGGCTTTATTTCGCAAGCAAAGTGCAATTCTTAGGGATAAATGGCAAATACTGCCATGACACATTTGCTGGAGAAAAGATTTCTGTTTATTGATCAGACACATTTTATTGGTGTTTTTTAGTGGAAATGGTTGGTATGGTTGGTATGGTTGGACATGTCTTTTGGTCGAGTGGGAATTTTTGTTTGAAAAAGAGAATTAAAATGAAAATGTTTTGTATTCAAGAGGTATGAAAGTCCTTCTTCCTCTCAAAATTCAACTCAGCTTGCTTCCGTAAGTACAGCTTGCTCCCAGTACTTACAGGTCTCCACGGTAATCTTGTGTCCTGATTGAGCATTTTTTCGTCTCAGGTCACTTGGTAATGTTTGACAGATCTGCTCAAAGAATATGAATTTAATGTTTTCAATTATTTAGGATATTCCAGTAATTGGTGGCCGGTATTGGAAGTGTGCTTAATATGTCAAGTTTCAGTATCCGGCCAAACGATTACTCTGGGCGGCAGTGAAAATGCATACCTTCTTGTAGCATGTATACACCTAATTCTGTTTTTACACGGTTTTGATATAACACATTTGAAAATGAAATATTTTAAATTTTTTTACACGATTTTATTCCATTTAGCACGATTTAAAATTCCTTGCACTTAAATTTGTTTGTCAAAATTAATTTTTGAGAAGTATGTTCATATCACAAATTTAAGGAAATTCCATTTTTGCGCGTACAAGCTAATTCACTGGTCAAAGCAAATGTAAAAAGCACAAATTTAGGGGAATTCCCAATGTCTTTTTTTACACGGTTTTTTCTGCAACCAATCTACCATGTAAAAATAGAATTAGGCGTATTTGTACAATAACGATAAGACCTTTCGCGATATGAAAAAATATAACTTGCTCTAATGATATTAGAAAAATTTAAATCAAAGTCAAAAGGAAATCGTGTTCCGAATGTAATGTGCGAAAGACATACTTACTTACTTTACTTATCAGGCAGACGGCCAATCTGTCTTACATCCGCGATGACTTGGTCTCTGTACCGCAGGTTCGGTCTTCCTCCCCTTCTCGAACCAGGAGGCTCGCATTCGAAGACCCTCTTTGCTGGAGCGTTGCTGTCCATTTGCTCAATGTGGCCGAGCCAGTGTAGTCGACGGATTTTAGCCTTCCGGACTACATCTACATCCTTTTACAGCTCGTAGAATTCGAGGACGGGACTATATATCCGACGTAGAATTTTTCCTTCGAAGCCACCAAGAATCAGAATCAGCTCTGTAGTCTTGCTTAGTGTCCAGCTTTCGGCTCCTTAAAGCAGGACTGGTAGAATTTAGTAGAGCATGACATGTCAGTCGAGTCCAGTTGTTTTAAAAGACCGAAGTAGTATCGGTTGCGAAGGGCGATTCTAAGTCGGATCTCCACTACGATGTCATTCCTGGAGCTTACGTTTGCCCCGAGGTAGACAAACTCCGTTACTACCTCGAAATTTTAGCTGTCGATTGTAACGTTTTGGCCCAGGTGGTGTGCGGCGGATTGTTTATTGCTCGACAGCATATATTTGGTTTTGTTCTCATAGACCTTTGGACCAGCTCGTTGCGCCTGTTCCTCAATTGCCGTGAAAGTTTCCACCAGGGCGCGTTGGGACCCTGCGATAATGTCGATGTCATCAGCATATTCCAATGGCTTGACTGACTTGTAGAAGATAGTGCCTTTCGTGTTGACTCTTGCCCCCCGCACTATCTTCTCCTGTACCATATTGCAGGGATCACACGACAGCGCATCTCCTTGCCGAAATCCGGTGCAGGTTTCGAACGGTTCAGTGGTTTTGAAACGAAACTGCGCGGTGCATCGCGTATGTGATAATTTGGTGCGACACAACCGAATCAATTTTCCCGGGATCCCGAATTCGGCCATCGCTACGAATAACTCCTTGCGATGAATGCTGTCGTATGCGGCTTTAAAATTGATAAAAAGATGGTGAGTATCGATTTGAAACTGGTTCAAAACGGCTTTAGACATTCACACAGTACGCTGGATAGGATCTTATAGTCGACGTTGAGCAGCGAAAGACTACCTAGCAGAATACTTTAAAGTTGTCTGGCCTGAGGCTGTTTTCAATACAACAAGTTAGACAAATGACAAACTCGCATATTTTTGAAAATCCACCCAATCCAGACATGCTCGAAAACTTTTCGGTACAGCCTACAAAAGTTGCAGAAACAGGGGAACTTTTAGAAACAACGCAATCGATACAAAAAGCACCCAGAAATACCAAACAAGATCGGTTCCTTCTGATTCTTTGTTGATCAAAGTACATAGCTTCACTTCCAAGTCCAATTCTTACAACCTTTCCGGCGTCTTTTGTGTTTCCAATGATCTCTTCTGCAACTTTTGGAAACGCATGTTCAATGTCAACACTTTACGCATAAAATGCGTTTAATTTCTTCTGCTGGGTTTGAGATTTTCCAAAGAAAAAGGAAAGGTAGGAAAATGTATTAAGTGGCCGGCCACTGGTGCCCTTACCCTATAAAGCGCTTAATTTATATTCCTAAAAAAGCTTGATAAATAATAAGAGACGCTACACCATATATTTAATGGTTAGGAATTGGTATACCGAGATTCACTGTGGTCGTACTAAAGTATCATCTTCGCACACCAAATTACAACCAAGTTTCCAAGACCCCTACAACCAAATAAATAGTCCTTGTTTACAAGCTTTGTTGCCGCATGAATTAACAAGAGGCTTGGACTTTACAAATCCTTAAGGAATCAGTATATTTTCTTGCAAGTCTTCATGCGGGATTTCATGACATATACCGTCTGTGACTGACGTTGTAGGATGACAGACACCAGAAAAACCAATAAGTTGTCTTGCTTAGTTTTTTGAGACTTCCTATCAAATGGTTATTAACAATAATAATGCAGTTTTACTTAATAGTACTTAACACAAATAATGTTATAATTTAAAATGTAATAGTTAAAAATAAGCATATGAAATGACTTTCGTGAATACCAATAGTCCACCAATATGATGATGGACAAGAATTCCGACCACCCGATCTGAGTGAAGTTACGGCAACAATCGCCAAACTAAAGTCCAACAAGGCTGCTGGTGTCGATGGACTGCCTGTTTCAAAACAGCTAGTGTTGATTTGGTAAAGTGCATGCATCAACTCATCTCTAAAGCTCGGATGAAAGTGTGCCCGACAGATGGAATATCAGTTTGCCCGATCCTAAAGAAAGGATGCCCTCTAAACCGTGCCACTTGCAGAGGAATAAGTCTCCTGAATATATCGTATGAGTTCTTCTGCACCGTCTTGTGTATCCACCTGAAAACCGTGCAGTGTTTGTTCAGACCAGCAAAATCCACTATTGACCAAATATACACATTGGGTACAGCAGATCTAGAAAAAAAACCCAGACGTTCGGGTTCGGACGTACTCAGCACCTATTCATCGACTTTAAGGCCGCGTATGACAGTATATATAAATACCATATATACGAGATTTACAGCGCATTGTCTAGTTTTGAGATTCCTTCGCAATTCGTCAGTCTTTGCAGAATAAAGACGTAGAATGTCCGTTGCTCTGCCAAGGTCGGTAAAGATTGTACAAAGACCTTTGGTATCAAATACAATTTAGACATGTTATGGCATGACTCTCATGCGATTTCTTAACATTATTCTCGAGAAGATCATGCGGAACTCAAACGGCAACACCAGAGGCACGATTTTTTACAAATCTCTTGAACTGCTCGCATATGCCGATGACATTGACATCATCGGTTGGGGATGTTTGTGAACATCGAGGAAGCTGCTAAGATAGAAGTGACCACAAGACAAGGTCAGTTTGGGTGAGGGTGGGACAAAATGTATGCTATCTAAAAAGGCAAACCAATATCGATGTCTTGAATAAAATGCTACTGTAGACAGCTTAACTTAAAGTCTACCTAGACTTCGAAGTTAACCAAGCAATGATACCATCGTAGAGATAAAACGGTGGACGACGCTTTCCAATAGCGTTCTTCTTGCACGGCCATTGAGGAGTAAAGCCCTAGAAGAACCAAGATATTCCAATATAAGGCCTTCATAGTCCCAGTTCTCAGTTCTGAAGCATGGAATGAATGGAAATAATCATCAGATTCTTGGTAGCTTCGACAGAGAAAGAACTATACGGGCTGTACAGCGACATCGATCTGGCCAAAGTTCGAGTCTCTCTTCTTGGATGACAAGGTCACCTGGAGCAAATGGACACCAATGCTCCCGTCAACGTGCGTACAAACGTCCGGATAACACTTGTAGCTGTATTTGACTAAATGGATGAAACCTCATGAATATGGTTTCATGTTCAAGTGAACACGTGAATTTACGTGACTGTCATATAGCCAGTTTTGTAACAATGACGTAGCATAGAGTTTAAGTTCATTATCAGCAACTACAGGTAATCAACAGCATCCGAAGTGTGACAAGTTCTCCCAACTACTCCCAGCACTGCACAAGCACTCAAGTAACAAAAATAAAATACTTAACAATAAACCCCTCTACAGCCGTCGGCATTACGTATAAAGGCTTTAATTGCCGCAATTAAAAAACAATCGTTACAAGTCAGCACAGGGAAACGTAAAAGCCTTCCGTCCCTCCCTCCCAATCACTTCGACATTCGGTCAGGTTTGTTCCATTTCGCGGAAATGACCAGCTACCGGATACCTTCAATTTGATACGAAAACGCCCGGAACACAGGGTCACAAAGCGGACATGAATTTTGCACAACAAACGTTGTTTTTTTTTTTCTATGGGGCATAGAGAATTGCGACTGTCATCGAAACGACAATAAGATCCAGCACAAGACGAAAGAATTCGCAGCAGGTGGACGCGTCCCATTGAGTTCCCATCACCCTTGAAGGCAAATGCAAAAGACAAATACGAGACTTAATTATGCTTCTCATCTGCTGGGCGACCGAAACGAACCTCCCGGTGAAACGCCAGAGGGTTTTCCATCTTAATTACTTCGTCTTGATGGAGGAGTAGGTTTCCTACTCACTGACCGGCACTCCCAAGTATGGAATCTGAGAATCTTTGAGATAAAAAGCAACGTAACACCCACACAAACATCGGCGGGGATTGGACAGTGTTTAATTAGCGCACGGGTGGGTATGTCTATGTACGTTGCGTTTAGTGCTTTCCAGGTGGACAGAGTGCCATTGACGCGCGATGAATCATGGGGACTTAAAGACCGGCAATTGAGGAGCTAATTTTCCATTTTATTTGATTCCCTTGTCCACTCTCCCCGAGGTATGGAATGAGATGGGTGTTAAATGAACTACACTGATGTAGCACTGATGTAGATCCCCGACATCAGCGTTTGAAAAGTTTTCCTATTTGTTTTCGAATAAACAAGAAGCGCCATCGAATTGGGCAACGTGTCGTGTGGACTATGTTAGGACGTGTGTATGTACATAAAACACCGCGTGGTTGGAATGCAAAGTTAAGTTTCTGCTGCGGAATGAGGTAATGTGACATGAAATGTTTTGAGTGCAGGTTTGCTGTATAAGGTCACGCAGAGGACGTGCATTTTTGCTGAACTTGGCAAGTAATTTTCTGCACTGTACTGCAAAAGACAGGCACCTTGTAGTTCGTTATTTGGTGATGTAAAATTAATTAGATAGTTTTTCCTTCAGTACTGAGGGAACCTCGTTTTCATACTTTCTGAATGGACAATGAAATGCAGTCGCACATATGCTAGAACAGTGCGGGCTTATTTCTCTCTACTAGAATACCGGTATGGGATATATACTTTGAATAAAAAAAACCGCCAGACCCATTTTAGCAGCTTCCGTCTCAATGTTAGCAAAAGCCTCACTGACGGCCCGCTGAGTTCTGCCAATCACGTCAATGTCATCGGTGTATGCTAACAATTGCACGGACTTCTGGAAGATCGTGCCTCTAGTTTTGCCGTGTGAGTTTCGCAAGATCTTCTCCAGGACGATGTTGAAGAAATCACATGACAGCGCGTCGCCTTGCCTAAAACCTTTTTTGACATTGAATATCTCGGTGATTTCGGTACCGACCTTGATGGAGCAGGGAGATTTCTCCATCGTCATCCTGCACAGTCTGACGAGTTTGGCAGGGATGTCAAAACTAGACATGGCTCATCTCTATGCACACTGTCATATGCGGCCTTAAAGTCGACAAATAGGTGGTGGGTGTCGATCTGCATCTCTTGGGTTTTTTCAAGGATGCGCCGTGATGTGAAAATTTTATCGATAGTGGACTTCCCAGGCCTGAAACCGCACTGATAGGGACCTATCAGGTTGTTGACGAATGGTTTCAGGCGCTCACACAGAACGGCAGAGAAGATTTTGTAGGCGATGTTAAGGAGACTTATCCCCCGATAGTTGGCGCAGTCAAAGGGGTGTCCTTTCTTGTGGACCGGGCAAACGATACTAAGATTCCACTCGTCGGGCATGCTTTCCTCCGACCATATCCTACAGATAAGCTGGTGCATGCGCCCAACCAGATCATCTCCAGCTGCTTTAAACAGTTCCGCGGACAATCCGTCCGCTCCAGCAGCTTTGTTCGACTTCAGTCTCGATATCGCTACCTTGCCTAGATCGGGGGGACGGAATTCTCTTCTATCGTCGTCCATTGCGTGGAGTGGAACATTCTGCCTGACAGCGGTATTGGTATCCTTTTCGCCGTTTAATAGTCTGCTGAAGTGATCCTTCCAGATTCTCAGTATCGACTGCGACTCTACTACGAGTTGTCCCTCTTCGTTCCGACAGGCTTCTGTCCGATGTTTGAACCCTTTGGATAGTTGTTTAACCCGCTGGTAAAACTTTCGGACATTATTTCTGCCGTACCACCTATCCATTTCCTCGATCGCGCGCTTCTCATGCTCCTTTTTTTTCTTTTTGAGAAGCCGGAAGATGGATACATACCCAAAGCGACAATTGCTCAAATAAGGAAACAGTTTAAGGCCTTTTCCTAGAAAGTTTCTTTACTTCGGCAAAATTGTCAAGTCGTTGCAAATATTGTATAATTTCGGCACTTTGTAGAAAAGAAATAATAATTTAAAAAAATAAATTTGGACCAGCGCAAACCCTTTACAACAGTCAGGCAGAAATTCCTAAGCTATGAACTGGTTCAGCAGTCTTTAGTACCTGAACTAGGCTTTAAAAGCAAGCTTGTGTCGAATCCTCTGTTTGTACAGAAGTGACTCTTTGCTTGCATATTCCTGCTGCACTATAAAGCAATCGAATTGACCAACACAATATAAACAGAACGTACAGTTCAGCCCTGAGCCAGAATAATGTATACCAAGTTGGCTCCTATACGCTCTAAGAAGACATAAATGTACATATATGCATATGAATTATTATTGAAATAATAAGGAGGCGTCACACTCGGAATTTTAAATCGAGTGGTGGAATTTCGAACATTGCCAAAATCGACATCACTACCTTCTGCAGTCACACACTCTTACCTAACCAACCTGGAGTTATTACAGGACGCTACACGTTTAAAGAAAGTGTAGTTGACTTTTGCATGACCCAGTGTGCCCTGCCAATGCACCACACCACCGAAAATCTACCTCTTTTTTGTTCTATTTGGTGTAATTGGAAGACGTACGAATCTAAGACTAGATCTTTATCTTTAGAATCGCAATAATTTGATTCGAAAAGCTTTCAGGGGTTAATTTTCTTTTTATTTTCTTTTTATTGATTTTCTCGATGGCATGCCTTACCAAGTTGCATGGTTACAATGTCCCTCTAATTGCCATTACAAGCCTTAAGAGTTTCTCAGACGGTCTCTGTCTTCGCTTGAAACTAGCATGTGCATTATTACTCCAAATCGTTCCGTTTCTAATTGCGCCTTCAAGTAGTCCACTTTTCTGCTAGTGAAAAATGCTTTTATTGTGTATAATCGCTGTGAATACGTTGCATGTCAGAATGGTTTTCATCATCATCAAGCAATTTAACCATAACTATTGGAACGTCCAATGGGCGACGTTTGTCTTCCTTATACATAACCCATATCGGCTTATCCAATTTGTGGTTCGAATTTGACGTTCCTGTTTCAATCACATATGTACGTCAAACCGATCGGCCATCCGGGGTTGTATAAATCTAGTTTATGGTTTACCATTTTAAAATATGGGTCGTTAACAATCGCTGAACGTGTCGTGAAAACGAAAGTTGTGATTCTGTAGTTAGTACGTTTCGCGCATCACGAGCAGATTATTGGGTGTTTTTTTATTATGCCCACATGATCTATATCAGGACTTAATAAAACACTTCATGAAACATCAGAGTGTAGCATTAGATTGATAACAATACGCAAAAAACTTTAGTGACGTTTTCATACCAAGGACATTGTCTTACCGAAAACAAAAAACAAATTGTGGCAGTATACAACAACGCATTTCACTTAAATTATTTCTCAAATCGTGATTAAAATCTCTATACGAACATTTAACTTATTTACCCTGACTAACTGATTGACTGATTAAATAATGTAGTGCATTAAGTTTCGCTTGCAGTATACCAAAATTATGCAACTGTGACATTCAAGAGAAGCTGCCTCTGATGTGCTGGGTTTTAAAATGCCACCTAGAAAAAACCCATGGTTTGACAACGAGTGTCGGCAGGCGCATTCAGCGAAGCTAGCAGCATATAAGGCGACGCTGGATAGAAGGACGAGAGCGGTTCGTGAGCTCTACGAACTTAAAAGAAGGGAAGAGCACCGGCTTCTCAAAAAGAAAAAGAAGGAGCATGAGAAGCGCGCGATCGAGGAAATGGAGAGGTGGTACGGCAGAAATAATGTCCGAAAGTTTTACCAGCGGGTGAAACAACTATCCAAAGGGTACAAACATCGGACAGAAGCCTGTCGGAACGAAGAGGGACAACTCGTAGTAGAGTCGCAGTCGATACTGAGAATCTGGAAGGATCACTTCTGCAGACTGTTAAACGGCGAAGAGGACACCAATACCGCTGTCAGGCAGAATGTTCCACTCCACGCAATGGACGACGACAGAAGAGAATTCCGTCCCCCCGATCTAGACGAAGTCAAGATAGCGATATCGAGACTGAAGTCGAACAAAGCTGCTGGAGCGGATGGATTGTCCGCGGAACTGTTTAAGGCAGCTGGAGATGATCTGGTTGGGCGCATGCACCAGCTCGTCTGTAGGATATGGTCGGAGGAAAGCATGCCCGACGAGTGGAATCTTAGTATCGTTTGCCCGATCCACAAGAAAGGAGACCCCTTTGACTGCGCCAACTATCGGGGGATAAGTCTCCTTAACATCGCATACAAAATCTTCTCTGCCGTTCTGTGTGAGCGCCTGAAACCATTCGTCAACAACCTGATAGGTCCTTATCAGTGCGGTTTCAGGCCTGGGAAGTCCACTATCGATCAAATTTTCACATTACGGCAGATCCTCGAAAAAACCCAAGAGATGCAGATCGACACCCACCACCTATTTGTCGACTTTAAGGCCGCATATGACAGTGTGCATAGAGACGAGCTATACAACGCCATGTCTAGTTTTGACATCCCTGCCAAACTCGTCAGATTGTGCAGGATGACGATGGAGAACTCTCGCTGCTCCATCAAGGTCGGTAACGAACTCACCGAGACCTTCAATGTCAAAAAAGGTTTTAGACAAGGCGACGCGCTGTCATGTGACTTCTTCAACATCGTGTTGGAGAAGATCGTGCGAAACTCACACGCCAACACTAGAGGCACGATCTTCCAGAAGTCCGTTCAACTGCTAGCATACGCGGACGATATTGACGTGATTGGCCGAACTCAGCGAGCCGTCAATGAAGCGTTTGCTTGTATTGAGACGGAGGCGGCAAAAATGGGTTTAGCGGTGAATGAGGGCAAAACAAAGTATATGCTGTCATCACGGAAGGACGCACAACATCGACGTCTCGGACAGAGCGTCATATTGGGCAGCAGAAACTTTGAGGGAAGGTAGACGAACTACCTAGGCTCCGGAGTAAATAGGGACAACAGCACCAGTACCGAGATCAAGCGCAGAATAACTCTTGCCAACCGCTGTTTCTTTGGGCTCAAGAGGCAATTGAGTAGTCGAGCCCTCTCTCGAAAGACCAAGCTCACCTTATATAAGACCTTGATCATCCCTGTCCTGCTGTATGGCGCGGAAGCTTGGACTATCTCAAGAGCGGATGAAGACGCACTTGGTCTCTTCGAGAGAAAAGTTCTGCGTTCAATCTTCGGTCCTGTTTGCGTTGAAGGTTCTTGGAGAAGGAGATTCAACCACGAACTGTACGGGCTGTACAGCGACATGAGTCTAGTCAGGCGTCTACGGATTCAACGCCTAAGATGGCTAGGCCATGTAGAGCGCATGGACAACACTGCTCCAGCCCGAAGAGTCTTCGACTCCGAGCCAGTGGGACAACGCAATAGAGGACGACCACGAACCCGATGGCGCACTCAAGTGGAAAAAGACCTCAACCAACTTGGAGTGCGAAATTGGAGGCAGCTGGCTAAAGAACGTGCCAGCTGGAGAGGATTGTTGACCGAGGCCCAGGTTCACCCCGGACTGTAGCGCCACAAGAAGAAGAAGAAGAAGAAGAAGACATTCAAGAGAATTGCCATGCGAACAAACTAGCTAAAAATTTAAAAATCTCTGTATCCAATCTTTCCGGATGGTAACACACCCGCCTGCCTATCGCTATTGTAAAGTATCTACTGCAGCTGGACACGTTTTCTCAAGCAAATTGAAGATGGTCAGCTGGCACAAGATTCCTCATAACAACTATGGCATATGTTCCCAAAATCCCAAACTATTACGTAACCTGACTAAGGCATTCAGGCTGCTAGGTTTGGCTACAATGACTTCTGTAGGAGCTGTAAAGACGAGCATGAAGAAGAGGCCATATTTTTTTCATTCAAATCAAAACATGTACATGCTAAACAAAAATGCTTAAAACTGGCTTACCTAACTTAACAAATGTTCCTACACAAGTACTCCAAGCTATTCTGATTTTCAATTTTAAATGAGCCTTTCGGCTTGGGCTGTTTTTGTATTTTTATTTTGCAAACAAACTAACTTAAAAAGTTGGCCACCACTATGGTGGTGGTACTGGTACCTGGCTGGTTTTGGTGTAACCACAAGTAGAACTGTCGTTCTTGCCTATATCGACCAGAGATCGCTCTGCTGGATCGGAGGAGATCCTCGTGACTGCTAGCGTCATCCCCTTCAAACTGAAGTCACCTGTCCACTGTTCGGCGTACGAAATGGAAGATTACAAGACTCCGGTGTGGCCAATTGTGTCGAGATAGAGGAACACCTCGGGAAGAAAAAAGCCGGTAAGACGCACTCTCTCATGGTACATAACGTTGGGGTAGTAAGCCCCAAAGATCTGAGAGTCAGCTAATAATAAAATTATCTATCCTGTTCAAGTTTGGCTCGTTTTACAGAACTTCGCTGGGATAGTACTTCTTGTACTTGTATCGTGTGTACGATACAGCCGGAGATAAGTCCGAAGACACTGTCTGTTGATACAGCCGCAGATAAGTCCGAAGACACTGTCTGTTGTACAACCTCATCTTTTCCATCTAGGAATGAATCACGTTGCACCTCAGTGGACAACCTTACGCCAAAACCTTACACCAATTCCTTGACACTGCAAATGAAAAAAAAAAAACTTACGCGTCGAATATGCGAATCCGTATCTGCGAAACAACTGTAGGAGACTTAAAAGAGACTCACTATTTTAATGATTTCTTTATGCATATTCAACATGCATCCTCGGCAGGAAATATGACTTAGGCTTGTGAACAGACAGTATTTGGGCTGTGTACCATATGTCAAATGGCGTGTTTTCAATATAGTCCCTAGTAATTTTTCATTCAAAAACCTTTTTTTGTATAAGTTATCCTCTCACACTAGGAAGGGGGCCCACGAATATGTTACTCGCTACATGCATATTCTAAATGCTCATCAAAGTAAAACAACCAACCACAAATGGCTTAATGGAAATAAAACTATAAAGCGCTTTCAGTTGAGAGAAGAATAGCACGCACAACACGAGTGGTTGCAGAGGCTAGGCCCTGGCTCTCTACAGGCTGTAGCGCCATTCGTATTATTAATAACCGAAGATGGCTAAACATGCCACAAAGCAAATATTGCCAATACGCAATCTCACTTGAAACTCCATTGATGAAGAGGAGAAGGGGACGCCTCCACTGCCCCTGCTTTCTCTAATCGCAGGAACTCATAACTTGGGGCTAATTTTTTAAACAAACTGTGATGAAAATGGCATCAGTATAAGCTAGCCAAACTGCTTTTCTACAGGCGCCAATCAGTTCCAGGTATAAGAGTAAGTCGATACGCATATATTGGCCTAAGTGTGACTGCTTAACTTAACCTAATCTTTGGATTTCAATCTGAATTCCTCCGTTGGGTTGTATCTTTTCTAATTAACGGCACACTGAGAGTAAAAATTTAAAATTCCTTATCCAAACCTATAAATTGCATCTCAAGGGTTCCGCAGGGGAGTCACTTAGGACTTCTCCTCTTTATTATATTCATTAACGACATTACTTGCTGAACTAAATACAGTAAATGTTTGTTATTCGCCGATGATATGAAAATACATAAGAGTGTAAAAATATCAATGACTGCATGGCACTTCAATCCGATGTTGATAACATCTATATATGGTGTAATAATGGCGCTGTTACTCTAAATATTCAGAAATGTCAATCAATTTCTTTTTCTAAATCAGCCTTTCCTATAAAGTGTAACTACTCCATTGGATTAGCTAATCTTTCTAAAGTAAAGAGTGTTAAAGACTTAGGAGTAATGCTGAACTCCTTATTTTCATTTTACTCACATGTAAATTACATATTATCAAAAGCCAAGTAAAGGCAGTCATATTCATTAAGCGTTCACTGATCCATTCGCACTTTTATACCTTTACGTATCCATGGTCAGGCGTTTTCTTGAATATGCTGTTGTTATATGGACTCCTTTTTTTGTCACATATTTTGACCGCACTGAAAAAGTGCAAAAGAGGTTTACTCGGCTTGAAAATCTTAGAAAACGCGACGTACTGTTTATGAAGAAATGTTTGTTAGGGATATTTTATCTTTCTATACAAAATATCCTTATCTCCTGGCGTTACTTCAAATTTAATTGTTCCCTAGGCCACTTCTTACTCGACAGTTATTATTTGAAAGATCTCATAACACTGAGTACGGAAGAAATGTACAAGGGTAATCAGAGCCTATAACAAATATTCGCAATACCTGGATTTAGCCGATAGTAGATATAATTTTAAAAATGAATTATTAAGCCTACATACTCTCTAAGTCATGTTAGTTATATGCTTAACATGTTCACTTAATGTACCTTAATGGTTCATAATCTGTTAAGTGATTCTAAAAATTGTCTAAAAGCGCACCTTAAAGTAATCACTTGTGAACTGTCAGAAATAAAACACTGAAATATGGAACACAAAAAAAATCACTTACTTCGACCAAAAAGTTGGGTTCATTGTGCCCATGATTTTTTATATGCTACTACCATGAGACCTTTTGTTCTACTGGAACCAACTTACTATGCTTGAAAACCATATGGCGTTTTTTAGCCCTGCAACGCATAATTCCTCCAGCTCTACAAAGTAGTGTGTATCTAAGAGCTGTTTTCTTTTCTTTGCTGGGGCTGGGCATTCTCATAGCAGATGTTGAATAAGCACTGCTTCTTTCTAATCTCTGAATTCACCAAACTCATTCCTTCTCCGCGAAACTATCTACTTTTTTGTTGTCTTGAATACCAGTATGACCAGGCATAGGGCCACCGTGTTCCTCAAGGATATCTCAATGACGCTTTCCCAGCATAACCTGACAAGTTTCGAAGTTAATATGTCCGATGCTATTTAATATGTATGAAGTTCATTGGCGCTTGACTGTCGGAGAAGATAGAGAATAGAGACTGTGTTTCGTCATCACAGAGCAACACAAAACCCTACGTTCTCTAAGATTCAACTCTTAGTATCGCTTTACACAGCTGATATTTACTGCGCGTCTAAGGATTATCTACCGACTATTGCACATTATATAAATAATAAAAATCAACAAACAATGAAAACATTAACTTTTTAAACTCTACTCCCGACAAATCAAAATTAATTTCTTCGCAAAGATCATTGAATGTGTTAGTTAAGCTGCCTTCTATTAGTACAAGTGCTGCTTCGTGTATCGCAGCCACTTCAGCTTGAAAGACGGTACACTCGTATGCCAGAATTGTTCTCAAAAGACCCTGCGCCCTCGTTTTGGACTCGACGGTATACAGGCAGAGTTCCCCATCTGCTGCTACCATTTGCTCTTCTAATTTTGTCCGATTCGGGCAACGAAGATGGGAGGTCTTTTCGAAACTAGTGTTCAGTGAGGCAGGTATACTTTTCGTTAGTGCGTTATGCTGCTGTCCAACACTTGGGTATGAAAGTGCGACCATATGCTTTGTCTCTCCATAGACCAGCCTTTCTGAGTCTCAGAGCAGAAGCGGCTGCAGTTTTGCTGCAGAATAGGTCAAAGGCATGAAGGAATAAGATGTCCTCAATTTCTGCCGTTGGTGTTGTTCTGAGATAACCTGCTATTCCTAGGCAGGCCGATATTTAAACCAATAATAATCTCCACGTCTGTTGTAGCATGTCCCAAGACAAGTGGCCGTAATCCCTTCGAGAACCACCTGCATTATTCACCTGATCAAACGCACTAATCAACGGGAAGCTTTCATGCCGACAGGATTTTCCGAAGTGACAGCGCGCAGTACACCAAACTACAGCCAACTTACAAAAATTCTAGCATCCCAATAAACAATTGATATCCTTTTATCCAAATTCTCTTATTTACCACAATCCTTTATTAAACCATTGTCTACTTACTGAACTAAGACTACATCATCCACACTGATGACACCGCTTACTAAACTCCACAATTCGTTGACCCACGTGAATAGTCAATCCCCAGACTCGCCGCAGTTAATTCTTCCAAAAATAAATCTAATTCTAAAGAAATGGTAAAGCACCCCAGTCTTTGTCTGTCGCCAGCGCTAAGTACACAGCGCTTAATGATTCAATAAACGAGTTTAACAAAAAACCCCTTCAACGAATCACAAATTAATTCGCCTCATTTGTCTTCTATCGAAACAATATCAGCTCTTCGCCGAACCCCCACTCATTCGACTCACACACACGTACTGCGGCGACGATAATTGGTGTCAGTGGTGTGCTCTTAGATAAAGGCCTTCACCGCCTGCTGCCGTGCAGATGTGACTGCCCCCTTCTGGGCGCCATTCACGATATTCGACCATTACGCCGCCTTGTCGATTGATTCTTATTACGCAAGATGCTCCTAGCCAACCGCGGATAAATATAACCCCACAAGACACTCCTCAAAGCATTCAGTTCGAGCTGTCGCCAATGTATCCACTTCCGTATTTCAACTTTCATTCTGTTCACTTTCAGGAGCATGATGGCAAGACTCCCGGAGGATCGCGACCGTCTAGCGCTCCAGTGGAGCCTAGCTCAAAGGAGGCACGAAGAACGGCCAAGAAGATGGAAAAAGAGGCCAGGCGCCACGAAAAAGAGCTGCGACGCACCGAGAAGGAAGCCCGAAAAATTGAACGCGAGACCGCGCGTCGCTTGGAACGAGAAGCCGCCAAGCTCGAGAAGTTCAATCGCAATCAAGAGAAAATGTCCCGCAGCACCGAACGCGTTGCACCGCGGTCCGGATCATTGGAGCGGCGGCGAAGCGGTGAAGACTCACCAGTTTTGAATCAGTCCACAGTGCACGGCATTGCAAGTCCGAATCGTCGTCCAACCATATTCGATGTCTTCCGGCCACGTGGGAAGTCCGACTCTAAGAAGAAAGAAAAGGAGGCAGCTTCGGCAGGTCCATCGTCTGCGGGCGGCAGTAAGACAGTTAGCGGCGACAACAGCAGTACCGGCAGCAATCACAGTGGCTCTGGTGGTGGCGGCATAATGCAGACCATGAAGACCGCCATGCAGAACTCTGGGCTCATCGGGCATAGGCACCCACACCCGCATCCGCCGCCGACACCAAAGTACAAGGATGGCTCAGCGCATCCCCATCAGGGCAGTGATGCACAGGTTTGTTATCGGACGTCCTTGCCACGAATGAGGTCTAAGGTTATTTTGTTTGATTTCAGTACTACCATACGGTGACAGCAGTTCGTCGGGTGGATGCAACACGCTCCCCCATGACCAAGGTGATTGATTTGTTCAGACATCGCTCAAATTCGGCGGTTTCTGAGGCGGATAAGCGAAAAGCGGTAAGTTTTAGTTCAAATTTAAATTGTCTCATAACGGTTTCGTGCAAAAGCTTTCGGTTGATAAAATTTCGAGCAAAAATTGACGAGATGGTTTTGGTATATAATATGTACGCGTAGCGTAGACACCAACAACGCAAATCTTACTTATTTTAATGCTATGTCATCAGAGATGGCGCTGCCTTCGCATTAAAGGACAGTTGATTACAATCAAGTAGTGGTCGGTGCATGAACAGTACACTTCGGATAAACATGAAGTAGTGTTATTTAGAGTGTACGTCGTAGGATGAGAAAGGAATAACGCTGGGATATGTTAAGTAAGCTTTCTTGCTAGAGACTGAGTTCAGAGTAGGATGAGTTGTACTCCAAAAGTCTGTTGGTGGTCGAGACGAAGCGACTTAGCTGACTAACATTAATTGGCTCCTTGATTAAATTCTATCGATTTGCATGGGCAGAGAGGGTTACTTTGATCTTCTGTCTTCCTCATCTATGCAGACTTCTATAGACTCTTTATTCAGCCGCACGTGACAAACTGCAAAGGTTTTTGGAGTTCCATTTCGTTTTTCTTAATAGGTGATAAGTGTCGTTTCTCTGGGCTTATCTGTCGTCCACTCGAATAAAACGAAAGAATTGGCGTTTTAAAGGCATGATGTCGCGTAGAATCGACTGAGGTAATTAGGAAATGGCATAGATCAACAATTGAAAATCGGCAGCTGATGTTTCTGCGCGACATAGCGACACACAGAATCCCGATGTCGTACTATCGTTTATTTTTCTTGTCGTATACCACGGAATCGGTGCAGATGATATTACCACCGCATTTAAGCATCATACACTGATGTCTGGTTGACTGGAAAAAAATAAAAAGCCAGACCACTTTTCGATTCGACGTATCGAAAATTTAAGTAGTTTTTATAAAAAAATATGCATTTCTATCGCATTTTTTCCTCTTTACACTGACATAATGCTATGCCTTAGCAAATAATGAGCCTCGAGTGACGACGACGACCACTTCCTGTTGGTCGAAGGAAGAAGGTAAATTTTCTGTGCTGCGGTAACTCATAATGTGCACGTACAATAGCCTATAAAAAGCTGTGCCACTCCATTTATTAATGTCGGACTCGATCACACTTACGCCAGAATAGATCACTGTGCTACCTCTTGCAACACTGTACATCCTGTGATGTTTTAGAATATAAAGGATCAACATGTTCGTTTTCGTTTCGTTAGTGAAAAGCACATGTATCATTTTCTAGATTTATTGCAAGTCCGCATGTTTATGTCCATGGATGTAATATATAGTAACCATACGTCCCCCTGTTAGCGTAACAGTCCTGCTTTTGAGGTTCTTGCCCGCGGCCATAACTGTCCCGATTTTCCTAAGTTTGTGAAAATTTGTGAGGTTCTCATTCAACAAAGGCCAGACAAATAGATAAGCAGATACAGATACGTCTCAGTACAAATACGCCAGACTTTCAATGGACTTTTCTAAAAACAGCCATTAAATGGGAAATTGTTGAATGTGTTGTATTTGTGTCGCAGAAAACTGACCAAACTATTTCCAAAACGATTTGTTTGACGAAGTTGGATACATAGACAACAATATGGGCGCTATAAAGTTAACAGAATGAAAAAAAGCAAAATGTTTCTGCTGATCTGGTCACTCTGGTACCTATGACTGTACTGAGATAAACTGACTCATATTGTAATAAAACACAGTCGAACTTCCCTATAATGAATTCGCACGGTCTGCGGTCTTACCATATCCAAGAAAGTTCAACAATATCTCCTATGCGATCCATGGCTCTGAAATTGTGTATTTCTTGCCAAAGACCAAGCTCAGACAGATTGCTTTATTGTCACATATTACGGTATATCCGATCATGCAGGGAATGAAGATATCTAAAGGTCGAAATAAATACAACTTTCATACATATGTCCATGACGAAGAATGTAGCGTCATCAATAAACGATGTCACAGAGTAAAGTTTCTATTCGCAAACAAATTAAAAGAATTTGATATCCAAAATGAAAAACGGTTGGGCAGTTGCATTGAACCGTTTGCAAACATCCAACTTGTGATGCGACAGGACCCATATTTGACTTTTGAATCATCGAAAATGGAGGTATGAATATAATATGATGTATGAATGTATGAATATAATATAATTTTCCTGTAAATAATAAGTGGAATTACATTTTTACTCACACAATCCTACCTACCATTAAAAACATGAACCAACTGAAGACGCTTCGAACTCTACATGGTTGTAAGCAACTTCACACGATTTTTTCCCACAAAATCCACGAATCGCCATATTGTGGTGGACCCATTGTTTTTGTGAAAGTATGTGTGATAGACAAGGAATTTCCACTACTCTCAAAAATGACATAAGATAGATTTCTCCTTGCTCTCTTATTTCCGATAAACACATCTCAGACATAGTATCTCAAATATGTAACTACAAAAATACATACATTCATATATCTCAAAACCAATAAAAATTGTTTTGTATGCGTTGCCACTTATTGCAAGCTTTTAACGAAGCAAACAAAAAAACATCCACTGCTTCTATGGGCTCAAGACAATTGAGTAAAAGATCCTCTCTCAGAAAACCAAGCATTAAGGCTCAACTAAAGGGTGATTTTTTAGCTATTATCTTTTTGGCAACACTGGTTTAAACAGCTAACTCACGTTTCGTGTTTTGTTTCACTATTATCTTCAGTTTGACCTATAAACGTAACTGTGAATGGTGAGCGCTACCGTGAGATGATACCCAACATTTTTTTGCCCAGAATGCAAGGGCTTGACTTGCATGACATGTCACACAGCATGCGCAAGAATGGACTTAGTGTTAAACGCGCAACCTATAATGGAGTCCACAAACGAATGCGAGCATTTCTTTAAGTATGTTCAAAACCCAAATGTTTCGTTAAGCATGAGCTAGTGCGACAGATGACACATAAACAACGAAATGGCGAACAAAAGTGCATCTGTCGATCTAGAAATAATTCAAACGATTATTGAAAATGTAAGGAAAGATCAATGTCTGTATGACAAAAAGCATCCGCTGTATTACAAAAAAATAAAAGAGAACAAAACATAGGACAAATAGCCGCTGACATCAACATAACATGCTACACGACATTTTTCGGCTGAATGAAACAAAACAATTTCTGACATATGGACATGCGCGCAAATGCTTATTATGGGTAGACATGCATTTTTTGGAAACATGACGAAACAGTTCGTTAAAATTTGACACTAGTTGATGCACACTCATGCGCATTATAGTTGAGCCTTAACTCTGTACAAAACCATTCTCATTCCCGTAATTCTCTGCAGCGCAGAATGAAGACGTCTTTGGTTCTGTTTGCTTTGATGGAGAAGAGTTAACCACGAACTGTATAGCGACATGAGACGTCAATGGATCCAACACCGCATCTAAGATGGCGCACTTAAGTGGAGAAGAATCTCAAACAACTTGGCTTGCGAAACAGGAGACAGCTAGCCACAGACGTTAGTTGGAGAGACTCGTTGATTGAAGCCCAAACCACCCCGGACTGTAGCGCCATACAAAGAGAAAGAAGAAGTCCTGCGGATTATATCCGTTTAAAGATGAAGCGATAGCGAAAGGAACCAAATAAGTCACAAGCACATGTAGAAACAGAATTGGATCCGAAGAAAAACAAAATTGTTGGACAAATTGTAATCATCATTAAAATCCTGCTATTTCTTCGCTTATCTTTAATTGAATTTGATGAAATTTGGGCATCATTAGCGAACCCGTTTAGTATATTCAATCAGAAACTAACAATTCACAAATATTTCATTTCATACAAAAATCGTTCGTGTCCGGATGTAAAAAAGGTAAATAGACTATGCTGGCCGGATACTCGTATGTTTTATAAACTATTTTGATGAATCAATTTATAATTGTTCGATAATCAATACTATAACAGCTGTCCACGGAAAAATTCAGTGTAAGGCAATAAGTAAAAATTAAATAAATCTTGCCCGAAGTTATAACTCTGCCTTTACTCAGGTACTTTCTTTGAAATGGAATTAAAAGTTGAAAGGGCACTTCAAAGTTTAAACTGAGACCGTGATCAAAAAAATTCAAATTACTGGGCTAGGTACTGCTGGACTCATTGTAATGCCCGTCGGGAGCTAGCATCTACTCCCTTTCCATACCAGTCATCCGTCTGTGTTATACAACCATTCTGATAACCATAAATCTGAAATGAGCTTTTATTGGGATATTTTTGGAACCCTGGGGGAACTAACAGAGTCAGTGAGGAGTGTCCTCTATTTGCTCTTTGCTTTCTTGGCAAACTTGCTGTTTTTTAACGGTTATGGCCTATGGCATAATGTAGAGTAATCGACTGCATTCTGACAAATTTCAGCTCTGCGGCATGTTTCTGTGTCCAACCGAGGTTTTCTACAGCCTGCACTTTTCTCTTGCATTAGTAACACATCTCCTACTCGGGCTAACGAAACAAGCATAAAAGGACTGATTTCCTCATTCAATACAGATTATTCAGATATTCACAATGGTACCGATTGATGTCGTTGAACTTTGAACGTACCTGACACAAGCTCTCACATAATTAAATAATTTTCTTGGGGGACTGCCTGATTGATTGATTCACTTAAATCACCTTTCCACTCATATGTAAATGGACAATTGCTACCAATCCATTTTTCTTGCTTTGTTTGCTAAAAAATGGTTCGTTCTCTCGGTTAGAGTGGTTCACCTCATGTCACATGGTTCCATGGTAACATCATATAACCGCGTGCAATAGATTGCCAGAACAACGGTGCGATTGTCCATTCTTCCACGATAACCCTCCGTGTAAAAAAAAAAAACAAAAAACACAATAAATGCAAATATTTCCACCAAATCCGGCAAATGTTAACCTTTCCTTTATTACTGTCTGCAAAAATTGACGATTAGGTTAAAAATAAAACAGACCAGTTGATCAATGCGGCACTTTGATCAAGATTGAGTGGTGATTGAGCATGACTCTCCGATTCCATGCTAATAAGCCCCCCGAACCTGATAAAGAACAGACAGTCAGCCAAGCCGACCTCTTCATCATTTATTTGCCACCTAAGCCTCAAGCTGCTGGTAAAACCATTTCAAAGGAAAATAAAAACTTTGCTTAAGCCGCTCATGCGATGGTGTCGATTTGTAAACTTTTTCCGAAACACGTAATCAGCAGTAAGTACAATTAATGTTCATTCGTTTTTTCTCACTTCTGTATCTGCCGGATAAAAACGTTCACTTTAATTTGAATGTTTACATTTCGGTTCCAACATTCAACTGGAATAGCAACACGTATTGAAATACTAATGAATTCCACAAATTAATTTGGCTACCAGAAAACGCTACGTGAGATTTTCCCACTTACACACACAATGCCAGCCAAATTGGACTGGTGGGTTTGTTTTGAACAAAAATTTAATCACATTTGTTTATCCAGAGCATGTGATTAAATAATCTCCACTTCTCTCCAAGAGTTGATGCATGCCGAGGTATAATGCTTTAATGAGCTGTGTATTTTGTAGATATAAAATTTATCTTCTGCATTCGCGCAGGGTTCTAAATATACACATTCAATGAAAACAAAACGATCGATGACGGGAACTGTCATGTGAAGAATGTGATTTCCGGGTTTCTGACAGAGTTCAGTGACTCAGCGATTGAAGGCTGATTGATGGACTGACTTTTGTTTATTGTTTGTTGATGTAAGCTAAACAATTTACCTAAGTTTCCTTTGAAGCAAATTGCATCCTTGAGGAAAACAAACAAATAAAATGGATTTTTATTTATTTGCTTTTAGATAATTGTGGTCTAATTTTCTGATTATACTAAGCGCAACTAAGATGCACATTGTTTGACTCAATACTTAATATGTTTGCCGTAATAAGCAAATGTCTGCAGAAAATTAAAGAAGTGGTGGAATAGCCTCAGAACAGGTTAGGTTTAAGTGGCAAACCAGTTGACGCGATGAAGGCTTTGTTGCTTAGTTCGGCCAGGCTTAGAAGAAGCGCTTGGATGACTTTATCTTCGTGAGGGCATCTGCAGAGAGAAGGCGGGGCCATTGTCTCCATACCTCTGCCATTCTTGCAGAAGTCATTTTTGGGCAGACCATTGTGATGTCGTATGTTGCCTAATTATAACGCAGATGATCAAACCTTATACCCGTTTAGGGTTTATAGTTCACCATCTGCGACTAGCAACGTTAATTGTTTCAAGACGGCAGATCGATAGATCACGGCACCGCTCCTTTCGAGTCACTGACAATGCACAGAGAGTATTTCTCTCTAGAAAAAGGTTCTCAAACTTGGCCCTTCGAAGTCTGCATAAAAATGTAGGTCCCTTCCATTCGTAAGAGGCAATAGCATGCACAACACGAATGGTTAAGTTTTGTTATTAAGTTTTTTGAGAATTTTCTTAGTCATAACTTGTGCAGCCAAATGTGACTGCCCTTAGCAATCAGCCACTATAACCTAACCCAACTTGTGCAGCAGATAAAGTTTAGCTTAGAGTGCCCGAGGGCCAGTAAGCTAGAAGTAGAAACATTGTACATTCAACTAATTCTTAGCATATTTATCTAGTAAATAAGCTTAGCCATGAATTCAAAATAAAAATGAATTAAAACGAAATGAACACGAATGGTTGCTAAGAAGCTAAGCCCTGGCCCTCTACAGGTTGTAATATAATAATAATATGCTTTCTAACTCCGTGGAAGATGTTTCCGCGTACACACCATTTCTGGTTCTTCATGAACAAGGCACCAATAAGGTATTTGATATCGGTCAGTAATTTCAAACTTTTTCTTAACAAAAATGCACGAGCACGAAGTCGACATGGCTTGGAAGGCCATGAAAGAGTCAACAAATAAACTAGACGGGAGCAAGGATCCGCTTAACAGAACGGGTCAACTAATTTTATCGCAACTGTCTACAGAAGATGACAAACAATTTGAGTTTTGTTTCTACTACCTTATTCACGGGAAGAACCAAAGATGTGCTATCGATCATCTTAGCGGATTATATATTAGCAGCTTTTCTTGAAATGAGAAGAATATATGAGAAGGAGGAGGATCCATCTGTCTTGGATTTATAAATTTAAGTCAGATTTATTTTGAATCCCGTACGTGTTTATACGGTATACTCATATATACGGTGTACCCGTATGAAATGAGCGTTTTTTTTTAAATAAAATGCTAATTATAAATGGGAAAGTAAAAACATTTTATTCAAAGTATTGGACATTGTTTTCTACACATTTTGACCACCTTTCTGGCAATTTGTGAATACCACGCCAATAAAATTGTTCGTCTTTTAAAGCAAACCAATCAGACACACAATTTTCGACTTCTTCGTAGGTATCGAAGAGCTGCTCAGCCAATGCGTGTCCCATCGATGAAAACAAATGGTAGTCGGAAGGTGCCAAGTCTGGTGAATACGGCGCTTGGGGTAGCTGCTCCCAGCTAAGTGTTTTGATTGTATCCTGAACCGGTTTTGCTTTGTGTGCAGGTGCATTGTCATGGAGAAAAATTACCTTGCCGTGTCTTCTGGCCAATTCTGGTCATTTTTCGATCAATGCATGGTTCAAATTGATCATTTGTTGTCGGTAGCGATCAGTATTAACGGTATCACAAGGTTTTAGGAGCTCGTGGTACACCACACCTTTCTGGTCCCACCAAACACACAGAATTGTCTTCTTGCTGAATCGATCTGGTTTTGCAGTCGATGTTGATGGCTGTCCCGGATTAACCCATGATTTTTCCGTTTAGGATTCTTAAAATAAATCCATTTTTCATCGCCAGTAACAATCTGATGCAAAACCGATTTTCTTACGTGTCTTCGAAACAAAATTTCACAAGTGTTTTTTTTGGTTTTCCATCTGTCTTTCATTCACTTCATGTGGCACCCATTTTCCACACTTTTGGATCTTTCCCATAGCTTTTAAACGGTCAGAAATTGTTTGTTGTGCAACATTTAACATTGCTGCCATTTGCTTTTGACTCAAAGTGTCATCTCCATCCAATATCGTTTGCAATTCGGCGTTCGAAACTTTTTTGGTGGTCTTCCATGTTCTTCATTTCTCACATCAAAATCATTATTTCTGAACCGTTGAAACCATCTTTTGCATGTTGCACCATATGCCTCGACAAGCATTCGATGCGACTCTGCAGCACATTTCTTCAAATGAAAACAAAAAATGAATGCTTTCCGCAAATCATCACTTTCTGGTACAAAATTCGACATTTTTAACACGATGAAAAAATATGATTTTCTGTGTTCAATGACTTGATGTATACCAAATATTTTTCACAGATGTCACAGCAAACAAACAAAAAAAAGGGCTCGTTCACAGCAAATGTTCCCTATCGAGACATTTGTATCTTGATGCTCACTTCATACCGGTATATCTGATAGAATTGATTCTCAGCCATGGCCATACATAAAATTCAAACTGTGGGAATTTTATTTGGATTAAGCTCAATCCAATATTAAAATGTTCGTCCTTTTCCACTTGTGTGCACCAGTTTAGACTCAGTCGTCCTCCGCCACTTTGTCCTACAGGCTTAGAGTGACTTCCGGGCCGAGGACAATTCAAGTTCATAAGTTTTTTTTTTCCTTCCATCGTAGGTCCTGATCCGCAAAACCTCTTTCTCTCATATCTCATATCGTTCATGGTTGAATCTACTCCACCTGCCCTCATCACAGAAACAATCGGTCTCGGTTTCGTATATTAAGCGAATATTCTAGAATTTTCTCATTAATCAACGAAACTTAGCGCATGTTGTAGGTTATGATTTTGGGGTTATGCGCATAAAAAAGCTTGAATCAGATGAAGTTTATTAGATTGTTACAACTCTAGCCATAAAAACTAAACAAAACGAAAACCGCCAAATTAATGTTTCAAAAAAGCTATGGTCGAATACATCACCGAATTACAGCAGCTCTGCATTTTTACATACTAACCATCCTTTCTCGTATTGCAAACAACGACATGCGCCCGTTGATTGTCCATTCAGATATTTTTTTCCTATTAGCTGCAAATACACACATTCGCTTCTGTTCATTATTTATGAACTCCTTTCCGAACGAGGACCAATTGCATGGTCGCCTGCCTTCGATAGTACGAATGTCTAAGTATCTAGTACTGAGCTCAGTGCGTGGGAAATGTAGATACTAACACATCCATATCCCTCCCCAACGGCAAAGCTTTCATAGGCATATGGTTTTCTCTCACCGGCTGCTCGCCGCTCTCCTTCAAGTAGTGGTTGCTTGATAAGCTCCAAAACGTTGATAAGACGGTTTGTTGCTAGAGCCCCAACCCTTCCGTCGACAAATCGTCGTTAATTGCTAGATGCTCACAGGCAACAGGTGTAGAGCCAATTCAAAGAGTTAAAGCTCTCTCGGCCGTCATTCGTTTTTCATGATCAGGCAGCGGTCGTTCGATTGAGCACACTGAGTAACTACGAAAGCTTGAAGCTCACTTCGCGTCAATGTTCATTCGGCAGTGTACGCATCGCGGAACGGCAAAAAATACATATATTTACGAGTCTTAAAAAAATTATTAAATCAATTTCAATCGTTTCCAGGCGCTACGTATAATAATGCCGGTAAATAGTGTGTGATCAGTGTTTCCCTTCCCCCCACGCTTCGTTCTTATTGCAAGGAATCTCGATTCGACGATTGGGGCGAAGTGTGTTGGTCAAATAAGGCAAAGAAAAACGGAAATGAAATGAAATCGAAATTCAATTGAAATCGTGCGATATTCGAGCTAAAAAAAAGAGTAAATACGCATGCAGTCTTTGTCACGCGAACGTCTTGTGACCTCTGTGTTGTGTTGCATTGGAATCCGTTGAATGCAACTCTCCACACCAAAAACCTAACCTAGATTTCGTTTGTTCTCTGTTTGGCTAAGGCTTACGACGGGTTGTTCTTTCCATCGCGGAGTTGTTCTGTGTCTTGCCTTTATCAGTGTGATAATGGCGGTGTGTGATTATGTGTTCTCGTTGTTTGGGTTTATTTTTTTCTTACTCTCTATTGGATATACGATTTACGTCACGGTTTAGTCATGCATCTTGAACTTGGAGCAAATGGATAATAATATTATTTTTGATATTTCTTTATGTTTTCTGATATTCCTCTGGCGGTTGTGTTTTTATACTTTTTTCAGTCTGCTTCTTCTGTCGCTTGATGGCATGTTAATTTGTTCTGACTTGACTAGTTTTTAATTAATTTTTGATTTTTATGTAATTAGTTTATGCCCGGCTTGTGGCAGCTGTCAATGTTTTGGAATGAAAATCAAAATATGAATGCCACCCTGTTGTTGATAAACTTTGCAGCGATTGGTTTTAGACATTCAGTGGAGAAAAATAAGATTGGCTGTCGATTGAAATGTGTCTCTTTTTTCTTAAATATTAATTATAACTTCTGAAGAACGGTGCAATTACCATTTCAAATGTGTTGTTTATGTCAACCTTTTTTCATTAGCTAATAAGGCAACCACTTTCGAGTCAAAGATCACTGCTATCAGTTTCAAAAGGGCGTTTATTTTTTCTTAGCTATTTAGTCGATGCGACAGTAGAAAATGAAGTGAAGTCAAGTTGCGAAATTGTTGCATATTGAACTTTATTCTCAGAAGCTAACCAGGCAGCAATAATTCTAAGCTATCATATATACAACTAGATACGCTGACTAATTCACTCCTTCAAACATAAACAACCTCAACCCCTATTGCGCAAAACATTCTGTAACCCTAAATTGTGTTTTAAGAAATCGTTACCGTAAAAGGCCCCGTATTAAACTTGAATTTGGGCATTTACACTGTTCTGCTTACAACTTCAACTGCGAATGAACTCATAGTTAAATTAAACAGGTCCCAGTATTGTCGGTGCTACCATACTTAATAAAAGATCTCTAGCTACAGTTCATGAAGAGTCATTGTTTACCTTTATCAAACCAGTCGTGTTTTATGTGTTCTTTTCGATTTCCAAATGACGACGTTTGAGATGGTTTTACGTGACTCTTACACTTTCGGTGCATTATCAGTGCCAGATTTGATTTCGTGAAATTGAAAGTTGATGTTGGCAGAATATAATTTAATTCGATTGGGATTAAATGTGGACGTGAAATCCTCGGCGTTGCGGTCCATGAACAATAGGCAAGATACTAAATAATATGTAATTTTATTTTAAAGCCCTATCAGCGACATGGTGTTGAATCCATTCTTGACATCGCTCAATGACATGATGTTGAATCCATTCTTGACATCGCTCAAATAATCGTGCGACTTCGCAAGATGGTTCGCGGCTTGAATTGGCGCATTGGGTCAATGGGATCGGTGATCGACGGCGAGGTGTGCGTGTTCGATTCTATGTTCGGTTATTGAAGACGTTGGCAATGTCGTTGGGAGTTTATAAGTTTACTCTTATTATTCCAGGTTCCTGATTAGTTTAATTTTTAACTGATATAATCCACAAATTACAACACATTTAATAAATTTGGAAAAAAATTGTTTCTTGACGTTGGAGAATTTAGCTTATTGTTCTCTCTTTGTTCCTCTTTTCTCTTTTCTTTCACTAATAAATAGTGCTATATATCTGACATTGGAAATTCCAGCTCGAAATCGAGTTGCTACGAGGCCCTTGAATTTTCACAAATCTAGAGTATATGACGATTTAGTTGGCGATGCGACGAACATCTGAAATCACCAAGTTTCTGTGTTGAGTTTTATGCTTGGAACAATGTACTGAAAAGTCCCTGAGTCAAGGAATACTTTGTAGGTCCTATCAAAGAGAATTTTTAGTCCTCTTTGATAGGAGGAGTTGTGCAAGTGTGAGGCTAATTTTGAAGCATCTGCATTGGATTCGGATGTCTGACAAAGTGTCTACTAAGGTTTCCAAGGCTTTCTATCCAATCAATAACCAAAAGATCCAAGGCCAAAAGGAGATAACCAAACAATTAACAAACTTTTTTGCTATTTTTCTGTTATTGAACAAACGTTACTGTGTAATCCAGACTATCGGGGAAGTGCACAACAAAGGATTCAAACTCAAGGACAAAAGGCAAAGGCACGCATTTGCTACCGCCCAGCAATAAAACGAAGAACACAGTTTTGTGTTGATGCTAAAAATGCATCGACTGTTTCAGATGTACACTCTTATGTTGTCTAACGTTACTCGCATTTTTTAGCATTAGGTAGCACCTTTTGTGTTACTTGCGTTGGAAGACATCGGTAGCGAAATTGTATTTCAGGCACTATTTGACGAAAAAAGTTTGACACACTTTTCATTCTCATCAAATTTCATGTTTTTGAATTATTGAATGTTTGATATTGAATTATTCATGTTCTCGACCATAACGTGCCTAAGAATTTAGCTAACATTTGTCTCCTATGTAGCGATCAGTGAGTCCAGACAAAGTTTTAAAGCGAGCAGAATAAACTGCAATTACTTAACCTGTCTTAACATTCACCTCAAGCTCACCCTGCACTAATTGACTTGAACGATATTTGTCTTATTATTATCTTCTTGATGAGTCACTATTCATATGTACTTATTATGAATTGAACTTTAAGATGGGCTATTTTGTGGTATTCTGTGTCAGACTTTTTACAAAAAATAATTGGTGCTGATTGCTACCATTCATTTCATGTTTTAGTTCTTCTGATGCTGATCCTGTTTTCATTGCGTTACAATGTAATTGCAATATTTTTGCCTAAATGCCGGCTTTTTTTTTTTTTTTTTGGTATATTTTTGTTTTATTTTCTTTAACTATTCCTAAATTCTAGACAAAAATACTTAAAACTAGCTTAACTATCTTAACATCGTTCTTACATCTAACCTACTGACCCTATACGGGTACTCTAAGTTAATACTATCTTAATCTTACTGTGCCTTTCAGCATAAGCAAATTTTATTTTATTTTGTTTGTGTCTTATGGACAATTTGCTTTTTTTATTAGCCAAGAAAAGTATTAGGAAAAACTTGGCTGATCTGAAAAATGCTAAATGCCGGCTTGTTAATGCATTATTAGCACCCATTTTAATTATGCTTCAAATAAGATTGAAAAATATTCTAGTTGTTTAATGCCATTCATTTCTTGATGAAGCACTAAAATGTCGATCAATCAATGAGAGTACATACTCGAATCGCCAATTCTGGAAAATGGAAAACCTTGACAGAGACAGAGAACGTGCTCCGCCGACATTTTCTAAATAAGCTACGTGAGTGGAAGCATTTTATTTGATGATTTCTAGGCATATAAATTAAATATTGACCACAAACCTCGAGCGCTAAAGTTCACTGCAATATTAAGAAATTTTGTAGTCCAACATTGTTTCAGATAACTTTTTGCCTTGTCATTATTGATAAACACTTTTCTGTAGCAGCTACAGTTTTTTATATCAGGCTCAGGTATCATTAGATAAATTTAATTTCAATCTGAGATTGGACAGCATTCTCATAAAGTCACATGACTGTTACTTCCTCTTCTCTACATTTGAACAACAACGAATGTCTTGTAAACATTGCTTTAGAAACATTCGGCGCATTCCAAGCTCGCTTTGACATCGGTGCTCTTATTCAGAACTGTTTGCATACTACTATATAACATTTGTTTGAGACAATAAACTCCCTGGATATATTTATTAGCACAATGTACGTTATTGGCAATCGTGTCAGCTTATTTGTAGCTGTCAAACAAATGTTTATTGACGCAGTCATTTACACACTATCTGTCCAATTGATCAAATCAAGACATTGTTATCTTTCAAGAGCAAAGTGGAAACGAAACAAGAAATGTACTTGTTTAACGTTTATTAATCATCAATTCTTACGCTATCTGATTCGATGTAATCAGAGCCTTACTCTATTTTCTGCACCCCCCGGATAATCTTTGAAAGGCCATCTACAATCGAACTCGTTACAAAAGAAACTAAATCAAGACTGTTGGGTTTTTTTTTTTGACAAGGTTTATCATTTTTGTCATGCTAAATTTATTGTTTTAATCTTCGATTCGCGTTTATTTATGACTTGTAGAAGGACTTAATATTGTTCTCCTATAAATTGTGCGTCGTAAAACAACCAGTTGAAGCTAAATAATTTGGTGTTTATTGGTTGTTGTTACTGAATGGCGGTACTGATCGTTGTGGAAACTAGTGCTAGACCATTTCTTAAGAGGTGCCATTTGAAATCGAGCGAACAACTATTCCCATTCGAAAATTTATCTCATGTACTTAAATGTAAATTGTGTTTTTTAAAGGCGTACGTCGAACTTAAGATTGAGTTAAGACACAGAAAAATGGTTTCAAGATCTTATGGTTTTAGTGAATCACCCTACATATTAATCCCAGATACCTGTCTCCGAATGATTCGGGGAACGATACTTGCTACCTTAGTAACTCATATTTTAAAGGCATGTGTGTGAACTCTCGCTTTCACTTAAGAGGAAAGTTAAGAAATTCTTGCTTACTTCTGTATTTATAAACAATCATTTGACCAACAAATCACTTATCCAGTGCTTAATTACTGCCACAAATCGGAAACTGGAATTTGTTTAACTAGACTAGACTGTTATTATTTTTTAATATACATATCAAATGCGTCCCCTTCAGAAAAATCAAAGAGCAACATGAATTGGATTGTAATAATAAGAGTAATATGGGTGGCGCTACAGACCACTCGTGTTGTGCGTGCTATTGTTCTCTCACGAGTGGAAGGGACCTACAGTTTAATGCCGAATCCGAACGGCATTGTTTGAGAAGTTTGTTCTAAACAGGAAATACTCTTTGAGCATTGTCAGTGACTCGAAAGAGGTGGGGTCTGGAGAATTGTTTTCGTCGCAAAGAACAGGAATGGAACCTACGACGTCGAGGACGTTGGGGTCGACGCACATACCCACAACGCCACAGGCCACCACTGGCTTGTATATTTCATAAACTTCTGATTGCTAAAAAATCAAAAATCATATAACCGTTCTTCAAACTCTCCATTGAGTCTCATACTTCACAAATATCACATTATATTCCGTTTGTTGACAGACATATATCAGGCGTAATCAAATTATCCAAAGCAGGCCTACAATTCAACTTTGAGTGAGATACGTTAATGCGGAGTTGATAATGTTTACCTTGCCCACGGTTAAAAACCTCTGTCAAAGTTGTTGACAGACTTCAAAGGCACTCCAGCCAGTCAATACCAGTCTCTCTCCTAATCACCTAAATTAGACATTTCGCTTTCAAAGAAACAAGTAAAATAGTAACGTTTTAGCGGTCTTTTTCACCTCTAAACCCACTAATATGTTTATTAATTTGCAAACAAAATGATTCAATAAGTCTATCCATGTTAATTCGGACTGCAAACGAAAAAGCCGACGTCTACTACAAACAAGACCCAGCATCGGCGCGCAAATGCCCACTTAAATGGACATAATAATCTTCGTAAAAGAAGATATTCTAACAAGTTGTCAACATTGAACAGGTCTTCACCATGATTGTTAATGAAACCAACAAATGGCAAATATCGGAATCTAATCGAATATGTACCCGCATTTATTTACCTATTATCATTCTATTCTCTCCGGTCATTGAATGATGTCATTGAATACATTCAACCACATGACGAGGAGATTTTTTTCCATTTTTTTTATCCGATTTTGTGGATTGTGAGATTAGATAAATAAATTAGTGGTTTCCGATATTCATACTGAAAAGAGAAGTATTATTTTGTCAGCTGTTAAAGCATTCGACAGTTGACAGTTGTTATCAAGCATTGTCTGACAGTCTCTGAGTCACAAGATGAGACTAAATTGCTAGACAAACTTACATAGGCGGCTGTGTTGGTATTGAGTTTTTGTTTGTAGTTAGTAGTTTTGATAGATCACAAAAGAATTGTGGAGCGAGGCGGTTTGTATACACTCGTATCATTATTTTTTTTAGCATCTAATGATGGTTTGCATTGTATATTGCTGTTTCGGATTTCAAATATTCATTTTTTTTTGTTTTCAAACATGTCAGCATACGTGTCGAACAAGAACATTTGTGCGTTGGCTGACATTTTTTGAATAAAAGAAGCTGCTGAAATTATGTCGGGAGTTCCCAAAAAAACCGTCGGGACTTAAACCTACTTTATTCCAATGTCATTAGTCAGACCGATACTACTGTATCGACGGTACGATGAACAGCATTTGATAAGGACACTCGATCGGGATCGTGTTGCGCTTGCGGCGAGTTAAACGCAACCACGTTCGCACTTCTGAATATATGTATTCCTTCATTTTCCGCCAATAGACATAATCAGCAAACAGCCAGACAGCGGCGACTACGGCGATTAATGAAATCGCCTCGTATGTGGAATGAACTCCGTTTTGGAAACGATCCCAAGACACATAACTGCTCTTCTATAACAGCTTCACAATCGTTCCCATCGATCAGACGTTGATCTAATGATGTTCCTCTACAAATCATTGTCGATATAGGTAATGGCGAGAGCATGGACGGAATTGTCACTTGTTCCGACAACCAAGTGACTGCACCTAATTCAAAGTCTTCCTTGCACTGCTGAGATGGGCGAGTATTTTAGAATTCATATGATGTGGATGACGGCGTTCCTGAAAATTGCGAATAGCACGAATGACTCTTTCCAAACGCAGATTTGCTATCAGTACTTAACAGTAGCTTAAAACGATTTTTTACAAATCACAATGGGCTTCTGGCGCTGCAGTCCGAGGACAACCTTGGCTTCAGTCAACAAGCCTCTTCAGCTTGCACGATCTTTAGTCAGCTGCCTCCAATTTTCCTCGCCAAGTTGGTTGAGGTCTTTCTGCGGCATTGGCTTCGTGGGCGGTGTTGCCCATGCGTTCTCTATGGCCCAGCCATCTTAAGCGTTGAATCCGTAGATACCTGGCTAGACTTTTGTCGTCGTAAAGCCCGTATAGTTCGTGTTAGTATTTTCTTCTCCAGAAACCATCAAAGCAAACTGATTGAACACACGAGTTTTTTCTCAAAAATACCAAGAGCTTATTTAACCGCTCTTCACATGGTGCAGGCTTCCGCCCATTGACCAGAACAGGGATGATCAAGGTCGTATATAATGTTAATGTGGTCCTTCGAGAGAGGACTCGGCTCAAGCAATACAAGCTACATATGTATGTGCTAACAGATTGTATAATCAAATAACACGAAACCAAAAAATAGTTCCGTTTTCACACGATCGCGATTACTTTATGTATTTTTTACACGTTTTTTTCAGAACGTATCTAAAAACAGAATTATTTAATTTACATTACGAGTTGAAAAGGCTTAATTGGATCTGTTATCATATGTTGCGAAAATTTGGTGAAAACTATAATTATCCTTGTTAGTGGTTCATTTGGTTCTTATAATTAGTATTTGCCGAGTTCGAAGTGATCTAGCTAGCAAATTTCGTTTCGTGTTCTCGTCTCGCTCCGATTCGATGACTCAACACGATCGGTAGAAGTATTTATGAGCACCATAATCACTCGGCAATACGCCATTGAAAAGCACCTTTTTAGATTGCACCTCTCAATCCGCAGAAGAAGTCACTTATGGTCTTACTTTTTTAACAACTTGGTAAAGATGATCGTTTAATGAAAGTTGGTGCTGACAACTTAGTAAAGAGCTCGTGGAATCAAGAGCATACAAAAACCAGGAAATTGACTCGATGCCACATGAATTGAAGCCTCATTACGTCAAATGGCGATTCAGAAATGTGCCTCAAAAAATGGTCTCCTGTTTCTGCACCGGTTAAAAACTATTTATTTACTAATCTTTGGATAGGGATAGCGTCTCCCGCTGTGTTTCAGTCGGTAAAAGTTTTGTTTTACCAAGGTATCTATAAATTATCAGTGATTATTGATTCTGATTGGCAATATACGGAACAACGTACTGATTAATATTCTTCAATCGAAATTCTTTTGGCAGAATCCAAAGCCCCATGATTTTCCTTGCTTGAAGATTCAAGCAGCAAAATACCGACTTTCAAGAATGCAAAAGTCAATTACGACTGTTTTGTGTTTTGGTTGTGAGATAATCGTTACCTGATAAGGTTGTTGTACCATAAAATCATAAACACCATCGGTGTTAAAAACGACGGAAATTTGGGTCACCCTGAAAACTTAAAGGAGATTTACTGAAGGAAGAGAGAGTGATATGTGATGCAATGTCAAAATGTATCCATTATCTCGAAATTATTTTGGTCTTATCTGTAGTTTCTTTGTGTAAAATAATCAGCTACAACTGAATAACGCGAGTCACGTCTTAAGTCATGATTGCGAAAAAGAGCTTTAGATTAGGGAATATTATTATGTTGTGATTGTCTCATTTGCTTTTCAAGGTTACAAAATGCATTCACAACAAAAAATGTGAGTTTTGTTAAGAGTCTGTCTAGTAGACTGACGTCATTGAGTGAGTAGATCAGTACACAATGCTGCTCGATTTAGATCTTCTAGAATTAATCCTAGGGTGGATAACAGATCCGTAAGCAATTTGAGGTCCAGTGTGAATATATAGAAAAAGGGGTCTATTATGATTGCGGAAATGCTCAAGTCAGGTATTCAAATGATCTGGGGGAGTATTAATGGCTTACAATACTGTGAAGGTTTGTCCTTGAGTCACAGATCCACCATACTTCGTTTGTAACAACTAGACAACAACTGATCGTCGACTGTTATTAATTTTTTGTCAGTGCCCAAACTTTCGGCACTGAATTGTTTCATTTTCCATAGACAATGCATTGAACCAAGGACACCCACCGAAGTGGTAACACTTTTTGTGAAGATTGCAGAATGCAACAGTACAAAAGGGTTGACATTATTTCATCACATATTTTCTTGACAACTTAGTTAAGAAGTCTTATACAGTAATCACTTACAGAATTATTCTTCAATTAAAAGAAATCATACAAATAAAAATTGCTTTAACACTCTCTCAGGCGACAAGCAATGTAAAAGTGCCCACTCATGATTTATATGAAAAATCCAAAAACAATTCAAAGGTACCTGGGTTTTTGAGGCTCAATCACTTAGCTTAACGCTTTGGGTGCCGAAATAAATGTGTATTTAAACCTACTGGATACAATTTATATAGTATACCAGGTATACCGGTATGAAGTGAGCGTCAAGATACAAATGTCTCGATAGGGAACATTTGCTGTGAACGAGCCCTTATTTGTTTTGTTTGTTTGCTATGTGAAAAATATTTAGTATACATCAAGTCATTGAACAGACAAAATCATATTTTTTCATCGTGTTAAAAATGTCGAATTTTGTACCAGAAAGTGATGATTTGCGGAAAGCATTAATTTTTTGTTTTCATTTGAAGAAAAGTGCTGCAGAGTCGCATCGAATGCGTGTCGAGGCATATCGTGATCATGCTCTATCAGAAGCAACATGCAAAAGATGGTTTCAACGGTTCAGAAATAATGATTTTGATGTGAGAAATGAAGAACGTGGAAGACCACCAAAAATGTTTGAAGACGAATTGCAAACGATATTGGATAGCGATGACACTTTGTGTCAAAAGCAAATGACAGCAATGTTAAATGTTGCACAACAAACAATTTCTGACCGGTTAAAAGCTATTGGAAAGAACCAAAAGTGTGGAAAATGGGTGCCACATGAATTGAATGAAAGACAGATGAAAAACCGAAAAAACACTTGTGAAATTTTGCTTCAAAGACACGTAAGGAAATCGGATTGTTACTGGCGATGAAAAATGGATTTATTTTAAGAATCCTAAACGGAAAAAATCATGGGTTAATCCGGGACAGCCATCAACATCGACTGCAAAACCAGATCGATTCAGCAAGAAGACAATGCTGTGTGTTTGGTGGGACCAGAAAGGTGTGGTGTACCACGAGCTCCTAAAACCTGGTGAAACCTTTAATACTGATCGCTACAGACAACAAATGATCAATTTGAACCATGCATTGATCGAGAAACGACCAGAATTGGCCAGAAGACACGGCAAAGTAATTTTGCTCCATGACAATGCACCTGCACACAAAGCAAAACCGGTTCAGGATACAATTAAAACACTTGGCTGGGAGCAGCTACCCCACCCGCCGTATTCACCAGACTTGGCTCCTTCCGACTACCATTTGTTTTCATCGATGGGACACGCATTGGCTGAGCAACACTTCGATTCCTACGAAGAAGTCGAAAACTGGGTGTCTGATTGGTTTGCTTTAAAAGACGAACAATTTTATGGGCTCGGTATTCACAAATTGCCAGAAAGGTGGTCAAAATGTGCAGAAAACAATGGCCAATACCTTAAATAAAATGTTTTTACATTCTTAATAATAATTAGTGTTTTATTAAAAAAAAACGCTGATTTCATTGGTAAATGAAAAATCCAAAACATTTCAAAGGTCGCTGGGTTTTTGAGGCTCAATCACTTACCTTAAAGCTTTGGATGCTGTAGTTAAACTTACTGGATACCATTTATATAGAGTCGTCCTCATTCGATTCAGAAGGCGAGGAAGTCATGCATTTACTGTAAATGTAAGTCACTTATATCTAACGGCGATCACAAAGTAAACTTCAAAAACGGGAATAGATTCACGGATGGCATTTGCATTTGACATCTAGAAATACACATGTCAAATGCCGACTACGAACTCAAATATGGAATAAACCGATTCATATGAGTGAAACCTTGCACTGGATCAACTTCGAAAGAGGTTAAGCCCTGAATTCTGACTGTTGTTGGTATCTAAGACTGAACCGGAAACCCACTGCGCCCATCGCTTGCGCCAATGCGGCCAGCTCAAAAAGTGCTCCACGGATTGTAAACGCCTTAAAATTAACAACATGGTGAATTTGATATGGTTTAAAAAAGCTCAAAAATCAGAACAGCTCTATCTTTGAGATGCCGAAACTGAGTCTAAAGAGCATGTAGTTGGTGCAGTACCATCCAAATAGTTTTGTAAGATAATGAGTAAGAAGAAAAATATTAGCTCATAGCTTTCCTGGAAAAAAATCTACCGGGCTCTGCTAAGGGGATACTTCAAACAAACGTTGAGTGCTATTCACTAACTATCGCCACGTGTTTACTTCTGCATGTACAGCCTGTTGCCTGATTTACGCCGGTTTTATATTCTTGTTATCAGTCCCAAGTTTTCTTTTTACTCATTTTGACGTACTTGACTGATTTATTCCAAGGCCCCAACAAATGTTTACATTTTCATCACCAGGAGTTTATCCTAATCTGATTCACGGAAAGGATTGCCATTATTTACAATTCGGATTCATGCCGATTAATTCACATTTCGCCTTATTACAAGAGAGCCTTCACTGTTAGAATTTCCTTTCCATGCGATCATCAACTAACCACCGGAATCCCATCATTTTCAATAAGTCACAGGCAGTCATCCAGACGCAATGCACTTTCAGTAATTTTCCGACCGCTCCCTGCTATAATCAACTTTGCTCACTTTATGTACCGGAACTGCAATTAATTCAAACGCTTCCTTTGCTTTTCTAAAACCCACCACCACACAGCACAGTGCGCTGCAACAGCATACAACATCAACAACTTTTCTACGACTCGCCAAGATGCACCGAGAAAGCTTTTAACGTCGAGTGCAAATAAATGAGTTCATCTATTCCACATTCACCGGCCGCTCATCCCCTCTAAGGTCATCATGTCTGTGTCGGCACCACTGCCGGTATTGTATCACATGCTGTCTGCGATCTGACAGATACACCACGTAGGCCACTCCATTTATAGATTTCCAATAAAATGAATTATAAAATTATTTATCCGTTCTGTGTTCACTTGTTTTGTTTGCGCTTTTGTTGTGAAACCATAATTGGTGACGTACTCGCTATTGCAAGTGTACCTCAAGGGAACTCATGCAATCGCCACTCGCTAGACGCTGCGTACATACTCTGTCGCATATGAGGGGCTTATTTTTTGTCTGGCAGTTAGTCAGTGTCTACTCTAACAAATTTATAATAGTTCTATCTAACTGTTGTTGTTGTACTTCGTCTCTCTCCATCGTTTATGATTTGACGACCGCCTAGGCCCACCCCCTCGTGACACTGCCGTGTGAGTTGAGTGGGGTTTTTTTATTGTGATGATTATCATGTGAATGCACTTTTCTTGATTTATTCGCTTGTGGTCCAGGGATGACCTCAATTGGGGCTCTATTGTTGCGCGTCTTATAACATCCTTCCACGCCGACAAATGTGCTGGCTACCGCTGGCCGATGAATTGTGCTGAATTGATTTGTTGTTGTGCTTGAGTTATGCAAAATTTTGTTTGTATTTTTTTTTCTTTTTTGCTCTGTGTATACGGAGGCGAATAAGGTCAAGGATTTGTTTGTTTTCGCAGCTTTTTGGTGATAATTACTGTGTGAACAAGGGATGTTTGTGGGGGGATACGAGGTGCACAGTCATTTGAGAGATACTCGTGAAAGTCCGCGGTTGTTTACATTGTTTATCATGGTTTTATGCCGACTTATTCCGGAGCCTAAACTTTATGGCGCGTCGTTTGAAGTTTTATTTTGTTTTTATTGGCCACCTCGATGTTGTTCTCGACTCTCGTGGCCGGTACGAGTGTGTAAAATCTGAGCTGAATTTGCGGTATTTAGTTTGTTTTATGAAACGAGCGTGTGCTGTGAGGGTGCCACTGCGTATGGGTAACATTTCCTGTTGGTTGTTGTAAATGAAAAATGCTTATATAAGCAGGAACGGGATCAACGTTGGCAAGCAGTTTTTATTCCCAGCTTATCTGGATGAATGGATTATTAAAAAGAGCAATAAACTTACCAGCTGATCGGGGGCTACGGTGACCATAAATCACTTAAACTGACTCTTGAGCTACTCCAGTGGTACTGTAGAATACTTATTTCACTTGAGTTTACTACAATTAAAAGAATGTGTTATCAATGCAAATGCAATAATGCAAGGTCAATGTATATAAATGTTTAAAGAAAACAAATTTGTCATTATTGTCTTTAATTGCCACGCTCATTTGCAAAGATATTCGAGCTGTCAGCGTTTTGCCAAAACTAATCTTCTTGTGGCGAATTTTGTAGCCAGTTCACCACTTACTTACTTTTCAGGCCGACGACCCATGAAGGGTCTGAGCCTCTTCCAGTGATCAAAGCCAAGCTGTCTTACATCCGCGATTACTTTCTCTTTTTACCGGAGGTTCGGTCGTCCTCTCCTTCTCCAACCAGGAGGCTCGGATTCAAAGACCCTCTTTGCTGGAGCGTTGTTGCCAATGCGCTCAATGTGACCGAGCCAGTGTAGTCGACGGATTTTTGCCTTCCGGACTACACCCACATCCTTGTACAGCTAGTAGAGCTAGCGGTTGTGTCTTCTCCTACATTCTCCTTCTTCGCAGACGGGACCATACATCCGACGCAAAATTTTTCTTTCGAAGGCACCAACAATCATCTCTGCAGTCTTGCTTAGTATCCAGTTTTCGGTTCCATAAAGCAGGACTGGCAGAATAAGGGTTTTGTAGAGCATAACTTAAGTCCTTCGAGGCAGGAGTTTCGATCCCAGTTGTTTTAACAAACCGAAGTAACATCGGTTGTCAAGGGGTTGTACTACGTGGATTTCCACTGTGATGTTATTTATAGAGCAGGGATATATCTCTCGACTTTTTTGTGGATGGGGCATATGGAGGTGATATTCTAGTCGAATGCTTTCGTCTTCCCAAATTCTGCAAAATGATGTGGTACATCACCCTCAAAGCTAGGTGGGAGAACTACTTCATCGACTGGAATTGGGATTTCTTGGCTCGCAATCACTCTTTCCTGGTCAGGCCCGCTAAGAAACTATTGTACTGCTTAAACACATCCACTATTCCCTGCCTGAGGTCAGGCTCTTGGCTTTTTTGTAGAAGGCCCGTATTTTTTGTTTGCCTCTGGACTTTTCGATATTATTGATCTGGGAGGTTACGAGAGACCTTTTCTTCAGGCGTAGAAGCTTTTTCTCCTCCCGTCTTCTAGCCCGGTATTCCTCTTGCGCTGCTATTATTTTCAGCCAGTACAAAATTTGCCAGATTATAATTTGTCTCTAGCTGTACTCGAAAGCTTGGATTTCACTATGGACCAAATCTACCTTTGCAACGAAAGCTTAGTCATTTGCCCTACTCTTCGGTGGTCTTTCCAAATAGGTGGACAGCAGTATTTATCCAGTCCGTCTCTAGATTGGATTAGATTAAAACTTAATATGTTTTCGAGTGTACTAGCGGCAATTTTGTCCGGTTCAAGACAGTATTCGCCTATGGCTGGATGTCGTTCGTACTAGGCAGTTGCAGTAACAAATGATGTGTTCTGCCGGTATTCGTCCTCGTTAAATATGTCCGACGTCCTTCCCTAAAAAGAGCGAATCTTCGTCACCCATCTCGTACCTACCGATCCATAGCACTATCATGGAAGCTCTTGAATTATTAACTGTGGTAGAAGAATGGAGTTTAATTCAATGCTTCAACGCTCAAGGCGAATCAGTAATAATCCACCATTATCAATGAATGTCCCGTGGTGTTGTGGGTATGTGCATCGACCCCAACCTCGACGTCGTGGGTTCGATTCCTGCTCTGTGCGAAAAAATAATTTTCACGGCCCCTCTCTTTCGAGTCACTGACAATGCTCAAAGAGTATTTCCTGTCTAGAAAAAGATTCTCAAACATGGCCGTTCGGAGTCGGCATAAAACTGTAGGTCCCTTGCACTCGTGTGAGAACAATAGCACGCACAACACGAGTGGTTGCTGAGAAGCTAGGCCCTGGCCCTCTATAGGATGTAGCGCCACCCTGTCTTTGGTACTACGCTCATATCTGAACTGGTGCCCTTAATACCCCGTTGCACCTACTAGTTAAAATCCAAAGGCGAGCCATTAAAACTATAGGAGACAACAATATCGCGGGTTCATTAGACTAGTTGGAAGATCGACATACCGTGTCTTCTTTGTCGAACATGGAATGTTCTTCCATGCCCAATATTTCCCACAGAGATCCGCATATATAGTGAAAACCAATGTGCTTCTTTTCTATACCATCGACCCATTCTCTGTTTTGACACTTAATGATCTCAGTTATCCCTTTTTGGTGAGACAATCGGCAGAGTAAGGCGACCATTTTATTATTATAAAGGGTGATTTTTTAAAAGCTATAGGAAAGTTTTTAAAAAAAAAACACACTACAATTCAGAAACATGCATGAAATCTTTATTTGAATCGATAGTACGGTCCATATAATTTAATGTTTGAAGATTATTTCATGCAAATGTTGACGTTGACTGCGCCTCAAATGGAATATCCGCTTAGTCCAATTTTGGCATACTCTTTCCAACATTTCGGCCGGTATCTCACGAAAAAATGCTTCAATGTTGCTTTCCAATGCGTTAATTGAAGCGGGCTTTTCTGTATAGACATGCACTTTAACATAGCTCCACAAAAAATAGTCTAAAGGCGTTAAATCGCACGATCTTGGCGGCCAATTGACCGTACCCGAACGTGAAATAAAATGTTCACCGAACTCGCCTTTCAATATGTCCATTTTTGCGCCAGCTGTGTGACATGTGGCACCGTCTTGTTGAAACCACATGTCATGCATTTTGGGCAAAAAAAAGTTGGATATCATCTCACAGTAGCGCTCACCATTCACAGTTACGTTACGATTCGCATCATCGTTGAAGAAGTACGGACCAATGATGCCACAAGTCCATAAACCGCACCAAACTGTGACTTTTTGTGAATACATTGGTAGCTCTTGTCATTCTTAACAGAGCACGCATTTTGATAATAAAATTCAATAATTTGCAAGCGTTATTCGTTTGTAAGACGATTCATGGTTAAATTGTAGACCAAACTGAAGATGAACATGAGTCAGCTGTTTAAACCAGTGTTGCCAAAAAGATAATAGCTAAAAATCACCCTTTATTATGTAGCGTCATAATATTCTCCTTTTTTTGTGTACAATAAATAGTCTGTGCTTATTTCCGCTTCTCAAGCTTCGTCTTTCGGAGTCCGCATTCATTTGTAAGTCTCACAGACTTGTGAGTCGTTCCTGTGGATGCTAGACCCAGTTCATCTTGGACACATCACCTATATTAGGTTTATTTCTCGTACTGAAAGACATTTTTTAAACAACAGAGCTAAGATACGAATTGTTTTTTTACTCTTGATACCGAGGGCAAACATTGCGTTCTCTTTGGGAATTGGAGAAAATGCCTTCTTCATTTAGTTAGCAGTAAGAACGATACTGCATGCAACATGGAATGAAAATCAATGCAAGTTCATTTCGGGACATTCTACACTTCACCCCCAACACGAACGACACAGAAACACTTTGAATGTAATTTCCTTCAGTGGTCACCCTCTGTGCATTTTGATTTACTGCGACATTTGCTGCTTTAGAAGACCTACTAGAATTAACCAATTGAATTTAACACGAGAATCTGTTTACTTTGAGTATCCCCACATTAAACTTGTAGCTTTCCACTAAATTGTGCACTCACCGACACACCCCTCATCAGCAGACATCATTAAGAGTCACAAGTCCCTCGTTAATTTTTTCAAAATGCTATTCTGCAAATAAAAAAAGACATGACAGTCATGCCACATATTTAATGAATATCTCCGCTATCAGCTGATCCACCACTTGACGCGCATACCTACAGACCAAGATACATACTTCAGATGTTTAGAAAAGATATTTACTATCCGCTTGTCAATAGATAAGACATAGATAGAAGGCTCCTCGTATGGTCTCACATCTTGACATGTAGAACACGAACAGCAATGCATCCATACATGAGCTTTATCTACGACTTAGGTACGAGTATCTTTGTGTGTTTTTTAATCAATTAACACGCCACTTGAATTACGAAATACGGCTAGATACATCTTCGCACACACTTAAGAAGCATTGAATTGACAAATAACATTGTTCAACACACAAAGAACTACAACTACAGCCACTTGAATGCACAGACATTCCACACAACAAACAAATGAGATACTTTTCACGTGTAATTGCTGCTTTCCGATTGGAATTCGCTATCAGACGTGCGCTCTGCGTGCCACTTCATGGCCGGCCTAATCAATCATTTTTTGGCCAAATTCAATTTTATCGAAAAACCTCTCGGCGATAATTTCTTTCCCATGCGACATCAAAGTCGTCGTCGTTGCGACTCGTACTTGCGTTACGCATATCATTCGGCTGGTGCGGCTAGGTGCGAGTGTGCGTTTCATAGAAACGATTGTACAATTGAAGTTTTTTTTTGTTGTCAAACCTAGTCGATATTAATTTGGTTTATTTTGATTTAATGCCGCGACGGTGTCGCGGATATAATTGGCCTGACGTCTGGCGGGACATAAGTTGGGAGGCAATAAATTCACGCCGAAATACAACATCTTTTGGTCTGTGACTGGTACTCGAGTTGTGATTCATATTTTGGAGTGACTCTTGAAGGCGACATTAACTGAGCGATACGACGACGTATTTGAATTGAATTTCACACTAATTCTGTATGTGTCGCGACTATTCGCAAAATTATATTTGACGGGCACACGGATTGAATTATAATGCGGCCCGTATCTTAGTTAAATTTGTATACAAATGCAAAGAAATATTTGTTTTGTTCTAAATGGAGTGCTGATGTCAGGATTAAGCAAAGAAAAGTGCCTAGCAAAGTTTATCTGGAAAAGCTAGTATTTCCTTATCTAATGCTATGTGGAAAGAATGTAATCAACTCATTCAAATTGTTCCATCTGGAGGATAGTCTGAGAGATTATTTTCTTGAAATCGTCACATAATGCACGTTAATACGGTGCAGGTTAATTTTTAATGTGTTGCGCGTGGAAGCTGTAGTCACCAGCTAGTACTTGCAATTTGCTGTTGGTTTGTGATTGGTATCTCCATGTCATAGCTTTGACAAATTGATATGTGAATATATATATGTGAATTTGGATTGCTGATAAGTTCAGGGCATTGTATATATTAAGATGGAGGCCTTAGCATGAGAGTGGTTAAAATTAGAGCCCCATTGACATCTCTGATTCATCTATTGATCTCTGTAGAACATCTTCGTTGTGAGGATAATTATACCCTTCTCATTGTTAAGTCAAATACTTTAATCTGCCGTAAATTCGTTAAGAAGCGAAGACTGAATATCAAGTTCTGTTGTATTTTGGGCGAAACTACTGCTTTCGACTCACGGAGACCAGTATCTGTCCTTTGGCGAGGGGTACTCCGCTGGTTTGCATAGGGTCGTAAAGATTTGTATCTGACAAGCATTCACCGAATTTAATAACATCGAGCAACACTGACTGGTTTTTTAAGAGATGACTGACATCCCCAAGCGTAAGCTGCATTGCCTTTTTTCTGAAGAGAACGATTTGCGTGCGATATGTTCAACATTGTCTTTCGTCACGTGAGTGAGTTAATTAGGGCGAAAATTCCTGGATGTGCGAACTAAAAATTGTATTCTTAACAAAAAGTATTTATCTTACAATTTAAGATTATAACTAGGCTTAAAACTAACGATTAGGGTGCTCAACTCATGTATATTATTTGATTTACCTTTTTCAATGAAATATCAGTGTTAAAATCCTACAATGTCCAGTCTTTCAGTAGGTAGCTCATTTTGCCTCGACAGTGATTGCTATCGCTACTGTGGTAGCATGCAGCAACTCGCTGTTAGGTCTCACTTATCAGATTTAGCACGTTGTTCGAAGCTTGTGTTTCTCAGGTTCCTGATTGCCTAGTTGGGATGAGTGGTAAGGTCTAGCAGCTGTTTTCTGAACAGTGTCACGTGCATCGCGGTAGAGCTTTTTATTTCTTTGGTGTTTCGGCGGTACCTGTCAATAGTGAGACTGGTATATATTCGCAATATTTTCCTTTCGCAAAGGGCGTGCTTCTCCATGCTGGTCTTAGAGACGGTGTGCCGTTTGGGGAACCCGTATGTTCAAATCTGCCATATTAGCTGCTTGTAGAGCAGCAGCCTCGTCCTCCGGCTTAATCCATTTTGCTTGGGCTCCAAAGGACAGATGCGATGGAAACTTAGGTTGGCCGACTGATTGACAGAATTTATCATAGTCCACACGAGTACATGAAAGTTGGCAAAAAGAAGTATTATAATGCACGACCAACTCGATATAGTATTTTAGCGTCTAGGCGTTCAACTCAAACTAGCATTGAAGGGAAACCTCAATATTACTATTCCCGACTGTTCCTAAACGTCAATAACCAACTTCCTAAATGTCATTACGACGCCCCGAGCTTGAACGACGCTCTTTGGAAAATTTTAATTGGTACCGACATAGCCCTTTTAACAATACTTACCCGTCTCTCAATTTGAATTGGAAAATATATATTAAGAAATTTGGATTGCAAGTAAGCTTCTGTTCTGGTGGTAACTAAGTGAATATTTACAAGTTAATTCATTCAAAGCTGTGATATAATATAAAGCTCTATATTTTCCAGTAGATACATACATATCTCTCTCCTTATAAGAAACCTAGTGATGAACGATCTTTTACACTGCAGTCGTACAGGATGATTGCTAACGTGGATGACATGTCGATCGCCTAGCCCAACATTTCTCATTTTTAAGACATCTGATGTTCTCTTTACATTTAGTAACCAGGCGATAAGCAACGCATTCAAAATGAATGCACCAAAAAGTGTTGAATTCACCATAAATACAAATGCGAGGCATTAGCACTGTATGTTAGACGAATATTAATAGGCAACAAATGGTGTCTCCAAGCATACATACATTTTTGGCTATCCGTCGCCAACGTCGAACACGGTATAGTACCCCATACCAGATCAAATATACTCAGGAAAGTTAATCGGTGATGCAATCATTGTGTCGAAAGTGGTCTTAGAATAGAGACGCTCTTAAAATCACCATCAATCTTACGTTTCTTGACCTCTTTAACAGACAAATGGGTGCTATTGCAGCCCTTCGGCTTAAATGTCCATTATGGCGTGTATACAACAGACAAGCGAAAATCTTAGAAGAACGTTTCGCTCTTAACAAAAACGTTCAGTTCCAGAAAGCAGACAGGGCTCTTCTATTTTTGCTGTACATCTGAAAATGTTTGCACGTTCAGAATGGTATGTGAAATAAACAGAGAAGCCTAACCATGAATTGGAATTTAAAATGAATCTCCACAAGTAATTTCAGATAATTTGGGCATTTTTTTAATGGTTGTCTAAAGAGTTATTCTATTATCGCCAGCACACAACTGGATATCTCATACCATTGAGATATCCAGTTAATTTGATCCCAACTGCAAATGGTGATTGGACCAGATAAAAGCATAATAACTTTTGCATTGACTTGATTCAAACCCAAAACCTCTTTACCCAAGGGCAGATCAACCAACTGCGCCATCCAGCCGTGGTTCCCTAATAAGTTGTTTGACTCTCTACGACGGTCAAATGCAGTCAGCCATGCGCTTTTTCTCTCAGAACTGCATCAGCAATCCGATCACTGAGTCACTGTAGTTGCACACACTTACTGCCTTCAATTCATCGGAGCTAAGATTTAAGTGGATTTGATTGATTGAATACGAACGAGAAGACTTCACTTACACGTGTGTGTCATTTATATTGTGACCCAATCAATGGAAAACGTGATTTATGCAGCAGCAAGATGTGATCGATAGCTGTCACTGATATATGATTGTCACCGATATTCGACTGAAACTTGACAGATGACAACATAATTGTGCTTAAATTCAAGATCATGATCAAGTGTAATTTCATAGCAGTGACTGGTTCGTGCTTTATGAGACAACTTAACATTGAAGTTGTATCCTCCATTGGGAAGACAAGTTTGAAAAGTATAGAAAGCATTCGAAGCATGCAGTTGATTAGTCTTGTTCATGGTTTTATTCGATTCTTTGTTAATGTCTGTATTAATTCATCATCAGATATAAAGCAGCTTTTTAAAATGGATGGAGAAAAGAACTACAGTCTAGTAGGCTTAGTCAACGTCCAACACTGTATAACCGCCTTGGGCTAAACAGCCCGAGTAGTTCGTCGTTGAAACATCGTACACCGATCTGTTATCTTAAACATATTAAATATGTTTTGAGTCGCTTTTGAGAAGACCCATCCTTCTGCGGCATAGACCGACTTATGCTGCAATAATGCACTATGTTTAATTGAGCAACAGTTGTTCTTCGTTTTTTCTGGCTAGGACTACAGTCCGGGGTGGACCTGGGCCTCCTCCAACTTTCCTCTCGATCTATCCCGGTCTTATTCTAGATGCTTATTGCCACGCTCTTTCAACTTATTCAGGTCTCCTTCTAGCTGCGTGCGCCACCGGAGGCGTGGTTTTCCTTTTCTGTCTAGAAAAAGCTTCTCAAACTTGGCTTTTCGGAGCCGGCATAAAACTGTAGGTGTCCCCTTCCACTCGTGAGAGAGCAATAGCGCACACAACACGAAAACACGAGTGGTTGCTGGGACTGGGACTTTCAATATTTTATGTAGAGATATCTTGGTTCTTGGAGAGAGGCCTTCCAGGCCTTATTTCTCAGTGGCCTTCCAAGACCAAAAATACAGCGACTGACTAGAGTGATCCTCCGTTTTATCTCCGCGGTGGTGTCATTGTTTGTGTAAAGCAACAGTCATTGGTAAATATTTGGTGACCGTGTCTAAGCCAGCAGATGGGTCATCCATCTCAGTCCATTCATTGGTGACTTAAATCAACTTAAGCACTCGGGGAATAACATTGAAATAATACATCTCTATGACCAGTTTCGTCAAGTTTCGTTCATTTAAGCTTATTTGAATTATCGGGCAAACTGATTATTCTCAATTTGACATAAAACACACATGACAGCTGCCCACCGACCAATGATGGTCAAAGGGATAATGTTGCCTTATTTTTATGCTTGCTTTAGTTTATTAAAGTCAATTGTAAGCACATGCTGTGTTGATAAATTGGGATTAGAGATGATATATTATTAAATATGGTTGGCACTTCAGCCCATAGAGGGCCAGGGCCTAACTTCTCAGCAACCACTCATGCTCTGCGTGCTACTGTTCTCTCACGAGGGGAACGGACTTTTTACTGACTTTTCTAGGCAGGAATACATTTTGAGGATTGTCAGTTAATTTAATCGAAAGAGGTTTGTCGTACAGACCAGAGATCGAACCTAGAAGTCGAGGTTCGACACACATGCACATAAAGCCATGGGCCACCTGGCATTGGAGATAAACTGACACTCAAAAGTGGGGATGAAGTGAAACATGAACGTTGTTATAAATTTCCAGAACACCAAATAAACCTCACATCTCTCATCTCAAAAATCGGATGATTTCTTACAACGTTTGTCAGCCAGTACGTATTTTTGAGTTATTTTTGACGGAAATTAAAACGAAAATAATACGCATTGCTCTTTCTTGCTAATTGATTTGTTGTGCTATTTTGTTAATAGAAATGGGTGACCTACGTCTTTGTCAGATGTCAGTGAGTCATCTGCTTCATTTCAATTTTTATAATCGCCATTCGCAGCTTGGCCAGTCAATAAAGCTAGTAGTTTGGACAATGGAGTCTATTTTGCATTTACCGAACAATACAACATTACTTTTCACTAAGGGTTTGTCTTCGGGAACAGCTCTGCTCCTCCCTACCGTAGAAATTCAGTAGTAAACCTCTCCAGCAGAGCAGGCGTCATCACCAATGATTTCTGTGACTTATGTGTTGCATCCATCCCGGACCCACCAGTAGTCCCGTCTGATTACCCATGAGTGCTTAATGGATCAATTCTAAGTGAAATGGTAGTACAAAATACCAGTTAGGTCCATTCTATCAGTTACCCCAATCTGTCAACCCTAGTAGGTTGGGTTAGGTTGAATGGGCTGACGAGAAAACGCTGTACGAGAGGACAGCAACCACACTTAGGCCAGCGTAGACCCATTGTGCCACCATACGAATTTATTCCTTCATTTCCAAACCATTTTGTGGTTTTGATGAAGCGATGAAGATGACCGGCTTTTACGTTACTTAATTCGGCCAGGTTGTTGAAGTCGGCTATGAAAAGTCTGTACCAACGGGATGAGAAGCAGCTCCTGCAGGCAGAAATCATTGTAAGGGAGGCCAATCGTAGGGATGAGAGTAAATGCCAATGGCGCAAGTCCTTTTAAAACACCAATGACAGTTCTAATACTAGACCAGCTCATATTAATCAGGTGAAGTGGTCGTATGGGATTCAGCATCGGCCGGAATTGTTTAGTTATGATTGATCCTGTGTCAGTTGGCCATCTACGATTTGCCTTAGCTAGCGTGTAGAGCTGCTGTAAATGCTGTACTGTAGCTATGCAATTCTTGGAGTGCCCCGGCAGCCACATGAGTGGACATTAAATTACTTAGCCATGTCGTTAAGAGATTTTACGGGAAAGCTTGGAGTTGAAAGCGACAGAGCTCAGAGATTTGTTTGCTGTTTGAATGTCGGAAGATGTGATGATATCTGTTTTTGATGCCACTATGTGTTTTGCCAGAAAGGCGCTATAATGGTTCGGTAATCGGAAAGATACCTGGATGTTCAAATCCTTGGACTAGACGCCAGCACCCACACCTGCGTCAATCTTCGACCAATCTGTGAAGATTTGCAGTAAGCCCTCTTAAATCTGATGTTTAGACTCTTGGTAGGAGGTTAGACATTTTTAAAGAAGAGGAGTTCTTAGACTTTCTAGTGTCCACATCGGAGTTCTTTCCTTAAACCCAACGATATCAATCTCTATCGATTAGCAACGGAGGTAGTAGCTCGTAGCTCTCCGCTAATGCTTATGCAACCCCTTTCACTGTACCCTTTGAGTAGTCGTCGAGCTTAGTAGAGCGACAGAGATTGTTTCCAAATCTGATCACTTTTGCAGTTGACATTCTTAAGAAATTCCGCAAAGATAAAGTAGAAATAAATTGGCTTCTTCAGGAATTGGAATCTCCTTTGACAACTGGTGTTCTGTTTTTGTTGTTTCATTTCATTTAAACTGTCTCTGCATGTTTTTACTATTCCTAAGTCGAATATTACGTTTTTTAACAAATTGTCTTATAATCACTCCAAAGAACAATAGTCACAAATATAACCCTTTTCAATTGAAATCACTTAAACCCAGTCTTTGAATGATAATGACAAGAAGGTTTAACACTCCAATGTGCTTAGCACACGGATTTCACTTCAATCGTGACCTTCAAAGGGCCGGCTATCCGACAAAACAAAGAAATCAATTGAGGAAGCATTTTGTCGCCAAGAGCAATGACTAACAATTCACATATAAACACCTTTATCTGGACACCTAAGATTACCAGAAATACCCCAAAAAGATATCGAAATCGTTGTCCTACCCCAAAGTTAATCGGAAGCCTTTGATAAACCGCTAGTTTCATCGAGAACATGGAAATTTCCCGCCACGAAAGCTCCCTGATAAGATATTAAGTCTCTAGTCTCTGCTAGCGTGCTCTAGCGCTGGCTAGTCGAACCCGCCATGCCATATGACAAAAGCTCCTCTGCTCAAAGCTCTTCCTCATTCAATTCACAGCGATCAGAGATGGTTAGGTGAGAAGCTAGCAAAATGTAACTGACAGCAAAGAAAAAAGTGTATTTTGAATTCAACAATCGTATTGCTTCCGTGAAAATTGCAAAGTGTGCAAGTGTAAACAAGACTGAATAGTGAATCCCTACTAGTGTTGCAGTGCTGGAGCTATATACGATATCTGTAAAATAAAATGTCAACAGTGCGACGATGGTTCCGCGGACAGACATCATCATCATCATCTGCTCAACCACCCAAGCAGCAGCGGGGTCGCAGTCAATCGCTGGACGTGCAGGCCCTGCAACGCAGCGGAGTCCGTACGTTACTACAAAATGTAAGAATCACCAAACTCTAACCACAATTATCTAGTTCTCATCGACGTAGACGACATGGCTAATTAACATTCAGATATAGCCAGAACCCGTGATCGACGGCACAGTGGCTCTTTGTGAGTGGGTTATGAACTGTGGCATTCGGTTGAACTTGATCACTTGAGTGCATCACCCATCTGTGCTGTGCGTGTGGGTGGTGTGTTAATGGCTCGCTCTGAACTCGAATACCCCTCGGTGTATGTCTTCCAATGAACTTAATTGGAATATCTTTTTGTATTATTCAACCGATAAAGCTTTTGTCTCCCATCTCACGCTCATGAATGCTCACATTTAATAGCAAAAAATAATAATTTTCGTTCTCTTTTTGCAGCGGGCTGCGGCACATCAACAGCAACTTGCCGTTCAAAGTGAGTACAAAACGCAGATATATTTCTTTATCCGATTAAAACCTCGAAGCAAGTACCAATTGGGGTGTGTTTGTTTACGTTACACATTTTACTCCTGTGTCACGAGTATATGAACTTTTTTTATATTGAATATAATTTATTGTTTACTTTTCAGTGTCATTTGTTTTCAGAGAGTGTGCTCTTCGGTGAAGATGTCAAGTGCAGATCTTTGAACGTTTTGTATTAATTTTACGGTTAACAAGACTGAAGCTGTGCATTATACATCTGAATGACATCGCTGGCAAAGGAACGAGTGTATTCAACGTATTCACAATAAAATAGAATGCGTATCTTTTTTTGGCAGCTATTCGAAGGTTTCAGGAAGACGAAAATATTGTTGCTTGTGTGGAGGATGGAAATAGAAAGTCAAAAGCACATCAATTTAAGCGGAAATAGGCCCGTTAGCGGGAAAAAAACTTGCATCTGTTCTTTGTGGAAAATGCAATTTTAAGTAAGACATTCGAAGAGAGCTCGATTTTTTTATATTGTCTGGCCCACACACAATGGATTCTGAGGATTCTTTTTAGTGTTTCATTCAGAAATAAATTGATACACTTGAAACTTAAGAAACAGAGTGCGAGTGTTATTGCTATTAGTGAAGGCTAAATTTATGAATACGCGATCAAAGTCCAGATGAAAAAATGCGTGTAACATCATTCAGGTCAAAGTTAGCACAGAAAGAACAAAACTTTTCTCTTCTTTTTGATTCTCATTTAATCGAATGATTGATTAATACGTGTATGCAACTGAGACAATATGTTGTTTTCAATGTGGAAACCACTACATTCATCATATCATGACAAGGCAATTGTATTTATAAATTAATGAAGGACATGTAGTTTTACGCTTGTTTAGTTCCACTTGAAAATGTGACACTGCTGTCACTTATTCAGAAATTATACATTCCATTCTAGATTTGGATTTTAATCGAATTCATGTTTAAAATATGCCCCACGAGAAAGTAACAAAGTAATCTTCCATGACTTTTCGACACATATCACAAAAAATCTCTCTCTCTCTTTATTACAAAATATCCTACTTTTCAGGTATCTCTCCTATTAGATGGAAAAAACCTTCCATAATAAAAAGGGCTATTGTTAGTACCGACCCTTCTTTCTAAAGTCATATATGCACTGATAAATCCAGTCCATGAATCCCGAAAACTTCTTAAAGACCGACAGTACGGTTTTCGCAGCAACAAGTCTACTGGTGATTTGATATCTTGTCTCACCGAAAGGTGGAACCAATCTTTGCACAATACGAAAGCAAGACATTTGGGCTTGATATGACTAAAGCATTTGACCGAGATTGGCATCAAGCGCTTTTGTCTAAAATGCATACCTATATAGTCTCTTCTTCTATGTTAATTCAAGTTGTTTTGGACGTATTCAAATCTGATGCTGGGGTCCCACAGGGCTCTGTTCTATCTCCGACACTCTGCCTCATCGAATATCGACGTAACGGGTCGTTTTTGTCCCTGTACTGCATTCCTCGATGAATTCACCCGCAATAACCGTCTCACACATGCACATCGGTTACCCTTAAGCCTTTCGGACGCACAGTTAAATTTAGAGACTCGTTTTTTTCAGCAGCACTACCTGAATATGGAATGCTCTTCCATGCCGAAAATTTGCAACAGACTACAATTCGCAGATTTTTTTTTTCCTCTATTCTGTGCTGCGTTTTGTCCTCGGGCACTTAAGGGTATTAGTAATCCCCTTAGAGCGAGTGGATTATGAAAAATAAAATAGAAGTACTTTGCAAACATTTCTCATGTAATTCCGAGAAACGCTTAAATTTGCTTAAGTTACTCCATACTAAGAAAGCTCATGATTTCAACTGACCTACTTTTGGGAAATTCGTTGTGCGATATCATCACAACATAAATTCTTTCCAACAAGTGATTTGGAAACTGAAATCCATTGCAAACAAAATAAAGCAAAAATAACAACGGATATCCTGTGCGAGAGAAAATGAAATAACCCCCAAACACGGGTCTCTCAATGGACACAACCCACTCATCAGCACATGCTATAATGTCTGGAAAATTACGTTTTCGTACGCACCCATGCGTAGAGATCTTCGAAAGATAATTTACGAACGTAGCGTCCTTGAGTGGCGATGTGGTAAATGCCATCACCTAGGTCCCACGCATTCTTGAGACTCAGAACACCACCTAAATAAATATAAAAAAGGGTTGCTTTCAGTTGTCCCGAGCGAAAATTCTTTATTCGCATATTTGCGGAGACCTCTAGCACCTACGACACTTAAGGACAATTAGGTTATTTTTTCTCTTCTATAACTGGTGCAGACAATGAAATATGGCCCAGGTCATTGTGGCCATAAATATAAATGAAAAGAACAATTTGTTTGTAGACAATAAAATTTGAATTATGATTTGGGTTATATACGTATATCTGTTAAAGGATGTGCGTCGAGAGGTGTCATTATAACATTTACTTAAGCCGCCAGATTTTATGATGAATATCCTTACGGAGGGAAATATATCAAATCGTAGGCGGACTCATTGATGGGGGAGAAACCACAGCACGATGGTGAAAAGAAGACTGCTAACTGTGCGTATGCTTATGTATATTTATTCCATTAAATTTTGTATCAAGAAATGAAGTTAGCTGATTCCAGCAGCTTTGCATAAAGTCTTGTGTTTAGTGGTTAATATCTCAAATTAGTCCTTGAGAATTTCACTGAAACATATTTTCTCTTTGGAATAACGTTAAACCAGGATTTAAGAACAACACGAAACAACGGAGTTTGAAATCTCTCTCTCAATTGAATAATAAAGTCGTTCCAAGGAATTTCAATGACGTTTAGGTAAACCTTTTTTTGGCTAATAATGCAACTCTTTACAACCCAGAAACGTTGGTGGAATTATGCATAAATGTTCGTGTTACTGTCAAATTTTCATCAGCAAACAAGTTCAAATGGTGTTTTATTTCGAGGATCGAGAAATAGAAAATCCATATAATGCAGTTAAGTTGTCCTTCGAGACACTCTTCCAGAAGGAGAGATGTTCAATTCATTTTGCTTGCGAACTGCAACCTCGCTGAAGAAAATAGAGATATTTGAAATTGTACCAAGTGACAGACACAAGTGATAATGATACTTTGTTATCTAATTGTTTAAACTGTGTTAAACAAAACAGTTTCAAACATTGCTCGTTACAAGTAAGTCTGAAGATTGTAAAATACTAAGCTTATTACGGATATGAGCTACCTAATGGAAACTATTTTCAAAATAAGTGAAAAAGGTATGATTTGCGAGTATCAGCCCCATCAACTCCAGTAGTTAGTCTAGCAAGTATCTTGTAGTCAGTAATAATCACCATATCTACAGTCTAATCCTTTTAATAACAAAATATATTAAGTTAAAAAAAACCTTTAAATCTATAATAACAAAGTCATTAATTAAATAGTAAAAAATCTAGGGTAGTTATTTCAGTCATAAGGGGACTGTTATATTTACGTCCTTTAACACATAATTGTATCACGTTTTCGGAGTTCCCTAATTTCAGCCGCCTCCAGTGTCCGATCACCATCACGAAAATATGTGAAATTGATGCCCTAATTTTGAACCGGAAACAGAATTAACCTCAAGTGGCCGATTATATTAAACAATAACGTTAGTATGCCAAACGAACCTCATAAAACAGAAACTGACTAAAAATATCAAAAATTCCCGGTTTTATGAGACATTTTTTTTGATTAAGGGGCCGAACACAGGTGACTCAACCCTATGTCCGGTGCAGGTTACTGGAGTGTTCTGAACTTAGGGGCCATAGCCCTATCAATACAAAAATTTAAGCAAAGCACACTGGTTAACTCATTCTTGGTTGAGAGCGGTCTCGCTTTTATCACAGTCGTGTATCTTTGTAGACAGAATTAGGTTGTCTATTATATCTGCCTCGTAGAGCTCCAAATTGTTCCATTGGCTCCAAATTGGCTATTAATACATTGCGACGATCTCCTCTTCCTCTTTGTCAGCCTTTGTTGATAAACCCATAAACTTTCAAAATAATACATACAGCATTCTAACTATTTTATTGTTAAATTGTCAACAATTTGTGATTTTTAAGTTCACCGTGAAACCAGAAATCCATAGACGGCAATTTGTTTAAGCTTTTAGATCTGAACGCTCAAAGATCTGAATCTTCACAACTTTAAAAAAAAATACTGAATGTCACATACATACAAATTTTTAATCTCGTTTACCTTTCATCAGATAGTTTCAGTAGCCGCCCTAATCGTGATCTCACTTCACCGACAATCACCTCACCTCAGGTCTGAAATCTGAATCAGCATTTGTAAACCTCAGTGAAAATGATAAGCATACCAAATACACAACGCGAAGCTGTCAGCGCCGAAACCCTGATGAGTTGACACAGGTTTTCTTCTACAAACAGATATATAAATCTATAAGACAAAAAAAACTGTGAAGAGGGAATCCCAAGAACTGGTTATGAACATTTTTATCGCATTAAATGTAGCGCCTCCTACCACTACTACCGGAACTCGAGCTCACTAATCTATCTGCACTCTCCGTCGAGCGCAAGTAAACACATTCATCAATGTGGCAGTCTCCTTTTCAAGTCCACCACTTCCCACCGTTCAAAGTTTATTGCGCACTAGCGCATTATTTTTTATGTGGCAGCTGTTTCCAAATGGGGAACATCCAAAAAAGAAAATGTTATAAAGGAACGCCAGAGCAAAACAGAGAAGAGGAAACAAATACAGAACCGACCAAAACATTTCTCTAAATTTGGCCTTGACTTTGCCCTTAAGTAAACAAGCGGAAACCAAACATTGAGACCTAGTCCAGTACCGCCGCACAACGACCGCGACGCTTCGAACAGGTTTTCAGACAATGGCAGTGCGTTATGTAATTTGGCCCTTATTTACCTCATTTGTCCAGGGATGTTACAACTGATTCGCATTCATTTCCGAAATGTACTGCGACTCATTCGGCGAGTGTGTGCGTGTACGTTTGGCATTCGCATTTCGCACTTTGGACAAATTGTCAGACGTTCGGTCTGGTTTATTCTATTTTTCCTTGTTTATTCCGTTCTGCGCGTATATGCCTATTTACTTCACATCGGCGTGCATAATTCGTGAAGGCTTTTTTTTCTTGTTTGAAAACTTCTTTCAACTGAAGGAGCTGTTGGCATTCTTGGGCGAAGACCGATGACGTAATTTGGTTGTGGTTTTATTTAGAAAGAGAAGAGATGTGTTCAAAGCTTGTGATGGAGTGTTTTTGCTTAAATAAAAGCAATTCAACAACTTTGTTTACTTATATGTATGTTTCTATAAAAGTGTTATTGGGATGTATCTGAGGAATGTGCATATTTGTGAGTGGGTAGATGTGTATTATTTAGTCTCGTGACGAAGTTGAGAACGAATGCGGTTCATGATTTATGAGCAGCTGATATCACTTAACTTTCAATGGTGATGAACCTTTATTCACAAGCTGTTTTTTGTTGACACAACAATTTTGCGTGCTTGCTCAATCGACTCACTCTCCGAAAGATTCATCTTTCTCTTTTTAAGAAGCATTTCGTATAGCTACTGTTAAATCCATGTTGTAAGGGTAATGACATTTGGGGTAGGGTGTCTCTTATTCGGCGACGAAATATCGGATGTCGACGAGTTTGATGGCGAACACAAGTGGATGATTATCTCAACCAACTTGGTATGCATAATTCGAGACAGTTCCCTGGAGGGGCTCGTCCATCTTGGTCCACCACGGACTGTAGCGCTAACATAAGAATAGCATATAGAAAATCTTCATAGAACTATTGCAATGTTCTGTAATCTACGCAAATGATAAACCTAATCTCCGTGTAATATTGGAATATATTCCATGTAACAAACAGAAGACAGAATATTATATACAGTATACAGAATCAGCCCCATGACAGAATCCATTCGTAAGAATTGATTTCACGATACGAACTCCGAAAAATTGGTATCACAAAATCCGAATGGAATTACGAACTCCAAATGACTCCGACGTACAACAATAAACAACTTGTCGTAGAAGAACATCCAAATTTCCCCTTCATTCGTATTCAGTGATAGCAACCTTCACGAAACTTGCTGATTTTTCATTATAATTTTATTACCAGTAAATCTGTGATGCATTTTTCGGAGTTCGTAGCCCATTTTCGATGACGATGGAATTCGTGATAGGGGGTGAATACTTCGATAACTTGAACCATCTTACTATATTTATCAGGCAGACGAACCATGAAGGGTCTGAGCCTGAGCAGTTGCTGCCTTCCATCGGTGACGGTCCTGGGCACGCTGCTTCCAGTCATCAAGGCCAAGCTGTCTTACATCCGCATTCCTGTCCTTCTCGAACCAGGAGGCTCGGATTCGAAGACCCCCTTTGCTGGAGCGTTGTTGTCCATTCGCTCGATGTCGCCGAGCCAGTGTAGTCGACGGATTTTTGCCTTCCGGACTACATCCAGATCCTTGTACAGCTCGTAGAGTTCGCGGTTGCTCTGCAGCCTTACTTAATGTTCAGCTTTCGGCTCCATAAAGTAGGACTGGCAGAATAAGGGTTTTGTAGAGCATGATTTTGGTCCTTCGAGTCAGGAGTTTCGAGCCCAATTGTTTTGACAGACCGAAATAGCATCGGTTGCCAAGGGCGATTCTACGTCGGATCTCCACTACGATGTCATTCGTGGAGTTTGCATTTGCCCCGAGGTAGACAATCTCCTTTACTACCTCGAAATTGTAGCTATCGATTGTGACGTTTTGGCCTAGGTGGTGTGCGGCGGATCGTTACTTGCTCGACAGCATAAACATGAACCATCACTTGGCCGCAAAAAATCAAGTTATTATAACCTCTAGTTATCAAGTAAAATACAAATTTGACATAAATATACAATAATTTGTAAAAAAAGTATAATATTAAAAGCAAAGACAATTTTTAATTTTGTTTATTCTTGCATGGCCTTTAAACAATTATATAAAGAATCGATTGTTTTTTCGTTAGTCTTTAAATACAAACCAGTCAATTTGCTTGAAGGCAGTTGAATCAAATCATCCTCCAAATTTGTTCTGCATTGCATTACTGTCGGTGTTATTGTATGGACCTGTATACATTCGATTCATTTAACAATTCGCACTGACTATTCGTCGTATTCACACGTATTTACAACCTGTGTATTTGTTCTTCCTTCGTGTGTTTTCTTAAACGCGTATTATTTTTTTTTTTCCACACAGCTTCGAGTTTGCATCAATCACAAAACCAACATGCACAGCAATATGTTTTCTTACTGTTGTAACTCGCACATAACGAGATAAAGATTGTTGTAGGATGTATACTAGGAGCCAAAGAAAATATGATACACAATCACATTGTCCCTGAAAGCGATCCATTATAATAATAATATAATGGCCCATAGAGGGCCAGGGCCTAGCTTCTCAGCAACAAGAGTGGAGGGCACCTACAATTTTAGGCCGACTCCGAACGGCCAAGTTTGAGAAGCTTTTTGTAGACAGGAATACCCTTTGAGCATTGTCAGTGACTCGAAAAAGGTGGGGACGTGAAAATAATTGTTCTCTCTTTCTGTTTTGTCGTTCGGACCAGTTACCGCACCCAGACGTCGAGGTTCAAGTGGTTGGGGACGACATACATACTCACAACGCGACGGGCCACCACAAGCGATTCATTATAGAAGGCAGATATTCGTGTCTAGCCAGGCGACCATATCCCTTCAGAATTCGACTTACAAATATTCTCTGCTAGTTATCAAGACATTCGAGTTTACTTACTTACTTACTTAAGTCCGGGGTGAACCAGGGCCTCAACCAACAAGCGTCTCCAGCTAGCACGCATAATTAGCTGTCTCCAGTTTCGCACGCATAGTTGGTTGAGGTCCATTTCCACTTGCGTGCGCCACCTGAGTCGCGGTCTTCCTCTACTGCGCCGGGGGTGGATTCGAAGACTTTTCGGGCCGGAGCATTGGTTTCCATCCGCTCTACATGACCTAGCCATCGCAATCGTTGGATCTTCACTCTTCTGGCTAAGTCGATGTCGCTGTTCAGACATTCGAGTTATCGACGAAAAATAACATGTAAATGTCAGTGTTAACGCTGTTGTCAACTGCTTTCGTTAGAGTTATCAAATATTCGAGATATCGTAGTTTGACGGTATGTCTATACTTCACTTCGGAATACAAAACCTTTTTTGTAGAACTTGCCCCAAAAAACACAAAACTTTTCTTAAGCCAAAGCGACTGCTCTTTCTGCAACTGCATTATTTTTTGCTGCTCAATCCGCCCGATACAACACCAATAAGCTAAGCGACTGTTGACGAGTACAAGCCAATTACGTGTCGCTACGATTTGCATTTGATTAATAATGATTATTCCGCTTACGAAAGTAGTCTGAAAGAACGCAAGCTGTTTACTCTTAAAGCGACTTGAAGACTGCCCTACTCATCGGATCAGTGAGGAAGTAGGCTACATTGGGTTGTGGACGATTTGAATTCGATATTGTTTGAAATCTTCGATGCTAACATCGATGCATACAGATAAGCCCTGAGATTAACGTACACCGTTACAAACCGTTGTGCGTCAACATCCGAGGGGATAAGAAATTTTCCTACAAATTGAGTACTGCCACTACTGAAGGATTAGCAGACAAAAGATGGAAACCGAATATAGAATTGGTTACCCTGCGACACACCAGGTGTACACATTTGAATAAAATAAAAGGAAATGACCATAATTCCACATTCTATCCAGGTCTGAAACGGAAAACCTCTACCCACCAGTATTTATGAAGTGGATGGCGTACCTGTAGTCCGTGACCTCTTATATTTTTTTACAAAGTTGTTTATAATAAATTGAATAAAATATTCATCGATACCAATAGTACGACAAAAGAGTCTCGTCACAGACCCAGTCTAGTGCATTTGTAGTTTCAGCCACAATTAGGTGCCGAGCACATGTCATCTCTTCGGTGACATAAAGCTTCAGGTAACTAGTGCTAAAAAAAAAACCTTTAAAAGTTTCCTTAACTAAAAATATTTCATGGGGCGTTCCCGTGGTATGGCACTTGGTCTGTAGCTGGATTGTGAAATGCTGTTTTCCATCTACTGCGCCAGAGACCCCAAAGGCTACACAATGATTCAACCAGTTTCTATATTCAAACGAGAACTCCTTTATCAGCGTTCTGATTGACCCTCATGCAGTTTAACATCCTGCAAAAATTACTTTTCAACTTATCATCTTCATTGGCGCCACGAAGTTAATTCTTTCTCTTCGTCTGCACTTTTCACACACCGTCTTTGTGTTTTTGAATTGGCATGTCTTTTCCCTTTCATTGCAGTTCCCTGAGCGTACAATGACTTTGGTATTACGATGAAGTTTTGCCTTGAAGGCTGCTGACCCTGCTACATGCGTCCACTTTAACTCTTTGCAAACCAAAATGTCTGGCTATAACAAAGAAATTATGTGAATCGATATTGGCTGTGCAAATATCGTGGGTATGGAAGAAATGTCTGATGATTGATTGCAAATTTTCGATCAGGCTGATGGGTGATTTATCACGTAACCAGACAGTCCCTTTTGTAAACGTTGTGGTTCAAAAGAATCCTACACAAACCTTCCGTTCCATGACCAGCCTGATTTCAATTTTCGTTTGTGATGTCATCCAGTCTGCGGGAAAGGCTTATTGCTTGAGACAACTGGGAGGATTGAGCGTTCTGTTCTTCCTAGCACTGTCTTTGCTCGCTGTAACACTCCTTGGAATAGAGTTGTTAGTTGGGTACATATATCCCTGCCATAATCCGGTCAGTGACCAGTCCTAGACCTCAATGAGTTCCTTCCCTACACATGATATGTTTAAGGATCTCAAATCGTTGTCCTTATTCAGTTAGATGGGATTATTATTATCTATCATTATCCAGACCAATTGTTCCGTTCGTCAAGAGTGTTTTGAATGTCTCGGCATTGATTCGCTCGGTAGTCGTCGTACTAATCGGTCGTGTTCTCTCTTAAATCTGAAAACATTTCCACTAAACGTCTAAGAACTGACTCAGGAGAGGACGTGTTCCTCTCCTCGCTAAATAATTCGGCTGGTAGTTTGAAAGTGCCTAAATTGACCAAAATGAATTCCACGGGTGCTAATGCAAACTATTACCAATGTCTCGATTTAGACAATGATCTAGACGCGGATGAAAGTGCTAAAGTTAGTGAAATTTCAAACCCCAAATCAAAACAAATTGTGCCACCTATCACAGTGTTAAAAACAACCAGTAAAATGTTACGTGAAATCTTAAAAAAATTAAGCATTGAAGACTATTTACTTAAAAATATCTCGTTAGGACAAAAAATTGCCTGCCAATCGCTCCAGTCGTTTGAAAAAGTTAAAAGTGAACTATCAAAACTTAATTTGCAATTCTTTACGCATGAACGTAAAGACTCGAGACCATTTAAAGTAGTTTTGTCCGGTCTAGATTTACATCCAGTATCTGAACTTAAAAACGAACTTAATGATCTTGGAATCAAATGCATCGATATCAAGCCGATTCAAATTAAAACAAAATCTGCTGACAACCGCCACATATACATCGTATACATTGAGAGACAATCAATAAAACTACAAGAACTTCGGAGAAACTACTCTAACATATTTAAAACAGTGGTACGTTGGGACTATAAAAAACAAAATCCGGACAGAGTGACCCAGTGTAATAATTGTCAACTCTATGGGCATGGATCCATTCATTGCAATGTGCAAAGTTCTTGCGCGAACTGTTCAGGTAGGCATAAAACCACCGACTGCAAAACTCCCAACGTGATCAAATGCACCAATTGCAATGGTCCTCATAAGTCATCTGATCCGTCATGTGTTAGCCGCAAACAGTTTCTTGACATTCGTCAAAAACTGTCATCGCGTGGCTCTCTAAAAACTCACTCTCCCCGCGTAATCGATCGTCGCTCTCTCATTGAGTTTCCCGAACTGCCAAAGCCGAACCTACTGCGCCAGCCAAGGCAAAACATTGCGCCAACACCACCACAAGCGCCGGCAACATTGCCTCGTACTCAAATCAGCCGGAGACATACTCAACATCAACAAGAGCACACAGTCGACACCTCTAAATTCGAATCTACAAACAAAGATCTTTTCTCTTTTGATGTTATCAATACTCTTTTAGGAGAAGTAATTTCTCAATTAGGTTCTTGCCGCTCCAAAGCAGAGCAATTTCAAGTAATTACCTCTTTGGCAATTAAATATTTGTACTCTCAATATGACTAATAAGTCTCTCCTTATTGTAAACTGGAATGCAAGGAGTATCCTTGGTAAACAAATTGAATTCTTTGATTTTCTCTTAAAAGAAAAAGCTGACATTGCACTAGTCACAGAAACATGGCTCAAAACAGATCAAACTTTGCATCATCCTAATTTTATTATTCATCGCCTAGACAGACAACACACAAGTAGAGGTGGTGTTGCCATCGTCGTGAAAAAAGGTATTCAACATTCCCTACTCCCTAGTTTTCACCTAAGAGTAATAGAAGCTATTGGCATTGAAGTTTTTCTGTCTGATAACACAACACTGAGTATCCTTTCTGCCTATTTCCCAGGAGGAAATAGTTCCGTATATAAAAGGACTCATTTCAATTCAGACTTAAATAAGTTTCTCAGATTAAGGGATAAGATTTTAATAGGAGGTGATCTCAACTGTCGTAACCGTTCCTGGGGTTGTCTACGTGCCAATACGTGGGGTAATATACTCTACAACTCATTGTCAGCACATAATCGTTACGATCTACTATATCCTCCAAGCCCAACATATGTTCCTCCACCCTCTAAAGGTAATCCCTCGACATTGGACCTCTTTATTACCAACATTGGCAGTCTCTGCTCGAATCCTCAGACATTGAACAACTTAGGTTTAGACCACCTACCAGTAGTCATCCAAATAAATTCTGGGAGCCTTAAGACAAACCTATTTCATTATAACTATTCCAAGGCAAATTGGATTACCTATAAAAATGCTGTCAACAAAGACTTAAACCTCAATCTTCATTTTTCTCAAGTCAATTCTCCAGTTCAAGTTGATTATCTAGTCAACAATTTGGTGTCTACCATTAAACGAGCTGCTGACGCTTCAGTGCCTAGGAAACGAAATGTTGATATCCAAAAAACCGTTCTTCCGGCGTATATCCAGTATTTGATTAAACTAAGAAACGTTCAAAGAAGGAAATGGATTCGTCATAGACTAGCTTGTTTTGCAGTAAATGTCAAACATTTAAACATAATGATTAGAGACGAAATTTCAAAATTTAGAAATGACAGATGGAACACTCTTTTATCATCCTTCAAGACAGTAAGTCCGGAATTTTGGAAAATAACAAAAGTAATAAAAAAGAAATGTTGTAATATCCCCCCACTTAAAATAAACAACAAATTCTATCTGACAGCACAAGAAAAAGCTGATTGCTTTGCCTCAACTTTTAGTAGCAATCATCTGTCATCTTCCCACCTTAGCGACTTCGCAACTGATAGAGAAGTACAAGAGTCCTTGTCAGACATCAAAAACATCTCCTATGTACTAAACAAAACAGTTTTCGTTGATCCGCGGTATGTTAAGTCGATAATTTCAAGTTTGAAAGCAAATAAATCGCCAGGGCTAGATAATATCAGCAACCGTCTAATTAAAAACCTCCCTAATAAAGGTATCGTTTACCTTACTCTAATTTATAACTCCTGCCTGAAACTTAGCTACTTCCCTACCATCTGGAAATTTGCTAAAGTAATCCCCATTTCTAAACCAAACAAACCGAAGGACAATCCATCCAACTATCGTCCTATTAGCTTACTCAGTTCACTAGGCAAAATCTTAGAAAAGATTATCAAAGAGAAGCTAGATCTCCACATTTCTGAAAGCGATATCCTTCCTGCGTATCAATTTGGTTTCAGAAGCGGTCACACAACCTCACATCAAGTCTTTAGAGTCAAAAGACATATTTTACATAAACGTGTAGCTAAAGAGTCGACGGGTCTTATACTGCTAGACGTTGAAAAAGCATTCGACACAGTATGGCATGATGCATTAATTCATAAAACATATCGTCTCAACTTTCCAGTTGCTCTCATCAAAATCATTCAAGACTTTATAAGAAATAGAAAATTCTCTGTTTACATAGGAAATATTTGCTCGTTGGAGCAGGAAATACTATTCGGCGTTCCTCAAGGATCTGTCCTAGCCCCAACTTTATTCAATCTTTTTCTTGCAGATATCCCAAATCTGGGAGAAAACGTTGAGCTTGCTATGTTTGCTGATGACACAGCTATATTCTCTTCCGGTGTATATTTCCAAGACGTGTTCAATCGATTGCAAAATTCACTTAATATAGTTGGTCAACATTTAAAAAAATGGAAAATTAAAATAAATCCGGGGAAAACACAAGCGGTATGGTTTACCAATCGCAGGAAATCGTGTTTTCTGCCCGATACAAATTTAAAATTAGATTCTGCGGAGATTCAATGGTCAGACAGCGGTAAGTATCTGGGCATAATCCTAGATAGCAGGCTTACGTTCAGGCACCATATATCAAAAACTATCGACAAAATTAACAAAATTGTTAGAATCCTATATCCTTTCATCTGTAGAAGTTCACAGCTTAACTCTAAAAACAAGCTTATACTCTTCAAAACTATTTTCCAATCTGTTTTACTCTATGGTGCTCCTGTTTGGCACAACAGTGCCAAAACACACATAAACAAATTGCAACGCTGCCAAAATAAAGTTTTAAAAATGATGCTGGGCTTACCTAGGGACTATCCCACCAAACGCCTACATGGCAAGTGCAATGTTAACTTAATATCCACAAAAATTAATGAATATTATGAAAAATTCCTTCGTAGCTGTTTGCACTCCAGTAATGAACTTATAATTAATCTAACCAATACTTAATACTTGATGTGTCTATATCATCTATTGTGAAAATAATACATACAAGGGACTGTGGCAATACTTTAGTTTTAAGTGTTATAAATAGGAGGTTTTGTCCGTAGCTTTCCTCCTGAAATTTTTGTAATTACTTAAAATCTATTATATAATAACTGTTATTTTTAGTTGTAAAGGAACAACCTAATTCTCTAAACACTCATTTGTTATTATATCTATGTAATTTCTGCTACTGAATAAACCAAACTCTGAAAAACTCTCGGCATTGATAGCTTCACCAAGTCTATAAACTCTTTAAGAACTTCGCACTTAATTTACACGATTCCTTTTAGATCTGAGCTTCATAGCAGCCCTTGAAGATATATATTTGTACAGAGTACATCATGCTCGAAATGCCAACGCGGATCATCGCCTCCGCTGTCACAAGGCCATAACCTTTTGACTAGTCTGATTTTCAACTACGTCCCGCTGGTGTTGGATGACCAATCATCTGTCAATTGTGCTCGACTACAACATTTTACAAAGTGGAAAGAGTTAGATGGCAGACGTTGGTTGCAGAGAGATTGAGGTACAGTTTGCCGAAAAGCTCATGCATCAATAGCCGATCTCTCAGCATCCTCAAAAGAGAGTGAAGCTACATTTCATCCGCCTCCTCCTTGCTTCTCCTCTTTCACTGCCAAAGATTCTTTTCAAAATTAATTTAAAAACTGAACTCGTTCTAAGAAAATGTAAACAAATGCCCACAAGTTACTAGGAAAATGTAAACAAATGCCCACGACCTGAAATCCGGTTGCATTCTAACCAGAAACCACTTCACATATAATTTTTATTTTTGTTTTGATTCTGCCGCTTCACCCCAATCGTTTTTGTGTACTGCGTTTTGCCTCGTCCCTTCGATTTGTGAACTGCGACATAGAATTTGCGTTTCTGATGGCGTTGCACGAAATGTGCATGCGCACATATACACCGAAAGTTCCATTCAACCACTCTCGTAATTCCACTTTAGTGAGCAATGAAAAGGGAAAGTTTCCGACCCGCGCACATCCTACCCCATTGTCCTGGCCGAAGGAACGGGTGCGTATGCAAGGTTTTGCTGGGAATTCTGTTGGAAAGGTCAAATGAGGGTTATGGCAGGAAGTACAGCATCGTCGTGCGGCGTAAGCGTCCGTTTTTTCCATTCATTCAAGGAATTCATTGAAATCCACGGCCACTGTTGATTCTCCGAAATGGGATTTGGTTTGTGCAACGAACAATGTTTGGCCTTCAGTCACGCGAGTACGTTTGCTGGAGTCAATGTCATCTGGGTACCACCCATTGCACGTAGGTGTTGCCCTGCACTCCACCACTTGCCGACGGATGAGCGAATAGACAACAAGCAACAAAGGTGCACTCTCTATTGCGTGCCTACGTGACGCTAGTCACAGTGCTATTTCTTGTCGTTTTTTTGCTCCGACTTAATTGCACACAATGTAACGGTAGCACTTACACTTTGGCCATGTATGCTGTTACATGTCAAGTTAAGTTGAGCAGTAAACGCATTTCGATTTCATGTCCTTTTTGGTTCGCTTGTACTGCTATCAAATATTTTATCTCTCGTTCTTCCCGCTACGGTTGAAATGACGTAGTAAGCTTTTACAATGAAATGAAAGCGAAATTGATTCGCTCTCGCTCTCGGAGTACTCTACAAATGGGTGTGTACGGGCCGTCAAACAGGCGGTTGTGTACTTACGCGTTACTTTGTTGTGCGAGCTTTGAGCGCTTCAATGAAACAATGTTCGATGAAAAAGTGTGCTTGTGAACAGTGATGCCACTTTATGTGAAATTATATAGTATTGCCAAATGAAATGCGTACTTTTTATTTAAATACGCATAATGTGGTATTGTTTTACTATTTCACTCAGGCAATAACTAACTAAAATTTAGCGAACATTTGGATGTTGTTTTTTTTATTGAAAACCTTGATAAGTTTCCGACTTACTGAAGGTACAAGCAAAGGCCCGAATACAGTTGTTGGCTCTTCTCGTAGATGACCTAGGCAATCTCGATCAAATCGTAAACTTTATTATTTCGACAGGTTCGTGTATAGAACTTTTAATTGACATAAATGTGTACGTATGGCGCCTTTAAATATTAAAGTCATTATTTAGGTTGCACCTCCAATGTAGAGCTTCTACAGACATGGAATCTTCGACATCGAGTTGGTTATACTCAGTGAGAAGTGAAAAAGCAGATGACTGCATTCTTGGAGGATCGTTTCTAGTGTAGAGTAGTTCTCATTCAATCAATAAATTCAGTTCATTTGAAATTGAGACTCTTTTTTATTCAAAAACTATAGCTGGCGTTAAAATCCGACCGTCAATACGTTCTACATGAGCTAGCCACCTTGGGCAATAGATGTGCAAACAGCTACTTATTGTTAGCCGTGCACAGATGGTTATGATTGATGACCTTGTGACTCTCAAGCCTATTTTTTTGAAAAATAAACTGTCTCTTTATCTAGAGTCGATATTGTCAAAGATGAAGATTGGAACACAGATTTTTTTCTCACAAGAAAATGTCTCTTTTTCGCATATAGAACTTCGAATTCCAGCAACAGAACCGGGTGTGGAGATGTGAAAACATTCGCCAACGAATTATGACTGAAGCACAAGTCTGCGTTGTCTGTCGTGTTTGCACAAGCAATTTAATGGCAATGAGCAGGGTTGTCAGGTTTTATTTAAAGAAGGCTCAACTAAGTAATGATTATCAATAAAACGCTTTTTTGATGAGTTAAATTTTACCTCCAAAAGTTGGTAAGTGTGTTAACGTCTTTTGTATCATATGACAAAATACTCTGACGTCAAAAAAATAGTGAATTTTAAATCTGATATATTTTCGAGTAATATGAATGATTTGATATGTTATAGATTTTTCACAAGTAACAACAAGCAAATAGAAAATAAAAACACTCGATTGGTACCAACCTTTGATAAACAAATAGTCCTCTGGCGCCATCTATGAATGAGTTTTTGAACGCGACCTAGTCAGCAATGATAGTGAAATTTTACTGACTAGTTCTTACTCAGTAAGTTCTTACTTACTGAGCAGAGTAGTCAAAAAAACACGTTTAGTGTAGGTTAGTAATGGTCAAACCTTCGAAGCTTCACATTGAATAGAAATAATGCGGCTAGAGAAGTATGGAAAAAAACAATTATTTTGCCTTTCCTGCTGACTGTTATCCATTCATTCATGTTATAGACTGTGCGCTGAATTGTTTTGTTATTTGTTATTAATATTATGGAGGAGAAATTGATGTGGATGGATGACAGTAACTAACAGTGCGAAAGATGTTAAGTTTGATTTATAAAAAAAACAAGTAAGTTTTGATTTTGATTCAAATAAAATTACTTAACGCTCAAAATATCGCCATTTTTAGTTTGTGCCAACTGAAATTTAAATACGCAAGTTTGGCGATAGATCACCACATCTGACAATCCTGACAATGAGCAAAGTGCAACGTCGTGTTAAAAATGAGCTATCTAACGATAAAACTTATTCCAAATCATTGGATGTAGGAAGTTGTGAACATTTTTCGTTCAGCTTGTGATGAGAGGTGAAGGCAGTTGATAAATTTAGTTATAACTTCTACGCAGCTTTTCAACAGTCTGAAGTGGACTGGAGCTGAAACCACTCGGGTAAAATACAGATACCAGAGCACGAAACCCACAGTAAGCTAAAGTTCGAGAAGCGGTAAACAATGATAATGGTTAGTGTCATAACTAACACCTAGTATACTAACTACAAATTAACGCTTTACGTCACGCCGGCCACAGGTTTTACATTGATTTTCGTGAACAGTATTCAATTGCATCTCCAACACTTAACACTGCTTGCTAATTTGTGCCCAAAACGAAATGCCACATTCGCATACACTGAAAGTTTTGTCATTTCCAAAACAAACTCATGGCAACACTAATCACATCGAACTTTGTCTGAGTTGCCTTGCAACAAATTATGAGAGCATACAAAATGTGGTGACACTTTGCAATCAATTTTTGTTAAGTATTTTTGTATGATTTTTTTTTTCGTTTGTTTTGATAAACCGGCCTTTTCTCCTCGATATCCCCTTGTCCCATTTTTTGGAACGAAAAACAAAACAATAAAAAAACAACTTCCCTTGCGCAAGTAGGGGTCTGTTAAGTACTCGAAGTTATCGCACATTTGCACGACGTGGGGTCGCCCCCCCGTATATCTCATTCATTCGCTTTACCTTTCCTTCGTTCTTTTTTTCTGTTTTTTTCCTTCGTTCTCTCTTCGGTCTCCACCAATACCAGCATACAGGGGCTCACTGTTGGGCGGCAGCATTGTACAATGGCGTGCCGTGCCGTATATTCACTTCTTTAGTCTTCTTTCATCCGCCGGTTCGATTAGATGGAATTTTTATCTGTACCAACTGAAATTACACGTGTTGACCAAGTGTCTAGTGTCTCATAAGTGAAAAAATATTAATTACTACATTGAATTAAATGAATTTTATTTGAAGGAAAAAAGAAATCAATGATTTAACATCCCTGGGAGATGATCAGTGATTTAAAAATCATCTAAAAAAAATTGTATTTTTATATGGAAATACAGGTTTTTCAAGTGCCAGTTGTTTTGGTTTCAAGAGTTATTTTGCTCTCAATTTTGTTTTGATCAGTGGATCTTTGGTGGGAATATCTAAGTGGGAGAGAAACGAGAATTACGTAAACAATCTTAGGGATATACAAAATTTCACTGCCGAAAGAGTGGATCACGTTTTGAAGCTGAGGAGAACAATAGGAAGAACAAAAAAAAAGCTCCCGCTTGGCGTAACGTGAGTATCCTGTCAAAGAATAGAACACCGAATTCACTGTAAGAGTGTGGCACCACCTTCGCGATGACAGTTTTGTGATATCTTTTATTTTTTTTTCTGCGTTTCTCTGCCGGTTTTGCTGTTGTGTTGTTGTGTGGTGGTGGTGTTATTGGGGATTTGTTTGTCCCGGCATTTCGTCAGTTTTTCCTCTTCAAACCACTATACGAGATACATACTTATTTTGCATACATTTTTTTCGATTTACCATGAATTCCACACTTGAAGTTAAGTGCGCAGTTCTTTACAATTCTGTCGCGGTGTCTTTTGTCAATACTCATACAATTTGTGCATATGTACATAAGTGTGTCTGTTTTACAATGTCAAAGGGTTCCCTTCGCTTTGACAAGTTGTGATCTTCATTTTTTTCTGCTTCATTTCTAGTGATTGTTTCTCCACTTTGTCGACGTAAACAACTAAAACAAAAAAAATCAGTTTCTTCCATGTGTTAGTATGTTTGTTTTCAGTTCGAGACGCTGCAAAGAGAGAGTGACGCAATCCATTGAAGCAAGGTGGGTTGAGGAAGGGTTTTCTATGCTCTGGCATTAAAAGGTTTTTTTTTCTGTAGAGGGGCGGCTGTCTGGCTCCTATAACCACTCAAGATATTGTCGCGCATTTAAAAATATTTACTTTGTAATCATTTTAATAAATCGAAGGTAATCTCCCATCGGTTCGCTGGTTTTGTTTAGATTAGCCCACAGCCTTGAGGCATGTCAATTGTGATTGTACGATAAGATCGTAAATGAGGAAATCTTGTTTTGCTACAAACTGAAGAGGGCGCAAATAATTGCGGCCAGCTGATAGGTTGTTATACTTCTGGCCCTAATTTGATAAGAATCTTCAAGTGTTTTGTTATGTTTCCGCGGTACTTAGGGCAATTATTTGATAAATGGAGGCAAATGCTTGTTGCTTCAACTCTTTCAAGACTTCCAACCAACTGACTTCTGTGTGAGATAATATCAAACCAGTGTGCAGGAATAGAACAGTTGACAACGATTAGAAATATACCATCAATAATGATCAGCTTTGGCAAGGATGCAAGGATAGTAGTGGGATCCTTACTGGGCGCTGTGCCATTAACAAACCCGTCTTTACATCCCTTATGGTAATATATATATATAAATAGCAGATTGCACCGACAAAAATAAGAAAAATCTGACCAGCACCTGCTCTTTGGGTCTAGCTTAAGTGAAAAGGGGCTGGTGAATTCTGGGAACCTGTTGAGATTTATGTACAAAAGCAAAAGGTCTCAAAGTGGGAATTTGTTACTCGTTGTACTTATTAACCTGTACGATGTGCGGTCTTAGACCTCAAGATCAAATGTAAACATAACAAAATGTTTGATCAGCAGATTGAGCGCTTTGCAGTGATGCTGTAACTTAAACAAAAATTGGGCAGGCTACATACAACACAAATGTTAGGGAGTGCCAAGTATGTCCATTGTTAGTCAGTGATGCGTTTAAATAGAGTTTTCGTATCCGGATCCGTCAATCGGCTTCAGTTCATAGTAGAAAATCAAACAATTCATTGAGCGGTTAATTCGGATTGCATACAGGTAACCAATAGAGTAACACTGTGATTTTAACTATGGTGTGGAAGATTGGCCAGTTCTGCGTACGATCTTTGGTCCTGTTTGCGTTGATGGCGTTTAGAGGAGAAGGTTTAACCACGAACTGTACGGGCTGTACAGCGGCATGCACGTAGTTAAGCGTCTTCGGATCCAACGCTTAAGATGGCTAGGTCATGTAGAGCGGATAGACACCACAACTCCGGCCCGAAAAGACTTCGACACCGAGCCATTGGGACAGCCCAAAAGAGGACGTCCTCGCACGAGATGGCGCACACAAGTGGAAAAGGACCTCAACCAACTTGGTGTTCAAAGTTGAATCAAAAGATGAACTGTGTCATTGCCAAAAAAATGTGTTAAGGATGATCATGTTTGGGCACGAGACATTTAATATGAGCATACCTTTCATTTGATGTATGAATGAACCACTTAGGTTATAGTGGAAAACAAATTTAATCACCACGTAATTGAAAAAAAGAAGAAAACAAATGACAACCAATGGAACTTTGATCTTTCGAATAATATGAATAAGTTTCGTTTTGCCACGAAATGGTCTAAGCTTCACATACAAGTCTGTGTAATGAAATGAAGAAAATAAACAACATTCGTTCATCAGCATACTAAAAATAGTAAACAAATCTGACGCACACTTCATGAGTTAGTTGCAGTTTAGTTTAAACACTGTCGTGCAAAACATTATTTAAGTGCAAATTAAAAATGCCCCGACAGATTAGTCATTCTTTCTTAATTAAATCCACACACATTTCATTTGTTTACACATTCATTCTCGACCGAGTCGCTGTCAGAGCTAAAATAACGTAAATAAATTCATATGAATGTTTGTAGAATAGAAGGTGACGTCTTCTGGAAAGAAACATTTACTGAATAAAATTGTATTCATTTTAGGAATATGTACATATATTAAGGAAAATTATATCAAATTGTTGATGTATGTACATACATATGACAGACCTTGAAATAAAGTTAATGTTAATGTTATAACAAATGCCCAATTTCTGTGACAGCATTTTGTTGAAACCGTATTCATATCCTGGATTTGAGGCAAAAGCATTTGACTAAAGCGACGAGTATTGAAAGAGTTGCCGACCAATCAGCACACCAAATTGGACACAACAAATTAAACTTATTGTGGACAGTGTGATCCAATTGAAAAATGAGTCCTGTCGCTAATGAATGTTTAAAAATTGACCACCATGTTATGATGTTTCAGGTAGCCAATCGGCGTATGTTTTTTTGCAGTTTTCGAATGAGTGGAACTAAGGATGATGAAAACGAAAAATATTCTAAGCTCTACATTGACAGCTCTGTCATTTAAAGCAGAGAGATGTCAAATCCGGACCACAAATTGTGTGACATTGTATTCATGAAAACATCATTGTTTCTCTTCAATTTATTTCATTCAGCTGGCAGTATTTAATTTTGTTTTCAATAAAACAGATCCACTGAAAAACATCTGCAAATCTCTTCCATTGAATGAAATAAACAACCAACTGATATACAATACAACGCACATCCATGCCAAATCCCAAAAGGCACATAAACACATGTACACTCAAAAATGACAGATGGCAAAAAGCCATTTTAGTCAGCTCTATCGGCAATGAAAAAAAGCTGACTTAAGCTCACATTTTAAAACCAAGGCATTAAGCGTTGTCTTAGTTATCCCTTACTTAATACACATGACAGTTGACGTGATACGTGCAGAAAAAGTATGAATCATAACAAAGAATTGACGTCACTGTCCCGAAAATACCAAAAAGCTACTCTTGTGTGGGTGCCATTAAAATGTCTTCTCATGTGCTAATAATGCTCACAGCTCTCAATCGACGAATCGAAAAACGAAAGAAAAAAGGATCTAAACAGCCAAGTGACGTGAATAAGTCCTTGAAGTGAGGACGGACGGTGTAACGCAAGCATACATTGTGTTGTGAATTTCTTTTGTTCAAGTGAAATGTACATTTTCCAGTGATTTGATTTGTTTTGACGGGTTCTTGTGACATCTGTCCTGTCATGTCTGTTTGAACTGTTTTGGAGGAGTGATGTGAGGGTAGTGTGCGTTGTTTACATGCTTTAGTTGCGATGGTGGGATATCAAAAATAATTGGTTTAACAAGTTACTAAAATATTCATTCACACTCAGATGACGCTTAGTGTCTTTTAAAATCCCTCCGGTTACGAACTTTCTAGAGTAAATTTACTCGCCCACAAGCATATCCATCCATCGATGAAAGCAATAATTGACGGTAGTGACCTTTTTTCTGCGAATATAGAATTTCCCTAAGCTGCTGTACGCACTCGTGTTTCCTGTTCAAAGAGCGGGGCAGAACAAAAATATCCTCATCTGTATAGAGTGTGAGTTTCTCGTAACGCCATAAACGAAGTGCCAAACTTTGAACACCCACTCTCACACTCAACTCGCTGCTTTGACACTCATTCATTTCGAATGGCTGGTTGGTTGGCCTTCACGCAGGAAAATGTCGAGTTGTGCTGTCATTGTTTAAGGGAATGGTGTGTAATGACATCATGCCAAAAGGGACTACGAACTTAGCATGCCATCTGACAATCAAGTGAAAAGTTTTCGTTTTGTTTTTTGGGGAAAAAAGGCCCCAAATTGAGAATGAAAATTGAGACTGCTTCACACTGGACGGTTCGTTAAAAGAGTATACTTGACCCGGTTATCGTATTAACTTGGAAAATTCTATGCATAGAATGACCAACGGAAAGGGGGAAGGCTTAGGTGATGGTCGATTTGTAGAAGCGGTTGTTGAATCATGTCACCCTTGTGAATGGAGACTTGCGTGACATGCTACAGAATGGGCGATGACTATGCACTTCATGAACAATCCCCGTCTCGTCGATGTGGTGCAATTCATTGCCGATTTTATTGGTTTCCTTGCATTTTAATGAGAAATTTTTGCAAGTCATCGTGTAATGAAATTCAAGTACAATTTTGTACACATTTGGTCGTTTCCTTGTTTTATGAATTGTAACTCAGATATTGGTGTGAAAATAGTGGGATATAAGCTAAACGGCTCTTGGCAAAAATTACCAAAACAAGATCCTTCAATCTTTACTCCTTATACATTCTCCATGTTTGTTGTATGAATCAATACTGCGTAAATGAAATGTAGGTCCTATTGCATCTGTTACGCTACATAACATCCACAATATAAAATCGTCCCACTTAATTACAATGTATACGGTTGCATGTTATCAACTGTCATTTAAGATAGATGATAACATTCAATGGTTGTTGTTCCAAATTAAATAGAAATAATTGTTGTTTATGAGTGAGAAAAAAGAATGTGATGAAGAAATAAAGTGGTTCGTGATAAAGTGGAATCAGTTGGAACTACCGGGTATCGTGTGTATTGTCATGTTGGTTATACAATTTCTATGATGAAACGCAAAAAGATTCGTTCATCTTACTTAACTGCGGTCCCCAAAGTTCCTTACAGTAACGGAGTGAACCGTATACAATGAATAGTATGTAATAAACGTCGTATTTACTTCGAGCACAATAATCGTGGAATACGGCGTATCTGAGATTCACTTCACTCACTTGATTCACGTTCACTTGCCATATGGAACGTGGGAAACGGCGGGCACACTACCTTACCGATGACTATTATGAACTCGCGTGATAAATGACAGCAATTAATGCTGGAAAATATCTTAAATTTAAATTAAGCAACCCAAAAACGTAAGTGAAATAAGAAAAATGAGATAGTATAGAATACATTTGATAATGAAAACGCATCACCTTCTATCAGAAGAAGGCGAACTACAAGATTCTGTGTAGTTTTTAAAAACTCGAAATTTTATTCGCTCTTTTAAGTGTTATTTACCTTTTCAGATTTGTTAAAACCTACGGCAACATTTTCATATCGTGTGGATGTCTTCAAAACGAAGATTAATTCGAGCTCAAAGTTATGTTCACTCTTTTCTTCACAACAAACACCCAGATACGCAATTGATTTGCTGCGTTTGAGAAGTGTTAAAGTTTGTATGGGGTGTTTGAATTCGAACGTTTTCCACGATGGCTTCAAAACTCATTCACATTACCGACAAGTAAACATTTCACTTCGAACGTGCTCAACGATCCAAAGTTGTGAATTTTATTAAATCGTGCCCCGGCATTTTCCACAGTAGGAGTGAATATAGCACTTCTAGGCTCTTCAATACATCTATCGCCTGCCTGAAAGCAGAAATGTAGACGTTTTTAGATCAAATCATCCAAGGACTTGAATTATACTAATTAATTTTTATTTCACAAGAAAAGTTATGTGTTTAGCACTCACAATTGTTTTATTTTCAGTAAATTATGTGTGATCCTTAAGTAGTAATGGGAAATAGCTTGATTATCAGACAAACTGCTCAGTCTCATTTAGACTTGCTCAATCAAAAAGCACGGAAATCTACCGACAAGAGCAATACAGCGGCAAGAATACTCCCCGGCTTTAAATTTTAATATTCAGAGACTGGTGATACCTACCCTGACTTAGTGGCTCGTCCAATAGTGAGCAATAGTGGTGCGCCAAAGAATACGGCAGAAATGTGTTATTTTATGTTATTATTTTCTTGTCTGTATACAGTGTGGCAAAATTATAGTTAATATATAAAACGGCTAGCACACATCTAACTTGCTATCCACTCAACGACTCTTAACGAATATAACTTCTAACGACACTGACCATCAGTGTTGCCACAGGGACTCTATACAGTCAAAAGAACTCCGTTTTTTAGCCTGACTCGAAATTACCTAAACGCCTAATGTAAATTTATTTCACATTTCCATTTCATAACTTTGCAAGTTGCGAACTGCCCCTTTAAGCACATACCAGTACTGCTCACGTAAATGGCTCTGGCCAGAATTCGAGCCAGGAAAAGAATGGACGAGTCCCACTGATGTTTTCATGGAGGGCGACAACGATAGACTGTACACCTCATTAGTTAAACTTGGGTCCATTTTCTTAGCGGAAACCTATGCGATCCTAATAGCACCAAACTAAATTCTGGTACCCCGGGACACCAGGGAATCGCCGATGAACTTTCGAAACAAGAATCAGAGGAAATTTTCTCGGGATCTGAACCTACGCTCGGACCACCTTGGTCATGTATTAAGTGCTTCCGTTAATGGTTGGACTTCTCAAGAGCACAATCGTAGATAGCATGGATCTCCACGATGTGGACAGACCAAGCGCTTTCGGCTAAACATCTGTAAGAAATCCGCGGCATTCTTGTTGTCCCTTGACAGAAAAGATTCAAACACTTAAATGTTCTTGGTTACACCTATGGAGAGGACGACAACACGGCAAAGCCCTTCCTCTGTCACTCTCCCGCCTTTGTTTGGATCAGGTGGCAAGTCTATATTGTAAGCCTTTTATCACAGAAGTGCCTGCTGGTCTTCCGAAGGAATTGTAGACTGCTGCCTTGTATTTAGTACAATGGACCAGTCTTGAGTCTGAGTGCTCCAGTGCAGTCTACACATTTTCAATTACTTGCTGACTCGTTTTTCGCTCCATGACTTCGATGGGCCTTCGATTTACTATCAAACACATTTTCAATTTTTCCGTTGGAAATGCAGCTAGTTGGCTTAATTTGTGCAAATACGGGTTGATGTACGACGACTTGTGACCTAAGAAAGAAAAACTCGAGTGGAGTCGAATCGGACGATATCCGTGAGAGAATATGTAACCATGATCTGAAACCGCTCATTTAAAATCAAATCTGCTATCATGTGTGAATGTGGTATACAGATCTGACTTGTAGGAACCAGGTCTAGTTCAGATCAATTTCATCCAATTTGGACCAAAAGAAATTTACCCATTCGTCGATCGTTAGTTCTATAGGTGCGCTGACCGATGGTTTTGCTGACAAGGATTCTCCGAAACAGACTTTCAGCAGGGTACCTCTCGTATTCACATAGTCTCACTCCGAAAATTTGGTTTGTTTACGTACACGTCCATCTAAAAATGGACCTCATCGCTAAAGATCCAAATACTCAAGAATCCAGCCAGCAATAACTGGATCTTTCTTCCGCCCTTGCGTTAATTGTGTGTTTGGACTTTCGTAGTGTCCTTCCTTCCATTGCCACCAGATATTTACACACAGTCAAGAAGACAGCGGCCTACATTTTCAGTTTGAACGCAAGTACCAACTGAAATTAACCTTTATAGGAGAATCCTTCTCTGATTGTTGGCGATCAACTTGAACGCAACTCCACACCGAGTTGGATGATTAGTCCCAAAGGAACTCAATGATACACACAAATCATGCTAGACTCCATGATATGGGCGAACCTATTTATTTCCAACTCTTTTAACTTCTTCTTTGATTGGCGCTACAGTCCGGGGTGGACCTGGGCCTCAATTAACATGCCTCTCCAGGCAGCTGCCTCCAGTTGCGCACACCAAGACGTCCTCTGTTGCGCTGTCGCTGAGACTAGGTTTTACAAGTGTTACTACTAGCTACGTTGAATTACAGCCTCTAGTGGAGGCCCTATTTACTCTTGAGTCAGTTCGGACGGAGAACTGCAGTTCCCGCCTTTCGTCGGCATTTGACTGGCATATTGACTGATTCCACAGAAGACCGACTCGAGCTTGGCTACAAATAATTGAATATTCAACTTGGAAGGACGACAATGTAAATTGTAAAATTCGCACGACACGCTCGTCAGAGAACATTCATTTTTACAAACAAATTTTATCATTTGCTCATGTTGCGAAAATGAACAACAGGTGCATCAATATGCGGGCCATGAACTGTCAAATTCTATCCGTCCCAGCTGGAAGAGCCTTCTATCAATTTGTCCTTGCATATACCTTGCACTTAGCTTTGTTCTACATCAATTGTAGATACGGTGCTCCTTTCACCTCCCTGTCAGTTAATATAAAGATAATGAAAACCTCGTTCGCCTTTTTGAAAAAAAACGTCATCAAGTGCCTCTGCGTCACCTATAATAGATACCACACAAAATCATACAAGGCGTGAAAAATCGTTCCGGATTACACCTCAAACTAAACTAACTGCCAATTCATTTCAGAATTACATTGATACAAGCATTTTCTCACAATTCCCTACAAATGATTATGCCAATTAAATGAACGACAATTCACAGAAATTACACACCACTTGCTGCACGGAAAACGATGCTTGAGTGACAAATGACACCAAAAACGAACGAAAGCAATCAGCAGTAGCGCGCTATGACATTCACTTCGTGAGCAGTCAAATTGATTATTTAATTAAGAAAAAAAAACTCTCCACTTTCAGAACAGAGAACACGCATTCGCCATTAAATTGTTGTGTTTCAAATTTGAATAGGCACCGGCGCGACGCTACGGTGCGGTGATTCTGTTATCTAAATATGATAAGCGCCATCAATCAAATGACAGTTGACGGTTACTTTTTTGGAAGAGGTGGCGTTTAACTCGTTCCCCGCGAAGTGTCATCGTTAAAATTGTTATCACACATTGTCGAATATGCGTTCTAATCTCCATATGTGAGGAGGCGAAGAGATCCAACGGAAGAAGGAGAAATGGCGAATAAAACTCAATGAAAACAATTTTTCAGCGTTTGAGGGGGAGAGGAGTTTATAATTCGGTTTTTATTTCGTTGGTGTATGAAGTGCGACCCGGAAGGGGGGCATTAAAATTTATGACATTCCGAACCGGATGGGGAGGTTGAAATGGAGAAATAGCAACGGCGACAGGCCGGCCGAAGTATGTCAGGATTTTATGAGAGTTCATCTTGGTTGATGCTTACGTAAGGATCATGGAATTGTGTTAAGTGTATTTGATTACTTCGGGATACGACTTTGAACGTGGAACGTCAAGTCTTGCTCGTTTCAAGGCGTTTCTTGAAGGGAAGTGTTAAGAAACCATCTGATGACCCGAGTGGAAGGGGAGGGTACATCAAAATGCACGTAATGCTATTTCGGAATTCCGGAAATAGATTTTTGAACATTTCAAAGAATATGGCCATGGGCTGTAGCCATGTGTATTTATTTAGTATATGACTGTCCAATGGGACTAGGACGAACTAGATTAAATTCAATCAAGCGGAGTTGTTAATGTTCAAACACAACTTTAACTATGAGTAACTGACTAGAGTCACTGACACCGAAGAGGTGTATAAAGTCATCCTTAGATTATTGGTTCACTGGCATAAATATCATCCAGTTTACAGCAGAAACTTTGTTATCATCTCGCAGAATCGGTCATTGATGACAATGTACTGTCCATTGATTTGGAATCGGTTTTTTAGTTTGGGAGCAATTTTGAGATTGTCTCAGATCAACCGAAACTGGCTCTGTTCTGTAGTGTCCTTTCTCGTTGCCATTCCAAGGTAAAATCTCCGATGGCACCACGACTAACAGAGCTGCAAAATGTTCGTCTACAGTGGCTCTATAAATTTTTTTAAACGCACTCATACGGCATCTGGTACTCTATAATCGTACAATTCGTGTAATGGCCGTCAAGCGTACTTCTCAACTTTCTGTTTAGAGACTCGTTTTTTAGTTAAACCCCACGAATAAGGAATGCTCAATGCTCATAGGTACCACAACATACCACCTTTCACCTGTTACGCATCCATATTGTAAAAAATAAGGGTACTGCATCCAGTTGGTCTTTTATTTATCCAATAATGCCTCCTTGTAAAAGTTCTAAGCTTTGCTCACTTCCAGCGTGTTCACCCATGTAGTACACACGTAACCGGGCTAAAGTATTATAACTTTCCCGAAATACAACCCAAATCAACATACTTCCAATTCACGATATAAAGTTAAGCAAGTCCCACACCAAATACACATAATCGCACACTCCTGGGAAATGTATGCCAAAAGACAAATATTAAATCGAATACATGTTGTTTATCATTAGACGTCGAGAAAATGTGTTCCTCTCAAAAAAAAAACACAGACAAATTGTTAGAATCATATCATGACTTAACCCTTTTAACGTTCAACGCTTCACTCACACCCATCTCGCAGGGATCGCGCTGGCATCCTACCAGGTTGGGTGCAGTCAGCAACTTTGCCCTGTGTACATAAGCCCATGCCCTCCCCATCTCAAAACACTTTATCAAATAAGGAAGCTCAAACAATAACCTTGTCTTTTTTTCAAAAAGTTAAATTGCATGTAAAATACATACCTCCAAGCGTGAAATTTGTCAGTCATCTTTACATATCTGAATACATTTTCTCTGTGTGAAGACAGTGCTGGGCTCGCAAACGTAAAGGCAGAAAGTTTATAAGTAGGAGAGGAACATACTTCGTAGGAACTTTTGCACGAAATGGTACCGTCATTTCATGCGGTACAGAAAGTCCGTCACTTCATGAAGATAAAAGCATTGTTAAATAAATTCCTGGTCTCTTCACATTTGCCTGGATGTCATCATTATGTTTACACAAATGGTGATAGCTAAACCAATCTGTTACTTAACTTGTCCGACCTTAGACAAACAACACTCTGTGCCACACCGTCTGACAATCCGGCATCGCACGGAATTCTCATGCATATACTATAAGTGAAGGCGGTAATGTTAGAAGGTATGTCCCCAGTTTTTCCAAGGAAATCCCTACCCGCCCTCTGTATGTTCGTATATTCAAAAGAAAATAAATGTCATAATAATAATGGCTCTCAATTGTGAAGGGTGTAGGAAGGACTTTGACAAGACCCAACATCTGCGTTCAATTTGTCAGCACATTAATATAACATAACAAGCTTTCAACTGCCTTTGAGCACTGGCATGACTTTGTATCCGGATAATGTTTCAAGATTTTTGTTTCCTATTGCTTTTGATGGAGACGAATCAAATTGTTATTTCCGCGGATATATTCTAGGATTTTAATTCAATTTTATTCGTGTTGCTAACGTTAATAATCCCTGAACGAGGGGTGAACCCCTCCTTCGAGGTCTGTCAAATTTCGAGCTTCAGACATCAAGGTTGTCTGTTTTTGGTTGACATTACTTGTGACCTCTAAACCGAGAAGCGTGTCAAGCTTCCTTTTGCGGTAAATAAATGAAGAGTCTCATAAATGATTTATTTGAAAACATGACATGAATTGCAAGAATTTCAAATTTCAACAGAATTTGGTACGCCCTTCCGAGTGGTTGCCATGACATGGTATTCTTGCCTGAGCACATACAAGTACTGCACCCAGGAATGGCTCTGGCCAGACTTTGAGCCAGGAAAAGAATGTGGTGGTATCTTCATAGATGGCTCCAGAACCTATGAAGGGACCGCTGCTTTCGTGGAAGGCGACAACATTAGACTGTACACCTCATTAAGTATCAGTTTTCCAAGCGGCAACCAATGCACAACTATATTTGAAAAACATGTGGAAGGGTGATGGTTGGACCTCTCGAGAGCACTCTCGTAGAGCATGACTCTCCAGGATGTAGACTACCAATTCCTCGGCATTCTCGTTGTCCCTTGACAGAAAAGATTCAAACACTTAAATGTTCTTGGTTACACCTATGGAGAGGACGACAACACTGCAAAGCCCTTCCTCTGTCACTCTCCCGCCTTTGTTTGGATCAGGTGGCAAGTCTATATTGTAGGCCTATTATCACAGAAGCGCCTGCTGATCTTCCGAAGGATTTGCAGGTTGCCACCTGGTAGTACACTGCACCAGTCTTGAGTCTTAGTACTCCAGTGAAGTATAAAAACTACAAAAAAAAAAAAACATCATACTGGTTTCTTCTGTTTTTTTTTAGTTCTCACATATGTGTTATTAAAAACCTTTTTTGGGACTTTACTCCTAAAATTACTCGTTTTTAAATCTTCTGGGACTCATAAATAATTTGACTTGTGGTAACACTGGCTACTACACTCCTTGTGACTGTCAAATCTGAAAGGTGACTCGAGGGCTGCTTCGCCGATTAATAAACAGCTGCGAATGTAAACATATTTAAAGAGGGTATTTCTTACGTTCGCAATAAAGTACACAATCATGGTTTTATTTTATGATCTCATTTCGTTTGTTGACCCATATAGATGTCTGAGGTTTCTATTTAATTTCAGGTATGAGGAATTAAATAACTTTTCTTAGCACTTGAACTATGGAGGGCTATCATCTAAGTGTAGGTCCGTCGCCTCCCACGCACAGACAAAGGGCTCTAAGCACATTTTGAATCTGATAGTATAATCACAATTATGGCGAATATAGAATATGGCGGAATAACAGCGGATGCAATGTTCCACATTTCCCACATGTATTTCTATTATTGAAACCGCAAACGAGAAAGTGAGCCGCTAAGGTAGTGTAAATTAATCCTATTATAATAATATGGGCGGCGCTACAGTCCATAGAGGGCCAGGGCCTAGCTTCTCAGCAACCGCTCATGTTGTGCGTGCTATTGTTCTCACACGAGTGAAAAGGACCTACATTTTTATGCCGACTCCGAACGGCCAAGTTTGAGAAGCTTTTTCTAGACAGGAAATACTCTTTAAGCATTGTCTGTGACTAAAAGAGATGGGGCCATGAAAATTATTTTTGTCGTACAGAGCAGGAATCGAAACTACGACGTCGAGGTTGAGGTTGACGCACATACCCACAACACCACGGGCCACGACTTAATCCTATTATGTAGACCCTAATTTATCCGCAATTCATACACATATTTTGTGACTTTTTAAATCCAATTCAAATTGATTGCGGATTAAAGCTGAGAGTTGGTGTCGAAGTTGTAATCAACTACTTCTTTAATTATATTAGTAATATGATTTATTTACTCTGATCATCCCTGTCCCTGTCGTGCTCTATGGCGCAGAGACATGAACGCTATTGAAAGCGGATGTAGAAGCTCTTGGTTGTTTTGAGAGAAAAGTTCTGCGTGCGATCTTTGATCCTGTTTGCATCGATGCCGTCTGGAGGAGAAGATTCAACCACGAGCTGTACGGGCTGTACAGCGGCATGCATCTATTAAATTGTCTTCGGATCCAACGCTTAAGATGGCTAGGGCAAGTAGAGCGGATGGACACTACATCTCCGGCCCGAAGAGTTTTCGATGCCGAGTATTGGGACAGCGCAACAGAGGACGTCCTCACACAAGATGGCGCAAACAACTGGAAAAGGACCTCAACCAACTTTGTGTTCGCAGCTGGAGGTAGCTGGGGAAAGAACGTGCTGGCTGGAGAGGAATATAGGTTGAACCCTAGGTCCACACCGGGATGTAGCGCTAATAAAAAAAATATGATTGATTCTAATCAAGACTACTTTCAGTCAACATTACATATGTTGAACATGTAATCTGTAGTGTTTTATTGTAACTGTGCACTAAATTCTCTGAAGTTTCAGAGAGATTTGGGGAACAGTCTGAAGAATGAAACGGAAGCCATAACACTTTACCAATTCTTATAAGCAGAACCTGAACGAAATAATCGCACAATAAAGGAACATACAGTGCAGAAAAACTGTAATTGAAGAAACAAATTTGGAGAGGATGAAGCTTAAATAACCATCAATTCAAGAATTTACTAATAATGGACATTTTCCTCCCACAACAACGGAGGCTTTTGCAGCAACGCCTTTGACAGGATAAGGCAAGGACAAGTTCAAACCTACAGAGGTGCCCCTAAAAGAGGACTTCACAATGAGTAGTTCTCTAAGAACCTTAAATTGTGTGTGATAAGCTAGAGGTCGACCTGAGCTTCAACCAGCAAGCCTCTCCAAGTAGAGCGGTTAGTAAGTGCCGCCGGTTATGCACCTCAAATGTTTAACAACCACCATCATTTCTCTCTTTGGGTGTACGTTGGACGGCTATATACTGAGTTGTCCCACACGCTCACTGTAGGAAGGATTTTGAAGATCACAATAAAAGACATTTCGGTTATAGCCTTATTTCAGTACACAAAACGTGAATGGGGTGGTTGTCACATGTTTTATCCCCCTCACAGATGTTGGTGGTGGTCCTTAAAGAATTCTGCCACACCCTAACTAAAATTCGATGACACAATACGCACCGAATTTCCTCAACACTCACGGGAACCATGAAATTACCCGGGATAAGAAACAAACACGTTGCTTATTAATTGCTCGTATTCATTAAACGTTAACACAAAACCAAGGCATGCGCAGCTTGAGCACATGTATTTTCGGTGACTCATCTGCAGCTAAGGAAACGTCTAAACCTCAGTCGATAACCACGAATTAATGAACAGCCACCAAGAGCACACACAACTTAGCAAACACCTCACTCTGCTCTCGCGAACAGAAGAAACAACAATCAAGGACAAACTAAGCAAATTGAAGGGTTTCATTAAAACTTTCTTGAGATTTTCATACCTGTCAATTGCACAATTGCCGTGCGATGGTGGGGTGTCTCAAAACAAACATGTCTCCATCAGGTTTGTGACAGGCAGCACTCCCCTTGGAACTTAATTACCATGCATATGACGTTTCTATCGGTGCCTGCTGTAGCCCCCATGCATACTAACGTCCTTCACAATAGCCAAGTGTTTTTGAACAGCCGGTGTTTGTGCTTTATTTATCTCAGTTTGTGGGACGATTGCGAATCATCATCACGCCCCGCGTCTGTCATATGGGATAATAAATCAAAGTGGTACAACAAATCGACCAAACGCAAGAGAAAACACGCATGAAACCGCCCGATCACTCATGTGTTTGCTTCTGTAATCGTGGCAGCAATAATATCCTGCAAGCCATCACGGACGAAATTATGTTTCATTTTGTATACAATGTCCCGCTCGGTTTCGAGTCCAACAGATTTGCCAAGGATACATAGTTTGTACCCGAATGATGACAGCACTGTTGATGGTGATGACAGTGATAAATGTGTCATCGGAGATGAAAGGTCGCTCAGATGATGGCAAACCACAAATAAAGCTTTCATAATCTGCTCAGATTCAGACATAACCTATAAAATGAATTTCATTATCGAATTTATAGACATTGACGTCGTTAATTTCAGTCATTAACGGGGCTTTGGTGCAGAAGAAGTGAAACTGTGAAGGGGTGAGAGTGACATGAGACAACAAAGTCGGTTGATGCTGACTTTTGGTGTGCGCATAATTTCAGATCGAATTATTGGGATGTGGACCGTTGCGAGTGAACGAGGAGTTCGATATGATTTAATAATGGAATCAATCATTTGCACGAGTTAATCACCATCTGGAGCTGTGTTAATGACGATGGTAACTGCTTCTGAAATATTTTAAATGGAATTGTTTTCGGATTGTAAATTCTTCAGCCATACATCGGGCAAGGAAAAGTATTTATTGCAAGGAAATAGTTTGCCATATTCTTTAATGATAGTAAAAGTTCTTAAGGTCTGAGAAGCCGCGATGACCTGACTTGTGCGTAATCCCACCCACAATTGAGCTCATTTGCAAAAGATAGTACTACCTGTTCTTTCAGCAAGTACCTGCCAAAATGGGTTCTGTTTGTTAAAAAGTTAGAAATCATTCTATCGAAACATGTTCCTTGGATCAATAGTCCACCCATTCCACTAAATACTTCTTGACGATAAATGCTTTCGCATGGATTGACCTTGTAACACATAAAGTGATTGTACTCGCCCGCATAATCGGTAACAGGACGTCACTAAAATGTGTATTCTGATTCGAATTTAATCCCAAACCACTCGAAGTGGAGTCTTTTCTTCTTCAAGTTTGTTGGTGGCTGGGCAGATTTCGTATCCATTTTTAACTCTAGGTGGGAATCAGCTGCAGGAAGTGGTTCTTAAATATATCCACTATTCCTTCGACTTGGAGAGCAAGCCGTTTTCGATGTAGTCAATTTGTAGTCTGTCTACTATACTTGCATGACAAGTGAAACTTTAAAGTCAGCCACTACTGACTTTTGTCTGCTCCCTATTGCATGAGAGTTCATATTGTTTGTTGTGTGTTCTTAAACTATTTTAGTCACACGAGAATACGAGTATGGTCATACTGTGTAGAATTAAAAGGAATGTTGTTTGCTCGGCGTTCCGTTCTAACAACATTAACAAAAATGTGTTGTTCCCCACTAGATCGTCGATATTCAGTAGAAGCCTAGTTCAGGATGTGAATCAGTCAAGTATGGCGGACTTGAAAGTCTCCCACATATTTACATTGCCATTTTGAAACCAAGATGATTATGTCACTGACTGATAAAGTCACACCCACAGCCATACCACCATCCCAAAAAAAACCTTGTGGATGCAATTATTTGTCATATTGTTATTCTCAATATGGAAATTCGAAAAAAATTAATAATTCTTAATAGTTATAAAAATGAAAGCATGTTTGAAACACAAATAAAGGGTGATTTTTTAAAAGCTATAGGAAAGTTTTTTTTTTAAAAAAACACATACAATTCAGAAAAATGTATGAAATCTTTATTTGATTCGATAGTACGGTCCATAAAATTTAATGTTTGAAGATTATTTCATGCAAATGTTGACCTTGACTGCGCCTCAAATGGTCCATCCGCTTAGTCTAATGTTGGCATACTCTTTCCAACATTACGGCCGGTATCTCACAAATAAATGCTTCAACGTTGTCTTCCAATGCGTCAATTGAAGTGGGCTTGTCTGTATAGACATGAGTATAGACTGTATAGACAAAAAATAGTCTAAAGGCGTTAAATCGCACGATCTTGGTGGCCAATTTAACGTACCCGAACGTGAAATAAAATGTTCACCGAACTCGCGTGAAATAAAATGTTCGTATGACGATTCATGGTTAAATTATAGACCAAACTGAAGATATTTGACAGTGAAACAAAACACGAAACGTGAGTCAGCTGTTTAAACAAACCAGTGTTGCCTAAAAGATAACAGCTAAAAAATCATCCTTTAAAAAAGCTGTATAATCCTTTTTAAAGCAAGAGTATCATGTGACTCACGCCCTTCATCAGATTCCTCATGCCCCATTAAGACTAAGCGGCCTGCTTGTCGAAACATATAAAATGCGTGTCTCTAGTTGTACCACCCGACAAACTACGAAATGTCTCCATGCTGCGAATTTTCACAACATAAATGTATGTCCGATATCTGCTGCTGTCGATCAATCGTGTCAATGTGGCGTGGCACACGTCAATCACTTTTTTTTCTCTGTTCAGTGAGAGAGTGATGAATTCTCTTTGACAGAATTGGTTATGTCAAGTTAAGATTAGTAAATGTTGTACGCAAATAGAACTTATATCCAGCTCATGATAAATCGACACAAACGGCTATTATCGAGTCAATTGCTAATTTATAAATTTCACTCCGAACAATGTAAAAGTCTACTTCAGTGTTTACTTTACCAATTCAGGTACTGATACATATTGACTGTCTCGCCCGGAACAGATTTAACACTTTCCTTTCAAAGAGCTCGAGTAGATTGTGTGTGAAATGTAGCGGACTGGAATTTTCTGGCCAGTACGAAACTGAAGAAATTGAAGAAATGATAACTCATGTGTACAATGTGTTAAAGGGTGAGGAGCATCAGCTATCAAGCAGATATCTACTTTCTTTGCCCCTTAGAACTTAGAGACTGTGTGAAAGCAATCAGAAAGGACCATATGCATTGTGCATTTATAAATTCACAGAAGTGAGTGTAAATATGGAACAATGTTCAGTGGTTCGGGATTAACTGTCCAAAAAGTTCGCAAATCACGCTCAACAAATTTGTGATTATCCACCAAATTTGTTGATGGACAAAGAAACAACATGAATTATACATTCGTTCACTATTAAGTAATCATGGGAGTTATTAATTGTAATCTTGCTTTTTCGGAATAAAAATGTATAAACAAGTACTGTGCAATAAAGAGCATATCTTCCGATGGCAATGGAGTAGTATTTCAGTTAGTCATTATCTATGACGACTAGTTTTCGTGCCCTATTCCACGAATTACTTGACTAATATTATTCTAAAGTGTCTGATCGTTCTATGTTTTTTTCTTCGGAGATTTTCAAACGCTACACTAGAGCACTCAGACTCCAAAACTGGTAAATTTTACTACCAGGCAGGAATCTACATTCACTGGAATTTCTTGGTCTTCCGGAGGAGTACTATCAGGTGCTTCTGCGACAATGAGGCTAAATCTTCATCTCTCATCACATCGCCACCAAATATCTGCCACCTGATCCAATTAAACGTGGACAGTGGCAGAAGAAATGCTCTACAGTCTCCATTTTCCATTTCCAATCGCTCATCCTAGCATACTTAGGTGTTTGGCAAGGGTGTAATGATCCGTCAGTACGCTGGTGAATCGTCTGTTGTCTTGCTGTCAAAAGATAACCGTGCCTATTATGGAATCCGCCGGATTCAACCCTATTATAGAATCCTTCGGATGCACTACATTATCGGTGCGCAAAACTTCCCTATCGAGCCCTTCTGTAATCAGCTGTTTGCTGTCAATTTTGATTTTTTGATTCAATTGTTCTGAAGAATAGTTATTTACGAACTGAATTAATATACTTTAAGGAGTCAAGCGGCCTGTTAATGTATTCAGAAGATCAAGAAAATTATTCCCAAGATATTCGATGTAAAATTAGAAGTAGGGCGAAGGATATTTAAATGTAGTAGATGAAGTTCTTTTGTAATTAATCTTCATTTATGCCCCCTTCTTTCAGATTTGTCAGCATGAACACTGATGCCGCGGTTTTATTACAAACGTTTGGGATCATGCGCTTGGTTTGTCAAAGTCCTAAAGTGTTCCGCCACCTTCGGTTGTACTCTCGAGTATTGTTTGCATAGTACATTCAACACATTTAACATCAAAAATATTGCTGAAAAGAAAGAAGTTCAATGGCCTCTCTGACCGCCAAGCAATGTCACTAAAACAAGTAATTACGCAATTAGCTGGACAATTTGCGTAGCACATATTCCCATCTACAGCTCACTCAACGCAAAGTGTTGCCATAATCAGTTATTACGCCTCTGTAACGCCCTTCACAAAGTGTAACGTTTTCTTCTGTGCAATCTTAGAAGGAAATTGGCCCGTGATGTCATGAATCAACACACCTCTTAAAACAGTGATACGGTGAAAATCCATACTGCAATGCCGAAATTAATTTAATATCATAATTTTTAAAAAATTATTAAAAAAATAAATAAAAAATATGTGAGTGGTGTGACATTCCAGCCTAGGACTAGACCAGGTCGTAGATTCTAAAGTAACGACAAGTATTGTGCGTGCTATTGTTCTATTGCGATTGTATTACGAGCGACATCTTCTTCTTCTTCTTGTGGCGCTACAGTCCGGGGTGAACCTGGGCCTCGGTCAACAATCCTCTCCAGCTGGCACGTTCTTTAGCCAGCTGCCTCCAATTTCGCACTCCAAGTTGGTTGAGGTCTTTTTCCACTTGAGTGCGCCATCGGGTTCGTGGTCGTCCTCTATTGCGTTGTCCCACTGGCTCGGAGTCGAAGACTCTTCGGGCTGGAGCAGTGTTGTCCATGCGCTCTACATGGCCTAGCCATCTTAGGCGTTGAATCCGTAGACGCCTGACTAGACTCATGTCGCTGTACAGCCCGTACAGTTCGTGGTTGAATCTCCTTCTCCAAGAACCTTCAACGCAAACAGGACCGAAGATTGAACGCAGAACTTTTCTCTCGAAGAGACCAAGTGCGTCTTCATCCGCTCTTGAGATAGTCCAAGCTTCCGCGCCATACAGCAGGACAGGGATGATCAAGGTCTTATATAAGGTGAGCTTGGTCTTTCGAGAGAGGGCTCGACTACTCAATTGCCTCTTGAGCCCAAAGAAACAGCGGTTGGCAAGAGTTATTCTGCGTTTAATCTCAGTACTGATGTTGTTCGCACTATTTACTTGGGAGCCGAGGTAGACGAAGTCCTTCACTACCTCGAAGTTGTAGCTGCCTACGGTGACGTTCTGACCGAGTCGTCGATGTTGTGTGTCCTTTCTTGATGACAGCATATACTTTGTTTTGCCCTCATTCACCGCTAAACCCATTTTTGCCGCCTCCGTCTCAATACAAGCAAACGCTTCATTGACGGCTCGCTGAGTTCGGCCAATCACGTCAATATCGTCCGCGTATGCTAGCAGTTGAACGGACTTCTGGAAGATCGTGCCTCTAGTGTTGGCGTGTGAGTTTCGCACGATCTTCTCCAACACGATGTTGAAGAAGTCACATGACAGCGCGTCGCCTTGCCTAAAACCTTTTTTGACATTGAAGGTCTCGGTGAGTTCGTTACCGACCTTGATGGAGCAGCGAGAGTTCTCCATCGTCATCCTGCACAATCTGACGAGTTTGGCAGGGATGTCAAAACTAGACATGGCGTTGTATAGCTCGTCTCTATGCACACTGTCATATGCGGCCTTAAAGTCGACAAATAGGTGGTGGGTGTCGATCTGCATCTCTTGAGTCTTTTCCAGGATCTGCCGTAATGTGAAAATTTGATGGATAGTGGACTTTCCTGGCCTGAAACCGCACTGATAAGGACCTATCAGGTTGTTGACGAATGGTTTCAGGCGCTCACACAGAACGGCAGAGAAGATTTTGTATGCGATGTTAAGGAGACTTATCCCCCGATAGTTGGCGCAGTCAAAGGGGTCTCCTTTCTTGTGGATCGGGCAAACGATACTAAGATTCCACTCGTCGGGCATGCTTTCCTCCGACCATATCCTACAGACGAGCTGGTGCATGCGCCCAACCAGATCATCTCCAGCTGCCTTAAACAGTTCCGCGGACAATCCATCCGCTCCAGCAGCTTTGTTCGACTTCAGTCTCGATATCGCTATCTTGACTTCGTCTAGATCGGGGGGACGGAATTCTCTTCTGTCGTCGTCCATTGCGTGGAGTGGAACATTCTGCCTGACAGCGGTATTGGTGTCCTCTTCGCCGTTTAACAGTCTGCAGAAGTGATCCTTCCAGATTCTCAGTATCGACTGCGACTCTACTACGAGTTGTCCCTCTTCGTTCCGACAGGCTTCTGTCCGATGTTTGTACCCTTTGGATAGTTGTTTCACCCGCTGGTAAAACTTTCGGACATTATTTCTGCCGTACCACCTCTCCATTTCCTCGATCGCGCGCTTCTCATGCTCCTTCTTTTTCTTTTTGAGAAGCCGGTGCTCTTCCCTTCTTTTAAGTTCGTAGAGCTCACGAACCGCTCTCGTCCTTCTATCCAGCGTCGCCTTATATGCTGCTAGCTTCGCTGAATGCGCCTGCCGACACTCGTTGTCAAACCATGGGTTTTTTCTAGGTGGCATTTTAAAACCCAGCACATCAGAGGCAGCTTCTCTGATGGCGTTTTGACAACGGTTCCACTGTTCGTCGATTGTTTCGCCTGGCAGGGTTGGACTCTCTGAGAGCTTCAGGGAGACTCGATCGGAGAAGTTCCCAGCGGTCGATTGCGATTGTAGCTTTCCAACGTCAAACTGTTTTGGTCTTGCTCTACTCCGTTGTACAATCGATATCCGAGTTCTGACCTTGGCTACAACAAGGTAATGATCCGAGTCGATGTTGGCACCTCGGAACGTTCGGACATCGAGGACACAGGAGGAGTGTCTGACGTCGATCGCAATGTGATCAATCTGGTTGACGGTTGATTGATCAGGGGACCGCCAGGTCCCTTTGTGAATGTTGAGGTGAGGGAACCGCGTGCTGGCTACAGTGAGGTTTCGCCCCGTCACGAAGTCCATCAGCCTGAGTCCATTGTCGGACGTGTTGTCGTGTAGGCTGTGTTTACCGACGACTCTAGCAAAGATTTCTTCCTTGCCCAGCTTTGCATTAAAATCTCCTAGAACGATCTTGGTGTCGTAGCTGGGGCATTGATCGTATGTTCTTTCTAGGAGATCATAGAAGTCATCCTTGCTATCATCGTCTTTGTCCTCCGTTGGGGCGTGGGCGCAAATTAGGCTGATGTTGCCGAATGTTGCCTTGATGCGGATTGTTGTGAGGCGTTCGCTTATGTATCTAAAGCTTAAGACTTCTTGCCTAAGTCTGCCTCGAACAACAAAACCGCATCCAAACAAGCGCTGCCTTCGCTCTTTGTAGCAATCGCCGTAATATATGTCGCAGTTTTTCATCCTCTTTTTGCCCGGCCCATCCCATCGTACCTCTTGGATGGCGGTGATGTCAGCCTTATAGGCTTCTAGGGCCTCCGCAAGTTCATCCGCTGCACGTGGTCTGTTCAGTGACCTCACATTCCACGTGCAGAACCGAAAATCGTTGTCCTTATTTCGTTGTCCATGGTCGTCAGCAGTAGGGTTATCCGTATCCGAGGCTTGTTGCCGTCTCTGAACTATTGCGAGTTTTACACGGTGGGGAAGTTAACCCCACGCGAAACCCCCGAACCTGGAGGACCGGGTCCTGGTTTAAACCCTCGGACAAGGGGTCGCTGCATACATTGGTTCACCTCTAAGCGGCTGCAGTAGAGGTTATCCAGAGGGCGCCGCGGGGAGGCTGTATGTCAACTTGACCTGTGCATTTACAGGGATCGTTGCTGGCATCTCGCCAAGTTGAGAGCAATCAACAACTTTGCCCTGGATGCACAGGCCCATGCCCTCCATTACGAGCGACATCTTAATCCAATATTCTTTTGAGGCTTTGATTTTTGTTTAAATTTTGTTGCTGTTCAAATGCTTATATGTTTTTCGCTGAGAGTAAGCGGTCTTCAGCCAGTTTTTCCTTTGTTGAGAACTCGACACACAACATTTTTGTATGCACAATAATTCATTCCAAGGGCGCCAGGGCTGTTTAGTTTGAAAATGTGATTGCAAAACATCCGGCGATGATATAATAGTGTTTGCTTGTAGGCCTTAAATGTGATCACTATTCCACGCATCCAACTTCCTCTTGTGTCGCTCTGCAGAGACCGTACGTCGATTTATTCTTTTGTTCCCTTGAGAATACTCGAATCATGCTCACTCGTACATCTCAATCAATCATTCACTGCGAAAAACACGGCTAACTCAGATACATCAATTCTCATTAAATTGCTCCCAAACAAATTCACACCATGTTTTGGATGACTCAATATCCACCACGGGGACTGCGGGATAGGAAAACAATTTAATTCCTTACGGTACAGCAAATGTCGCTCCGATAATTAATAATCTGAGCGTAAACAGTGCGCACCACTGGACGGTATTAAATTGCTGTTCAGCTTGAGGTTACAGACAATATTCATTAATGACCGTTGAGCATCCACACCCTCTGAAAATTTGCATTACTCGTATTCTCTCTCGTCTCGAATCTTGCCGATAGACATTGCCATCTACAGTCATTTTTAATTGCAACAATTACGTCTGAACTGAATAATGACACCGTACACATGAATCTGCTGCGAGGTTAAAGTTTCCAAAGCAGATTGAGTGTGTCCACTTCTCTGACACACACACACACCCAACAAATGCACACGGTGAACCAGTTTCAAGTCACGTTATGTTGGCATTTATCAAACGATAGGCTGTAGGTACAATTGACAACAAATGGAATAATAAGAGCGCAACTATTCCTTGAACAAATGAACAAATTTATTCATCAACTCTGTTGATTCGTAATTGACATAAATTAACTTAAGCTTCGTAAGAGCGTCTGGATTTCCTCTAGATGACCATCACGACCATCGGACATCGCACACAAATTCACATTGATGAGTGGTGTAGAACGATGGCTTAAGATAATAAGATTCCACAACGAGAACGACTTGACGTTCGTTTCACGTTGACAATGCCAATACTGACATATCTCGCACGCAATTCTGTCCATATCTGGGACAAAGGTGGCTTTGTTGATCGTACTTGGGTGAGAAATTGTAGAGATTTTATTTTGCAACTATGATTGTCTGGCGGGTTGACAATGCAGCGAACACGTTCTGTGTCTATTTAAAGAAAACTGATCAATGCTTTTGTGATTTTGTGTTGTTTTTACTGCTTTTCAGAGCAGAACAGGTTTTAGTTGGGGTTTGGCTATTTGCAAGTAACCTCATTAAGTGAGATGTTGTATTATTTTATTGGATGCATCATGTAATCTAAATGATTTGAATGAAAGTGAAATGTCAGACATTACATCTTACCTGGCATTATGTCAGAATCGTTTTCAAGATGCTTTGACGTGACTTGAGGTTTATCGTGGTACGGAAAGAATTTTGACAGTTATCAAGCAATAAGCCGGTCATAACTTGACGAATATTCGTTGTTATTGTGTCAAGTTATTGTGAATTGGGTGCATAATCTTTTAAATACCCCCAATAAATGACGCACAAAGGCCACAAATCGCAAAAACTTGTCGATGTCCAGTTCATCATCAAAACGGGTAGTAACTTGTCCACATATTCTTCCAAAAAGGAACAAGTTTGCCGCGTTGTAGCAGAAGTGACACTACCTTGCTTACCGTTAAACCCATTTAATTTGAATGTGCCATGAAACAAGGCACAGTTCTTCCTGCATTTCCATAATAAGACATCTGCAACCGAGCCAGTTATATACGCCAGTTTAAGGAAATGTTTCTTATTTATTCTGCCAACTTAATGACACAATAAATCATATCATTACATATTCGTCTTAAAACCTGACACATTTTGACAATCTTTTTCCATGAGGCATTGAAGGTTAATTAATAAGTATATTTCTACCTACTAATTAAAATCTCTGACAGAATTTGTAAGATTTTATCAAACTTCTTCCACAAGGCACTGACCTTGTTGAAGATTTGTTTTTGTTTGACTTTGTTACTTTATTCTTGTTAATCAACTTCATATTACTATAAATTTAATGGTTTGGACATGTCAAACTTGTTGTGAATCAAGTATTTATTTGAAATATTATGGTATTTCACTCGTAACAGTTTAAAGATTCATTTAGCACATGACAGATGCGTATATCAACTTTGACAGCATTCTCTAATTCAGAAATCACTGACTATTCGTCTGTAGCTTAAAAATGCTCAACTAATCCGTCAAAACTGACACTAATTCACACCTTACGCACGAGTGCCCAAACAAATCCTGTATTCAAGTGCTTTTATTGAACGCACCCACACAAGAGAATGAGTAAATAATCTCCCAGCTACTGCGTGGGAATATTTCGTGTTCGTAAATAGACCAGCAAACACCACCGACCTGTCATAATTGACGATAATCTTATCTACTGGTAAAGCATGTCATCATGACATCAAATCAAGTACAAACAACGTACACAGGTTGTAATAATAACCGAAAACTTGGTCACATTTGAAAGACCTTCACCTTGTTAATCACTGTCAATAGAATCTTAGCCTGATATCTGTCCAGTAAAATGTCAGAGCGTTTTAAAATTTTTCCGTGAAACTGGCTTGTAACCAGTTTGACACGACTATCAGTCGACATATCTTTGTTTTGCTTACAAATTTGCGTATTACCGCTAATGATTCATCTAGGAAATAAAAGCGAACGTGCTAGAAAGGGACGGAATTCGAACGAATTCAACAAAATGTCGAACCATCAACCATTGATTTATGGAGAGAGAGAGAAAAAAAGAGCTTGAAAAGGGGGCTCGTTCGTCTGTGAGCTGTCGTCGTCACGTCAATTCATGCATACGCATGTGTTTGTGGTTTGTGCACGACAAATGACATTGCCATGTGACAAAAACAAGATGCAAATTGTACATTCTCGGGGGCTAGCCATTATTTTTGCACTATCTGTCATCGTCGCTGTTGTTCTCATATATGTATGATAAACACTTGTTATTTTCAATTTGTTTGTTTATCGAATGTAAGCTGGAAAAGAGTTACGATATGAATAGATGCATGGGAGGGATGCATTGTTTGTGCGGTTTGCGTGCAAAACAAACCGATTGTATTTGAATGACAGGCACTTTAAGTGCACAAGTTAGGTTAAGCACGTGATACGTGGCAAGAAAAATTTAAAACAGAAATAGACTTTGAATGTGTTCATAATGGTAATTGAATGTGTGGTTGTTGTGGGATAATTGATTCACGATTACTGCAAAGATATGTAAACAAAGTCCGGCAAAATACGTTTTATGAAATATGCCGGAGGGTGTGACTTTGAACGTGTTTATTTTTCATCACGATGGGAATTGTTTAACCTGATTAAGGTGGTCAGTCATGTCATTAATCTTCGGACTGAGAAAATAAACAAACTTGCATTGGCTTTGACACACTTGAACTATGCAAAGAATTGATATGCTACAAAAACATTGTTCATCGAGATATTTTCTTTGGATAACTCAAAGACTTGTTTCTTGAATGAGTCATCTCTCTCTGACACAGTCAGTCTTGTAGTTCATCCTGTACCCTATTTTCTTCGTATTGCTGTAGACTGGGCCTCAATCAACAAGTCTCTTCAGTAGACTACCTGCCTCCAGTTGCCCAAATCAAGTTGGTTGAGGTCCTTCTCCACAAGTGTTCACAAGCTTAGGGGGGTACCTTCTTCACACAGACGCAAAATCACAGAATTATCGGTGGGTATATGTTAAAGGTGCGCCTTACATCGCCCAGCCGATGAATCCGAAAAGGCGTAGGTGCTCTCAACAATTAATTTCAAACATCGCACAAAAAACGAGGGCTACATCTACTCTTTGAAATGATCCATGCCTCCATTGTTCCCGTAGGGAGTGTTCGTAAATTCAAATGTCCCAAAACGCATGTCAAATTACCGTCAATACAAGTTTTCCGATGAGTTTTCGCGTTTATTGACCACTTCATTGAATGGTTACCGAACAAACTTCCAATTCCATGTGTTCTCATTACATGGACATGTCTTCATACAACTCTGATGTTAATATAATGAGTACACATGCAATCCCTTTCGAAAGCCCACACACTTTACTGTCTACACAGCCAGCAAGTCACTTCCTGCTTTAACTCATTTACCTACCTTTATTACATCGTCAAGGATGCACACGAAGTGAAGGGCGTATATCTACTGCCGTGAAAGTGTTTTACTATAATTAGCTTTTTATTGCCGTAATAAATTCTTAAATTAATGAAGAGGGAATGCATTTCATCGCCTGTTGTTTACAAAAATCAATACACCCTCCATCCATCGTGGGAACTTGTACCAAGGACACATGTAAAATTGAATACATCACGCATTAGCTATCCCAACCACTTGGAGGCTGAAGCGAGTCTCATCTCTAATGCAAATTAATGCCACAACAATGTTGTATCTATTCCGGTATCCCATAGAGTGCTTAATTTAGTTGACTCTCTTCGTTCTCTTAAAGCTATCTGAAACGTGATATTATTAAGAGAGTGTCTTTCGAAGGAAGATGATTGCATTTTCATTTATAATCGCTTCCTATTGGTACTGTTGTTGTCATTGTCTCGGAACGGATATGCACGGCAAAGAAAGAAATGGTGGAACGTGTCCCATGGTTTGCTGTCAACAGATGGAGACAATAAAAGCGGACAAGGAAATACTTTTCCGACTTCCTCCTAGCGACGGGGAAGCTGATAATGTTTTCATTTTAAGTGAACACAATAGTGATGCGTTGTTGATGGCGAAGTGTTACTGTGACACGACACCGATGGCAGAATGCGTTGTGAGAAGTAATGCAATATATAATGGTGCTGTTAGTTGATACAGTTTCAAGGATATTTTTACTTTGATTAGAGTGCAGTTAAGATGCTTTCTGAGTAAAGAAGCACGTTCTCGGAAAACAAAGCAACGATGGGTGTACACTGTACACAATCTCTATTGTAAAGTTTAGATCCTTTTGGCAAGTCATGAGGTATGCTCCATAAATCCAATGATAGAATTTTTGCGGTACGACATCAATAACACATTTAATGTCTACTCAAATATTCCAAGAATCGGCTGAGCAATAATGCTGACTTCAGGCAATACTTTCAGTCCATATACCTTGTTTTCTCAAGAGAAAAGTTCTGTGCAATTTGAGATGATTGCTGTAGAGAATTGAACCCATATACCTTTAGCGTATGTTGCGGTGTATTTAATTTCAAATGCTCAGTCATCCATTTGAACTTGTTTTCAAATGAAAACTACATTAACACAAGTCAGCTTTACGACATAATTGGCAGCACAAATTGTTGACAAGTGAGCAGCGACTGTTGGCAGCCCTTTGACTGGGTCCGTAGAGGGCATTTATTGTGTTTGTGCTTTCAGCTTATTCAACTAAGCATTAGCAAATGAAAAGACTTCTTGACTAAAACAAATGTTAAGCGTTGCAATCAGTGCCACATACATATCTCTTACTGGTTGGATTAAAACTCAAACATAAAGTTACTTAGATTATGTCAAAACCGAGTGAAAAGTAAACAGTAGAATGGTCAACGGTCAAAATGTCCATAATTATTTCTGAGACATCACAATATTCCAATACCAGCTCACTAAGATCCATTTAGCACATGACAGATGACACATGAGCCAACACCTACTTACGAAAGCAAATGTGAACGAAACCTAACGAAATTGAACGACGGGGTTAGTACGGTGTATCGTTTCTGTGTATTAGTTAGCCTCATTACGGTCTTAGGGTAATTCATATCCTAGCTTAAATCACTTATAACCCAGTTTTCCTTAGACTACTACGTCTTGAAAGCAATCGTTGTAAGTTAGACAAAGCAAGGAATTTCTTCAAATTGAAAATCATGATAGTATGACGTAAAATAAGCATGCGACTAACGTACAATATCGCCCCTCTTCTCTTCACTAAATGGTATTCAAACACTTTTTGGCACTCCTATCCGCCCACGTTCGCCTGCAAAAGTGTTTATCTAATTTCGAAGAACCACCGACTCGTCTTTTGAATATTCAATCCATTTTCCCTTGTGCTGTCGAACTCAAGTTCAAAATCTCATCAATGTCTCTCTGTACAGAAAAACACAAAACAAAAAAGAAAGAAACCCACGAAACTGCATTGAATTTGGTAGCATTTATATTTAGATTCCGCCGCCAAATTATTTTCGCCTTATCAAAACAAACAACAATATGTGTACCGGATCCAAAGATACACTCAATACATGAACGACTTCTCAGTTCGACTGCACCAAAACCGGGAAAGCGCGAACGTATCGAACGTGTGTCGCCATTTTGTGTATTGTTTCTGTTTACTTGGCAGCACATATGTTGCGTTAACGCGATTTGGCTGCAATCCAAGTGTAATTTTGGAATTTTATCTGATATTACCCGCTTTTTTCTTTTTTTGCTCTTTTGACTGATTTTTCTTTAAAAAAAAAGAGAAAAAAATGTTTTTGTGATGTTATTTTTTTTAAATAAATATACCGTCGAATGTATCATTGCCGAGTGGCGAGGAATAAACAAAGAACGTATACTCTGAACTGAATGAGGGATGATGGCAAGTTTTTTGCTTTGACAAAAAAAGCGCGTGTGTGTGAGGTAATCCAAGGAAGTATCGTAAGAAATATTCGTTAAAACATTGACATAATTTGGTATTGAACTTTGGGTGTTTCTTTTCACACAACGCTAGTGCTTACCAAGGTTCATTTAATTTTATGTTCCGAATATAACTTCTGGCAAAAAAACTTTTTCAATTTTGATCACATTTTTAATGTAATAGATTTATGGATCCTCCACGGTGGTTCTTGCAGGATTCCATTCTGATAAGATGATTCCCAATGACCTATTAACAAATATTGGGCAATAAACCTGCTATAGCTCGGTGTTAAATTTGTTACATGTTTGGTTATAACGATGAGAATTGACGGTGATGGATAAGCCTTTCTAATTTTGATGTACGTCGAAATAATATCACCAGACACAATTACATACTATTCAGTAACATTTTGTGGATGGTTCTTGTTCTTCGACGGTTACATTCCGCGACAATGTTGCTTGTGAAATGATAAACCAAGTGAAAATGAGCATCATCACCAAAGCTCACCACATACGTGCATATTCTCCCTATTTGCTGGTCGATTGGCTGCAATCCTGGAGTGAGTTCAGAGCTGCAAGGGATGCAAATGCAAAATACCCGTCCATATTGTGGCGTAAGACCACACAAAATGATGTGACTCTGATAAACTTTTTCGCTAATGACAGCCATATGTCTTACAAGGCCTTCATTTTGATGGAAACTAAGCGGTTTTTTTTTCAAACTTCTATTCACAAAAACCAACATGGAAACTAACGCCACTAGTGACCATTTCTTGTACTATACCACAGACATGGAATCTTTATAATTCTCTGGCGGGAAGACATTTAAATTTTAGATATGTAGCCAGTGATGAGGGAAAGGATATCTAATCCGGACGACAAATTGGATGAGGCAGTATGTGCATAAACATATAATTTATGTTGTTATTATTTACTTTTGCCCAAAAACCCACAAATAACAAAGTCAGTCTAACGACAAAGAAAAACCATTCACTCGGGATTTGTCCAACAGATAGCAATCCAACCCTTTCATTCAATTGAATCCCAATGCTATGCACCAGTGTGTTCATTATCGACTTAAGGGCAGCACATATTTGTTTTCGTTAATTAAAACATCACGATAAGTGAACTCGACTGTATCCAAGGGCACTATCCGATAAGCCGCCTGAAAAAGTAATCAAGGCCAAACAGCTTTATTCAAATGCTTCCTAACGAATGGTACGAACTTGAGGCTTTTCTTCGTATCAATTCTTATCTGAAAAAAGATATTTGATAAATATAATTTCTCTTATCTGCGTTTGTGGTTCGGACCTGACCCAAATTTACAAACGCTGGTGGTTTCTAATTCGAAATGAATTTTGAATTGACTTCATTATCAGAAATTTACTGACGTATGTATGCAAGAAGTTGTGTATTCAGTGATCCATCAAAAGGATTTAGACGGGCTTTGGTGCTTGGAACTGTGATAAGGTCGAAGGGGGTGTGTCATATGGTTTCCATTTGGGACATATTTCTGAATCTCTCTATAATCGATGGTTGATATAAACGCGGATAAGTTTCAAGCAAAACTCGCATGACAGGGCATGACAAATATTCGCAAGTACTAGTGGAGTCGGAAAAACCAATTTAGCAGAACAGTATCATGCAAAATGATGCATTTAATCAGGATGGTGGTAGCCAAGGGTCCATTCCCACATATTCTGCAAAGAAGTGCAGTTTGAGTTAATCTAGGTATACATCAGCTACGATTGGATTCTTTCATCACGCAATGTAATTGTTGGCACAATGTCTCCCAAGATCTCAACGGCATCTGAATGACAAGTAGGCAATGATAGGACACTACTCATCATCATATGACTCATACGCCAGATCAGACTCATATAGCAGTCTTTGTAAAATGATTCAACTGAATGTTGACAAATACGTTATTTTCGCATTATTCAATTTAGAAAGAAAACAACAAAAGTTCATTGGCTGTGATAAGATTCAAGATCGTACTTACTTTATGAACTCATAGGCTGATGTTGCAATATCATATCTTGTCAAGCCTCGGTCTTTTGTGTTGCGCATGCTGCTCTTCTTCTTCTTCTTGGAGCACTACAGTCCGGGGTGAACCTGGACCGCTGTTAACAATTCTCTCCAGCTGGCACGATCTTTGACCAGCTGCCTCCAATTTCACACTCCAAGTTGGTTGAGGTCCTTCTCCACTGGAGTGCGCCATCGGGTTCGTGGTCGTCCTCTATTGCGTTGTCCCACTGGTTCGGAGTCGAAGACTCTTCGGGCTGGAGCAATGTTGTCCATGCGCTCTACATGGCCTAGCCATTTTAGGCGTTGAATCCGTAGACGCCCGACTAGGCTCATGTCGCTGTACAGCTCGTACAGTTCGTGGTTGAATCTCCTTCTCCAAGAACCTTCAACGCAAACAGGACTAAAATTGAGCGCAGAACTTTTCTCTCGAAGAGACCAAGTGCGTCTTCATCCGCTCTTGAGATAGTCCAAGCTTCCGCGCCATACAGCAGGACAGGGATGATCAAGGTCTTATATAACGTGAGCTTGGTCTTTCAAGAGAGGGCTCTACTACTCAATTGCCTCTTGAGCCCAAAAAAACAGCGGTTGGCAAGAGTTATTCTGCGTTTAATCTCTGTACTGATGTTGTTCGCACTATTTACTTGGGAGCCAAGGTAGACGAAGTCCTTTACTACCTCGAAGTTGTAGCTGCCTATGGTGACTTTCTGACCGAGTCGTCGATGTTGTGTGTCCTTTCTTGGTGACAGCATATACTTTGTTTTGCCCTCATTCACCGCTAAACCCATTTTTGCCGCCTCCGTCTCAATACAAGCAAACGCTTCATTGACGGTTCGCTGAGTTCGGCCAATCACGTCAATATCGTCGGCGTATGCTAGCAGTTGAACGGACTTCTGGAAGATCGTGCCTCTAGTGTTGGCGTGTGAGTTTCGCACGATCTTCTCCAGGACGATGTTGAAGAACAGTTCACAGTTCTTAAAACGGCAGAGGAGGTAATCTTGCTTCAGCAAACTAAAACAAACTAAATCTTAACACAACTGAGAACTGTCAAAATGAGCTGTCACCCCAGGGGAAACTTGTATACTTTTTACAAAGACTGCTAGATTAGTTGTTATGTGTATGGCTCTGCAATGCACTTCAATTCAATTAACCTAAACAAATGTGTTCGGGCCTTACCATTCCGACCCAATTTTTGGCAAGTGCATCGTTTAGATCAGTCCGGTAAACCGAAAGTGGTGGTACATACACTACTGGACCTTACAAACATCCGGCGTTCCCTCATTTATTGAGCCTCTGGCGTTTAATGATAAAATAATTTCGACGCTACACATCAGTTATACATATTTATCCCAGTAGACTAACATAATCATCTCCTACATCCCAGATCTCCAAATGATTGTCTTTATCACATTCACTTTTTTCGGTTCTGCACGCAAAGTCCATCGAAAGTAATGCCAATTCTGAACAGGTTTAGCAATGAAGATCCACAGACAAGAGATCTCCTACCCCGCCTACAAACTCATGCATAGACGCGTTAAGATCCCATCCAGACATTCCAAATTGTTTCCTGAACGTTTGTGCACACCCAGCAGTGAGAACATGTCGGGGTGTGGCAATCTGCAAACAAAAAACCAGACGCACTGCGTCATTATTATAATGTAAACAAGAACCGACCACGCTTCAGAAGGCATTCACAACTAAGAATCAGATATATCGCTGCTCCTCTCGCCTCTCCTTCATTTCTCTCCACAACTTGTCTATACACATTCAGTCCAAGTCCAACGACGCAATAAATTTTGCTCTAAATTGCTAAAAAGAAAAGTAAAAAATTGCGACGCGTCAGCGAAATGCCAATCGACACGACACCAACACAACTCGTGAAGGCGTGAAGTCACACACTGACCGGGGTTCACAACCACCACCACTAACCTTGAACGTGATTCTCATTGCACGACCAGGTGATTCGGTGTCCATAGCTGACGTCGATTCGGAATGAATCCTGATTTAGCGAAATGTGAAGACAAGTCGCCGGTTATTGCAACACGAACCCTGGCAAGTGCAATACTACACCAGCCCCACTGGCGGGGTACGGGATGCCCCCTTGGGTAATAATATTCGCAGATTGAAATTAAGGAATTCAAAGTGCGATGATGATCTCAGATTTATTATGCTGTGGGCTTTAAAGTCCGGCGTACTCCTTGATCTCACGCAGCTGTGGCCGCTTATCGCGATGGCAATGTGGCTCTGTTCTCATGTGATGACTGCGAATTGATTGAGCTATACGTCTTCGCATCTGTGTCAGGCAATTTGAACAAATGAATGAATTTGAAAGTGTTGACGTAAAGTTGTGGTGAAACGAGTGAAGGAATTTTCTGCATAAATAATTGAACTAGATGACGTGTGGATTGATTATTTAATTTCATCCAATTAACGGCGCTTCCCGAAGGCCTGGTTTTCATCGGCGAAATGGGCGTAGTAACAGACGCCTGTTCAGTGAACTGGAACTCTTGATGGCCGTTGAGTGGGGTTTGGTTCCACGTTTGTCAATTAGCGAAATTGGCGCCACTGGGAAGATAGTTTAAGCTTGTTGTGTAAATTTATGCGGGAGAAGATTGCTGTTAGGTAATGGCATCTGCCTTGATTCAGTGGGATGTGCCCAGAGATAGAATGAATAATGGTTCGTTGTGACCTAGAGCATGCATATTGGTGTGGCATGTGGCAGGTGGTTAAGATAGAGTGTATTTTGGTAACAAATGCCTAGAAGAGAACCCAAGGAAGTCCTTGGAAACTAAAAGGTAATTTTTAAACCAACAGGAAAAATTCAAAGGTGAGCTGATAATTCAGTGCATGGTGTTTACTTCGTAAAGTTTATTTCCAAATATAATGTAGACCATGACAACTAACTTTTTAGATGGTCTATGCGAAGAGTCAAAGTTTGAATCACTTTTGTGAGCATATTTACACATGTAATGACGCCTGGTACATTTGACGCTAGCTTGCACACTCACACCTTGAATTCAAAAAATATGTGATTAAACAAAAAGTGTCGTTTTCAAAAGTATTAAAAGAAGTTTTAAACTGGACTACGAGCACTGCTCACGCGGCCTTTTGAGGGTTAATCATTCATTTGTGTAAGTTAAGCATGTATATAAGTTGATCAAAAATGCTCTCAAACTATTTTTGGGGGTCAACAGGGGTAGTGTCTATAATACTTGATGCCTGGTGGTGGTCTCTAAAGTTTCACCGGAAACTACCAGGTATACTGGTATGAAATGAGTTTTTTTTGAAAATAAAACACAAATTATATTTATAATCCATTTTTCATCGTGCAAAACCGATTTTCTTACGTGTCTTTGAAGCGAAATTTCACAAGTGTTTTTTCGGTTTTCCATCTGTCTTTTATTCAATTCATGTTCCACACTTTTGGATCTTTCCCATAGCTTTAAAACGGTCAGAAATTGTTTGTTGTGCAACATTTAACATTGCTGCCATTTGCTTTTGACTCAAAGTGTCATCTCCATCCAATATCGTTTTCAAACTTTTTTGGTGGTCTTCCACGTTCTTCATTTCTCACATCAAAATCATTACTTCTGAACCGTTAAAACCATCTTTTGCATGTTGTACCATATGCCTCGACAAGCATTCGATGCGACTCTGCAGCACTTTTCTTCAAATGAAAACAAAAAATTAATGCTTTCCGCAAATCATCACTTTCTGCTACAAAATTCGACATTTTGAACACGATGAAAAAATATGATTTTGTCTGTTCAATGACTTGATGTATACTAAATATTTTTCACAGATGTCATAGCAAACAAACAAAAAAAATAAAAAATAAGGGCTCAAATGTTCCCTATCACACGTCATACTGCTATTTAGAAAAGTATTATTTTGAGGACCAACAGAGGTAGTTTCTATAATACTTGATGTCTGGGGTTGGGGTCTAAAGTTTCATCGTAAACTATATGCAAAAAAGAAAAACTTGTAGCATAATCATCTTCAGTCGCCTATAGTAAGAAAACAATTACTGACGGTGTCCAATAACACTTACTTACTTATCAAGCCGGCGAACCATGAAGGGTCCGAGTCTGTTCAATTGCTGCTTTCCATCGGTGACGGTCCTGGGCACTCTGCTTCCAGTAATCAATCAGGGTCAAGTTGTCTTATATCCGCTATGACTTGGTCTCTGTACCGGAGGTTCGGTCTTCCTCTTCGGCTCGGATCAGAAGACTCTGCTTGCTGGAGCAATGTTGTCCATGTATCCATTATTTCCTTCTTGTCTTAAAATTTTGCTATTATAAATGTGCCTTTGGTTAGGAGAGGCGCCATCATGCTTCCACCACTTCATAAAAAAACTCGTCATAATGAAGGAATTTGTGCAGGCCCAAAAATGGCGAGTGTTTCAATTTCCTTTCACGGTACAAGTGTACAGTACATGGTACAACCCATGAAGCCTGCACTAATTTTGTCAAATCAATGACTGAAGTCGAATTCAAAGTTTGGAATTAATTTGAGTAATTTCTTAGGCAAGAAAAATCGGAAGACCATGTCCAGCTTGTTGAGTGCATGCAAAATTGGAAGAGTTAGGGTTGCAACAAGAGCATACAAATCTAATTCCTTTACTCGCATTTGGACAGATTTCTCAAAAATCTTGGTGATTTTAAAGAACAAAGGTGTAGGGCAGGGTGAAAGATTCTATTAGGGTCTTTGGACAACGGAAGAAATTTATCAGTGGCGATGGAGTTCATATATGATGACAGACTACTGCTGAAGTTTGCAACGAGATCCACCTAATGTCGTCCATTAAGGAAATCTTGTAAAAGATCATTTAATTGAATTTTGTAAAACATAATGTATTATATTTTTGTATTTTTCGTCAATATTCATTCATTCGACTATATATTTCAAAAATTATAACTGTTAGCGATCTCCCTGCATTTCGTTCATAGTCAGGGTCAAGGTAATGCCCAATAACAGGAAAATAGTAATAGGTTTGTTGAAATTAAATAAATCAAGCTGTGTGTGAGATATGAATGAATTTAATTTAAAAGACCTAGCAATGTCATTCTTGGTTCACTTACATTGCAAGAGGTTAAATTTGCATAACCTCTTAGGAGGACAGCTCATTTATCCGGTGATGAGTTAAGAAGCGTTGTTAAAATATAAATCTTTCGTTATTTTGGCAATTCCTTTTTAGTTTTACTAGAATTCGATTTGCGTTGTTATGAATTCCCTCCCAATGCATGCAATCACATTTCAGTTAAGCATGCACATACCTCTCGTAATCCACTTTATCTGGCAAATCCTTATTATCCTGGGAACATATTTTTGTGACATTGGAAGTTCCAGCTGTCCGTAACACACTATTTCTTGGACGAACTGATGCAGTCATAAACTGGAATCGATCCAGTTATCAATCAAAACACAACCAAAGCTCATTCAACGTCCGTTGAGTCCCAAAGATTGAATACCCTCGCAATAAACCCTGTTTAGTGATCCAATCTCCATCTACCACCGCCAATCAATCTTTCAATCACCATTCACAAAATGTAAAACCTTCACTTCGCATCGAATGACTGAATCATTTCATCATTCTTACTACACATCCATACACACGAAGATCATCTCACAGAAACCATTCAAAAGGAAACACAACAACGACCAAAAAGTGTAAACTTAAAAGTGTCGTCCTTGAAAGCGAACCCACACAACCCAGACGCAGTTTCCCTGGTCCCATTGAGTGGGCGGGAATCATTCAGAATGTTTTCAAAATAAAACATTCATTCTTTTGTCACTGAGTTGGGGTGGTGTAGCGTTTACACACCTCCCTGTCAGTCATTCACTTCCTTGAGTGTGTGTATTCGTTGGTATTCCCGGGGCATGCGCGTCATGGTATTCCCCGAAATGCTGAGAAGAAAATGTTTGCAAAAAAAAACAACAGCTTTGGGGAAGGGCGCAAAACGTGTTCCAAGGACGCGGACGAATATCTTCCGGAACTGAAAGCATGTGACTCGCCCTCCACCATCTTGACGAGGAAGGCAATAAAACCCTCATACGCCCGAGTGATAAATACGAATAATATCAAATAGCGGCGTTCTCGAGCGGGACGGGTCCAGCAGAATTGATGGCAAGTTGATATAGTGCCTTGAAAACGGGAGTACCCAAGTCGGTTTTTGGCGAAGGAAAACTTTTTTAATTTAACGTCGCAGTAGAAGGTTAAATGGTTTGGATTTTAACTTGACACTAAGCCTGAAATGTCGTAATTTGGTTGTGGGTGTGGTTTTGTTGTTGATTAATTTGAGAGGCTTTCTGCGTGCTTTCCAAACGTTATTTCATTGATATTATCTGTTGAGAAGAGTAGCACGGTGGACTTGTGAAAGGCGTACTTTTTTTCTGATGGGTTTTACGAAAGGCTTACTTTTTTGATGGACTGTAGGGTGGTCAATATTACGATGGATTAATTGCATATTCCATCTGTATGTAAATGTGGTCATCTATTGGTTTATTTTTTGCACGGCTATGAAATACACACGCGAAGATTATAAAGATTGACAAGTAAGACAGAGATTTTGATGCCACATTTGGCGACTGATTAGAATGATATTGCTCTATGGTGTCGTATTGATTTTGTTTAATACTCTTAAACTTTGCAGACCTTCTTCACATAGGTCTGACTTGAACTTTAAAAATACTTAGGTGTCACTTAATTTCGTAGTTGACTTGCGTTCAGATCCTACAGCAGTCGTTCGTGTTGTATTATTATCGTTGAGGGTATATTGTACCGCGACCTTAAGATCTATTGTTCGTGTTGTATGTGATGCTGTTACTTCATGAAGGGAAGCAGCCTGAAGTTTTGTGCAGAATCCGCCCGGCGACTGAGCATTACCAATGACTAGAGAGAGGTAGAGCCATGAAAAAATGAAAATTATTCGTCGTGTTGTAGTTTCTTATTTCTATTCAGCAAATGCAAGAGCATTAAAATAATGAAAAGAAAAAAATGTCATAATATGCATCAATTGGGCAAATTCTAGTCGGTTCTGTCTCAATACTTAAATTAAAATCATCTGAAGATGAGGGCTGCGATAATCTTCATTTCCACACAATTAAAACCACAAGTGACAAATGGCTAGAAGGCACCAGCCGTAAAACAAAAGAAAATCTGGCCATCACTTAACCTAAAACGGTCACTCAGTCTACTTGGACTCAGCATGCCCTCATTAAGGACCCTCATGAGAGTCATAACCGGGCACTGTGTAATTGGCACTCATGCTCACAGGATGGGTGCCCCATATATTGATTTATGCAGAAGCTGCATGGATGAAGAAGAGGAAGAAAATACTCATCACCTTCTCTGCTCCTGCAGTGCTCTTGCCAGTCGTAGGTTCCCGCACCTAGGAGCCTACTACTTCAGCGGCCGTAACGAGCTAAATAGTGCCAGCATTGGCCAACTAAATCGTTTCATTAGCAGCACCAACTGGTTCCAATGTTAGGAGAAGTCAATCCGCGTGGTATCACAATGAGCCTACTCTGGCCTAAGTGTGACTGCTCTTTAGCAGTCAGCCACTACAACCTAACCTAACCAACCTAAGGCTGCGATCACCGTAATCAGTAATCATGTTTTAGCAGTTCAATGTATCTCTCGCGGATATTTCGTATTATTTGAGCGGTTAAATATTGGCCTGGGTCTACCTGCAGTCTAGACCTTGCACTTAGGACTAACGAATTGTATCCATCCTTCAGCCTTCAGTACATGTTCTCTCAGTGGATATGCTGTAACATTTGTCTGTCAATCTCACTAAAGCGAGTCGTTTTCCTAAATATCCATCAAACCCAATAAAGACGACACTTTGCCTTGAATTCACATGAAGCACACACTTTTGTCGAATGCCATCTTCTCTGTTGACACTAGGCAATGGTTATTGTCCTCCAGATTCAAGCAACTGTCGATATGTATGTATCTGTATCTCAAGAATCTTCCCTCCTACAGTGTGCCATTGACTCTCCATCTGCCAATACCAACAAAGGACGTCGATGCATACTTCGCAAGCACGCCAAGGATACAGTACTGGTAATAGAATTCTTCTTTTGTAATGCAAATTGACCGAATTGAATCCCTGTCACAATATCGTCTTGCCCCCCATAAAGCTGTTTGGGTTTAAAAAAATTACCTCGGTTCACAGCACGTCTTTTCTGAAAAACACCCGATGTCGGCAGTATCTTTTTGTCATTAACGCTATTTTCTTCTGCATTCATTAAACATCGTTATCGTATACTCCTTGCTCACGTTCTGACATGCGAAACGAAAGAAAGAAAAACCAAAATTGACGCACAATCGTTCTTTGTCATTTCGTGAAATGCCTACTTCCTCGGTGCCTTCATTCGATAAATCATTGTCAGAGCACAGCCTAGTAGACACACGAGCGGGAAGGCTCTAGCTCAGACCCCATTTCAGTTCCCTGGACCAGATTGTTTTGACGAAAAAAAAGTGTATTTCTTGACGTCAGAATGGTAATTAAGATCCAAGTGGCCAACAAATTTATGGACCTCACATGACTGTCGGGAACGAAATTTTCCTCTCAGGCATTCCACACGCCCACACACTCTGCTGTTCAGCAAAACGACACGCGAAAGAAGAAAAGAATACGATTTCGTTCTCAAACATAACCTCAAAAAAGTCTCATCACATGTCGAATACATATTGGCAACATGCTGTGAGCAGTGGTTTGTATACTTCTGTGAAAAGTGGCACACATTTTCGCACTTTTGCCTTTTCCTCTTCTATATTTTTCGGCGAAAGAAAAAGTGCGCAACGAGAGAGAGAGAGAGAGAGAGAGCTTTCGGTGATGCGCGTGATTTTCCTCTGAGATAATGTGGGGCTCACTCTTCGAAACTTTTTACAATCATGAGTTTTCCCGAAATATAAGCACGTGATAGTCGCTCGTGATTGTCCTACCTTTTCGGTTCCCCAAACCTTGACGCGGGCGTGTTTGGTAAAAAAGAAAAAACAGAAGAATTTCGTATCTGTCCATTGTGAGTGTGTATCTGAAAGTGATTCCTTCGGATGTCCTTGTATCTGCTCCTCATTGAAGGAGGTCGGGAAAAAAGCTCTTCGATATGTGTGGACGAGGTCGTTAATCCCATCACCAAACATTTCTGTTGTTGAAAAATTTTCCAAACCAAGCGTTTTCCGACGACGCGTGTATCCGAATCCGTGCGCATTTGCCTACGTGACGTTGACCAGGCAAACCAACAAAAAGCCACATTTTTCGAACTTCCGCACGTGAACAAACCCATCAAGGCGACCTTAGTCAAGACAAAGAAACCGCCGCAGAGTGAAAAACGAACTGAAACCGCTGCATGCTGTCGTCTGCGAGGCATGTAGCACCTTCCCTCTGTGGGTCATATTCCATTTTATAGCTAATTAGTGAGCTACTTAATTTTGTGTGTAAACAGCAACAAACCGCTGTAAAAGTGAGTTGATTGAATCGAAGGCTGTGAGATAATGTGTCTGGAAGGGACCTTGTTTGGGTATACACACACGAGCTGTGGGTGACGCAGTGCGGGAGAATTTATCGGCGTGTTCGAGAATGGGCATGCAAATCATTGGAGATAAGCTTTCTGATAACCAGGCGTCTGTCATTTATTTACGTCCCTGACGCTGAAGAATTTCTTTTTTTTTTGTGCACATGCTTCCACAGACAATAATTGGCTACATTGCTGCAGCAAGTCAGTTGAGGTCGTTGGCTCGAATGGATTGAAATAACAGAAAATGTGTATTTTGCGATGATTAAAGCGTTATCAGAGTGTACTCCCATTCGATGGGGGACCGTCTTAAAACGAATTCTTTTTAACAACTAGTGTTTGTATAAGTTTACTTGTGTTGTTTGCAAATAAAGAGAAAAGAGGTCGTTGCGTTATGCGATAAGCCGTGCCAGTGCATGTAGCACGCGAGCCATTTTCTGTCTTTTATTTCGAAGCAATATCGCTTTATATTTTTAGCTGTAAATTAGTAAGAGTTGTTAAACGTAAAGTTTTATCTGTCGCTTCTGACGGTGTTTGTAGTTCAGTGGCAAGTTGCTTGGTATGTTTCTAAGTTTACTGGAGTGTATATTTATGTTTATTTAAAAGTATCATAATGCATATGTTTCAGACGAAAGCAACGCTACAAATACATTACGGGCTAAGAGATGACTTATCATTTTCTTCGGCCATTTAGTAGACATCACCATGCTCTTGGGAGGTTCTTGTGACCTGTGAGACCTTAGAGCGGACGCGTCTTGAATACGGTGACATTTCAGTGAATTGTGAAACCGATGAACTCGCAACAGGGAGTACCAACTGCGTAGGCCCATCGGGCTTTCTTACAGTATAACTTAAGAACCATTATTGCCATCATAACCGGCCATTGTTCCATCGGTGCACGTGCCTCCTGTTTGGGCCTTCGTGCAATGACTTCTGGAGAAGCTGGAGGATGGAGAATAAAAAAATAAAACACATATAATAAAATATTGCACACCTTCTTTACAAATGTAGTGCTCTCTCCAATTTGACCAGCTTGACTGAACTGAGCGATAAATGTATCAGCCAACTCCTCCGCTTCATCAAAAGCATCAGCTGGTTTGCGGAATAGGATTTAAAATTCGTGTAGTCACAAATCGGTCCTACTCTGGTGTGACTGCAGCTATCAGCAGTCTGGCACCTAACCACCCTCTGCCACAAGTAATGAATGTAATATTAGGTTCCGAAATACGCCTTCGATTTGTCCGAAAATCTTGCCACAGACCGTGATACTTACGGTCCACTAAATGTAAACCCTGTAGGTTCAATAGCATAACGCAAAGAAATACAAATTGCCAGGGAGTGAAGAAAATCCATAATCTTTCGCACACACTATTATAAGTGATCAGAGCAAAGTCCAGTCCATAAGCGAAGTGGCTCTGTGATTAGACAGTGCTAGTCACTACCTGCCTTCCATTATCGCCACTTGCCTCCTAAGATTAAGATTGCGGCGTTTGCTGATAAAATAATTACGAATATGTAGACCATACTTTCATAGATAAGTACACAGACCATAAATCTTAATTTCTTGCATCCCTATCGTGTAGCGTCCTCTTGAATAGACTCCCAGCGGAATATTTCGGACGCCTGTTAATTTAATTTTTGGTATTGGCTCTAATAATATTCCTTATGTTCATTGAACTGAAATGACTCAAGAATTTAATAAAAATATTCCTCATCTTTCGACTTTTGGAGCTTCAGCAGAATACATTCTCCTAAAATTGCCCAAGACATTGAACCCGTTACCATAGTAAATGGATTGTGAAAAGGTCTCCAGGAAGCGTAGAGCATTCCCTTTACTTTTTCAAGAGAACGAAGTTAAAGCGGCCTTCAAATACAGTTTGTATCATCGTCAGGCATCATAAGTCAAGCATTTTAATTGTTCTTTTTGTTTGGATTGCAGAATTTATTGATTCGAACAGAATGAATCGTATGGCCGTAGTCTGGTTGTAATGTGCATCCAATTTAAAATCCTGTGTTGTTGGAATTTTAGCTTGGACTTCGGCGCACTTGTTGATATCACCGCGGGTCATTGCTTCGTGGGCTGCCATGTTTGTAAACCTTACGTCATCCTCAATGATATGCACGAACTGCAACCACAGGTCAGCGAATCTTGCGAAGCCTAACTGAGTTGTGCAAGAATATAGGCACTTTTTTTCAATACAATTTGCTAAGCAAAAAACACGTGAATTAATTTGCATTAATTTGGAACACGAATGCCATCATAAATAAATTTATTGATCTCTAAGGAACCGTAGTACTTTTTTTTAACTAATTACTCGTCTGTAGGCAAGAATGATGTATACAAAATAACGTGACGTTGTACGAGATGAGCGCCAGGAATACCGGTATGAAATAATGGGAAAGTAAAAACATTTTATTTAAAGTATTGGCCATTGTTTTCTACACATTTTGACCACCTTTCTGGCAATTTGTGAATACCACGCCAATAAAATTGTTCGTCTTTTAAAGCAAACCAATCCGACACCCAGTTTTCGACATCTTCGTAGGAATCGAAGTGCTGCTCAGCCAACGCGTGTCCCATCGATGAAAACAAATGATAGTCGGAAGGAGCCAAGTCTGGTGAATACGGCGGGTGGGATAGCTGCTCCCAGCCAAGTGTTTTGATTGTATCCTGAACCGGTTTTGCTTTGTGTGCAGGTGCATTGTCATGGAGCAAAATTACCTTGCCGTGTCTTCTGGCCAATTCTTGTCCTTTCTCGATCAATGCATAGTTCAAATTGATCATTTGTTGTCGGTAGCGATCAGTATTAACGGTTTCACCAGGCTTTAGGGGCTCGTGGTACACCACACCTTTCTGGTCCCACCAAACACACAGCATTGTCTTCTTGCCGAATCGATCTGGTTTTGCAGTCGATGTTGATGGTTGTCCCGGATTAACCCATGATTTTTTCCGTTTAGGATTCTGAAAAAAAAACCAATTTTTCATCGCCAGTAACAAGCCGATGCAAAACCGATTTTCTTACGGTTTTCCATCTGTCTTTCACAAGTTTTTTTCGGTTTTCCATCTGTCTTTCATTCAATTCATGTGGCACCCATTTTCCACACTTTTGGATCTTTCCCATAGCTTTTAAACTGTCAGAAATTGTTTGTTGTGCAACATTTAACATTGCTGCCATTTGCTTTTGACTCAAAGTGTCATCTCCATCCAAAATCGTTGGCAATGCGGCGTCTTCAAACTTTTTTGGTGGTCTTCCACGTTCTTCATTTCTCACATCAAAATCATTATTTCTGAACCGTTGAAATCATCTTTTGTATGTTGCTTCTGATAGAGCATGATCACCATATGCCTCGACAAGCATTCGATGCGACTCTGCAGCACTTTTCTTCAAATGAAAACAAAAAATTAATGCTATCCGCAGATCATCGCTTTTTGGTACAAAATTTGACATTTTGAACACGATCAAAAAATATGATTTGTCTGTTCAATGACTTGATGTATACTAAATATTTTTCACAGATTCATAGCAAACAAGCAAACAAAATAAGGGCTCGTTCACAACAAATGTTCCTTATCGAGACATTTGTATCTTGGCGCTCACTTCATACCGGTATACCTGGTATTTGCTTCCATACAATCTAAAAAACATACTAGTGGCCCTGAAAGAAAAATTTACTAACTTTACAAAAAAGTACGATGCATGATCATCTTAAAAAAAATTCGAATTAATGAATCTTCCTTTCCGCAATTTGTGTGTAAGGAATATTAATCGATCTCATCTCGATCTACGTCGCATATATCAATAAAGGCGTAATCTTGTTTACATCATTTTTGGTCTGTAGGTAAATGTACATAAATCTTGTAGGAGTAGAAATAAAATCGTATTTTTTGGCAAACAAGCAACTTTAACTTAATCTTTCCTTTTATAATTCGATCGAAGTTTTTTTTTAAAGTTAGTAACAGCATGCCAACATGTAGTTTGAGAACGGATCGCTTTAAATACCCAGGCTATTTTCTAGATAGATAGATAGATATTTATTTTATTTCATAGGATAACAATGTTTTAACAATATGTGTATAAATTGCTCTAGCTTGCACAGAGATACCGTTGTGAAAACCTTACTACTGAAAAAGCAGTTTTTATATGACAAAATGTTTTATATTAAATCAAAAAAATATTTTGGAGGAAAACTATGAGGCTATTTTCTATAATCACGTAAACGGCTATGTGTACAAAATATTCTCCAAGTGTCTTGTTAACATTTAAAGTTAACATCTTCTGTTTACACTAAACTTCATTTAATGCCACGACTGTTCAAAGAATTTTCAATTAAATACCAATAAAGGCAATAAACTAGGGATTCTTCTGAGTGTCCTGTTGCACGATTTCCAAGATCTCCCCATTAAGGGAGGGTATTGAAGTCTGTTGGAGAACCCATGCACGGATGTTGACAATTCTTCAAATTGAGACCAGCACACCATGCTTGAAACGTGTCACGTCTACAAAGAAGATCCGAAAGGCCTTACAAATTTCATATTAAAAGATGGTAAAAGGTAAATGTAGATGGCTGGGATACATTCTCCTGCTTTTGGAAGTAAATTGGATCCAATAACAAAAAAGTGGATTTGAAAGAATTTTTCCCCCGGATTCCAATGAATCGAATTTGAATAAAATGGTGAACATCACAGTGCGAGCGGATTCTGTGTCACTTTGTAAATTCGGCGCAAAAAAGTATAAATTCAAATGAAAACCAAAAAAGTGTGAGATGATTGATGATACTACATATATTCATTAGGCACAATATTCATGAGAAAATTAAGTGGTTGCATGCCAGGGAAAAGATTTCCCTCGAAAAAGCGTACGTATGTTTTTCTTAGAATCACGACCATCAAAGTTAGAACTCATTTCGTAATAATGTATGCCATCTCCATCGAGGCAGTCTGCCTATATGATTTTAATGACAATGTTCAGACTTTCCTTCTTCAAGCAACGCATAAAATAATTAATTCAATCGATTTTTTTCTAAACCCTTAATCCCCGAACTTCCTTGGCGTCTGTCGCAAGCTTGTAGATTATCCCTTTTTCCCCCCGGCAAAATGCTAAACAAAAATAATGGGATGTCCGGTTCTTATTGACTGCGGTGTCGTTGGGGGAAATTTCGATCATCCCCTGATTTAATTCGACTCATCCTGTTATGTCGCAGCACAAAAGAAAAGAAATTTATGTTTCAATGTCATGCGATCAGCTTCCAGAAAAGGTGACTTTTGTAGCAAAGTTTCGACATCATCCTTGTCCGTGGTAAGTTATTACTATAAATCCCTATTAGTGGTCATGGAGATCGTAACCTCCTTTGTCTTGCTGAAGGGATTATTCTCATGGTTGGCAGGGAATAGGGACGATGCAAACAAAGACAATGTGATGTCATAACGAGAAACATTTCGACTCAAGGATAGACGATCAATAACTGCTCGCCACTTAATTGAATGATAAGACAGACTTTGCGTTGCCCCGCAGTGCATGTCGTGCCGGTGGATTTGCCTTTGGTTTGTTCGACGAACTTAAGACAGACACATAATTGCTGTCATATGTACATTATATTCTGAATCCATGCCAACGAAGTGGGTATACACTTCCACTCCTTAATAGGATTCATTGTCATGATTATGTAAATTCGTTGTAGGCGTCAGTGAAATGACTCACCATGGCATCCAATGATCTGGGAGGATAATGGAAAGCAAACAGTTTTCTCCAGTTAGCTGAATGCCTGGCGCCCACGAAATAATTCAAAAGTCCTTAGGCTGTTTGTTGAAATCAGTTCCATAATTTGTTTACGAATATAAACTGTCACGTGGCTTGCCGATTAGAAGTTATGTCTTCAATATGCTGTAGCATGCACGAGTTATAAATTAAACCTCTTCATACACACCCCTAAAATTGGGGTCTGGTCTATGATGTCAAAAGAACGTGTGGATTTGTGTTACCATGTACCTACCATGTGTGAAACGGCAACTTAACAAGAAGTTGTTAAGTGTAGTTTGTCAGACACCATTGAGGTGCATATTCTTCTCTGACTAATAACGTGTATAGTTGAGAAGACAAACTTCCACAAGAAGCCAACTCTAACAGCACAGTCTGCTAATAATGAATATTTCCAGTATTAAGGTTTTTGCTGGAACTAGACCCAATATTTCTTTTAAATCAATGTCAATCTACCACTGTTTTAACATCAAATTAAAACAACAAAGGACCTTTCTGAAAAGTATCCAATATGTGGAGAAATTTAAGAGTTATTTTTAAGATTCTTCCAGAAAGATATATATTATAATAATACTCTTTGAGCATTGTCAGCGTATCGGAAGATGCTAACCCGAGAATGAATCCGGGTGTAGAATGGTTAAAAACATTTGTGCTTTAAAGTTTATAGCGCATTTGTTGAACACGGCTATTTTTGGTATCATGCGCACATATTTTCGACGAATTTTCGCAGCACTTGTGGCTATTTGTCATCAATGGTGCATGGTCTTCCAAAGTGTAGCAGGTTGCTGATTTATTCTCATAAGAGAAGAGTTACATACATCGCACTATTTGGGATAGAATCAAAAGATCTGTTTAGGGAGACAAACGGTCCATCTTCAGTAGAAGGTAAGAGCCGCTAAATGGCATGTGCGGCCGCACATGTCTTCCACAACGTAGTGCAATTGGGGTACTATAATCATGCGCCGTTTGTACCCAAACCTTTTATCACAAAATTTTGAACAATGTTGCCAAAGACATCAGTGCTATATTTCTTAACATTTAAGAGTCTAAAAAGGACAAACAAACATATATTTTTATCCTTGCCTGTAATCGTCCCAGCTATGGAAGAGCAGAAGCCAACTTGTAGTTATCATTGACGGACTTCAACAAGCGCCCCTTAATGGAAACATTGTGTAAATTGTATTTCTAATCGGTATTGTGACAATCACTTCTTCTGACATCAACACCATATGTGGCAACACATTCACGTGAATGTACTACTTAATCGTAATCGATAACTCATCTCGTTTGATTTATCTTTCACACTTAATGCTCCAACCATCAATTCACACTCACAACAAACTTCCTGTTTCTCTCAATTGTTTACTCGTATTATGTGTTTATGGGTCAGTTTCTATTCTTAAAATCCAAACTCAAGGCAAGAACTTATCTAATTTTATTCATTGTGACAAAAAGACAAACAAATGTGTCTATTCGCCTACACTCCGATCACGTACGCCATCGTGAATAAATTATTTCTGAACTTGCCGGATAAAATAATTAAATGTCAACACTGCGTAGTTGCTGGCGTTTGTCCTTCACAAAATTACGTAGAAATGTCTATTTCGGCAGAAACTATCTTCAAATGTCATCATCATCAGTGTTGTCAACAAAAATACACCATATTGACACGCCCATTTTTTTTCCTTTGACCATCATTCCTCTACCGAACATCATCTGTCGCATGTGCCAAAATCTTGTGAATTCATCCTAATCCAAGGCGTCTATCATGAGTCTTACCCCCGAACTTACCACCGCTCATCAACAACAACAGCATGTGATATCGTTGCAGTGTCATCACAAAACATCAGAGTCAATCGAACGTGATACCAAAGCGTGTGCACTTGCATTTAAAATCAACAACGTCGCATCGGACGCCGGGGTTTAAATGCTGCTGCACGACGCGACCAAGACCGAGAACATGTCAAATGAGAAGAAAAGAAACAAAAAAGAAACGCGCTTTTCTCTTGTGTGCACATTCATATCTCACTTTTATTCTCTCTGCCCCTTTTGTATACAACTTTGACTTACTTTCAGGCCATTCAACCATCCGACTGCAGTCAACTCACATCATCAGCTGTCGACGCGTGCATTCGCTGTTCGATATCGCCCTGTCTCTATCTCGTTCGGGGTCACAGGCAGCGCGCTGGACACTTTTTGCATGCAACTAATTGGCAGCACTTGTGAATAGATCTGAAATTGAATAAAAAAAAGAGTGTATTTCGCCTTTGTTCAGAATCTAGAAAATGTGACTTTATGCGATTTGAAGTGAAGTGATAAAGTGACAACTTTATGAATAACTTTCAAGTCAATCAAGGATTTGAACTTGAACTTTGAATTTAAGTGCTGGTAACGACAGTATTAATAACAAACGGTCACGCGAGTGTAATATGCATGGCATAACACATCTTTATCGGCAGCATGCTGTCGAGAAACAATTAAGTTCGGATAGTTGGCAACAGCAGTCTTCGACAAGTAATAACAGCTACGGCAGTAGTGACATGCGGCGTAGTGACTCAAGTGATGGTCCGGTAAGACTAAATAGCTTGGGTTCTGGGTCATCGTCGTCGTCTTCGAAATCTTCAAAGTCTCCAAATTGGTCCCAAGGTAGGTGATCACAATTGAGTGTGACATTTTTTATGATGAATCGAATGTGTTTAGATTAGTATTCCTGCTGTCATTTCTTAAGATTCAACTGGACGAAAGTAAATGGGAACAACTATTGGAACTGAACGAAAAGCTTCCACTGCTTCCAGTGGCCTTATTGATCCCAGTAGGCCTAAAGAAATACAGAGCATCCAATGAGTGTAGTATTTGGAAACTTCAAACAGCTGAATAGTTGTCAAATTTAATGTTTATTTATTTAGATAACTACTAAACTAAAAGTTGACGAAAACTCAACGACGGTGATAACGAATTGCTTCTATTCGCATATCAGATGGGGCATTTAATAGTCGCTCATGCGTAAATAGAGTAGTCGAGACATTATTAGTTTCATTTGACACCTGTCATGTATTTTTTAAAAGCTGTCGTGCTACATGTCTCAATAATACTTGACAATAGCAGCATAATAAACAAACACATTTCTGATCAATTTCCGTTACAAAAACTACTTCTAAAACCAGAAATAAAGTACTAGAGAGATACCCGACTTCTACGTCTCTTTCCCCTAAAATTATTTTGACAGCGTTTTTTATAACATTTTCCCCAGGTTTTAAAGAATCAGGTTCATGAATTTAACAGATATTCATGAATTGTTTTGTTTATGTCGGGAATTCACGAATTTTGACTTCAGTGAGGGCAAATATGCACGAATCAGCCGCCATTTTCGTGGGGTACTTGATATGTGTGCGTAAAAAGGAGACAGTGTGCGTTGACCCGTGAATAACTGTCATTCATTCATGAATATCCGTCAAAAAGTAGGGGAAAATCCTTCAAATTCGTCGATGGACTAGGGGGCAAACAGCTGTGAAGTCGGCTATCTCTCTAGTACTTTATTTCTGTCCAAAACGACCCTTACGTCATTAATGACAAGAATGTGACTGTACAGAGTACACAAGTGAAACATTTCTGACTTCTGACAACTTCTTCCTTCCGAAAAAGAGTTCAAGAATTGACAGCTGTCAACAACAACCATATGCAGCAATCTCTGTTGTAATGGTTTTAAAATATTTAACCGTATTCCACACTTTTGACATGACATATGTAACGGTACCAATGATAATTCGCATTTAAATTTCCGTCAGAAGTTTTTGCAAAATATGTGACATAAGGAAATCTGTGTCACTACCAATTCTGACAGTTTCAACAAATGACAGCTGCGAATTATTTTTCGTGATTAGAATGGAATACCAATCTTAACGTTTCAGTTTCCATAGATAAAGGACCAGAGAAACTCTCATCACCACCACAGCCAGTGCCCGACTGTGGCACCAATCAATTTCGAAACTCGCCATCAACCAACACATCATATTGCCGAGGTTCCTATGACAGCTATGGGAGTAGTAGTCTGCGCCGAACTCCGTCATCGCGACGGAACTTATTCGAACGCAGTCACAGCCCAAGCGTCTACAATGTAAGCCAGAAGCCTTCCCGCCAACCATGTACGCGAAGATGACTGAGCAAAAATTTGTTTCCTTTCAGAGCTTCCGCAGATCGGTCGGCGAAACTTGGGGTTCACCACCCGTTCAAGTGGGGTTCTTTCCTCACGATCTCGATGATATTTACGAGAATCATGGTGATCATCAGTATTTCACCCATACAGGTGCCTGTCAGTCGCGACGAGAAGAGCGTCCCTCCATCACGTCTATCTTCCACCGTGTAGGGGCTGCCTACTCATTGGATGACTACAAGTCATCAGTGATAGACGGCGGTAGCACAGGCTATCGCCATCGCTTCGACAACAGCAGCTTCGCCAAAAGTATCAGCAGTGAGGAAGCCTCATCGCCAAAGTCACATAAATCGCATCACCACCACCACCATCATCATCATTCGATACAAGAGGTGCTCAAACAAATTGGAAAGAAGGTTCACATTTGGCCACGAAAGTCTCATGACACCAACAGTGTGTGCACGTCGCCGATGAACGACCCGCAGGACAATTTCCGAACCCGGTCAAAGAGTCTGGATCCCAGCACGCTAAACAAAAATAAGATTCTCAACGATTGCGAGGCCACCTACAAAATCTACGAACGGATTGTCAAAGAAGGTAAACAGAACCGTGAAGATGACGGAAGAAAGGTTAACAGGTTTGGGGATAGTTCAGAGTAATTTTAGCTTTTAGTTCTTAAGGTTTATTTTTCATTGGTACTTGCTTGGGGTTTACGGTTTTATTCCGATGACATTTGTCCGGTGTTGAGATGAAACTAACTGTAATTAATTTATCCCGTCACAGGTGCTCATATGCGACGTGCCTCGGCTGATTTGGAGAAGAGACGTGCATCGCTGGGGGCTAGTCGAGGCTTGAGAGGTGATGGTTCCCTGGATCCATATCATGCGGCCATACTGTTCAGAGATTCCAGAGGGGTGAGTTTTTTTTTAATAGTTATTATTGTTTTGTGAATTGAGAATGAATAAATGAAGTGCGAGATAGACGTGGGATCGTGGAAATGTGCAATTTTTGTGCTTTCACTTCGTTGTTCACTCTGTTGAGAGAGATAATCTTAAATTTGCGTTTGATTGCACACATTTTCTGATCACAGTTTAATGGTGTGGAGGTCACTTATATTTCCCTCGATAATAATCATCTTTGGCTCCGCCATCGTTCATCTGGTGTCAACTATATTTTGAGGTTAGTTACATTTCCTTTGTTGGTCCGTCCTCTGCGGTGGGAGACACTATGATATCTACTTATTGCCAAAGACATACAATAATTAATGGGAACTAAATTACAAGATTAAATTCCCCACATTTCGTTGTGCAGTGAATGCTTGCTTAGGAAATAGTACCTTGCTCGCAGCCCTATGTGATACTCCACATAGATTTATCGCCTGAGGCCCCTGACGTACCCAATTCAATTCGGTAATCTCTGGAATAATGATGCTATCAACAACACCACAAATCTGATTCCTGAGCTGCAGATTTATTTTTTCTAATTACCATTAATGCCAAGTTTTCCCCATCTCCCAGCAACCGTCTAATGTATTTGACCCCGATTTCCCATTTACACTCAGTTTATTCATCGCCCCCAGTGTGAAAACAATCGCAGTACCTTGAGAAATCGTAATCGCTTTTCCAGAAATCTTTTGTCCTTTCGTTTTTATCGAATTTCGTTCCGTAGAATGGTACTTTCTATTGACGATGTTTTTGAAACCTCTTGACGGTGGACTTTACGTGTAATCCCAAACAGAAGAGCAGACGAACGGGCAAAACAAAAACACTTGAAGGGACTATAAAATTCCGGGCATTTTCCGTGTTTGCTTGTAATGTCGCTCATCCGAAGAGATCTAAACCAATTTACTGAAATATAATTGCACCATAAATTAATTGCGAGTATTAAACGTGGTATACATTTAAGCTTTTTGTCTGATTAAGTTATGTTGGCAAGAAGAGAAGGGCTGTCAATGAGATAATTTGTCCATGCGTTGGAGGGAAGATTCCATAAATTCAAAAAAGAGTGTACCTGATTTAATTAAGGATAATCCTTTTATAATGATTCTTGCTCTAATCGACTTGCTACGAAATCTCCATTTTATCTGCAAACTACAATTCCCAAGTCGCTCTATTCTCTGTACTCTTTCACAACACTCGTTTAATTTTTACTTTTAGTTTGAACTTCAGTTCAGAAATTTATTTGGTTTAACAGTTTCGTTTAAAGCTTGAACTAAGTAAAATTTGTAGTTTAAGTTAACGACGAGAACACAGCAGCTACATTGTTTCGCTCTCATTTACTCTCTTTCGTACTTTTTTCTCTCTGGCATCATTCGTTAATGGGATCCATTCTTTGTACTGAAATCATTTACAATCGGTTCCTATACCCTTCCTTGATTTTAAAGACAAACTAAAAAATGTCAAAAAGAAGACGAGTTCAATCGAAAACTTGAACTTTGTTCAAGGTTCAGCTAAAAGTTAGTTTAAACCTTGATTGTGCAATTGGGCATAAAAGTGTTTGGCGGTCTTGTTTATTTAAAACGCACTTTCCTTTCATACATTGATTTTATTCATAATTCCTCATCATCGTCATCATTTTCTTAACCACCTGATCCACTAAAGGGGTCGCCAGGATAAAGTACGCACTATAGATCTCTAGCGGCCCGTGGCGTTGTAGGTACGTGCGTCGACCCCAACCTCGACGTCGTAGGTTCGATTCCAGCTCTGAGCGACAGAAATAATTTTCACGGCCCCACCTCTTTCGAGTCACTGACAATGCTCAAAGAGTAATTCCTGTCTGGAAAAAGCTTCTGAAACTTGGCCGTTCGGATTCGGCGTAAAACTGTAGGTCCCTTCCACTCGTGAGACAACAATAGCACGCACAACACGAGTTGTTGCTGAGAAGCTAGGCCCTGGTGCTCTATGGGCTGTAGCGCCACCCATATTATATTATTATTATATACATCTCTAGGGCACTCGATCCTTCAACATCGGCTTTAACTCATCAGGATTTATGCACAGGCGCAACCAAGAGAGTTTTTGGACATTGAAAGACGCACGCCTCGGAAGACGTGATGCGGACCAAACCGAAGCAAATCTTTTTTCGTTCGGAGAAGTAGAGTAGAGAAGTAGTCAACGATGGACTTAGTTTTACCCCTACAATCGAGAAAATTTTTCTAAGAACAGCCGCTAACTTTATGATATTGATGAGATGTCGCAAACAACATATGTTGCAAAGAGTTGAACACATTACTGATCCTTGTGGTTATCCATATTTGTCATATTGCGCTTAGATCGCACGATCAACGTTTTATTACGCAAGACTTTACAACTTATTCTAATTACAGAAACCTTTCGATAATTTGAATTTTTTGACACCAGGAAAGTCTTTTGGGAAACGAAATGTGTATTACTCGTCGTTATCTACATATGTATATCTTGCCCGTTTTTGTTCATTTTAAATTCATCTTTATTATATAATTCATAATGAACTTACATACTAGACAAAAATGCTTAAAACTGGTTTGACGTACAATTCTACTTCTAACTTACTGGCCCTCGGCGGGCACTCTAAGCTTAACTTAATCTTATTCTATATGTCTTTCGACGTAATAATGTTGCCCGTGGCCTTGTTGATATGTGCTTCGACCACAGTGCACTTGAACCCCGACTTCTAGGTTCTAGGTCTGTGCAACAAAAATTATTTTCACGGTACCACCTCTTTTAAGTCACTGACAATGCTCGTACTCTTTGAGCTAGAAAAAGCTTTTCAACTTGGCCGTTCGGAGACGGGAATCTGTTTATGGTATTTTGTGTGGAAGTTCAAATTACAGACGCTTTCATTTTTTGGCATGGCCGAACAACCCTTGCACTAAATAAGCTTGTATTGATGTGTAAGACATAGGATGACCAGACAGATTTTTAAATAAAACAGTAAAGGTGTAAAAATACAATATTTCATTGACCAACAATTGAACTAGCCATCTGTCCAGGAATAGGGTTGACAGGAGAAGTCTGTCATCGAGATCTTAATAAATAATCCTAATCAACTGCAGGATTATTTTGCTGTTGTTGTAATACATACAATTTGTTAGACGATCCAGGATTATGTGCAAAATAAAAACCACCTAATATATAAACAAATACCATACCAAAAATTAATTACTGTGACATATAGCTCAAAATCAACAAAAAGCCAGACTGAGTAGAAATCAGCAGTTCCTAGGACTTTGTGTTCGGGTTTCAGTGCACATTCGCCTCGTTTTAACTGACACTAAAGATTGACATGTATTCTACTCAAAATGTCAAAGTCAGAACGTTCTAACGCGCCGTTGCGGTATATGTACCTATCCTTAATAAACAAATTTTACTTAATTTTTGTTAACCTCATGTATCCCAGGAATGTCAATTTAATTTAAGCAACAGTCTCTCGAAAATTGGCCTCGAGCATGATTGGCTTCGTAGTGTATACCAGGGACTTGACTTATCCCTGAAGGAAATAACCGATTAGTGTCGATCCGCATGATCATAGCGGCCAAATGGCATTCTAAATTATGGATTGTCTCAATGCCTAAGTCGCCAAATTTCTACTTCACAACTTTGAGGTGCAAAGTGAACGTTGCACCGCTTGTATGGCACATAGTGTCTACAGCACAAAGTCGGTTAACATTGCTATCTAGCACTAGCCCGAACCAATCGCCATCGTCCGAGTGGTTCTTGTCACCCACTATTTCTGTTTCCATAAAACCACATTATCAATAAATATATAAAAAAGTATCTATATATTAATAACATATACTTGCAAACTTTGCATCTATAATCGTTTACCGGCTGCACCTTATTCTAGCACTTGTCATACCATAAGAAAATTTCGTTTAGTGTAGTCCAACATCGACTGTACACATACGTCACAGCGTAAAAAGCTTGAACCAACAAAATAATGTAGATGCCTAATGGAAACATTCCAGTATGAAGCTGTTCTAACTTCCAATAAATACAAGCGCCGTAAGCTTCCATTCAGTGTGGTTGAGGTCTATACTTATCGAAGACACAAACATAGCTGGCGAAAATTCACCACTCACCAGGCGGGAGCTTTTATGAAACAGCACGATTCACCGTATAGGTGGGTTTTATTTTTAGCACATTTTGCTCAAGTGCAATGATTCACCAAAGGGAAACAGTCTGAAGCACCACTTTTCTTACATTTTGTTTGTTTAAACACTTTGGCAGCTGTGAAATGATTCGGTGTTATCTCGCACATTAACTGTCAGATTTTTCGTAATTTAATTGAAATGTTTATGTGACAGCAGGAAGGATATTTTATAACTCTTAAATTTATTTGCTGTTCTTTCAGTTGACAGTGGTTCATACCTATATTTCATCACTGACCTTGCCCATCTGTCAAGTTTAATAAAAATAGAGGAATTGTTTTGTCAATGCAACTCAGTTTCCTGTCATGTAGCGAAATTCTTTAACTTATTTTTTATGCTAATTATTGCAAGTATACATGCAGACATTTCAGTTGAACAGCCATTGCCTGCATTAGATTGCAGATATTATGAATTTCTAGAGCTTGCATGTTTGTCTTACGACTTTAAAAATAAAAAAATAAATCGTCACCTCTGTTATTGTTGCCAAGTATTGACAGCCGCCAAAGGCTACTTAGATTAGATTACGGAAGTCAAAGATTTCCGTTGCGGAAGAAACGTCTGAATTTTAATTGATTCCAGTAAGACGGAGAAATTGCTTTGACGCATTATAGGGTATCTTCAGAGCAACCATTATTACGTGAAGATGTTGATCTAAAATGACGTTAGTGGCTGTCGCTTGTCGTTATACCTTGACGATAAGGAGAGCCAGAAACGGAAGCAGGAATAAAATACACAACAACCAGCTTATCATTGGAGTATGTCTAAGAAAATATTTTCGTGAATGACATTGGACACAGAATGAGATGAAACATAATGCTTCACAGTCATGAATCCAACGGCGAAAAATCGCATGCTCATTGCGGCTATTTCACATAGCCTGACGTAAAATAACCCGTCCAGTAGTTAATCAATAAGAGGACGTATTGCGTAAGACGTTCCACATTTTTTCAACAATCACATACTTTTTCCAAAAATACACCATAAGTTCATCGTTTTCCGAAGAAGATCGACCAAATGTTTTGGACAACAGATCAAATTGAACACAATGTATTGACTTTCTGTGGATGCAAAGGTATTTCATCTGTTACTTATTTTGGGATTACTCCTGCCGAGTTGTTTCATACAAAGAAGGCGCACTTACAAACTACTGAAAAAATAAAATGCTTAACAAGGTCAAAAACACAAACACAAAAATGTGTGCCCATGCCTGTCGGCTTTGAAAAACCACCCAGCGCCGTTTAAAAACTCATGAAAGAAGAGAAAATCTGGTGTAATTCTTTGGTTAATCATTTTCGTTATAAATCTTACTGTGATTCACTTTAACGTCAAGAACTTGTCAAGTCATCATTATATGCAACTGAACACTGACTTCATTCGGTGTGCTTCATTTGCATTGCCCTGCTGATCAACTTTATGACTTCAATGCCACTTCAACATTCATTTTATTCCTTATATTGCCACAACAAGTTTTCGCTCTTTAACAATTGATTTCTAGATGGCTTCTATCTAGTTCAACTAGATTAATCCCAATTTGACGTGCATACGGTAGAGACATCCATTGACAGCTGTCACATCATATCGACTATATTTTTAAATACGCAAAATCCCTGGCACCATTTTCTGTAGGCGAACATCTACTATACCTAGAGTGCTACACCTTGTTGGACCTATCCACTGACTCTAAGCCATGCAAATACCGACCTTGGCCTTCTCCGGGCGAATTTGTAACAGCTTCCCGTCAATTAAACAACTTGAATGGAAAAAAAAATATCAAAACAAAATCCATGCATTCCCAATGAAGTGGTGGGTAAATCTCAATTGCAAATCTCCACCTTCTCCATTGACCACTCGTGAGGCTTTCGATTTTATTTTAAACTGGTTTCTATTTGTTTTCTGTTTTTTTCTCTTTACTTTTTTTCTGTTTTATTGACTCCTACAGTCCAGTGAACCCAACCCAAGTCGTGCGAATTACATGCATTCATAGTTGCACAAGAACGTCGCGCTCTAGTTCGCAGCTCCTAGACGAGTAGCAGCTGAGTACTAGCTTCTCTGCATTGTGACTAGTTTTTTTTGCCGTCTCCCTTTTGTGCTGACATTCTGTTCAAGTGTGGCGAGCCGCTTCGCGGTCTTTGTCATCGCGAAACTCCACTCGCTGCTATCATCCAGCCGAACATGGCGCTCACAGCAGAAAACCAGTTTCATTTGAATTCCGCTGCCGATTAGACGTGTGTGTTTTTCATGTGTCTCGCCAAAGTTGTGTCCGTTTCGTTTAGTGCGCGCGTCTCAACTTAAAATGTTCCGTCGCTACTCCTTGGTCGATCCTTCACCGCCGCAATCAAAGCTCTCGATGCTTTCGAAAACGTTTCACCCGCCACCGGAAATACTTGTCGAACATGTTCCACTGTCCGAAGTCATGCCGCCGCAGAGGAAATCGCGATCGTTGCACTCATCGCCGGTATTTCGCAAGGGGAAGGACTCATCCCCCAATGGGTTGACTTTCACACAGAAAGAGATCTACGAACGACCCAAGAGCATACACAGTCTAGAGAACAGTCTCGGAGTGAATCGGCATTCCCGGCTGAAGACTCACCAGCTAAAGTCGTCACCCAATCACTTGACAGTGCAGTCGGTGCACGAGTGCTTGTTGATGCGAAAGCGGGAGCAGTTTGTGAGTTAACCCCACTTCTATGCAAAAATAGCAAATTTATGTTTCACGGAAAAAATTGTGATGTTTTTTGAACCGGTTTTTGGGAAACTTTTCTTACGTGACAACTGGCAGGTGCCAGTGGTGGAAAATGTTTCTATTTGATTTGCTTTTGCTATTCCCCTTGACATGATGGTGATGGTAAATTGTGAGAGGTCAAGGCATATCGTGCCAAATTTCCGAATCAGTGTGATTGTGAATGGCTTTGTGGTGAAATGAGGCTAATTAGTCTAAGTATTGGAATCAGACCACAACGGTGATGTGTGTGTGCGTATTTGGGGGTGACTAAGTTTGATAAGCTCGAAATCCAATTGGGCAGTTCCCATTAATCTGTTTCACTCCAGGACAGGACAGTAAGTGTGCGTGATCGGAGCTCGTTCTAACTGTCACCTTTCTCCGTAAGAGAGAGAGAGTTATGGATGAGTGGAGAAGCGGTTATTGTTGTAATTTGCAGTTTCTCTTGTCGTGTTAACAATTCTTTACATTTTGTGTGCATGTTTTCTTTTATTTTTCCCGCAAACGATGCAGGGAAAGTTGGTGAAGATAATCACTTCAAATGACCCTCAAGCATTTGCTCAGTCAATAACTTCCACTTTGGCGGACCAACTGTTGGTTGGTTTCATTTCGTTATGCTTTCCTCGGGATTCATGTGAAGCGAACATTTCAGTTCGGCACCTTAACAAATTACTCTTCAGCGTCGGTTTGAAGTGAATATTCGTGAGTTGTTGCTGTACTTACTGAAGGATGCAGATCTTGATACCACACGCACATCATAGACGGCTGTGTAAAAGGCGGAGCAAATACAGATACTGGCCCTAGCACTCTTCATTTCCGACGCCAGCTTATGTAAACGAGATCTAATCAATTCAGTATGAGTTATTCATCGATTGTTTTTTTTTAAACAAACGATCTGCGGGTACTTCAAAATAACTGATATGAATGGAGATGAGTGTACCTACTTTAGGATTCATAGAATTTGTGCCGTCACCAGGCACGTGTTGGTTCAATTTCTAACTTTTAGCTTGATTGTTTTCTTTTGTTAGATAGCGGTAGTACATTTCGACTTATCTGACCATGTAAACCAATAAATGCAGTGAGATGCGCGTAGACTTGTTATCAATCATTCGGAAAGGTGATGCAGTGATGCTTATTCTGTTGATTTAGTTTTGGCCATACTGCTTGGAGTTTGCCTTTTATTGAACTGTCCAGCGAAGGGTATTTTGGCAAGTACACATTTTCTCAAAGACACTCTATGTGTCTTTTTATTCACAACTCTTCATTTTCGTTTTACAAAGCAAATGCATATTAACCAGTACATGCTCTGGAGCTTGGCCAAATCGTAAACATGTTTGACAGCTATTAGAAACTTGATGGAAAATATAGTGAAGAAATGAAATCACAATTGAGAGCCAATGCAATGCCTTTTAAACTACGGATTCAATCTCATGAAGTGTGCGTAAAGTGTGATTTTGTTCATAGTGCTGTTTGCATTTTCTGTTTGAACTGTTGTCTGACTTTCTACATCAGTAGAAAGTTTATTAATCGAATGATGGAAATTGTTGCTTAATCTTGATTTTAATTAAAAGTGGTTCAAACCAATGGTCTTGAAAACAACACAAGAACAAACATTAGCTGAGTACAGATTCAAAGACTCTGCTCAGATGTATCAAATTCGGGAAATATGGATGTAGGGTGATGGCGTCTAAGATCAGCCCCCTCCAATAGTCAACCACTGAAATACAAAGTACATCGCAGGAATACATGCTTTTGTCCTTCCTCCAAACAGAATATTAGTCTATAGTCTTTCATTTCTTCTCTCCTTTGCATCGGTATTAAAAGCTTAGGTTTAGTGATTGTGTTTGCTGCGTTAACTCCAATCAGGAGCCATTATTTTTCAGACCTGTCTTCACTTCTGGTCAAATTTACACAAAGCTACTCATTTCGATTTCCGAATCAATCCATTCGTCGACACCTAGGACAAAACATTACAATCAGTAGAGAGTCTATTTTAAGGCAAATGTGAACTGCACAAATGACATCCTAGTGAAAATTAGTTGCTGCTTCGTAAGCAATCAAGGTCTAAACATGCTCTACAATTGCTTTATTTTACCAGTTCTATTATTCAAAAGCTGAGCTGAACGGCTGAAAATCTGCGTGAGATATTTTTTCATGTCAGCAAGGAATGCGAATGACAAAAAAAAACACGAATTTGTGTTGAACGCATGAACCCCGAAACTCCAGCTAAAATTTCCTTTAAATTTGTGATTCATGCTTCGAAAAGGAAAGAAAGGACCAGCTTCCAGTGAGAAGATCAATTTACCGCGGACGCAAGACGTCTCGGTCTTAACGACGCTTTTTCCATGACATCTCCATCGACCTAAGCATGTGTAACCATATTTGTCTTACAAATGTGGTTCAACAATAGGTTTCGAAATTGTAGCGATGGCGCGAACAATTGAATAATTTATACTATCTCCCTCGTGGTTGGTTTTCTGCTACAGAAACCTCATGCAAATAATTGCCATTCATTGAATTAAAATTTCAGACACATAAAATTTCGTCCATTAAATTAGTATTTAATTTTATTAATTTGTGGTTTTGAACCAGTTTTTCACGACTAACGACTCTTTCGACACGTTTTGATACTTCCTTGTCTGCGTTAAACGTTTACAATAGCATGCTTGTTTGACAGCAATAGCTGTTCAAAATGTGCATTTCTGGAATGTTACGTTTAAGAAAATGATGTGGTTGACTTAGGGGCAAGGTACCTAAGACTGACTTGATTTATATTTACAGAATTTGATGCCAACTTTGAAAATGTATCCCGTTTCTTCAAAATATAAATGCTTGTCAATACCTAGTGAGAAGCGCAATCGATTTTATTAGAAATTAAGGTCAAAGACTATTTACACACATAAAACCTCTTCTTCTGTAGAGGAATTAGAAATATAGGAACCCTTTCATCCATCCCAGCATCCTCAGCATTACTACCATTATCTAATATTTCCTTCCAAAAAACATCATTAGTGCTTCTGTCCGATTTAAGATTAGTGGTTATAGCAAACGAGGAGGTGGTGAATCGAATTTTCGACTTAATTTCCTCACATTGGATACAATTGAAGTCGGCTGATCCTGTGACTTTTAACCCTCTGCAAAGGATATGAGATTAACTATAAATTAGAATCTATTTTAGGTCCTTTCTCAAACCGACATTTTACAGGACAGGGAAACAAATGTAAATGAAATCCACAGCCAAGCTTGCCGAATTCTTAACTCACTTTTTTCTCTTTCCGAATACGAAACCTTTTTTTTCGATCTCAATTCACCGAATGGATTTACAATTCTAACGTGCATCGTAACAATTTACATCTAAGTCGTATTTGTTTCGATCTTTTTCTTGCTCCGAGACCGTTTTTCAAAAATGTTCAACGACAACACTGTTGCTGTAGGTACAGCGGCTGTGTTAAAGAACTTTTTGTTAACTTTTGTCATGGCTTTACAATCAAAACAAAGTCGTCTTAAATGTATCTACAATATAAATTTTATCAATATCACACGGGACAAGTCAGTGTGATCAATCAATATCACACGGATATCAGTGGATTGACTGATCAAAACAATTATTTTTGCTTCTGCTAACGCAGGTAAATTGTGACAAATAGGGCTAGCTCACGTATTTATTAAAGCACTTAGAGAAACCTTACAAGCGAAATCCTTCAATTGCAAGTCCTACTAACTCAATTTAGCTTACACAATTTGGGCCAATCAAATCTAAATTACAGTCACTGCCTTATTGGCAGAGTGATGACACCGGATCTGTCAAACACCGTCGTTAATCCGGAATCTACGCATATTGATTTCTTGAAATTGTATCCGTCGTCCAGCAGTTCTACTCCCCAATCACAAGCCACATGCTAATTTATTGTTATTGTCCACACATAAGATCCCACAGAAAAAAAAAACCACAAACACTTAAGCGAACAATGTGTCATGTGCGAAAAATGTGCACAATTTATTGTTAATAAATTTCCTCAAATTATAGTGCCAGCGACAGTATGTCGCATCATATTTGGAAGAAGTAAATGAACCCATATAATTCATTTATGCGTTATGCTACATGTGACATACATAGCGTCTCGCTTGCCCACTTCGTGTGCGTTTCTGTTCTGATTTTGTTGACATTTGTGTATTGCTACTTTTGTCGTCACAGCACATATGTAGAGAAGAAAACAAAATCATATTCCTAATCTGAAGCCAGTGGCGTGTGCTGAGAACGGTTCTGTTTCACGAATCTTAAATTCCTGACAGGCGTCATGTAGACCATGACTAGTACAGAGTCCAAATGTCATCCATTCAGGTCTACCGTGTGACATAAAAATTGAGATGAGAGCACCAGAGCGATAAGGAGTTATCGCATGTACCCGTATGTGATAATTCATGCGAATATTGTTATTCTGATGGACTTCTCTGATAATGATAATAATTTCGCGTCATCTGCTCTTGGTGTGATGTGGGATATTCAATGAACTTGAGGAGTTACATACGTAAATGGTTTATTTTATTTTGTTAGGTTTATCATAGAATTGGAAGCGTGTTGTGTTTTTAAAACCACACCCTCTTTTTGTTTATCTCATCTAAGCCATGCGCGATGCTAAGTAAACATAAATTAGTTAATTAAATTTTTGATTCAGTTTACACCTTCCAAAAACATGTGAATTAACTGTGAACTAAAATCCAAAAGGCAGCGGGAAGAGTATGTTCATTTCATCACGAACTAATTTGTAACTAAGCTCCTTTGTGGTCAACTACGTATCAAGCCTCCATCTTGAAGCATAGTTCTACATTAATTTTTTTCTAATCAGATGTTCACATGAATCTAGTCATCTTTTGTGGAGATTACTGTTCAATTATAAATTTTCGAAGACGCCAGGCCTAAAATTACAGTTCCCATTCACTCGTGTCAGGATAATACGCAAAGACAGCACACTTGGAGAAGGAAGACCTCGGACTATCGCGCCACCTATTTTATTATAACATCAATGGAAATATGGTCAAAATGTGACTGTTAAGAAGGCTTCACAAATTTCCTTGACGTTGCGTTCGAACAGTGGTCGATCTGGTACAACACGGCCGGACATAAATGGAAACAAATTCTGTGCCGCTAGACCTGAGGTCGGATACCAAAGCAGCAAGAAATAACAAAAAAACGTTCCTTTAATTCTGCTACATGGACGCATCGCAATGTAATACATCATATTTTTCATATTCTTGATTTTGACATCTGAGCATAAAGAGGTGTAGGTACAGTGGTATTATGAAATGGAAAAAAAGGTGTGATAAATCTTTGAAGCAAATATGTCAGATTGTGCTATTCTTCTTCTTCTTGTGGCGCTACAGTCCAGAGTGAACCTGGGCCGCGGTTAACAATCCTCTTCAGCTGGCACGATCTTTAGCCAGCTGTCTCCAATTTCACACTCCAAGTTGGTTGAGGTCCTTCTCCACATGAGTGCGCCATCGGGTTCGTGGTCGTCCTCTATTACGTTGTCCCACTGGTTCGGAGTCGAAGACTCTTCGGGCTGGAGCAGTGTTGTCCATGTGCTCCACATGGCCTAGCCATCTTAGGCATTGAATCCGTAGACGCCTGACTAGACTCATGTCGCTGTACAGCCCGTTCAATTCGTGGTTGAATCATCTTCTCCAAGAACCTTCAATGCAAACAGAACCAAAGTTTGAATACAGAACTTTTCTCGAAGAGACCAAGTGCGTCTTCATCCGCTCTTGAGATAGTCCAAGCTTTCGCGCCATATATAATGTGAGCTTGGTCTTTCGGGAGAGGGCTCTACTACTCTACTACATTGTGCTATTAGTTATATTAAAATATGGATGGCGCTACAGCCCGTAGAGAGCCAGGGTCTAGCTGCTCTGCAACCACTCGTGCTGTGCGTGCTACTGTTCTCTTACGAGTGGAAGGGACCTGCAATTTTGTACCGACTCCGAACGGCCAAGTTTTGAGTAACTTTTACTAGACAAAAGTATTCCTTGAGCATTGTCAGTGACTCGAAAGAGGTGGCCGTGAACATTTTGTTGGTCGTAAAGACTAGAAATCGAACCTGTAGACGGCGAGGTTCAAGTGCATTGGGGTCGACCCACATACCTACAAGGCAATGGATCACTATTGGCTAGTACAGTGTATTTTCATAAAACTAGGAAGTAAGCCATAGTTGCTCTCTGACAGCCAATTTCCGAAATATTTGTCAGCAAATATAATTGGTAGAAGATGTCTGTGAACGTGCTGATGTCGTTGAAAGCTTGGCTTTTGGTAAGTCAACTGTTGGATGGCGTTTTAGAAGTCCGTCGTAGAGATTAACTATGTACCGTGAACGCTTTTCAAGAAAGATGTCAAGAAACGCAACCATGGAGGATGTTGTTCATAATTTACTTATTTATTCCTATTTTAGGTGATTAGTCTTCTAAAAAAAGTAAATCTTTCCCTCCAGAGACATAAGAAATGATAATAGAAACATAAATAAGTAAAGCCTGCATCACAGAAATTTTCTTAATTTCGTCCATTTATATTTAAGTGCAACTAGCGACCAAAAATTGTATACTATGCGTCGGCTTGCATGTGAGGGATCCTGATCGTTGCATAGATTAGTCGGAATTTGAGTTTATGTTGACGAAGGTAGGGAAAATCTGCGTAGAGGAAACCCCAATATCGAGCGGCACGATCTCGGCGATCAGTTGGGCATGATAGTCAGGCCCTGATGTCATAAATTAACAATTTCATGCCAGTTAGAAATTGATTACTACCCTACTCCTTAAATTGTGATAGAAGTGTCATCGTCGAATACGACCAATTGGAAAACCGTTAGCTGTCGACAGATTCTTACTGCTCTTGTCGTATCAAAAAACAGTATAAGTTTTCTTTAAGTTCGACGAACTCTGTAAAGAAATCATTTCGTGGCATGTTAATTGATACGTGAGATCTTATCCATCCATCACTTTAGTCGACATAACAGATAAGATATTTTTGACACCACCCATCTTGCGACCTTGAATTTATGGGAGATGTAAACCCAAGCAAGTTTTAAAGTGAACCACACTTCGTCAATCTATTAGATTAAAATTAATTCGGTGGAGGTGCAGGTAAAGACTGCATCGAGACGACAAGGACTGCTAATTTTGGGGGTCGATCTGGTAAAAAAAACTGAATTTTTAGTAAAAATCCTGGGAATCTATTGTCTTTAGATTAGGTTAGGTAAAGTTAGAAGTAGCATTGATGCTTTGGTAGACGTTCGGATTTATTCCGAGAAAACGCTACTTCCTACTTCTTCCTTCCGTCTTGGAGCCATCTGTACGGCTATGCCGCCCGGTATGGTACCTCCTGTTAACTAAATCTTAAGTTTAAAGCGAATTTCCTTGCTTAATTCGTCACCTCACCACCACAGCACCAATTAACTAGAAGATGATTAATCGGGCAAAATATCAGGATTTTACCTAAAAAATGGAAACCACTTTGTTTACAACGTAGTTAAAGATGGCAATATATATAATTAACATAACCGCACATACCAGACACGTAGTCCAAACAGCATCAACACAATAAGTAATCAGAGATAAATGCACACTGACACAACCCTTCTATTTCTTCACCAAATTAGTCACTACCCTGACTTCAGCCAAATTTATAAATGATCTTGTGCGTATGTGTTTTGACAGCCGGAAATTATTTCACCTTAAAGATGTCAGCTCATTTCACGATATGTCATAAATACACTGAAAACCATGTTTGACACTAATTTATTATCTTCTTATAATAAATGACGCCTGACAAAGGGAAGGCTTAATAAATAATTAAAAAAGAATAATGCATACAAGATCGTAATTCTGTTTGACAGAAATGGTAGTTGTTGCACGACAATGACGCACGATCTCGCATACCCACTTGAATCGACATAAATCAAAGTGACGACCATCTGTTTGCAATTTTTGCAAATCTGCAACTAACCACATGTTGGCCTTTGGATTCTGCATGCGAACAACTCCTATGCATATGAACTGTGTGTGCATGAATGAGCAGCAACATTGTTGACTTCACAAAATGATGTTCCCATTTGATGATGATCATGATTGTACGTCACTTAGATTAAAATACTGCTCACATACAAATTGAATCTGTCAACTGAAAGTTTCTGAAGGAAGATGTCAAAAGCAAAGCAAACAAAACAAAACTGAGGTCTGCATACTTTGTGTTTTGAAATAAGAATTCATCCAAAAGAAGAGGAGCAACGCTAATAAGTCTAAATGGAATATTTGGATAGTATTTCATGAAATGAAGGACAAAGGCAATTAACTTGATTAGGTTAATGCTATTCCGTTGGGGTTGTGGTTGTGGAAAACAAACACAACGTCGCATGAGATTAAGTTAAGTTAAGAATGGTTTTCTGACACATTGTGAACTTTTTTTTACGACAAATTGCAAGTGGATGACATTTGTACGTGATGCATTTCAGATAAATTCTTGATGGGGACATTGTGCTCGAACATTTAATGTGAGTGATCGGAATTCAATCAATCTAAAAATGCCAACAGAATTTAAGTCAACTCTGCTTAAGGTGTTAAGAACCTTCCAATAACAGACATACGTTACATTTTGGCTTCTAAATCGCTGCTATGTACAAGACAAATATCGTTCTAGTCTGTTGGACACTATTTAACAATAGAAAGTTTATTCACACGTGACTTATCAATTAATTAAATAAGTGAATTTAGGAACATATTTGTGTATACAGCAATTATCATTCATTTAAGCATTTACCAAGATTCTTCAACTGAGCAGCGGCTTTTGCGTTTCGTTTAATCCTAAATGATCGCGGAGTACAAAGTTCCATTCTCTGACTGATTCTAAAATATAAATATAAAAGAAGTAAATTTAAAAGTACAGGACCATGCATTTTGTGGTTCTGAAAGCACATTTTATTAAAACTTGTAATATATATCGATTTGTATTCCAGTGGAATATTGGAATATTGCAATGGCAGTTCTTACAAGTTTCACTACGATTCGACTAAACTTGACGAATATTGACTCACAAGCGAAATAGCGATAAGAATTAACGGTATCCTCATCGCTAAATAGATTTTTTTGAGAACATCAGCCATCCAAATCCGAGTTATTTTTCGGTGAATTCCGTAGTCAGCTGCCTTAAATGCTTGATATTGTTGAACTTTGTAGGGTAGTGTGCAAGTTCCTTCAATTTTTTCATATTTTCTGGCTGCAGAGCGTGTATTCCATAGACAGACCTTCCCTTTGTCGATGCATCAAATTAATAAATACCTTGGGTACCTTGGGTACACCATCAATGTCAATGCTTAAAAGGGGCTTGCCGCGGTTTCATTGGGGATGGACTAGTCAGTATAGGATGATTTGAAAATCAAGTGGACTCTTGTTTAATAGCCTTAAATGGCTGAGTGGTATGTGATATTTGAGTCAAATGAAGAGGCCACTGATACATTCGTAAATATTGAGAGTATATTCCTTAGATAACATTAAATTATTGACGGAATGCCAAGAAATGGACTAAAATCGATCGATCTAAACGCTGACTTTTCAAACGAGGCTTGTAAATTCAAATAATGGACGATTCAGACCTGTTTTTTTTTAATTTGAAAATGAATTGGGATTGGATTTGGATGTGAGCATTTACTTCTTGGATATAGTTTCGTATAACTGTCGTTGTTCCTGCGTTGTTACCAGTATACCAGTATATTATAACTTACGCGAGTAATGTTAGCTTTCAAACCAGTAACATGCACCACAAAGCAAGGGTGGATTGCCCTTATTAACGTCACAACCAAGCACTTAAAGTGGTTATAAAATACCTATGTGTCAACATTTCAAGTGACAATTACTGTTATCGCATTTCTATGAAGTTCAAAACTTTCAAATAAAATCCATCGGTGAAAACTATTTGTATAAGAATTTATTTCAAGTGTCAAACCCTTGACTTGTCTAACTGTCCTTTTCTGTCAATCACACCATGTACAAAGAGTGCACTTTTGCTTTTGAGTGGTTAAGATGTAATTATAATATACTCAGCTCCTACAACTATTGGAAGTTAAAGTGTGGGAATAAGGTGTACCGGTATGAAAGCGTTTTTTTTTTTTTCTGGCAATTTATGAATACCACACCAATAAAATTGTTCGTCTTTTAAAGCACACCAATCAGACACCCAATTTTCGACTTCTTCGTAGGAATCGAGTGCTGCTCGGCCAATCCGTGTCCCATCGATAAAAACAAATGATAGTCGGAAGGAGCCAAGTCTGGTGAATACGGCGGGTGGGATAGCTGCTCCCAGCCAAGTGTTTTGATTGTATCCTGAACCGGTTTTGCTTTGTGTGCAGGTGCATCGTCATGGAGCAAAATTACTTTGCCGTGTCTTCTGGCCAATTCTGGTCGTTTCTCGATCAATGCATAGTTCAAATTGATCATTTGTTGTCGGTAGCGATCAGTATTAACGGTTTCACCAGGTTTTAGGAGCTCGTGGTACACCACACCTTTCTGGTCCCACCAAACACACAGCACTGTCTTCTTACCGAATCGATCTGGTTTTGCAGTCGATGTTGATGGTTGTCCCGGATTAACCCGTGATTTTTTCCATTTAGGATTCTGAAAATAAATCCATTTTTCATCGTCAGTAACAAGCCGGTGCAAAACCGATTTTCTTACGTGTCTTTGAAGCAAAATTTCACAGGTGTTTTGTCGGTTTTCCATCTGTCTTTCATTCAATTCATGTGGCACCCATTTTCCACACTTTTGGATGTTTTCCATTGCTTTTAAACGGTCAGAAATTGTTCTGCAACATTTAACATAGCTGCCATTTGCTTTTGACTCAAAGTGTCATCTCCATCCAATATCGTTTCCAATTCGGCGTCTTTAAAATTTTTGGTGGTCTTCCACGTTCTTCATTTCTCACATCAAAATCATTATTTCTGAACCGTTGAAACCATCTTTTGAATGTTGCATCTGATAGAGCAGTATCACCATATGCCTCGACAAGCATTCGATGCGACTCTTCAACACTTTTCTTCAAATGAAAACAAAAAATTAACGCTATCCGCAAATGATCACTTTCTGGTACAAAACTCGACATTTTAAACACGATGAAAAAATATGATTTTGTCTGTTCAATGACTTGATGTATACTAAATATTTTTCACAGATGTCATAGCAAACAAACAAAAAAAATTAGGGCTCGTTCACAACAAATGTTCCCTATCGAGACATTTGTATGAATTTATATCAAGTATATTTATATCAACTCTCTATCGGTGGATAAATGAAGAGAATGCAGATTTTGTATAACGTGTACCTTGACCAATAAGGTAAATTATAAATTAAAGAGTTTTTATGAAAAATCTTGATCCGAACAGAGAGCAAGCAATTTGGAAAGGAGATCATACGTTTTACTGCTGTAACGATGGCCATGAAAATATAACTGTCGACATGCTTACCTGCCATCAGTTTTCAGATCTCAATAACATAGTGAGCTCTAAAAATATAGTCTGATTACACCAGACGATCAGAAAACAGCCCGACTATGTTCTATCTTGCATTCGCGATGTAACTGAGCCAACGTAGTCATCTGATTTTCGGTTTTCAGACTACATCGACATCGTGGTACAGCTCTAAGAGTTTATGGTTAAGTCTTCTCCTCGATGTAGAGGTTCCATTTGAAGGCACCAAGAATCAGATCTGCTGTTTGCTCATCGCTCAGCTTTCGGCTCCATATAGCAGAACTGGCAAAATAAATGTGTTGTAGAACATTATTTTAGTCAGGAGTTTAGACCCCATTTATTTCTTATTACATCGAAGTAACATCGTTTGCCAAGAGCGATTCTACGTCCGATCTCCAGGAAGATGTGTTTTGTGGAATTCATGTTTTCCATCGCATTCATACTCGTATTTAATTTCTTTAAGTTCTATTAAATCTCAAACCTTATTAGCGTTCCCAGGAAACAACGAATAAATCAAATAAATTTGAACAATTTATCAATTATTTGCAATTTCTTTCTATGTATAACCAGCACATGTTGCCGACTAATTGAATTTTGCATGGTTTAGATGTGAAGTGCCAATTTGTCACTTGGTCTAGAGAATAGGGGTGATTTGCAGCAGCATTGTGTGCCATATGTAATCAAGTTATAACATCCTCAGAACTAAACAAAAAGACTGCATCATGTGGGTTGCTATCATCACGGAGCGTTGCCTCGTGGGTCACGATGTCTCGTAATATTGTCTTGGTTTCCACGGTCAATCAACAAAACTTTAAAGCACTTACTATGCTTAAAGCAGTTTAACACCCCTTCGTTCGAAATGAATCGTCCACGCGCCGATGATGTTCAGTGCGGCTTAGTGCATACTTAAATATGAGCTAATCGGATAAGCTTTAAGAAACCATAAAGTAATCATGTTTTTCAGAAACCTTGCCTTCTACTGGAAGGATTAAGGAGAACCGTCAATGTATTTTAAAAGTGAAGCACCATAAGATCTTATCCCCAGGTTACAATAAGCAATTTAACAAACAACATCTTATGCCCTAGTTCTGACGTCCTAGAAAATATCTTCTACGTGCCTCAAAATGAATATTTTTGCTAACCATAACATAACCAGTACTTTCGCACCACATTTTCTGGAACTTTTGATTGACCAAGGTCAAATAGATTGACACACAAAATTCAGCAGATTCCACATTTACATCCAGCCACGTGCGTCTATTTTCAGTTGTGTCTCGCCCATCCCCTCATAATTCAATTAAAAATAACACTTTTTTAATGTACTTTCTCTTGATTCTATTTCCAGCTACCTGTTGCAGATCCGTTCCTAGAGAAGGTTAATTTATCTGACTTGGGTAAGTGGAAAATGTAAAAAATTAAAATCAAATAAATTTATTTCGCAGCATACGGACGTGTGTGTATATTATGTGCTGATCCCTTGAGTTATGATAGCGGAGGAATAGAGATTTAATTAAGCAAATGCTCAGGACATCTCACGCCCACCACACAACGATACAAAATTTGTGTCTCTCTATTAGTCATGTTGGTTTGTTTTCATCCACTTGTGCGAAGGCATTTACTTTGATTTTCGTGTTTTCTCTGATTCAATTTAGAGGCGAATAGCACAAATTCGAACAACACTATTGCGCCAGGGGTTTAGAATAAATAAGAATGTCAGGCAAGGAGCCAATTGGTCCACACTTATTGTGGATAGGAAAGCGGGCGGGTGTATCGTTTAGCTATGAACGATCCAAAAGGCTAATAATTTAGGGTCTCGTTATCTGAAAATTGTCTGACAGGAGATTTATAGTCTTTATGGTACTCGCATGTCCGATTTTTGAACTGTGTTATTGTTGGCGGAAATTGTTTTTGGTTTATTTTTTGTGATGATGCGCCAATGCTCGAACATTAGATTATCCCAAGAGATGAACATTTATTTTTGGACTTAATAGTCTCCTGCAATGTAGTCTATTAGCAAAGTTTGACTGCATCGGATGAGGGTATTCATAAACGTTCAAGTATACTACACCACCTCTGCCCTTTGCTGATTCTGAAGGCTCATATATAAAAACTCCTGTGAAGATTTCTATTTACTAACTAAAGTATTCTGTGCTAGTAGGTTGGTTTGCCACATGTGGTTAATATATGAAAACTGGCAGACCAGTTACAAATAAGGTTTACGTGCATTCCCTCGTCCTCTTTAAGTGCTGATTATATTATTAGTTTACCGAACATCGCATCGGTAAGCAGCACAAATCACCTAGACTAAGATAGTCAACTTCTACCTCTCTCGCCCTTTGATTTCATCTGACAGCGTTTTTTTAAATTAAATCTTTACAAACAGGGGCTGTGAATATGAGTGTTCTAAAAGCAACATGTCGTTGCTGTATTTAATATGAGTAGTTAATATACGTGACATTACATAAAATTCTGAGACAGACAAGGGATTTAGTTGACTATCTCTTTACTGCATTATTTCTGGTAAGCAGCCTTGAATACTCTCCAAGCCCGACCCAGACCCAAACTGCAGCAGGCATTGAACTACAACATATCCATTGTATACAATTATTGGGGCTAAATAAATTGCAAATTTGGTATGTATTTTGGTAGAAAATAATCCGAAAACGCTGTGTTTCAACACACTCAGTTGCATAAATATTATTTTCTAAGCAAGTCTGAAAGACAATTGATTTACATAGCCTAAGAGAAATGATTGGAAATTGTAACCAATCAACCTTGACATGCTTTAAAAACCGGTCAATGCAAGACTCGATAAGCACAACATCGTCGTAATTAAGTAAACTGCAATTTTGTGCACTATTATGAGTCAGTTTACTTAAATTTCACACTTAAATTTCAAATCGGTTTGAATTTTAATGAAAAGTAAGCCTTGGTAAGAGAAAAAAGCACACCAATTAAGATCATGTTCTAAAATTAGCTGAAAATTGAAGCTTCCCACTGTGAACAGGTATTTGATTGATGATTTGTTAGCATCGAATATTTCATTTCAAACAATTCAGGCATGACTAAGTATCTAAAACTGAAGTTGAGTAGTCATGAATATATCAAGCGATTCCCACTAATTAGTAGTTTCGAATCATTAGTCAAACAAAATGTCTAATACTGCCACTGGGATTGTTTTAGTATTTTTTTTTTTTTAATTCAAATATTTCTTCTTTCCAAAATTGTGTTCTGTATTCTATTCAACACTTGTATACTATATTTTGAAAGCAAAAGTATCAGATCAGTTTGTTTCACGTTGTACTGCTCTGCACGGGAAGTTACGTTTTGCTAAGGGAGTCCATCACGTCCACTCGAGAACCAAAGAACCCATTGTGAATCGCGTTATTTGTGGAGTACACAATTCTTCCAACCTGTCATGTAGCTTCGTTGAAACCACCCCGTGATCTTAATGAATTAAAAAAAAACGATAAATGTATAGTATTGTATTAAATTCATTCTACGTCCACAGTCTCTGTGAAACAAAATAAAAACAAGGTTTGCATGGCTCTAAAAAAACTGGTTATCTGAAAAAAAAAACCGTTAGATAAGAGCGATCCATCATCAGGGTTACAAGTGAGAAAAACTTTAAAAAAGCTGAAAAAATAGTTGAAGTCTCAAGATGTGCGGCGCATTTTTCTAAGGGGAAACATTGTCATTAGCCTTTCCATTAGAATGAAGAGCGCAGAATAGGTGAAATAATATTTCTTAAAGTTGATGTATTATGTCAGAAATGAAGTAGTTATGAATTAGAAAAGATTCTTAATCCCTCTCAGATTTGTGTCAAATGTCAGTCAATTTTAATTGCAAGAGGATTATAAAGGCACAAATCTAGACTCTTGTCCTGATTTCATTGGTGAAACGACTACACTTTTCAAAAATGTGCACAAAAATTCCGAACTGTGAAGTCCTTTCTGTACAATAGGAAATTTTTGGTGACACACGAAGAAGGCTTTTAAGCTTGGGTATTGTTGCTGCAGAGAGACTACCCAAGGATTTGTCATATTGTTTGAAAAAGGTATGTTTTTATCTGACATACGGGTATTTGTCTGTACTTAAAAAAAAAGCTTTTGATAGTAACAATGTATTTTCTGGAAGTTATCTTCAGTTTCTCTGAGCATAAGCACAATACCCAGAAATGCTCTTTCAAACACACTTTATATAACATTTGACAAACATAAAACTAAATCTGTGCATTTTCATGACACCTCGAAGAAGAGTGCCATTTATTCCCAACGGAGGCTGAGATTTATCGCAATTCATTTACCACCCTATAAACTACACGCGTAGTAGCGTAAAGACTATAATTAATATATCGTGCAGTCGATTTAACTGCAAATCAGTCTTTGCCAAGGCAACCTCGAACTTGACAATAATTATTGCACTAGTAATTTATGGCCTCATTAACACTGCATATACGCTCTCAGCTAAGGAATCGTAAAAGAGGCGACCATCACGTTTATTCAGTCTCGCAATTGAATGTCTAACAGCATCTTTCAGATACCATTCGGATGATTCTGTTAATTTCAAAAGTGAGACCGCTCAGCACGATTGTATAAATTACTCGAGGGAAAAGTGAAAAATCAGATCCAAGCACTTACCTTTCAGTCGTTTGTTTTTGTTTGTTTTTTTCGTAAATCAACGCAAATTTTCTGGCATTTTGTCAAATTCAGAGAAGAAATCCTACCCTGTCCGCTCGCAGTCAAGGGTTAACCCGTCTGTCTCATTTGAAAATTGTATCACATAGCTATTTTCAAATCTGTGAAGAGAAAAGAACACAAACAAATATCCGTTCTTGTTTTGAATTGTTTGTCTTTTTATTTTTGCTCTTCTCTGATGACATTGCTCTGAGAGAGATCCAATACACTAGGGTTCAAAATCGTTCAGTTCGGGTTTAGTCATTGAATGTCTTTACTTCACAAAAGCTTTCATCATTATTTCTAAAAACGGTTAAAGTTGCTCAAAAATCATGTATGATTTTTCCTCTTTAAAAGTTCTAAATTTTCGAAGAAGTTTTATCAACGTACATAATATTAACATTATATTATATAACAGCGCATGTCGCTTTATTATTAAAGGGCATCGGTTGGCAAGAGTTATGCTACGCTTACTGAAACAATTTACGCCGTAGCCGAGGTAGATGAAGTCGTTGACTACCTCTAAGTTATAGCTGCCCATTGTCCAAGATGTCAAAATTGTATGTCCGCTCTTGAGGACCTATTAGTTCTTCCAGTCACGTCGATGTCATCGGCGCATCCTAACAGTACTACGGAATTCTGGAAGATCGTGCCTCTAGCGTGAATGAGTTTTACACTATCTTCTCCAGAACTATGATGAAGAAATCACGTGACAACTTGTCGTCTTGTCTAAAACCTTTTTTAACATTGGAAGTCTCGGTGAGTTCCTTACCTACTTTGATGGAGCAGCGAGAGTTCTCCATCGTCATCCTGCACAACTTGACGAACTTGGCAGGAATGTCGAAACTAGACATGGCGTTGTATAGCTCATCTCTATGCACACTGTCATATGCGGTCTTGAAATGGACTCTTTTCCAGAATCTGCCGTAGTGTGAAGATATTGTCTGTTGTAAAGCCACATTGATACGGACCTACCAGGTTGTTAATGAACTGCTCCAGGCGCGTACGCAAAATAGCAAAAAAATATGTTAAACGCAATGTTAAGGACTGATCCCTCGATAGTTGGCTCAGTTACAGGGGTCTTCTCTCTTGTGGATCGGCAATATTCATTAAAAGCCAAATGTAGGCAAGCCTTTTCTAGGCAGTGGAAGTGGTGGAGCCAGAAGCCATCACATTTGCTCACGTCGAGCCTTCGACATAAAAATTACCTTCAGAGGAAATGTCACTTCATTTTATGAGAGTATAGCGTTTCGCTATTGGTTTCAAGTAACACTTCTTAATGCTGAAAACATTAAAAATCCTGAAGTTGTCAAATTATGTGGGGTTCATTTAAGCAGCATGGTGAGTTATTTTTCATAACATTGTTACAAGTTTTCACACCGATTTCTCGTTATAATGACACCCAATATTTCAGTTATGATTTAAAGGTGAAACGAGACTTTTTTCTGTGAAATCGATTATCAAGTTTGATGTTTGCTCCGACCGTTCTATGCTCGGAGAAAATCACTACTACTACAATCACACACTTTTGATTTTATAATAAGCTATAACTACAATCTACATGATTTTATTCTTTTGGTGGCCCCAAGTGATAAAATAGAGAATTACTGACTGAATCATGGACTTATTCATAAAACCATTAAAATTTAAAATTGTCATCTGCCTACGTATGAACATCCATCAATCCGATGTCCCAACGACGATTGTCACAATGAATAGCTCTTAAAATAATTTTTCCGTTCGTTGTTTCGATTAAAGGAAATTTAAAAGTATTCGTCATTTCATTGAATGTCCATTGACCCTCATTCCTTGGGGAAGAACCGGTTGAAGATAAAAATACGAGAACTTAAAATAATTTTACTTTATTTTCAAGAACGATTAATAATATTTACATATCATTCCAAGATCTGATTGTATGTATTGAATGAATCCGAAAACGCATCTCAGTGGCACCAATCCAGCATCACGGTCATAAATGAAGACATGAGCGTCACTTTGTTTTAACATTAAGCGTTCACTTTTGTGTCATTTGCCGTTTTAATATTGTCTTTCAAAAGAAGAGGATTTTATTGTAGCTGACGCGTTTTGAATTGACGTGGGAAAACAAATTTCGTAAGTGTGTCGTTCTAAATAATCTGTTCATATTCATATCCGCATCATTTCTATGGCTACATATTTTGGCCTAGGGCAAACAAATTCTACATCATCACAAGAAGTTTGTTTTATATGTTAAGTGTTGTCTTTTCACAGGAACAAGTACATTCGAGGAATATACGTATGTCTCTTTATTATCTGCACTATATAGAGAAAATAATTATAGAATATTATACTAGAGGCTACGATTACTTAGTGAAGACATGCAATATCACGTGAATTTAACGTCATTTGTTTGAATTAAATGAATCATCGCTGTAACAAACTTCTCGGTGACTGTAAGAATTATTTGAATAAGTATGTATTTAATTGGTCTTCTATCGCAATTGCGATAAAGAACAACATATGTATAAGTGCATATGAATATTGTTTCTACTGGACGGCCATGTTAAAACCACAGGAAAAGGGATTAAATTCTCTAACCGCTTCGGCTTCAAGGTTAGTGAGCGCATCACTCGGTCTGTCCTATTTTCGGTGAAGTCAATAACGTTAGACTTAGGACTGAATCGACTGTCTCGTCGAGTCGGCCAATCGATGAACTCTTGCAGTGAGATACTTCAGTACCGAATTTCTCCTTCACAAGTTCTAGAATTGCGTCGCTCGTATAGAAGGTAACGCCTTATTGGAACTACAGCACTTGTGTATCAAAGTCGTCAAAGGAAGTCGGTTAACATGGCTCTTGGTGTGATACCATAGACGGCAAGGGCGTCTTCGTTCTCATTTCAAATAAATATGGTCTCAAGAAAGCACATACATTGATATTTCAATTCGCGATACGAGCAACGTTCATATTCGTCTTTTGAGTAAAGGGCAATACAGTGTATTCGTTCCGAACAGTTTCTCAAACTTCGCCGTTCGTACCGGTATTAAACTGAAGATTTCCTCCACTCTTGGCAAAAAATGTTATCTATGTACAAATTGCTACACAAATGTGCCCTCAGTTAAAGCGTAATGCAATATTACTTTCCCAGACAAATTTTAAATTGCAAAAAATAACTTTCATCCGTTCTAAATGTTTCTCCCCCCACTGTACACAGAATCCTCTCGTACATGAATTTTCCGCTTGCGCTCAATGAGCAGCATTTAGGTTGCTCTAACATTAGTCTGTTCGATCGGCGCGCTCTATAGCTCGCCTGTATCTCTGCATAATAGAAACCACAACGAAAATATTCGTCCCGTCGTCCGCCGACACATCGTTGTGTATTTTCTTGTTCTTTTCACTTTGAAGAAAATTTATTTCATTTCTTCGCTCAGTTTGTGATAAAATTTCGAGCGGTTTACAGTCTCACGACTCATCTTGAAAATACGAATCGATGCGTAAATACGTGTAAAGGAATAAGCAAACATATTCAAAACAAATTCGAATCGAAAAGTACGCGTTCACACCGCTGTGCCGCTCCCTCGGTCGAGTCGAAAAAAAATAAATGATCATTTATAAACGAATCCTACCACCCAAACAACGTCCGTGTAAATTGATTATGTTTGAAAACTACACAACAGGGTGACACACCCACACCCCGTCAACAGGTTCCAAATATTGTGTTGCCGCAGCCCAAAACAAACACTAAGTGTTTACGCGAAATCCTTTCGTAAATACCCCCAAATAAAGCTATAAAACGAGTTCGAAAAGTGCTCCGAGGGTGGGTTGGGGGCCCATTTTGAGAACTTTGCGGCCAGTGTTAACTACTAGACGCGAAAGCGAAGAAGTATTCGAATGAAGTACCGCATTCATCGTCACCTCTCTATGTTCTGCTCTGTTTGACCGCTAGATTTAAAACAGAAATACTTTTTTTTTGTTAATTTTCCTCACAAGTGTGGGCGGACGAACGGACAGGGTTTGTTTGGTTGTGTGTGTACAAAGATAATTTATCTGCCAAATTGCAGCGGGGATTGGAGATTTGTTATGAGGCGTCATTCTATCTAAAGAGACCTACATCTTTAGCAGGGGGATTATAAAATTAGCGTTCGCACGTTTTGTATGGTGTGTGTGCCGCCGCGCCGTGACGATGATAGATTGATTCAAGGAAGGCGTGGTGATTGTGGGGACAATTGATTCGAATCGTTAAACGATTCGTTGGTTTATGTGGGCTACGGATGGAATGTTGTCAAGAGCTAAGGGGCCGGTGGACAGTGATGTGTGTAGCTGTTTGTGGACATCGCGCCGGAGCTATTGACATCTCCTTTGAACATTTTTCTCTTCTGAAATGTTATAGTTAATTGTCTGCAATAGCTTCGCAAATGTGCCTAGTTATGTTTATGTTTGAATTGTTTATGTATGTGGATTCCAAGTAACAGGTGTCTATGCAAGGATTATGATTTTTGTGTTGGTTCCTGCATTTTGCAAGATTAACTTCTAACGTTTTCTTTTTCGAGGTCAACACTGTCTATGGAAGTCATCTCTCTCCAATAGAGATTATTCTTTTTGCTCTTTAAATGCATTTTTGGCAACAATGCTAAATCCATTTGGCAAACGATTGTGCATGCTGCACCCTATTCGAAAAGCTATAAAGGCAGAATTCTTATAGATGTTGTTTTGATTGTATTCACAAACTTGAGCTCACTAGTTGTAATGACAGCTCCCTATATTTATTCTAAGATACTTAGGCAACTGAGTAAAACCTAGTCAAATATGACACTTTGAAAGATCATTTTTTGATTTTTGGAGATGAGTATAGTATATTATTAATATTTTTATAACATACACGTATTTATATATTTGTATCATTTCTACCTTCCCGACTAATTTTTTGTTTGTTTAAAATATAACCTAACTTCGAATGATACGAATTACACCTTGTTTGCTGGCATGCATGAAGACTGATCAATATCTTGCAATAAAATAAACGAACATACCAAAACACATAGGTTTTGTCGACTTAACAATATTTTCTCAAGAAACCGAACGAGGATTTCGAACTATGATTTATCGAGAGTCGACTCTATCTATCAATCATATAGACTTAGTGACTAATTTCTTAGTAGACTAATGACTAAACATCGAAGGGTGTGAAGTTGCTTGATCCAATTGGCCAGTTCTCGTCATCAAATGCACGAATCGCCAAATTGATTCTTCCCAGCTGCGAGCAATGCCAATCGTGTAATATGTGATGCTGTCTTCTTGGAACTACACTACTTTTGACGTCATTTTTAGAGTATACATAGTGTACATCTAGAGTTGGGCTAAGTTTTGCGATTTTACTTTTATATTGTACTTTAAGCTTTCCGCTTTCTTACGGTATGCGGATAGGATCAATAAGATGAAGTAAGTAAGTATGAAGTAAGAAGTTGAACATGTACCTCATTCGCAGAGAACCACGGGTGAAAACTGACACTTTACTGCGATTTTTGATATGGTGGTTGTAGATTGCCTTTGAAAATGATCGATTCGCAGAGAAAAACTATGAACTCATTAATGAGTATACTTAAACTAACTTTTGTTTAGACTTTTGTCGATGAAAAATCTCGATAATTCAGTTTTAATCGATTTGCAAGAAATATAACTTTTTGTTTATATTTGCTGAAAAAGGGTTAAAAGTTCGCGTTTGCAATTCGCCACTCATATAAATTGGCCGGAAGGCGACCAGGAATGGTTTTAAAAATGTCTTCTAATGAATGTAATACTTATGATTTCGGAAGTTTTAATTTATTTTTATTTCTGAACTATTAAACGTGAAATTGCCTAGCGTTATCTTCCAAAGAGTTACAAGATGGCTTAAGTAAACAAGCCCATTCATTCGCTAATGTTCACTCGTTGAAAACAAAAAGATGAATGAAAATACGAACTCCGGTCGTACTGTACGAAAAAATTTGAGCTTCTATACGATCGTCGTTCACACTTGTACGACCTAGTAATAATATACTACGCAGCAATACAATTTGAATGTAAAGGGTGATTTTTTACAAGGAAAGTTTTTAATAGGAAAGTTTTAAAAAAAAACATATAACATTCAGAAAAATATATGAAATCTTTATTTGAATCGATAGTACACATGAGCTTTAACATAGCCCCATAAAAAATTGTCTTAAGGCGTTAAATCGCACGATCTATGCGGCCAATTAACCGGTCCCGAACGTGAAATAAAATGTTCACCGAACCCGCATCTCAATAAGTCCATTATTGCGCGTGCTGTGTGGCATGTGGCACCGTCTTGTTGAAACCACATGTCATGCAAGTCAAGCTCTTGCATTTTGGGCAAAAAAAAGTTGGATATCATCTCACGGTAGCGCTCACCATTCACAGTTATGTTACTATTCGCATCATCTTTGAAGAAGTACGGTCCACCATGCCAGCAGCCCATAAACCGCCCCAAACTGTGAATTTTTCGGGATACATTGGTGGCTCTTGCAATGCTTCTGGCTGATATTCACTCCAAAATCGACAATTCTGCTTATTTACGTACCCATTGAGCCAAAAATGAGCTTCGTCGCTCAACACAATGAGCAACAAAAAGCGCGCGATAAACTTTCTTAACAGAGCACCCATTTTGAAAATAAAATTCAATAATTTGCAAGCGTTGTTCGTTTGTAAGATTCATGGTTAAATTATATACCAAACTGAAGATGTTTGACAGTAAACCAAAACAAGAAACTTAAGTCAGCTGTTTAAACCAGTGTTGCCAAGAAGATAATAGCTAAAAAATCACTCTTTACATATCATACATCCCATATTCCCACAAACTTTGAATAGTTTTCCATGAGTTAGTTTCTATAACTTAGCATGAGCTATAGCTACAATAAGTGTCAATCATCAAAATTTACTAATGTCTTTCCGACTTATCGTTAAGTGGTAAAGTATTAAACCTCGTTTTTTTTGCCTGACTCAGTGCAGGTCGAACTAAGCTTGACATCTGTCTCAAAGGTTGCGCAAGAAACAAAACATGCTGCTCAATACTAAACAAATACAGGCATTGTAAAAATCGCCCACCAAGCAATGAATCACACTGTTTATATTTGTATGGTGTTGTCGGTGGCTGCCCTAAGCAAAAATGGGTACTTCTTAACTCGTCCTCGTACATTGCAATAATTTGACAGCTGGAAAGACTAAGAAATTTCTGCCGAAGTCTCATGGGTAACATGATTTCTGATTGTTGTATAATCTCTGCTGTCTGGTTCTAGTTGATCGACTTAATATGGAGTATACACTCCTTATTTCGTGATATCTGTCCGCGGAACGATCTCTATAGGACCCTTTCAGCAGAAAGTTGGGGACGTTGTGCATCCATTAGTTTAAGTTTACCCAAGTATAACAGCTACTGCTGTACTTGGGGTATCTAACTAGCTAAGTAAAAATATTGTAGCAACAAAAGAAGAAACCTAGCCCTACATATGTAAACAAATCCAGAGTTCATCTCAATGGTTACAAAAGCCTAGCCTTAATTAATTAATTCGAACCAATCGATACGCTTGAATGACCTTACCCTTGCGCTTCACTTGACTCATTTGAATAAAAAAAGAAGAACACCAGACAGTGAATGATATCACGCCCTAGATAGAAATAATTCGCATTCGAAATGGCTACTGATTGATTTAAGATCCCCCCAACAAGCAATGCAGTTTTCTTTTGTTACTTTAATACAACGTGTATGATCTTGTGAGATTGTAGACTGCCTGCATTGATTGTGAGCGAATGACGGATTGTTCTCGCTGTTTGAAGATTGCATTCCAATTAAATTATTTTTATCACTTTTGACTCTGAACTCGTACCGTTTAAATTTAGAATGCAAACATTTTCAAAGAATTTAAGCGTCATGTCGAGTTGGCTGCAAAATTCATTTGCTAGAGAATAAAAAGATTCTTGAGATGATAAACCCTTTCAGGTAAACAAAACAATGTATCAGCGTTTGTTAATATACATTGCAAGGATATAACTTAGACGGGAAGTAGTTCTTGTAAAGGGATTTGTTTGTAAATAGTGTCATAAGCATACACATCATTGCGACTTAAAACCAACCTAACCATGACTTTTGTGATGTATGATCTGTCAATTTCAAAACTTCAGTTTTGTTCAACAGCGAATTGCATTTGGAAAAAATAAGTTAGTGGTATTAACTCTCAGAGGAGGGACGTATTATGAATGATCTACTCATTGCGAAGACACAATAAGATTTTGTTAATTATATTTCCCTGGCCTCTGGACCTAGACCAAATCATTTGGATCCTTATGAAAATTGTTTAGCTTTAGATAATTTGAATGGATAGGTTAGTTTGACATTGATTTTATTGTGGTGTGTATTATTGGGGTCAGCAGATCATACATCCGATGACCCACCTTTCGTCCAAATTCCTCATGAAATCTACGAATTTTCGGTGTTCAATCTCGTTAACGTCGCTATGAGTTTTTACTTCAAAATATGGGCGATTTTGTTGACATACATAAGTCTGTAACGAGAACAACTACTTCAAATCATATGGTCTAAGCACTTAATTAGTGACAACCAGGACATGAATCATGTATTGAATTGTTTCGTGGGATATATGGAATGTAGCACATTGTTTGCATTTATTGCAGCTTAAATTATTTATCCTGAGTATTTGCACTTTGGTATTTACTGTCACCTATTTTCATACTCGAAGAATTCAGCAATGAAAACTCAACTGTGTAAACCGCATTTAGGTTCGTTCAACTGCATTGAACTAAGCCCATTTTGTCGTTCCATAATGCATACACGATATTGTCTTCGTGCTATCTATACATAGGGATATGCTTCAGTTTTTGAATTAATTGCATGGTAAATATGCATGAGTATTTGCTTCTCCAGTACAAACGGCTCAATATGTATGGCATAAGCTGAATTTGAAATGTTGTAAACATTGAATGACATGCCTGCATACGTACAATCAACTGATAGGTAATTTGGGATTAGTTGGAGGATCCTTTACTAATGTTGGAAATCAAATCGGTCTACAGACGTTTGAAGTCATTGCTTCTTAGCAATTTATTGCCAATCTAAAACGAAATTCGTAGTAGTATACGATAAATCTACTTCTAAATAAATTGTAAAATATATAACCGAGTCGTATTTAATTCGTATTTAAAAGCTACAGTTAAAGAAAAACAAAAGAAATTTACTTATCATTTTACTACATTCAAATTTGCCATTTCAAATGAAGAATGAAATTTGCAGTTTCTTTTTCTGTCAAAAGCAGCTGTGCTATGTTCACAATAGCGAATAAGTTAAGTTCAGTCAAAGCCATTCATATGAGGTCGCCGCGAATTGCGAACTTCGCAAACATTGACGTTTCATTCATATGGAGGTTTTTCATTCGAACTACGGCAAACTGACACTTCACTGCGAATTTTTTGGTCGTGAGTTAGTGGATCGCGTTTTCGTCTTTGGATTGCGTTTGTGTATCACGAATTCAGTTTGACAGTTCGCGGAGAGAACGATTGATTCGCGGAGAAAAACTTTCAAATCATTAATTAGGATACTTAATCTAACTTTTATTGGGATTTTTGTAAAAACTCTATAATTCAGTTACAATCTTTTTGCATACCAAAAAGTTTAACTTTTTGTTTATATTTGCTGGAAAAGGGTTGTTTCTGAAAGTTCGCGTTCGCAGTTCGCCGCTCATATGAATGGGCCTTAAGTTTGCAGAAAGAGAGAGAGAGAGAGTTTGAGGATATAAAGGCCCAAACCCATAGAATCCGGTGCGTGCGTTGCGTCTTGTCAAAAAATTGACAACTCATAAGAGCTAATAAGAGGGAGCGAGACAACAAGTGTGGGCTATATGTGGAATACATCAGAATGCATGAAGTTGGCGAACTTTTAACTTTTCTTCCGTTTGACAGTTTATTCTCACATGTGTGTATCATTTATGCATGTATGTGTATCATTTTACTCTCATCGTCGTGTGGGATTGTATGTATGTATACATATTTCAGACGCAACGCACGTATTTCATTTGGCACCTCTTTGCAGACCGGCAAATACGATTTTTGTGGATGTCATCTGCAACGCACGCACCGGATTCTATGGGCTTGGGCCTTAAATGAGTTGTCAGAGTTTGCGATGTTCGCAGTTCGTAGCGCGCTCATATGAATGGGCCTTTAGAACCCCACCTCCAAAAATAGAGTTATACAATTTTTGTGCCAAAGTTATCATACTCTCCTCGAAATATTTCTAATGGTACGCGATGTTAAAAATACTGTATCAATTCGCGGCTTTATGTCAAATTAACAAGTAGCTAATTATTATTGCTCAACATTCTACTTACCCTTAATTTTACTGAAGCGCTGACTTCTGATATAAAAATAAAATAAGCATTACATCTGACCGCTTTTACATACAATTTAGGCAGCATAACATCAATCTGATCTGATTATGATTGTTCAATTTATATCAGTGGTTTCCTTTTTAATATCCACAGACGCATACACTTCTTTCCACTATCTAGGCGTCGTTCGTTAACTCTCGGTACGGAATCCAACGATTCATGACAGTATGACAACAATTTTGTTCATTAGTCATTGGTGCACGAAAGCGACTGCAATTGTCGTTGAACACACATGAGTTTCATAAAGTTAATTGAAATTACTTTTAATCTAGAAACAAAAATTTACAAGAACTGATTGATCGTTCCTTGCAATTCATCTGCAAGAGAGAGAATGTTAGCTAACAAGTGTCTATCTTCGTTAACATTATATCTTAGTAAGAACGGAGAAGGTTCCTAAGTTACTTAGCATCAATATAATTAATATTTCTCCATCTTGAAATCTCAGACAACTGAAACGATTTGTGTTTAATGTTCTTTAAGTTTCATTCAGCTGATCGAAATTCGAAGCAAAGCAAAGACTTAATCTAATTAATTCCACAAATGTTAAAAAACACAATTTTCAATTAATAACCCAAATCCATCATCACCACTCCCATAAATATTCTCAGTGTTCGTTGACATCATCCCAGATGTTATTGTCTCAACAATAAACTTTCGCGTCGTCTAAGAATAATTAAATTCTTTTGATGCAAGCGGATTCATTTGAATGCATCTCATGCCACATTTATATAGTAATTTACCTTGAAGGCCCTTTCTTGTGCGACTGCCCACCTAATTTCGCGGTAAATTTCTAGAATAAACCAAACAGGTTTTGCGTCACTAGTAAGATTTGTGGTTGTACTTTGCCAAATACAAGACAAATCTTCCATGACAAGCTACGTAGTTCTCCTAACTTTGTATTCAGATAATCTTCGAGCTTGTAACAACATTCCTAATACGAATCAATCTTTCCGCATTTCTTTCTCCTCGAATAGCGGGTATTTTAGTATTTCCCACAAAGTGCAGATGTGATTTTCACACAAAATACATTTATTAAATAACCTCCAACAGCAGTTTTAAAAGAAAAAAAAAATACACCACCTAGCCGACCACATAAAATATTTCTCTCCAATTGCACCGGCCTCTGGGGCATCTGTATAGACTCACCGTCTTGAATCTTGGGCGTGCTGTACATAAATCAAATTCTTTTGTCATGTTCCTTGGCAGATAAATTAGTACGAAATACATTGCAAATTCATTACAAATTTCTACACGTTTCTTTTAAAATTATTACGGTTTCGCAAAGCAGTACATAGAATGAAGCAAAGGCCTATTTTTAGAGCGCGTATTGTTTATGGTTCTTTTTTTTGTTGTGAACCAATTTAGCAGTGTCAATGTCGAAAACGATGTGCAAAACAGCTGAGTGAAATTTTGAAACTAAACAGAAAAGAAACTAAAGAACGTCGGTTAAAAAAAAAAACGAAAAATCAACAGTGTCCATAAAACCTTTTCGATAAGTTTACTAAACGGTTTGTGTCGTTTTTGGTAATGTGTCGGAAAATAATTGAAATTTTTGATCGCGATAGAGTGGCTGAAACCACCAAAGAAAACCGATATAATCAGGCTTTCATTGGATCCATTGGCAGAAGCCCGGAAGAATCTAGTGCCACATGTTACAATTGCATTTCTATTCAAATCATGCTGGACGATTGGTGCTCGGTGGACCAACCAACCGAGCACCAATCCCACCGGAATGCTGGTGGGATGTTGACCGATATCCGATTGAGAGTATAAAGGAATTCGAACAAGTGTCCGAAGGATGGAAACGATTTTTAGCTCGACTATTAAAAAAAGGTTTGAATTGTGTGATTTTTGTTTTTGCTTGTGATTTTTGAAGTTATATAATTGTGTAGTCTGAGACATGGCTCTCAGAAGACGATGATTACACCTACATACAATCGCACGTGCTTCTGGTTCCAATTGAAAATAAATGCATATTCGTAGCCTGATTTTTGATTGTTTTGGATATTTGTAAGTTCATTTTCGAACTTACCCGGCATTGAATGTCAAAGTTAGAGCCAAAACGAGAAATCAAGGAGGAACTGGATTACAAGGAACTGACGTAAATATCATTCTCATTTGATCGGTTTGGCTCGCAAATGCAATATATAAAAACACTGTCTTTTTATAAAAGCGGCAGGAGAGCTAAGGGACGGTACTTTTTTATATAAAGTAGAACCTCTGAAGCTCTGGCAGCAACAATTTCCTGGCTGAATGGATTGAAAACGGTTTTTACAAAAAATGTAGTTCATATGTAAATGATTGGTCTAATGGAATGCTACATACTCCTTTGAAAACACTACGCTGTGATTGTTGCATCTTCTTCGGATTTAAAGCATTGATTTAAGCCTAATGTGGTCCAAGGCATTGTGAGTTTGTGCGTCGATCCCAAATTTCACCGTCATAGGTTCGATCCCAGGGATCTGTAGAACAAAAAGAACAAAAACAATTTTCACGGCTCTACCTCTTTCGAGTCAATGCTCAACGAGTATTTGCTGTCTAGTATAATCTTCTCAATCTTAGCCGCTCGGAGTCGGCATAAAACTGTAGGTTCATTATATTCATAAGGGAACAATAGCACGCACACATCACTCGACTAAATGTGAAATGATTTTTATTCGCTTTTTAATATATTTGTACTTTAAGAACTTATTTGCTAACAAATATTGTTCTTCACGAATTTATAATGGCCTTACTTAGACCTTAGAGGTCTATTGTGATGTCACTTCGGCTTCTTTCGATGTACATTCATCTTCTTTACTAATGCACATTCTCGAGGCTGTCAAGAACATGTATTTTCTTCGGGCAGTTCTTGTGTATCACTGTTTCCTCCTCATTCCATCAGTTTCTACAGCAGTCATTTTAGGTCACTCCCAGTCTTCTAGCTTAATTGCTAATTATACAATGGCCAGTGATTACTCCTACTACTTTACTTAAGTCCCTCCGATCAAATTCTAAGAGAGTTTTAGTTTTTGATGGGTCTAAATTAGGCCACATCGTCTTCGATGAGCTACAAGTGTTCACTTCCATCTACGATGTGCTTTGCAGGTGGTGATTTTAGTTAGCAATGATTTTATAGCTTTTATTGAGAAGTGAGATGCCTTCGCACAGATTTGTCGCACAAACAAATTTTATTTCTAAGAATTACGAAGATGAGTAGAGGATTCGCTGAATCTTCTGAGCAAATTACATATCATTGCTTTCTATGAAATATGGGCATTTTCGAAAACGCGTCATTGCTCGAGTACTGCAGTGGCAACCGTTCCAAAACGCAAACAAAAAAGTTAAAACAAACTATACTATATCAAAACTTTTGTGTATTGTATTGTATTGTGAACAAATCTACTGCAAACAAAAGCCAACACAACCTCGGCAAATGTTCATTTGACAAAGCAACACTTACTCTGCATAGTTACGTTTGAAGTGTGATGTGCAATTGTTTGACTTTTTGGAAACGCCCTACATCAATACCAATAATATCTGTAAGTGAGACAGAGTAACGTAGGGTAACTCTTGCCAACCGCTGTTTCTTCGGGCTCAAGAGGCAATTGAGTAATAGAGCCCTATCTCGAAGAAGCAAGTTGACTCTATATAAGACACTGACACACCCCAGTCATGCTATATAATGGCTGAGGCTTAGACAATCTCGAAAGCGGATGAAGAAGTCCTTGGTCTCTTTGAGAGAAACGTTCTACGCACGATCTTTGGTCCTGTTTGTGTTGACGGCACTTTCATAATATGGATGTATAACTTATTCATTGTCCCACCGGGCTTGGATTTACTTTATCAAAAAATATTCCATGGGCAGGAAGACAGCATTCAAGAACCTTTGCTATTATAACTTTTATTGAATTCACTTGACTGAAATTGTTATCCAATCTTTGATTTTTTGATTTCTACTACTTATTCCTGAAGAGCTAATGAAATCATTCTAATTGATTTGCTGAGTGAAGCGTTCAAAACACATCTTTCTAGAACACCCAGAAATAATTATTTCCAATCAATCAGTGAACAGCATAGTCTATTTTTGCATACATACGCCTGCCTGATTTATTGTTATTTTGCTGATTTATTGCTTTACATAACAACATTGAAGTTTTTGGCATTTGCATTGTTCTCATCTCCTCATCGATTAAATTAGATTTATAGTAGAGTAGTATTTCAGTATTTCACTAAATATTGAGTTAGATTATTCTTTCTTTGTCGTACAAAAACATTCGATTTTGTTTTTAAAATTGGAGGCAAATACAGAGAAATATCTGCAGAATAAGTTAATGAATGAATATCTTCACGTATTTTGTAAATGAAAACGTCGTATAGCTAGAATTCCACTGTCATTCTTCAAAACTTTAATGGTGGTAAATGGATTTAAAACAAAAAATAATTAGACCATATTTCAAGACAGATTAATATACATTTCATAGAAATCTTTTTAAAGATCAAAAAACTTTGTTTTTAATATATTTCATAATACGAACTGGACAGCCTGAATATCTGTTCGAAAGGATACCACTCTTTCAATAAGATATTTAACGATAATCCAACCGAGATATTCAAACCCCCAATTTTGCTCAGGTCGCTAAACTGCAGAATTTCCAACCAACGCATTTGAGAGGGATCACAAATGCGAGCAGTAATAATTGTTTTTATTATGAACTTTTCTTATTAAATATGGTCTAAACGTTTGTTTATGTTGGTGCGCTACTGTTCAGGAAGCAAATACATTTTGACATAAGCATTTGCGAATAAAAACGATCGAATTATTCGTTCTCTCAATTCGATTTATTCGAATTAAAATTGAGCGGAGTCGGTTATTGCTCGTCCATTGTTGGTCCTCTATTATTCACCAATGCAAATTACAAATATACCAGGTATACCGGTATGAAATGAGTTCTTTTGAAAATAAGACACTAATTATTAATGGGAAAGTAAAAACGGTCAGAAATTGTTTGTTGTGCAACATTTAACATTGCTGCCATATGCTTTTGACTCAAAGTGTCATCTCCATCCAAAATCGTTTGCAATTCGGCGTCTTCTTTTTTGGTGGTCTTCCACGTTCTTCATTTCTCACATCAAAATAATTATTTCTGAACCGTTGAAACCATCTTTTGCATGTTGCTTCTGATAGAGCATGATCACCAAATGCTTCGACAAGCAATCGATGCGACTCTGCAGCACTTTCCTTCAAATGAAAACAAAAAATTAATGCTTTCCGGAAATCATCACTTTCTGGTACAAAACTCGACATTTTTAACACGATGAAAAAATATGATTTTGTCTGTTCAATGACTTGATGTAAACTAAATATTTTTCACAGATGTCATAGCAAACAAACAAAAAAAAATAATGACTCGTTCACAACAAATGTTCCCTATCGAAACATTTGTATCTTGACGCTCACTTCATACAGGTACACCACAATGAAGTCATTACGGTCTTTAACTAATTATTTGTTGTGCTTGTGCTAAAACCTTAAGTCCTGTACTCTAAAAGAATTGTATGTTTATAATCGCTACGATTGTGTGTGTTTGCTATTCTTCAACTTCTATAAGAGTGAGAAAGAGAGAAATTAGATGCATCCCCATTCTCGTGTTACAAACTACTATCGTCGATTGTTCTAGTTCAATTAGTTTGAGGCAGTGAAAATATCGATTTATTCGATTGTTTTTATAGAATCGAATAAATTGACAATCGAATTTCGTTTTCAATGATTGTCAATTTATTCGATTGTTATATTCGTGCGCAATGTATCGCTAATATGCACATTTTATGTAATACCAAAATGTTCACACGAGTTTAACGTTTAATACCATAATTATTTTGCCAGTATTATTAGGAATATCGGCGACTTCGTCCCAATACCAATACAGTGGCCCTATTAATATAATAATAATATGGGTGGCGCTACAGCCCATTGAGGGCCAGGGCCTAGCTTCTCAGCAACCACTCGTGTTGTGCGTGCTATTGTTCTCTCACGAGTGGAAGGGACCTACAGTTTTATGCCGAATCCGAACGGCCAAATTTGAGAAGCTTTTTCTATACAGGAAATACTCTTTGAGCATTGTCAGTAGCTCGAAAGAGGTGGGGTTCGTGAAAATTCTTCTTGTCGCTCAGAGCTGGAATCGAACCTACGACGTCGAGGTTGGGGTGGCCCTATTAGAGCTCATAATGATCATGTCTATACAATGAGCTTCAATACTTGATGCGAAGGCGGTATCAAAAATTACACATAATACCTACAGCGTTGATCGCAGAAAGTCTTTCTAGGTACATTTTTTAATCATTTCGACAACATACATAGATGGTTGTGAGTTGGATCCATCCCAAACGGAAATTGAGTCCAATCTGCACGTGGGTCTTGTGCTTTTTAAAAAAAATACCAAAATCATATAACCGTCGTCATAATCCAGAACAAAAGAAAATTTATCAACTAAGTTTCATCAAAATCCGAAAAATTTTTCAAGGTGGATAGATTAAGATTAAAATATCCATACATTCCAGACTTTACGAACTATGTTAGCACAAGCACAACAATTAAGTAGTTAAAGATCTTAATGCCTTCATTACTGAACATTCTGCACAATCCATTGAATTTCTTCTCTTGTGTTTTGTGAGATACTAATGTTGCCTACTTTTGGAATATATTTAGTTTGCAATAAAAGTAATCAATGAACACAAAAACAATGTACAACTGACAGATTTCAAAAGCGATTACCTTTTGTGTATTTAAGTAGTCACATCCTGCATTACATGTGTTCAGCCAAAATCCGAGACTTTCTTTTCAATACAATTCTTCGATGTTTTTCTGTTTCTTCCGACGTGGACAATACAGGTGTTTTAGTGAATATTTTCCTTGGCAAATAACTAAATACTGCTCACATGCATACGTTTAGCAAATTAAATAATTAATTTTGTTTTTTCCAATTTTATTTCTATTTCTAGAAGAGGACGAATCACAAATCTTTGTCAAATTTTTCCGTTTCCACAAGTGCTATGATTTGATACCAACATCAGCTAAATTGGTTGTCTTTGATACTCAATTGCTAGTGAAGAAAGCATTCTATGCCCTTGTTTATAATGGTGTAAGAGCGGCACCACTGTGGGACTCACAGAAGCAACAATTTGTCGGAATGTTAACCATAACAGATTTTATTAAAATCTTAAAAATGTACTATACATCGCCGAATTCTTCGATGGATCAATTGGAGGAGCACAAGTTAGATACATGGAGAAGTAAGTATTTTACATTCTGCTCTATATTTATTGGCATTAATAATACAAATTTGTTTCATTGCGTTGCAGGTGTTCTCCACAACCAAGTAATGCCTTTAGTTAGTATCGGACCTGATGCATCACTATATGATGCTATAAAAATATTAATACACAACAGAATTCATCGACTACCAGTTATTGATCCAATGACAGGAAATGTTTTGTATATATTGACACATAAGAGAATTCTTAGGTTCCTGTTTTTATATGTAAGTCTTATCAACTTGTTTGTAACATTCGTTCGATCATTCATAATTTGCTTGTCTATTTTTGCAGATAAATGAACTACCAAAGCCATCATATATGCAGAAAAAATTAAGAGATTTGAAGATTGGCACATATGATAATATTGAGACTGCTGATGAAAGTACTAGTATAATAACGGCCTTAAAGAAGTTTGTCGAGAGGAGAGTGTCGGCGTTGCCATTAGTAGATGCCGAAGGACGGCTGGTGGACATCTACGCAAAGTTTGATGTGATTGTAAGTTTCTTTGTGTGATATCTGAACAATTGCTATATTGAATGCACGTATTTCTGACAATTTAAACCCATGCAGTCATAAGGTAGCCTCTACAGTTTTTTATAAGAATATAGTTTACTCCATTCTTTTAAAATAATTTCTTTAACTTTTCAAAGCTATGGCCTTTTTTTTGTTCAAGCAGAAGTACGTACATGAAATCGAGAAACCATGATTTGATCCATTTGATTCAAACCCCCTGTTTTACTTCGTATTTTCTCCTAATTCGACATTTTCATTTCAGAATCTAGCTGCTGAGAAGACCTACAACGACTTAGATGTATCGCTGCGAAAGGCGAACGAACACCGCAACGAATGGTTCGAAGGTGTTCAAAAGTGCAACCTTGATGAGACCCTATACACAGTCATGGAGCGCATTGTACGCGCTGAAGTACATCGATTAGTTGTCACAGATGAAAATCAAAAGGTTATTGGCATCATTTCTCTTTCGGACATTCTGCTCTATTTAGTGCTAAAACCAAGCGGCGAGGGTGTTGGTGGATCCGAACAATCCCTTCGAGCTACCGATCCAATACTCAAACGTAAGACATCCGAAGAAGAAATACCAGTGGAAAAGTCACATTCAGGATCAGGCAGTCGATCCCTCATCGAGGACATTGTCGAGGAGGAGGTCCTTGATAATAATAAATCAGAGGATACCGTCAATAATAATAATGGTCTAGAGGACGCGACCAATGGTGATGATGCTAGTCGTGAGCATGCTGATAATGACGAGGCAGACGATGACACATCCAGTGAAAATTCGAAAAATGATCAAAAAAGCTCCCAAGCTCGTCTAATCGAAATGGACGAATTAGATGATGATGTGATTATCAAAAAGGACACCAGTAGAATGTCATCTGGATCGCTGTCAGTCGATGGCGATACGGCTAGTTTGAATCAAGCGACACTAAATAATGCAGTACCTACGGCCAGAGAAGTGGCACTTGTGAGCGAGTAAATGATTGAGTTTTATTTTTTATGTTGTTCAAAACTAATTTTGCTGAAGAAATAACTATAATGTCAAAATTGTATCTAATAATATAAATTATATTTGTTTCTGTCAAAAGTGAAGAATGCTACTTTTTTTGAAAAGTTTATTTCCAACAAAAAATAATTTCTATTTGCCACCATATCCACCGGCGTTTTCTATGAAGTGTGAATCAAATCCATTGGATTATCAATTTGTGCAGGGTTTCAACATTTAGTTTTTGACAAAACGTCGACATTGTACAACGAGGATGATACTTAAAAAACAAAATATATGCATATACGTGTGATTTGAATAAAATTAAATTGAACATTATTTTTTATACTTTAACGCGTTTCTGTCAGAGATTAAATGAAAACCGACACCTGCATAAATCTGTAAGATTCTGTGAGCTACGAATGATTGCTTCTCAACACATAGTGACTCTAACCAAGTACTGTACCGATTTAAACAAAACCCTCCAGAGATAGCAACTAATAACATTCTGAATGCATTCTTCACTGATGGCATGACACGGTTATACATTTTTTTATATTTTTATTTGTGAACAGTTTGTATGTTTAAGGTTAGGAGCATTAGCGAGTGCACATGAGCTGAATGCGAAAAATGTGGAAATTTTAACATTCAAAGTGAAAAGGAAAAGATTTTTTGGACACATTAAATATGATAATGTTATTTTACAGTGGGCAATTCGACATACAAATAAAGTAACATATTGATTTTTCATTGAATTTTGTGTGTAATAATATTCTGATTCAAGAAGGCCTTATAGAAAAGTGACTAGAAGAGACTACCGTACCGACAACAGAACTTGCCCAGATTGCAATAGTAAAGAAGAAGAGATGAGAAGTAAAGATATTTGTTTCAATGTGTTACAGTAGAGACTCAAATGTCAGTATAGGAGAATGACTATAATGTTAGACTACAAGTTGGAACCTTTTTCTTCCTGTTCTATTAAACAGGTATTTGTTATTGTTAACTTTACTTCCAATTTTGTCAAATAACATTTACATCATCAAAATCTTCATTATCATCCTATGTAAACTGTTATATGGATAACTGATTTTAATTAATTCTCCAAAATTACCAAACCCAACGTCCTTCGGGTTCCCGTGCAAGTGGTTGACTTGCATAACAAATAGGATTTCAAATATCAATGGAATAAACAACTTATGTTTTCTGTCGGTGCTGTTTTCTTGACAAAAGCTTGTTTGCAAAATATTCAACAGTCAAACATTCGAAATCTTGACAATATTTAATTGATATTGTTCAGAGAGATTACCTTTTTCCTTGTAATATTCTCCTGCACACGGCCTACTGTAACACAAAACTTTGAAATATTTGGATACATTTTCACACAATTCCCTATTTCGTAAAACAAGTAACCAAAAGATTATACAAATTCTCCTATATCCCATCGTATCCTTATACGCTTTACACAAATACAATGTAACTTCTACATATGGTAAACGATTCAAACCCATGCGTTTTCTTTCTCTTCTATACTGTTAAAAAAAAAAAAAACACCAACATTATACAAAGGCAATATTGCAATTTTTATAAATCATATAGCTTAAACGATCACAATAAATAAAATTTAAAAGCAAATCTATGAAAAGCAAATAAAAAGTGAATAAATAAATAAAGGCATAATAAGCTATCGCTTAGATTATTTTTTCTAAACTTATATACACAATAAATTAAAATTTAAAATAAATCATACAACAACAACAACATAAATCCACAACAAAGATTTACATAAATATTTAAATAAGTAAGTGTACATGTAATTATTCTAATGGAGTGATATTAAATTTTAATAATTTTTTCTTCTTTTGTTTTAATTTTTTAAAATTTTATTTTATTTAAAAGAAAACAAACAAAACAAATACCTACTTGTTTTTGTGTAAACTGTTAATATCTTTTTTTGTTTTACATTTTATTTTAATTTTAATTTGTTGTTTTTTTTAATTGTTCAATAAGACAAAAGATATAATAATTTTAGAAGCATACGCAAACAACAACAAGAAAAAAGAAACAATAATGATTGAATAACCTGCTAAGATCTTATCATGATAGAAAACAAACAAGAAATTAAAGCTAATCGAAAGAAACTAAAGTAATAATAAATTGTTAAAGTTAATTATTATAAATATATACAATTACATTAAAGTCTAAGTAGCAAACAAATAAAAACAATTAAATGAAGCAAGTAACACATTAAATTAAAATGAGTAAATGGGAAAATGTGAACGTGGAAATTGCAAAACAAAAGATAAAACAACAACATGATGAACAATGAAAGTGAAACAAAACAGAAGTTACAACAAATAAAATTCTATCTGAATAAGTTTTAGAAAGTAAACAAATTTAAATATTTTATTATTAAAACAAAGCATATAGTATATAGAATGTATACAGATATATATACATACATATATATATTAATTACATTTTCTCTTTCCTAAAATTAGGTGATATTACTGACAAAAATAATATTATAACTAAACAAGACCGCTAGAGCTAGAGCTAATAAAACAAAAAAAACTATAAATCAATTGTGAATGAAAATTATACGAAAAAAAGGATGAAATAAAAGAAAAAAAAATATTGAAAATTAAATTGATATGTGTTTTATTTCAAGAAATAACTATCAAATTATGGATTTTGGAAATCTTGGTGAGCAGCCTTATGACGCTTTTCCAATCCCGTATTTACAGCTCTTAATCACTCAACAACAATTGAGCACTTCGAAAAAAAACGAATGGAGATAAAAAAGAAAACAGAGAATATGTTTTCAACTTTCTGACATTGGATCTTCGAGCTTTTTTTACAAGGAAATGTAGAAGTAATTTGGTTGAAGGTTCGACTGTCCGTAGATTGTCATCTTGCTGAGTATTGTGACTTTACTACCATTGTGGCAGATATATTTCTGCAAAATTTTGGGGCTTATCGCGAGAGCGTATTCCCAATAGAATAAACGTCAAATAGAAATAAATTCTATTCACGGTATCGCGAAATTCTATTCGTGATAGAATTAACTTCGAATAGAAATAAAATCTACTACCGTCCTATTGCCACTTTCTATTACCATGGATATTTTTCTATTTGGTAGAACTGACAATTCTACCAGAAAATGACGGTCGAATTTTGACACTGCGTCAAATTAATTGAAATGGATAACAACGAAAACAAGTAAGTTGTACATAAAAACTATTTTAATATGTAAATATTTATTGTTATATGCATAGGAGGCAATTTGCAAACAAGCGGCAGATAGAGAAATTAGTGTGCCTAATGGAAAAAAATCCAATAATTACAAGGGGCATTTGCAAAAAGCTGGAAGCAGACCATCATTGGAAGAAGTTCTCTTGTGGATGTGGGTTTGGTTAAGATGTAACAGACAGATCCATAGAAGACATTGTCAAAACAGAAGCACAGGACTATGATGCTTTGATGATTGCGGACGAAATTGGTGCAACAACAGCTAATAATCCCAATCAAACTCTCAGTCCTCGAGGGTCTAGGCTAGAAATTGAAGAACCATTTCCAGGCACCAGTCGAAGTGCAACTATTCAAAATTCCTTTTTTCGTGGATAACGTATTTCCTTACAAATGTTGATCCATGTCTAGTGGATTTGAATGTACACGCAAATTTCTTCTGAATCGAAGATTTGATATAATTGCAACACGATGAGCCTCGTCCATTTCGTCCACAAAAAAATCTAACCAAATATAACTCATTGTTTATTAAAAAAAAACTATTCTCTGCAAAACAATAATCACATTTGATGTTGATTTGACGTTTGACATCGAAAGCTCCCCGATAGCTTTTCATTTTCTATTTCGAAAATCAATTCTATTCAAATCAATTTTATTGAGTTTTGCGATACCACGAATTTGCTCAATAGAACAGAATAAAGGCGAATAGACTTTTTGCGATTAGAAACTCGCGATAAGCCCCTTTTAAACTACCGGACTTTATGATGAATGTGTCGGTGCAAAGGTGGAATTAATTCTATTAAAGAAAAATATATAAGGAAACCAGGTATGAGAATTAACTTCACATGTAGTAGATCTACTTCGTTAATTAATCATACGTAGCTTTTCTACGTAGCATTTTTTTTCTACTTCCCATTTAAAGCAGCCCATACACGATTCAACTCAGTTGGTTTTTGGATCAACTCGTTTCTGGCCTTGTCATTTGATCGATTTGAGGATTTGGTTGATGAAAAATCAAAAGACTATGATTTTTTTTTAAATTGACTAGCAAGTCCTTCAACTTGATTAAATCATGTGTGGCAAGTCGATTGACAAGCTATCTGTTTAAGAATTTGTAGTACACTAGTTAAATATTGTTTCTGTTCCACTTTTTGCAAATCTACTGTTTTTTTTGGACAATGTGCTTCACTTTCTTCACTCAGCATTCTCTTCCCTTAACTAAACTTGTTGATTATAATAACTATGAGTACTTTCTGTTTGAGAAATTTCGTCATTATAACGAAGGCCATATTTTCAAAAAAAAGGTACAATGGCTCTACACCTTTCTCCCTGTTATTGTCCTTTGCAGTCTAGCTCTAATCAGGTCGAAGGTCATCGACTTTAAAACGATAAGCGATCGCCTAGGTGTGATCCGCATCTATGGCAGATTCTACAATATTAACCTCATATGCGCATACGTCCCTACCGAGGAAGCAGGAAGTAGAGGATTATGACGACTTCTTGGACGGTGCCTACGGAGCCTGGCGGAGTACGATATCAAAATCGTACTCGTAGACTTTTTTGGCTGAGTGATCGGAAAGCGTAGTCTCCACGACACGACAACAGATAACGGCTTCCGACTCACATAATATTATAAGTAGCAAAAGGTTTCCCCGCAAAAAAATCCACACAGGAGCCTGGCGATTTCCGGACGGTCAAACCGCCAATCAAATAAAGTACTCATTGACACAGGAAATGCGTCAAATATCCTGGATTTGCGAATATTCAGGGAAGCGTCGATTCTGACCATTTCCTCGTGGCAGCAAGATTCAGAGTTCAGCTCTCCAATATGAGAAAGCTACACCAGACAGCAAAGAGCCCCTTAAAAGATCAATTGAGTATGCCTACGTCGATCATCAACGCCAACGGTAAGTGGCTGCATTGCCTCACAGCTATCAAAGAGATAGCGGAAACTATCTGTGGTAGCGTCCTACCAACCCGACAAGAAACTGATAGTATGATGGCAAGTACGAGCAGAAAAAACGTGCAACTGACGAGGCATACCAAAAGGACCAGCAATGGAAAACAAGTGGGAAAATTACCGGGCTAAAGGCAAGTCTGGTCTCTAAACCGTTCGAAACCTGTACCGGATTTCCTCAAGGGTATTCGCTGTCAAGTGATTTCTCAAATTTGGTTCTGGGGAAGATAGTGCTGCGGACAAATGTAAATACGGCAAAAAGAAACCGAGACGATCCAACACCTAATTTGCCTCAGCATCTTCAGAAACAACGTAGCTGCGATGGACCATAGATTCTGAATAGAAACTGCGAAAACACCGAATTCTAATATACACGCATATGCGATCTTTTAAAATTCATAAGGAGCGTGGTGTCAACCACCAAGCGACATGTAAGGTTTGAAGAATTGTATAGTACACAAAGGCAGGGAATCACAATGGACCCTTTGGCCTCCGAGTAAAAGTGATGGCCAACCATCACACTTCCCTTTCTAAACTTCTAACCTAACTTTGCCTTGCTCTGCCCAAGAAAAGCTTTTTCAAACACAATATCCATTTTTGTTTACAAAATTAAATTGAAACAAAATTAACGGTAGAGATTCCTCAAACTGTTTAAATTTTCTTGTGTCAGACTGACCACCCTGCAATAGTTCGTTTTCATACCGTTCCTGTCCGCATTAGAACAAATGTCAAAGAAGTGTCAACGGCTGTCAGTTGAATTGTTTACCACATGTGGTACAACTTTAAATTCACACTTTTTCAATGCTCGTCGAGATAACCAATCCAGAGCGCATTTTAACATGAGTTCATTTGAAGTTAAAGTTGTTCCTGGCAAGGTATGTGTATTAATCAGACTATGTCACACATAACTTATCCATCACCGTATTTCATTTCAAGGGGCGATCTTTGGTTGCATTAAAGGCTTTCCAGCCGGGCGACACGATTTTCGAAGAGGAGCCCTTCGTGTCATGTCAGTTCTCTTGGAATGCAGCTTATGGCTACTTAGCTTGTGACCACTGCATGAGACCTCTGGAAACGACGGTCGAAAACGTGCGTCGCTTAGCCAACAATCCCACCTTGGTGGTCCCCTTTCCAGAGCATTGCCCGACAGTGAATTGGATTTCACAATTTACGTTCTGCCCCAAGTGCAAAATACGATACTGCTCTGAAGACTGTAGGATTGAGGCTAACAAGAAGTATCACAAAGTAGCGTGCATGGGGCCTTTTAATAGCGATGACACACATCCTATCAATGTTCTCAGGGAGACATGGAAGTGAGTATGAATAAAAATCTGTAATTAAGATGTCTGATATATGTTTCCCTTAGAAAGATGCACTATCCCCCAGAGACGGGTACAATAATGTTGATTGTGCGTTTGATGGCGATGTATGAACAAAGTAACAACAAGCAAGAGTTTCTTGAGACACTCCAATCGTTTCAAAGTATCACAGTCAATACCGAACAGAAAATATATCATAAAATCTTGGGTGAAAACTTTGAGAGTCAGATGGAACAATTGTTTGTGGCATTCTGTAATGCATTCAATACAGAGGAATTTGCTCTAGTGAGTACATCTGCCCACTTGTGTACACATGGGAAAAACGTGATATATAAATAGTTTCGTTATAGTTCACCACACCGGATGCATTCAAGTCCCTGATGGCATTAATTGGTACGAATAGTCAAGGAATTGCAACAAGTCCATTGGCTGATTGGGTGAAAAAGGTTTCTGATCTACCACTAGATGAGAAGGCCAAGAAAGAACTCGATGAATACATAGACAATCTCTATCAGAAAGTTGAAGAATGTGAGTGATTTTTTGATATTTTATTTATTTGCGGGAATAGGTTGATGTGCTCGTTTTCTTTGATCACGTTCATCCACGCATTCCTATTAGATTTTTACTTTTAGGACGTGTAACAAACTTATTTCATTTTCCAATCAGGAAGTCGAAGTACACAAGCATCTGAAACGAACTAAATGGTTCAATTAAGTTCTGGTGAAACCAGTTCCGTTTACAATTAACAATAAAACGTCTCAAAAGACGTTTTGAATTATGTTAAATATATGTATTGGCGTAAATCAGATGGAGTTAGCTCCATAAACAAATGAAGAGATCTGATTGTCATTTCTTTGGAGTTTTATGGTTTGCTTTTTATATATTATATAGTTACATTATTTTTAGGGATGTAAGTTTCTAAATTAAATGTTCTTCGAGATGAGGAACATTTCGCAAATTACAAACCAAACGGCACTTGGCTAAATTAAGTTTCAGTTCAAGAGAATACTTGCGCCAAAGCAAAATAACTTGGCTTAAGCATACGAATCTCAAGCAGTCAAGTAGACTTACTTGGATGTGCCACTGATGGCAAACGCACAGTTTCTTTTACATCGGTATATGGTTCTCACGCTTAAAGCCACTAACGGCCTCCATACCCGTATTCACTTCACATTTGTAAATGATGTGGGGTTTGAATTAGAAACAACGGTTATAAAGCTCATTGTTTTGAAGAAACATTTTACATATTAATGGAACATTTTAAATATCAGCATAAAATGTTTGAGGCAACATGTGCAATTTATGTGCAAATGGGTTATGGACTTCATTGTACTCATACCGAGCGTGGATTGATAAAACCGACAAGAAAACAATGGATAAAATATACCAATGTTTGAAAAAATGTATACATCAATTCACTTTCGCACCAAATCGGAAACTAGTGGAAGAATACGGAAAACAACACTACACCTTACTAGAGTTACACTGCAAAGTTAATTTGCTTCTTCAAATGTTCTTAAAAATTAATCTGGCGGATCAGTTGCGAGTTGTATCATTAGAGATCAACCTTACAGCCTATTCGGCTCCCAGAAATGAATTTAGCTCTCGGAAGACTTACCGTTTTTTTTTTGTTTTATTAAAAGGCTGTTGCGGGCCCTCTGAAAGTGAAGAGTGTCCCCAGAAGGATGACTGAGAATATCGAAACGGACGTTCAGACAATGTTATCATTAAACATTTTAACGTTTGTTACACTTTGATAGCGAGTACAGTACAGTCTTGATGTTTGAAATCCTTTGTTGGAAAGAAAAATGAGAGAAAATTGCTACAGTAAATTCAAGACAAAAAAAGTAGATTTTTCTTAACTGGCGATATATTTATTTTTCTCCAAACCTTAGCTCTCTACTCACATCAACATATTTGATATATATATTGCCTCACCAGTATATAAAACGCCTTTCAAGAAATTCACCATGGGTGGCGTGACAGCCCGTAGAAAGCCTGGGCCTAGCTTCTCAGCAATCACACGTATTGCGCGTGCTATTGTTCCCTCACGAGTGGAAGGAACCTACGACAGTTTTACGTCGACTCCGAACGGCCATCTTTGAAAATTTTTTTCTAGACAGGAACTACTTTTTGAGCATTGTGAGTAACATGCTGGGTAAGGGTAAAATGCATCGGTACCTGGTCAGTCACTTGACGGATCTGCTCATCGAAGCTCTGTGTCAAACAAATTATGTATTCCGTGAAGTTTAGGCGAACGCGTGCGTTTTAGAGTTTGAAATTGAAGAAAATTAAGTAGAAAAAGATGTAAGTTTCAGTTTCAGAATATCATCAAAAAAAAATCAATGCTCTCATTTGGAAAAAATATGGTGGCCGGCTATTGGCAACCGTTTATTTACAACGTTCCGCCTCGAAACTAGAAAATGCGGTTGTTGATCAAAGCTTCACTTCCAAGCCCCATTCCTACAACCATTCCGGCGTCTTTTATCTTTCCAATGATCACTTCTGCATGAATGTATATTTACTTGATGATTGAACATTAATAAATGCGTTTGATTCTATCTGCTGGATTTGAGAAAAAGTGAAGTGGCGAAAATGAACTTATTTAGAAAAAAATTAATATTAAAAAAGTGGAATAAATATTTGAAACTGGTATTATTTATTGAATACTAAAGATAACCCATAATCCATCACAAGACATATAAAATTGGCGTACATAATTAGTTGAATTAGTGAATGTGTAGGTCTTTAGTGCTTCGAAAACCGCTTGTCTATCCGAATGTATGAGTTAGGATCTCTAATAATATATGGTATATGACATTTACAACTAAAAACAACCTTACATAATTTACCATTCTAGTCGCTGGCGAATTCTTAAACACAGAAGGTTCCGGTCTCTACCAACTCCAGAGTAAGATCAATCACAGCTGCGTTCCCAACGCACAGTCCAGTTTTCCATACTCGAATGATATTGTCGTCCTCAAAGCGATCAGTCACATTCAACCAGGAGATGAAATATGCATCTCATACCTCAATGAATGCCAACTGATAAGAAGTCGACACTCACGCCAAGAAGTAAGAACTGCGATTTTTAAACATTTCCAATTTATTTTTCATCACAATCACTAAAACTTAAACTAACTATAATTTTATCTGCAGATCCTTAAGGAAAACTACATTTTTCTTTGCGATTGCGCGAAATGTCAATCTCAAGCCAACGATCCCGACGAAACGAGCGAGGATGAAGACGATAATGAGGATGACGTAGACATGGATGACGATGATGATGATATGGATTAAGCGAAAGGACATGTTACAATTTATGTACACATTTTTTATTTTGATTGTTAAAAAAAGAACCAAAACTTAATACATATAAACTACAACTCAATGTTGTTCTTAATTTGTGACTTAAGCTGATCAATGAGTTGCTGCTTTCTACCAATTCTGATACGTAAGCACGAGCATACTGCTTTAGGAACCCTCTGGGTCATAGTTTCTCAACCTTTGAGCCTCTGCGGTGCCTCAGTAACGAAGTTATCTCTTGGAGGATCCCTCCCAACATACAAATCTAGTGGAATGATAATTAAGACGTATTTTTTGAGTTATTGAAAGGTCTTTGTGGACTCCTTGAAAGTGTTTCGAGGACCTCTGGGGGTCAACATCAGGTTGGGAATGGCTGCGCTAAGTTTTTGGCGCCCATTGTAACCCATAAGTATCAACTGAACCTTCTGATACATCTTCGTTTGCCAACAGCTGCTGTATTGTTCCTCAGACGGTTAGAACGACCTTCAGTTGCTGGTGAAACATCTCGTACTAGTTAGGCATCTAGGAAGACATTATATCTCAATTATACTGTAAAAACTTTCAGCAATCTGTTAGAATCAAATTCGGTAGATGAAATTAAGAACCATTATTATTATTATTATTATATGTTTAGCCTAGCGTTGAAATAGCACAATGTCTGTTGTCTTAAGTACTTTACTGGATTGCGATTATGATTGTCAACAGGGTTGTAGCATTTCGAATTAAGACAATTAAATAATAAGTAATATGCCTGTTAATAATAAGGCACAACTTTTCTGAACCCCCAATTTACACTAAAAACTGACAAGCCAACAAGAAGTTGAAGCCTGGATGTTCAAGTTTTGGTTAACTTAAAAATTTAATTAGATGAGTACCATCATGGTTCATTCATTCCCAACGTCAACTGATCAGATGAGATCTTTGTTTAGATTTTGTGAACGTGAATTAGATGGCGCTTCCTTATATTTCTGGTCTTTACTCTTGCGATGTGCAATTACGAACAAAAACAATCGAATAATTCGATTGTTCTAGCAATCGCAATTATTCGAATTCAAATTGTTGTTTTCGATTCTTGTAGGTCTGATTGCAATCGCCAAAGAATGTGTGTATTCGCCGATTCTTCAATTCTGAGGGAAATTGTTGGATTGTGTGTATTCACCGATTCTCGCAATTACTCATCTCTTTTTATTATCTATTTCGTTTCACTACTAAAATTTAAACTGTACACTTATGAGAGTGACAGTACAATCCTCTCACTAATTGGGTGAGAAGGGTGAAGAATACAGTCGAACCTGCACAATTCGAATAGCCACGGGAACTACTATTTCTTAGAAATTTGGTTTGAATTATAGAAAATTCGATTTAAGGGTTGGCTGTATTTCTATTCCCAATGCTCCTATTTTGGTAGGTATAGTTTCTTAATGGAGACACAGCCTTACGATGATTTTTTACACTGACACCAACATATGAATAAATCGAGGAATACATACATTTCTACACAATCAGAGATAATGTAGTCTGGGCATGAACGCAAACATAAGGATGTGCGTGGTTAGAAAATAAACCTTCCTCAGTATTACGTAATTGCAACATTAGTCAAAAATGTGCTAAGGATCTCAGAGAAAAGAGTGCGGTATGGTGGTAAGACGTAATTTTCACAGATGAGAGCAACCTTTTCTTTTTGGATTTTCTGATTATGGTGTGGAGCAAGAAAAATGAAGAAATCAAAACCGAAAACTACACCATATTTATAGTCTTTATCACGCACTCGACTGTTAAACCCTTCTAAATTTTTTTGTTTGGCAAAGACTCAATAACATGATTTCCAAATTCCACCAACAGCTGACTGACTTTCTTGGGTCCACTAAAGCGGCTGTTATCTTTACGCATACTTCACGTCGTGACAATTTGTGGGACTGGCCTTCTTGGTTCTTTAGCTCAACACCACTAGTTTCTGAACCGTCTTGCAATGTCACTGACCGTACTAGGCTTCATGTTCAATTTTGTGGCAATTTTATTATATGCTTCACTGGCTAAGTAGAAGCTGAACACCAAGCGAAGGGCTCTTTCCTTTGCGGCCCATATTATTTGTTTATGTCGTTGGAAACCAAATATGTAATGAAGAATCTGGGCGTGGGATCTATGATTTTGAACGCAAAAATAAAGAAAACGAATATTAAGATAACGAATATTTTTTTTCGGGTAAATTGAGCTATTTTAATTCAAAAAATTAATAATTTTGAAAAAAATTAAGGAAACTTCAAAACTGGAAAAGAATGGGTTAAACAAACAAACATTTGGTTTTAACCTGTAACTGCAATCCGAGTAATAAACCGAATATTAATGACACCCACTGTATCTAGCTTTATTTTGCTAAAAGCTGTGAAACTGTCAGATGCATCGAAATAAATTCAGTTTATTGCAATCAATTGGAAAACCCCACGGCGCATCGGCAATTGCGATCGGACCAGAGATAATGGAAGGAGGAGATATGCCACTTCTACGTTTCTTGCCCCTCAGATTCATCTGACAGCGTTTTTTATAACATTTCACAGCTGTTTTCCTCCTGCTTCACATCCGTTTCACAGACAGAGTCTGTGAATACGTGTAAAGCTCGCGACCAGCTGAATGTGAATGTGAATGTGTTTATGTAAATGCGTATTAGTTTATGAGAGCAGTTGATGAAGTGAATTATCCGGAATTTCCGTCTTTGCCACTAATTTAAACGCCAAATATTCACCTAAAAACAAAAACGGAAACTAAGAGACAAGTGTATGTTCGCAAAATGCATTGAATTATGTTCTTATTATGAGGCTGGAATATTCCATTAAAAAAGACGTTAAATTTGAAAACTAACAAATTCAGGATAAACAAAATAGGTCTGTTCCCGTAGTTTCTGCACCAAATTTTGAAGACTGTCATTTTTTAAGGAGTGGAGATAAAAACCTCTCAGAATGAACGAAAATGTGTAACTTATGCTTGTTGGTTTCTGTATGATGTGAGAGACGATATATATCAAAAGTTACAGCAAAACATGTACATTAAAAAACAGGGTTTTTTTTGGCTTTTAATTCGTTTTCTATTCTTCTGAACTACTTGTTCAAATAAACTCAAACTAATTCAAAATTGTTGAATAGCCGCCAATACTATATTCGAGATTGACACATCAAATGATTTGACAGAAAGCCACCAAAAAAAACCAAAACTACCCTGGGTTAAAATGGACAGGGTAGGGACATTTTTTACTCTTTCCTGACAGCGCTCTTTTGATATAAATTGTTAAAATTTCGTACATACATAACTTTTAGTCTTACCTTAATCCACAATACGTACTACTACTACTACATACATTAACATTATGATAATAGTTCCATCGGTATATGAAAATAAATTGTAGTATTTTTGTAAATGTTTTCACATTTTTCCTGACCGTAATGTTCGTCAATATATTTATAACAATTAGTTTGTTAGAATGATTGGCATTTATTGACGACTTTTTATAGTGAATAATTAATAAACAGCAAACAATAATTCCTTTTAAAAAGTATGAGCTTAGCGAACAGTGTCCTGGAATACTTTCCAATCGGGACCATTTCTGACATTATCATGGGCATTCTCGCAAATTTTTGACACTATTGAGGGCAGATAATAAAAGCAAGATGGCGGTGCTCTGTATATAGAGTAGTATTAGTGACTTGAGAGCGGAAACGCTTAGAATCCGAGGTGTATTAGTGACTTGAGAGCGGAAACGCTTAAAATCTGAGGTGGATTTGTGGTGGACTAGGGGTTTTCCAATGGAAAGATGAACATCTCTTTCATTCCATTATCTCTGATCGGACAAAGTTCATTTTTCATAAATGATCCACCACGACAGACAATTCCAAAATGTACAAAAGCATTTTAATTATTATGGTACTGATGTGCCAATTATATTCTGTATTTAGTTTATATTTTTACATGCCAGAGACTGAAAGAAAATGTTTCTTTGATGAATTGGAATTTGACACGGCAGTCATCGGTAAGAATGGATTGGTGTTCTTTATCTTAAAATGTGAATAAATACATAATATTTGTTACAGTTAACTACAGGATAGAACTTGTTAATCTTCTTCCAACTGGCCTCTTGCCATCATCGCCAAACATAGGAATACATGTTGAAGTTCGTGATAGGGATAATAAAATGGTCCTTTCGAGTGGTAACAGTTCGGAGGGTCGAATCTCATTCACTTCAGATACACCCGGTGAACATGTTATCTGTATGTACTCAAATAGTACAACATGGTATAATGGATCACAATTGCGTGTACATTTTGACATCCAAACGAGAGAGCATGCCATTGATTACGCTTATGTTGTGCAAAAGGAAAAATTGTCCAAAAAGGAATTGCGTATCCGCCAGCTGTTGGATCAAGCAGAGCAAATCACCAAGGGACAGGCCCACAATAATTACTTGGAGGCAGAATTCAAAATCACATGTGAAACCATTAAGTCAAGGGTGCTTTGGTGGTTATTGGCTCAAACGATTATTCTCGTTGGTCTGGGATACTTGTGTAAAGCTAAAATTTCTCCAGAGCCTATCAATGACGATAACACGCATGCTATCAATATTCTCAGAGAGACATGGAAGTGAGTATAAATAAGGGTCTGTAATTGTGATGTCTGATAACTATGTATTGCAGCAAGATGCACGATCCCCCTGAAGCTGGCACAATAATGTTGATTTTACGTTGCATGGCGATGTATGAGCACAGTAACAACAAGCAAGAGTTCCTTGAAACACTCCAATCATTTCGAGATATTACAGTCAATACCGAACTGATTTGCCTCTTGGATGAAGATCTTGACAGTCAATTGAATCAATTGTTTGAAGCATTCTGTAATGCGTTCAATACAGAAGAGTTCGCATTAGTGAGTTCATTTGAATACTTGTATAAGCCCACGGATCGATGATATCTAAAATGTTTCGTTGTAGTTTACCACTCCAGACGCCTTCAAGTCCTTGATGGCATTTATTGGAACGAATAGACAAGGAATTACAACAAGTCCTCTGGCTGACTGGGTTAAAATGCTCTCTAGTCTACCCTTAGATGAAAAGGCTAAGATACAGCTAGATGAATATATCGATAATCTGGAAAATGAAGTTGTTAATTTAATGTTTTCTTAGGTTTATAACTAAAGCTTTAACCCATGTTGCAATTGAGCGTTCGAACGGGCCTACGGTTTGAGTAACAATTTTTGTAACTGATGACTATTTGGCATATGTATGTAGTCTACCTGTACATTCTTGTAAATACGATAACCTAACCTGAATTCGAAAAAAAGCAAACAAGTGCCCATAAAAGTCCGTCCGATCGGACACTCATTTGCGATTTGGCCTTTAGTTTAATTTTATATCGTTTTTCAACCGTTGGCAGGAATAATTTATTTAATATACTTAATTTTTTTTCTCGTATTGGCCACATATGTTTGCATTTTGTCTGACTCTACCTCTACACTGTTTATCGTCTTTGATGCCAAGTATTTTTATACATTTCTTAACTTCAATGTTCTAATATCATTATTAAATTGTCTACTCTCATAATTTCCAGTCTTTAGTTCTTATTTCTGTATGGTTTGTGCTTAAGTGATTGTCCGTTTTAATTTATACCGCATACTCATTGCACATAGATCAAAGCGTATTTAACTATCCGAGACATACAAAATTAAACCTAAATTTTAACTGATTAATTTAATCGACTACCACGAATTCCATTGTAATCGAAAATGGGCTACGAACCCCGAAAAATCAATCACGGAATTTGTTCGTAATAGAATCATAGTTAAAAATATTGTACAAACTCCGTAAAATTTTTTATCACTGAATACGAATGAAAGGGATATTTGTATGATTTTCTACTTGATTCTTAAGTCATTTACGTCGCTGTTTGTTATTCCGTTCTGATTGTGTGATATCATTTAGTCTTTGTTCATGTAGTTGCTACGATTGGATTCTGAGATAAGGCTGAATAATTCGTCGTTTAGATATACCCCAACCAACACTACATTCAAAACCTTAAAGTTACACATTGTTTTTTTGAGCATCCACGGATTGTTTCGGAAAGTGTTTTAATTTCATTTTTGATTATGCTTTGACCTTGGCTGTTCATTGTTAATATGGCTTATTTTACTATTTATCTTTCAGTTCTTTTCAAAATCTCTGGTGACAATGTACTCTCGCTATGATGGATCGCAAACATATTATTCGAACTATTTCATTGTTTTAGCCAAGTTGAAAACAAGTGAGTCGGTTTCGTCAAAGTCTCAGCGCATGTGCTAGTGCCTTTGCCGAGTCTTCCCAGAAATGCTTCGCAAACTTCCGCCACGAACCATCGACCAGGATTGCCGGGGTTGTCAAGAAGCCACGAAAGAAGTTGAACAAAAGATGAGAACAATGGGAGGAATTATGTCTGCAAATATGTCTCATTAACATCGCGTACATAATTATTTTGTTTGCCGTTTTGGATGCCCACTTAAAGTCGTTTATTCAGTCAGTCTGATTTAAGGCCCGGAAAACCACCATAGAAAACATGTTCACGCTACGTCGTGTCTAGTTTTGAAATCCGTCCAAACACATCAGGCGACAGAACACATCAATAGTCTATACACCGATGACGTTGTGATTAGCACAACACATTGCATCGTCAACGAAGTGTTTGAAAGCATTGAGATGGAAGTATCAAATTGGCAGCATCTGGAGGAAAGTACACCTAATTCTGTTTTTACATGGTAGATACGTTCCAGAAACGTGTAAAGATAGACATGAAGTAATCGTTTTAAATCGAATGAAATTGTGCAAACAATTTTGCTTTTTCTCCACATCGTATTACTTCAAAACCGTGTAAAAACAGAATTGTTTTGTACATTTCGCATTCACACAATCACATGAGACATGAGCCACGGCAGCGACATGAGCCTAACCAGGCGCCCAACACCTAATATGTCTGGACCATGTGGAGCACATGAAAACCTCAGCTCCGGACAAAAAAGTTTTCGATTCCGACACGGGACGCCTGCTTCTAAGGTAAAGAAGGGCCCAACTCAAATGAGTTGAGAAGGAGAACTGGAGACAACTAGCCAGAGATTGCGCTAGTTGGACAGACTTGTTTGAAGTCCAATTCCACTCTGGACTGACGCACTATAGAAAATGAAGTAGTATATTTATATATGCATTCGAAGGAAAAATATTCATTAAAGGCAGTAAGACTCAGTTCTGCTGTTTTGCAAACCATCCACCTATAGCCTATAAGGAGCCAATGTATGCCTATGTAAGTTTTTTGATGATTCCAAGTATTTAAAAATCTAGATACTAATAGCGCGTATTGTTACAATGCCTCTCTGCCACAAGGCGTTAATAGCTGAACGCCTGAAAACCCTGTATTAACAGAGAGTCTTTTAACAGTTTCAACGACAGCAATCCGTCTGTATATGCGTCCAACTCGCCGAGTTGAAGACCCTTTTAGGCCCGGTGCACACAGCCATTTCTATGCTCGGTTTAGCAGTATCTCGCATTAATCATCAATAATCATAAATAAATGGCAAATAGTGCCATCGCCAATGACAGAAATCACATCTTGATTTCTCAAGAAGATCTCCAGGGTATCCTTAACTCACTGAAGAAGAATAAGTCAGTGGGAATCGATGGTATTCCGAATATTGTGCTTCGTCATCTTTCCCCCGAAGCAGTGCAAGTTTACACAACACTGTTTAACAATGCGCTAAGTAATGCATATTACCCAGAACATTGGAAGACAGCTGTGGTGCAACCAATCCCTAAACGGGACAAAGATAGATCTATCCCGACAAACCTTCGGTCGCCAACAATGGGTTGAGGGAAATAATATCATACCGGATAACCAGTTCGGATTCAGGGCGGGGCATAAAACCATACATGCCGCGCCTAAACTAGTGTCCGACGTACAATCGAATAAAGACAAAAAACAAAGAACAAAGACAAAAAGGGGTCGACACCGTTTGGTTGGAGAGCCTCTTCCTCAAACTGGTCAGGCCCAGCATAAATAAATCACTGCTATATATGATCTATGACATGATAACAGGTAGAAAGTTCGTCGTGAAAAGTGGCGATGTAACTTCTTCCACGGTCTTTGACATCAAAAACGGTCTGCAACAAGGAGCGGTTGGTTCGCCGATCCTGTTTTCAATATTCACTGCAGATCTGATAGGTTCAATGCCGCACTTAATTGCGTACGCCGACGATTTAGTGGCGTACAGATCAGGCCCGAAGGTCGAAGAAATAAACATCTTGTTGCAAGGTGACTTCGATCAAATTCAGCGATTTTGCGACGGCTGGAAGTTGATTATCAACTTCCGGAAGTGTGAAACTATCCTTTTCAGAACCCCGTTGAACATGGCATCATGGGATACGCGCACAAACTGGCGTAAGTTCGGCGTTGTTGACCCACAGGGACGCCCTTTAGATGTGAAAAGTGTAGTTAGGTATCTTGGCATTTGGTTGGATCAATATCTGTATTTGGTGGCCCGTGGTGTTGTGTGTATGTGCGTCGACCCCAACCTCGACGTCGTTGGTTCGATTCCAGCTCTGAGCGACACAAATAATTTTCACGACCCCACCTCTTTCGAGTTACTGACAATGCTCAAAGAGTATTTCCTGTCTAGAAAAAGCTAAAAAAAAAGGATTCGGCATAAAACTGTAGGTCCCTTCCACTCGTGTGAGAACAATAGCACGCACAACACGAGTGGTTGCTGAGAAGCTAGGCTGTGGCCCTCTATGGGCTGTAGCGCCATCCATATTATTATTATTATTATTATTAATATCTGTATTTTGACAAACATATAGATATTGCTCTGGCCAAAGCCAAAAAGGCCTCTGCTGTGGCAAGGAGGTTTTTTTTTACATCAGCCAACTTGATACCAGAGTGAAGGTAATCTGCTACATGGCCCTCATCCGGCCAATTATGGCATACGGTTGTTCACTGTGGTTCAACGTGAGTCTTTTCCAGATGGAAAAGATGAGGTTGCTCGAGAGACAATGTATTCGGTTGTATCGTACACCCAAATCTGAGTACAAGAAGTACTATCCCAATGAGGTCCTGTACAACGAGGCAAACCCCAACAGAATAGACAATTTTATTATTAAGCTGACCAGAAGGCATATTGCACGAGCTATGACTTCGTCCAACAGACTGATCTTTGGGTCTTACTTCCCCAACTGAGAGAGTGAGCATTACCGGCTTTATTCCTCCCAAGGCGTTCCTCTATCTCGACACAATTGGCCTAACACAGGATCCACATGGATGTCCTGTAATCTTCCATGTCGCTCGCAGTCGCGAGGATCTCCTCCGATTCAGCAAAGCGATCTCTTCTCGAGACCAGAGGGAGTCTGCCAAAGAACGGCAATTTTACTGGTGATTACACCAAAACCAGTCCCTGCCGCCGCTGATTTTTCTAAATGACGCGATAGTTGACCATGGTGGCCGACTTACATAGATTTAAGGTAGTTGTAAGAAAAAAAAGAAAAAAGAGGTGCACCGCGGCGTATAAATTATATATGTTAGGCATATACATAGCATATATGCCCACGTGCACGCGTTCGTACTGTTACGTACAAAGTTAAGATAGTCTTAAGTTTTGGATATTAGGTTAAATTAGATACATATAGCCAAGTTTTTCTTACGATTTTTCTTGGCGAAACAAATAAAACAAAAACAGTGCTTTAACATAAAAAATAAAAAAACATAGCAAACAGGGAAAATTACGATTAGAATAGCTTAGAGTAGGGTCAGTAGGTTAGGTGTAAGAACATTTGTGATGATGCTGCGGCATTTATGAGTACTGTGCGATAACAAAGCGGTGCTGCAGAATGCATGTATGCCACGTCTCTTGAGATTCCGCGTGACTACCGACTATTTATCGGTCCCTATCTCCATCTATTTCCCTGAAAACCTTTTGAAGCGAAGTGTCCCACCGATTTTATGACATCAACAGTAGATGGCGCTTTCCTGAAACTATACTGGTTACTGGATAGCGTAGATAATCGACATCTACTCTAATGTTTATGGTTTCTGGGGTGGTACGAAGGCGGTTATGACGGAGGTTTCTTACCTTTTGGTAGTAACAAGGGTCTGGATTTTCCATTGGGTAGTAAATACCCCCTCTTCCAGAGTTTTCCCCACTATAAAACATCAACTCTATCAGTAATAGCCGCTTTTTGATATCATACCTGGCCCAGGTGCGTTACCATTCATTATGTTAGAGAATGCTTTATAGAGCTAGTCGAAGGTAATTGGGGGATCTGCTCCGTCCTGATCTCGAACATGGACTAACGAAAGAAAGTCAGAAATAGAACATATAACATGTATTGTCAATGTAGTAGATAGCCACAGGCCAAACTACAATAGACATATTATAATATAATGAATGTAATGTATTAGAAATCGAAATAAAAGTTATTTTAAACTAAAAAACTAAAAACTAACGAAAGCTTGTCCACGTGGAAAAGCTGAATTATATAGTAGACATATGAATGGTAGCCCGTGGCTTTGTGGGTAGGTGAGTCGTCCCCAATGCACTTCAAACTCGACGTCTAGGTGCGATCCGTGGTCTGTATGACGAAAATAATTTTCACGGCCCCACCTCTTTCGAGTCCCTGACAATGCTCACAGAGTAAAGCTGGCAAGAAAAAGTTTCTCAAACTTGGCCGTTCGGAGTCGGCATAGAACTGTAGATAATAATATCAATAATAATAACAACACAAGTGTTTGAAAAGAGAAGCTAGGCTCTCTGATACATAAGATACGACTAAATAATTTAATTTTCTTAAGATTGTTACTCCAAAAGATTTTGTATACTTTTCAGTTGAGGATCTCGTGTGTCGAACACCAAATCCTCCGGAAATTAAAAACACTCAGAAATTATAAGTCACAATACTTCTTCTTCTTCTTTGTGTGGCGCTACAGTCCGGGTGGACCTGGGCCTCAACCAACATGCCTCTCCAACTAGCGCGATCCCTGGCTAGCTGTCTCCAGTTTCGCACACCAAGTTGGTTGAGGTCCTTCTCCACTTGGGTGCGCCACCTTAAACGCGGGCGTCCTCTGTTGCGTTGCCCGACAGGTTCGGATTCGAAGATTCTTCGGGCCGGAGCTGTGGTGTCCATACGCTCTACATGACCTAGCCACCGTAGGCGTTGGATCCGTAGACGCCTAACTAGGCTCATGTCGCTGTACAGCCCGTACAGTTCGTGATTGAATCTTCTCCTCCAGAACCCGTCAACACAAACAGGACCAAAGATCGTGCGTAGAACTTTTCTCTCAAAGAGACCAAGGACTTCTTCATCCGCTTTCGAGATTGTCCATGCCTCCGCGCCGTATAGCAGGACTGGGATGATCAGAGTCTTATATAGAGTCAACTTGGTTCTTCGAGAGAGGGCTCTATTACTCAATTGCCTCTTGAGCCCGAAGAAACAGCGGTTGGCAAGAGTTATCCTACGCTTGATCTCGGTACTGATGTTATTAGTACAGTTTACTCCGGAGCCGAGGTAAGTGAAGTCCTTGACTACCTCGAAGTTATAGCTGCCCATTGTGACGCTCTGTCCAAGACGTCGATGTTGTATGTCCTTTTTTGAGGACAGCATATACTTCGTTTTGCCCTCATTCACCGCCAGACCCATTTTAGCCGCTTCCGTCTCAATGTTAGCAAAAGCCTCACTGACAGCTCGCTGAGTTCTGCCAATCACGTCAATGTCATCGGCGTATGCTAACAATTGCACGGACTTCTGGAAGATCGTGCCTCTAGTGTTGGCGTGTGAGTTTCGCACGATCTTCTCCAGGACGATGTTAAAGAAATCACATGACAGCGCGTCGCCTTGTCTAAAACCTTTTTTGACATTGAAGGTCTCGGTGAGTTCGTTACCGACCTTGATGGAGCAGCGAGAGTTCTCCATCGTCATCCTGCACAGCCTGACGAGTTTGGCAGGAATGTCAAAACTAGACATGGCGTTGTATAGCTCGTCTCTATGCACGCTGTCATATGCGGCCTTGAAATCGACGAACAGATGGTGAGTGTCGATTTGCATTTCTTGGGTCTTTTCCAGGATCTGCCGTAGTGTGAAAATTTGGTCTGTTGTGGACTTTCCTGGCCTGAAGCCACACTGATATGGACCTATCAGATTATTAATGAATGGCTTCAGGCGGGTACACAAAACGGCAGAGAAGATCTTATATGCGGTGGTAAGAAGACTGATCCCTCGATAGTTGGCGCAGTTGAAGGGGTCTCCTTTCTTGTGGATCGGGCAAACGATACTGAGATTCCACTCGTCGGCATGCTTTCCTCAGACCATATCTTGCAGATGAGCTGGTGCATGCGCCCAACCAGATCATCTCCAGCTGCCTTAAATATTTCAGCGGGCAGACCGTCAGCTCCAGCAGCTTTGTTAGACTTCAGTCTTGATATTGCTACCTTGACCTCGTCTAAGTCTGGGGGACGGTATTCACGTCTGTCATCGTCCAGATTGAGTGGAACATTCTGCCTGACAGCGGTATTTTGGTCCTCATCGCCGTTTAACAGTCTGCAGAAATGATCTTTCCAGATTCTCAGTATCGACTGCGACTCTACTACCAGATGTCCATTTCCATCCCGACAGGCTTCTGTCCGAGTTTTATATCCATTGGATAATTGTTTTACCCTTTGATAAAACTTTCGGACGTCATTCCTGTCATAACACCTCTCCATCTCCTCGACCGCGCGCTTCTCATGCTCTTTCTTTTTTCTTCTGAGAAGCCGGTGCTCTTCCCTTCTCTTCTGTTCGTAGAGCTCAGGAACAGCCCTCGTTGTTCGATGCAGCGTTGCCTTGTATGCCTCCTGTTTGGCTGCATGTGCCTGCCTGCACTCGTCGTCAAACCATGGGTTCCTTCTAGGTGGTGTCGTAAAACCCAGCACATCAGTGGCAGCTTCTTTGATGGCTTCTTGACAACGACTCCATTCTTCTTCGATGGTTTGTGCAGGCGGCGTCGAACTAACAGAGAGTTTCTGGGAGACTCGGTCGGCAAAGATCCTGGCAGTCCGCTGCGATTGTAGCTTTGCGACGTCAAACCGTGGTGTTCGCTCTCGACTCCGTTGTTCTCGTGATATCCTGATTCTTACCTTGGCTACAACAAGGAAATGGTCCGAGTCAACATTGGCTCCTCGGAAAGTTCGGACATCGAGAATGCTGGAGGAGTGTCTGACGTCGATCGCAACGTGATCAATCTGGTTGACGGTTGATTGATCTGGGGACCGCCATGTCCCTTTATGGATGTTGAGGTGTGGGAACCGCGTGCTAGCAACAGAGAGGTTACGTCCCATGACAAAGTCCACCAGCCTTAGTCCGTTACTGGACGTGGTGTCGTGTAGGCTGTGTTTCCCTATGACTTTAGCAAAGATTTCTTCTTTACCCAGCTTAGCATTGAAATCTCCTAGAACGATCTTGGTGTCAAAGCTGGGGCATTGATCGTATGTTCTTTCTAGGAGATCATAGAAGTCATCTTTGCTACTATCATCTTTGTCCTCTGTCGGGGCGTGGGCGCATATCAGGCTGATGTTGCCGAATGTAGCCTTGATGCGGATTGTTATGAGGCGTTCGCTTTTACAGTCAAAGCTTAAGACTTTTTGCCTAAGTCTGCCTCGAACAACAAATCCACATCCAAATAAGCGCCTCTCTCTGCTGCAATCACCCCTTATTTAATCTTCTCGAGTACAAGTCTCATCCGCAAATACGGATCTCCTACATTAAATTTAACACGCACATTCGCTTCCTGTTTGCATTTGTAACGTCCCTGCTCGAAAATGCCCTCTTTCTCCGGAAACGGAAACTCAGTTAAAATCCTGTTTGTATACATAAATTAAATTCATTGCTTCCTTTATTCGTCTGCACTGGTGATATGTATAACGCTTTTATAAGAAGATTAATTTCAATGATATGACCCCTTGCAACTAGAGACTTCAAGTTAAATGTTAAAGTCTTTGACAGCATTCGACAAGAGTTTGCTAGCCTTACTCACTTTTTTTGTCATAGAATGTATATGTCTTCATTGTTTAAGCAGTTACTCAAATGATTGTTTTGATATTTTGAAAAGCTATCGAAAATAAGATCATTCATTATAGGTATTCCTACCGCTATGGAGTGTAATGATAATGGAATCGTTGTTACGTTTACTAACGCCATCTACGACCATTATAGAATATGATTTTTATTCAATCAACTGCTTTGTCGAGGTCGACTGGAAAAAGATCTGGAAGAATCTCCAGGCTCGCTGTGGGAGTAGTGGAGATTGCTTCAATCACACCTACGAATACGCGTCTCTGTGTCCTTGTTAACATTTTCAGAACCTTCAACCTATTCTTACCAAGCCTGCCACCAAACTACGCTGCCATATGTCGAGGTATCTCATTCTTTTCTGCAGATTCTTTAAAAGCTACATTTTCCGTCTGCTAAATATCAAGTTCAAGACAAATATCCTGTCGAAACGAACGAAGATTATCATATGGAATAACAGAAAAGACTTTCTTTATGTACACGTTTTTTTTTATTTTGATTGTTAGAACAAATTAAAAATAACCAAAACTTAATACATATAAACTATCACTCAATGTTATTGTTCTCAATTTGCAACAGGAGTTAAGCTGATCAATGAGTTGCTGCATTCCGCCAATTCTGAAATCGAAACACGACCACGCTGCTTCAGGAACTTAGCCACAGCGTTGAGTTCTTCCTCGGAAATATATATGAATTTTCCTCGGTCATCAATGACTCCAGTGAGGATACCGTCGGCTTGCAGCTGAGTAATTCGATCAATAGCTTGTTGAGTTTTCAATTTGAACTGCGTCGCAAGATCTTCCAAGACAACGACTTTGTTATCTTTGATGTATTGAACAAATTCTGCGAGCATATTTTCTTTTTCGTCATCTTCACACTCATCAAAACCCTCTTCTTCAATTTGGAATGCTGCTTTTAGTTTCATATATTCCTCATGTTCTTTGCGTTCTGCCTCTAATCTGGCCAAACGTTCCGCTTCAGCGACTTTTCGTTCTTCTTCAGCTTCTTTTTCATCAACTTTCCTTCGTTCTTCCTCGAGTTTTTCATCTCGTGCCTTTTTTTCTTCTCGCACTTTCATTTCATGTTCTCGCTGTGATCGTTTTTCAGCTTTTGCCTCAAGTTTAGCGCGTTTCTTGGCCCCCATTTTTTCATCGGGCATAACATGAGTGGCAACTGGACCTTCAGCGACATCATCGTCATCTGCCTCTGCTTCATTTTGCTCGGCAGCAGCTGCTGCTGCATTGTTTCTCAGGCGATTTCGTTGATTCCTAGCAATTTGAGCACGCCTAGGAATACCTTCTGCGGCTGCTGGTCGATTCGGAGCAGCTCGTTGTGCTGGTTGAGAATCTACATAACAAATTTGTAAGTTTCAAGAAGAGTTCAAAGTGCCACAAATATTACTTACCTGGTTTGCTAGATTTCTTCTGTAAGAAGAAAAGGGTGATTATGACTATCAACAGAGAAGTCGCAATTCCAATAAGGACAATTAATTCCATTTTCTTCTAAAATTTTTGGAAATCTCAAAATGAAGAAAAAGTTGATTCCCTGAGACGTCAACAAAAATATTGAAACGTCAACAGACCAGATGAAATCTTCGTTAAGAATTTTTGAACGTGATTTAGATGGAACGTTTTCATGCTAATGCATCTGCAGCTGAATATGTTTATTTATTTAAATTAAGTTAAATTTTTATTGGAGACTCAATCGATCAGCACAACTGCTATTCCTGGGGAGAGACGAATTTAAACGCCATTTTGGAGACCTCAGCATAATGAGCACAAAATATAATTACCCAAAAGTGGACTAATCGCGAGATAAAATCGATTAATTGGGAGATATCGATGTTTAAATGTTAATTTCTTTTATGAAATTCCCGTTGTACTTATTTACACAAAATATGAAACATGTAATATTCTACAGAGTATAATCCACAGAACAAACTAGTAGAGATTCATCTAATTTGAATTCCGTTCCGATAGAAATAGTCCGTTCCATATGTCCAAAAGATCATGTACATATTTCCTACATCAAAACAGACTTACCTTTGTCGTCGAATAAATTAAACGATTCACTCAACTCAACGAAACATTTGCCAACTGTCAAATGAATTCATTCTAAGTTCACCCTTGGCATCGAAATTTCTCATGACGTGTCGGCAATCGCAAAACAGAAAAAGTTAATATAATATTTTTCATAAATAATCCACCGTGACAAACAAATACAACATGTACAAAAGCATTTCAACTCTTGTGCTACTGGTGTGTACATTAAATTCAGTTTTTGGTTTATATTTCCACATTGCAGAGACTGAAAGAAAATGTTTTATCGAGGAAGTGCCAGATGAGACGACCGTCATCGGTAAGACACAATTGATAGTTTACTAAGTATTCTTGATCCTAAAATAAATACATAATATTTGTTGCAGTTAACTACAAAGTAGAACTTTATGATCCTCGTTCAAATGGTTTCATGCCATCATCGCCAAACATTGGAATGCACGTTGAAGTTCGTGATAGTGATGATAAAATGATTCTTTCGCGTGTCTACAGTTCGGAGGGTCGAATCTCATTCACTTCACACACACCCGGTGAACATGTTATCTGTATGTACTCAAATAGTACAGCATGGTTTAGTGGATCACAATTGCGAGTACATTTGGACATCCAAGTGGGAGAGCATGCAATTGATTATGCAAATGTTGCGCAAAAAGAAAAATTGTCCGAACTGCAGTTGCGTATCCGCCAGCTGTTGGATCAAGTAGAGCAAATCACCAAGGAGCAGAACTACCAGCGTTACAGGGAGGAACGATTCCGGCACACAAGTGAAAGCACAAACGCAAGAGTGCTTTGGTGGTCATTGGCGCAAACTATCGTTCTGGTTGTCATGGGATTCTGGCAGATGCGACATTTGAAGAGCTTCTTCGAGGCGAAGAAATTAGTATAAATTGCGAACATAGCGTAGGAAAAGTGGTTTTCAATTCACATTGGATATTTTTTTGTTTATTCAGAATGTTTTCACTGTACATTAACTCGCTCCGATCATTTATTATAAATCTTCAGATCAGTTTTCTTCATGAGAAATTAAGAAAAACTAAGTTTCCTGTATAAATATGTTATTTCGAACGAGCAAAACAAAATAAAGAAATTCTTTTGTGAAGTGAGTTATTTTCCAATTAGTTCTGAAGTGCTTTCTGTTGGCTGGGGTTATCTGGAATGGATGGAGGAATGCATCGTATGAGCAAATTTCCAAGGAAAATAATGACACACATGCACTAGACTGTGTACCAGCTGTGCATTGCTTGGTTAATTGCGTCTGTTGCCGATAAAATAAGACCTTGTCCTTGTTTGTGTCTTGTGCCGTCTACTGATGGCTGATAATAGCATCAAGGAAGACATTGTAAATCACTGCGTATCTGTTTCTTCGACGCGGACTTTGACTGGTTTGTACAAACAACATTTTTCTTTAAGTTTTCTAAACTATTGGAGGTATTTAATTAATAATTTTGAACAAGTTTACTTTGTACAAAAATTAATCCATTGAGTTAGAATAGATGGAATTGGCGGATATTTCAACTTACTGTGAAAAATATGACTATGTGCGAACATAGCAATCAGATTATCTCTGCTCTGCTTTTGGTTTCATGGGTTCGTGGAAGATGCTTTTAGAAGTATTATTCCATTGAAATATCCACGTCGTGGTTTTCGTTGTTAATAAGCTGAGGATGTTGTTAGGTTTCCAGCAGAAATTAGCTCATTTATATGTGGAAAGTATTGGCTAGATAAGCTAGAAGTAGGAGGAGGAGTTTTGTTGTACAAAACCCGCTGAAACTCGTATAAAATACGAACGAAGAGGTAGGCAATTTCATCAAGGATCTCACTCTTTTCGACAACAATACCTTCGTAGCATAATCTGACTTGAGACTTCAGCAGCCATAAATCTTTCTCTATAGCAGATATACATAGATAGATCATCACCCTACGCTGGTTCTATAACATACGTGAATGTGTTAAGCTAATCGAAATACCCAGACCAACTCTGGCCATTCTACAATAGAAGCTATTTCGAGAATTGTTGGTAGGAAACGTCTTTTTAGGGGACTAATCTAATTACCAAAAATATTTAATCGGTTGAAAGACAAAACTGCATTTGTATCATTGGCCACCTTCGAATTACTCAAACCGATGCGCTGGCAATTCTCGCGAACTACACTCCCTCCCCGACCCACAGTTCGTTTAAACTTTAAAGGCATAGTTTCAGTGCACACCTATGGAGACGTCAAGATCTCAAGCGAGCAAACTTAGATTTTGATTCAATTCACCGAGACTATACTTCACCACGACACTTTCCAAGAAACAACATCGAAAGCCTGATTCCGGACAGAGAATCATACGCCACCAGACTGCCGGTTGTGGGTAATGAATACCTCAGCAACTTCTTCACACGAAATATTTTGCATATTTTTCTTCCAGTCTACTTTCTGCGATTCAAATTCTAATCCAACAATCATTAGTGCTACTAGTTCAGTTGATGTTGGAAGGCTATCGTTAGACTCTACTAATATCATTCATTCTCTCACAAATTTAAAGCCAAACTTTAATTGTGGAGAGGAAGGAATACCATCAGTGATTCTTAAATACTGTGCAGACTCTCTCTCCAGGCCTCTATTAACCATTTTCAACCGTCCTCTGTCAGAAGGAGTATTTTTGGATGAATGGAAAAAAGCATTCCTGATTCCAATCGATAAATCCGGCTCGAAAGAAAACGTCGAAAATTATAGAGGAATTTGCAATCACTTCATAGTGAAAGAACATATTTCGGATGCCCAACACGGCTTTATATCGGGTCGCTCAACGTCTACAAATCTGTCATTTACTGATTAAAAAGCTGAAAATCCTTGGATTTCAGTATGAATTCCTCCGTTGGGTTGCATCTTTTCTAATGTGTGCGGTTAGCACACTGAGAGTAAAAATCGAAAATTCTTTATCCAAACCTATAAATTGCATCTCAGGGATTCCACAAGGGAGTCAGTTAGGCCCTCTCCTCTTTATTATATTCATTAACGACAATACTTGCTCAACTAAATACAGTAAGTGCTTGTTATTCGCCGATGACATGAAAGTGTATAAGAGTGTAAAAGATATCAATGACTGCATGGCACTGCAATCCGATGTTGATAACATCTACGTATGGTGTAATAATAACGCTCTAACTCTAAATATTCAGAAATGTCATTCAATCTTTTTCTAAATCAGCCTTTCCTATAAAATGTAACTACTCGATTGGATCAGCTAATCTTTCTAAAGTAAAGAGTGTTAAAGACCTAGGAGTATTGCTGAACTCCTCATTTTCTTTTCACTCACATGTAAATTACATATTATCTAAAGCCAACTCGGCAGTCGGCTTCATAAAGCGTAATACTAAAGGATTCACTGATCCATTCGCACTTTTATCGCTTTACGTGTCCATGGTCAGGCCTTTTCTTGAATATGCTGTTGTTATATGGAATCCTTATTTTGTCACATATTCTGACCGCATTGAAAAAGTGCAAAAGAGGTTTACTAAATTCATATTTTGTAAAATGCGATGCGATTTTCGCACGAACTATATGGCAAGGTGTCAATTGCACGGTTTGAAAACCTTAAAAACGCGACGTACTGTTTATGAAGTAATGTTTGTTAGGGATATTTTATCTTCCCATATAAAATGTTCTTATCTCCTGGCGTTACTTCAATTTTACTTGCCCTCTAGGCCACTCCGTATTCGTTATTATTTTAAAGAAATGAACCGCTTATAAGGGTAATCAGAGCCTATAACAAATATTCGCAATACCTGGATTTAGCTGATCGTAGATAGATAATAGATAGATATAATTTTAAAAATGAATTATTAAGCCTATTTACTCTCTAAGTTACGTTAGTTATATGCTTAACATTTTCACTTATAGTACCTTAATTGTTCAGAAAATGTTAGTACGTAAGTCACTTGTAGATAAATAAATAATTAAAGTCATACCGTCCACAGGTACCAATTTTCGAACGTCAAAGCAAATCTGGCCTCGTATTCGTCCAAGAATGTTAAATAGCCCGATCAGCCCAAAGTGATCTAAAATTATGTTTGAAGTGGGAATATTTGCCGGTCACTGTCTATTAGGTCTCCATGGCAGAATAGTAGGCCTACTCTTCAAAACTTCTGTTAGGAAACTGTCCCTCACCTGCCTCACCTACATATGTAGGTGTAATTATCACGGTAACTCTCTCCCTGAAATGAAAACCCACGTGGAAGTAAATTTGAACAATTTTTGACCTAAGTGCTTCAATGCCTAGGGATATCTTCAGCAAATATATATGCTCATTTCCTGATATGAATATTGGAATCCACTAAAACCACTTCTGCCTGAACCTGTTCATTGGTCTCTATTGAGGTTTGGTGACATGGTTAAAGCCTAATATGTGAAAAGTGCCTAGTGCTGGCTGTCATTACCTACCTTTGGGTGTCAAAGGCGATTCGAATGGACAGTATAGACGATAAAGAAATAGAAACCCATGGTTTGACGACGAGCCCTCAAGGCAACGCTGCATCGAACAACGAGAGCTGTTCGTGAGATTTAAGAACAGAAGAGAAGAGAAGAAAACCAGCTTCTCAAAAGAAAAAAGAAAGAAGATGAGAAGCGCGCGGTCGAGGAGATGGAGGTGTGCATAGGGACGAGCCTTACAGCGCCATATCTAGTTGTGACATTCCTGCCGAACTCGTCAGGTTGTGCAGGATGACGATGGAGAAATCCCGCTGCTCCATCAAGGTCGGTAACGAACTCACCGAGACGTTAAGAAGATTTGAGAAGATCGTGCGAAACTTAAACGTCAACACCAGAGGCACGATCTTACAAAAGTCTGTTCAACTGCTTTCTTACGCGGACGACTTTGACGTGATTGGACGAACGCAGCGAGCCGTCAATGAGGCGTTTTCTGGCATTGAAGCGGAGGTGACTAAAATGGATCTAGCGGTAGGCCAGGGCCAAACAAAGTACATGTTGTCATCACGAAAGGACGCACACCATCGACATATCAGACAGAACGTCATAATGGGCAGCAGAAACTTTGAAGTACTCAAGGACTTCGTCTACCTCGGCTCTGGAGTATATAAGGACAATAACACCAATACCGAGATCAAGCGCAGAATTACTCTTGACAATCGCTGCTTCTTTGCGCTCAGGAGGCAATTGAGTAACAGAGCCATCTCTCGAAACACCAAGTTGACTTTTACTCTGATCATCCCTGTCACTCTTTGGCGCAGACACATGGACGCGGATGAAGAAGCTCTTGGTTGTTTTGAGAGAAATCTTCTGGATCTTTGGTAATGTTTGCGTTAATGGCGTCTGGAGAAGATTCGACCACGAACTGTATGGGCTATACAGCGAAATGAGCCTAGTTAGGCGCCTACGGCTAGGTCATGAAGAGCGGATGGACACCACAGCTCGGCCCGAAAAGTCTTCGATACCGAGCCATTGGAACAGCGCAACAGAGGACGTCCTCGCACGAGATGGCGCACACAAGTGGAAAAAGTACTTCAACCAATTTGGTGTACGCAGCTGAAGGCAGCTGGTGAACGATCGCGCAGCAGAGGTGTGTTGGTTGAGGCTCAGGTCCACCCCGGACTATAGCGCCAATCAAAGAAGAAGAATATTTATAAGGAAACATATTTTCCTTATTGTCCGCTTAGGTACCTTACGAGACAAATCAATGGATTTGTCATGAGTAGCGGTATTACATAAGATGGTTTTTAGTATCCGAAGTTCGTTGTGGGGTCTTTAAACCCACTTTTTTTTTAACTGTTAACTTAACTAAAACTGAAATATCATTCACCACTTCCATATTCACGTTTGAATTCTGAAAGGAAATATACACTGTCTCAAAAAATGTTCCGTGCACCCCTTTTTAATCCAAAACAGTATAACTAGGAAAGTATTAATCCGATTTCAACAATATATATTTACTGTATTCAAGTTTGCGTGCTAAAGTAAATATAAAATAAATATAGATACTTTATTTTTATACTCAAAAAATGATGCATACACTTTCGGTTAGGAAGTGTAACAGTGCATAAGATAGCACAAAATCGATGGGAAGAGCTTGTTTGACATTATAGAAACTAGCATTAACGAATGCTTAAGATCATTGTCATGGAACTGGGCGGAACTTTCTAAATTTTCTAATAAAATTTGTAAATACAGATTGCCAACACCCGAAGCAGCCTTTGAACCACATAACATACCGTTAAGGACACCATGCTTGCCATTCTCAAGGGCTGTTCCGGTTCTACGCCAAACAAAACGTTGACAAGCGACGTTATTATTAAATTTGAGTTCATCTGACAAGCTTGCACGTTTCCAAAACTCAGGAGGCTTATCAACAAAGGTTTAGCATACCTCTTATTAATATTTCGTTTGGATAACAAGGATGATGCACAGGACTTGAAGTTATGTGAAAGCAAGAAATTTGTGACTGTTTGGGGCTTGACATCAATATTGCACACTTCATTAAGCATTGTATCTCTGTAGAAGTCGTTTTGGAACTTAGTTTTATTGCTTGAAATATTTTACGTTAATCTTGTGAGGTATGCAACTCCTTTTGTTGTCCTCTGTTGGGCACTATTTCGACAAACCCGTATTAATCACATACTGAACTGAGGAATGCGTTCTTACGACAATATCTGTAATTTCACCCAGTGTTTTACTCTTAATTTCTTTATACATATCAATGGGAATGACATTATATTTACATTTTTAAGAGCGCAGGTCCTCTATTTTGGTAGGTGACTTATATACATATTGATAGATATAAAACTAGAAGCATGGTCGGTTAAAGCGTAATATGGAAACTAATAAAGTTTGAGACCAACTGCCCAACTGCCCATCGCCCGCTTCGAGCGTAATTTCGCCATAATAATACCGACTAGAGAACACTGTTCAGAACCCATAGTTGAGTCCCAATTAACAGACACGCAGTCGGCTCCAAGCTGAAAGAAAGGGTCGGTGCTTGGGAACATAATGCATGCAACGGGCCAAAGGCTGGACGAAAGTAACAGTATCTTTTAGAGATCATCACTAGTCCCTGCCTGGTGAGCCACCATGCTCACAGACTAGGTTTGATTCCCATAGATAGATGCAGATTGCAGAAACTGCAAGGAAACAGAGGTGGTTGAAACTCTGAAGCATCTTCTCTGTTTCTGAACAATCTAAGCTAAAACGCGTTATAAAACTTTAGTTCAACACCTCATAGACTTTGCTAAAACCACTGGAACATTTTGTCTTATTAATGCTACACTGGACTTAAACTAGGTTTACTCAGTTTCGTGGTGCCACTATGGAACAGCAGGTATATGTGATGCCGGCTTAACCTAACCTTAAACTGCGTGGGCGTTCTCCACATTTGTTTTGCAACTATGTTCTCAACAGAGTCATCAATACCTCGTTAGCATAATGTACAGCAGGTTATGATATAATATTGCTTGTGTTTTAAAATATCTCGACTTGACTTTAAGCGGACTGAGTATTACGAAATTTAAACACATATTCACACCAAAACATTTTTTCGAGTGTCTTATCATTTACCTACAGGAAGTAATTTTGCTCATGTCACAGAATCATTACTTATCTTATTTAATTCGTATCAAACATATCTAACAATATGTTTGCCCACAGATATACAGATTGAAGTCGTAAAACAGATACACACTATGAGTGCTATTAGTCACGCATGATACGGCTTGAATGTACTGTTCAAGTGTATATAATATGTACATCAGTCATCGTTATGATTGAACCTGTTTTTATAATGTAAGGGTACAGCATTACGCGGTTTTCTTGTATCACTCAGCCTAACCAACCGATGTGACCGACTGTTGAGATGCCTTTTTGTCCAAGGTATCAAATTCAGCGAGAATATTTTCTCTCTCATCTTTCCCTGCTGTTTTGCATCTAACGCTTTATTCATAAATTTCGCATGCACGAGTATCTCTCAACACTTGGCCATGCCTGCATTCGTGTGCAGTGTGATCAAGAAAGCAGAGAGAATAATAAAACAACAAACTTATTTGTTCAAAGATAAAGCCTCGAGATATACAGAGCAGAGCTAAGAGAAAGATAGAGAGTTGCACGCAGCACACTGTGCAAGGTATAAGTCAGTCATCTTAGACAAATAGCTCCTTGTTATCAGTCTGCCTTGGGAAAGCTTCAGTTGAGCGTCACAGCGATGTTCTAATACAGTGCGGTAGAATAACGTTGAAGATTATCTGCTCCGTCCTCTCCCCTGGTTGGAGACTCCCTTCCATTCCAATTGATCTTGGATTAATTAATTCTGGGGATATCTACCACCATCTCGTTTTAACCATCAGTTGCCTGGAAGTGTTACAGAGTTCGGACATACAAATAATTGTACGTGGAAACGTCGCGTAGTCTGAGAGATATGTTTTGCCCAACCAATGACGACGATGCTGAAAGTGAGTAAAACAAAATTAGTGCAATCGGATCGCGTTACTAGAGTATTTTTTTCTATTTTCATGTGTCAGCATTTCCATTAATCGCCGGTGGTGACAACAAGAAGAGCACAAATTATTTGTTTACACATTCCTTAGCACAGCCGAGGTACAGATATCCTGTTGCTGTTGTGTTTGTCTTGATTACGAAGTTCTTTGAAGCCTTTGCGGCTAACGGAATCCGAAGTGAGTATTAAAGTGTTATTCTGCTCTGAACGTTGTTATCTCCTCTCAACTGTACCTGAATCATACTTGCCGAGGTGGTTCCAAGTTCCAAATCGAAACAGCTTTTCAATTTCGCTTTAATTTACCTCATGCCTGATGGAAGCAGCACATATTTCTTGTTGTAATATACCGCATACTTTGTTGCAAGAAAATTATTTCTTACAATGTATGCTCAATGAATACAACTTCTGGCGCATCGCTGCACTTGATTTAGTTCATCGAAGGTCGGCAACGAGATCGATGTTTTATACGTTTACACGTGCATTACATTTTATTCGCTTCGATTGGAAAGTGTACGATTTATTAGATCTTTGTCGATTGGCATTTGACATCATCATGATTCACACAATACATGATGCAACTGTGGTCTCTGATACACATCAGAATGGACCACTGATAATTGGTTTTCGGCAGAATTGCTATTGATTTCTTAATTTTACGTGCAATTGTATACATTGTGCAATTAAAATTTCAATTTATTTTTCATAAGTGGACCAATGAATTTCGCATCTGCTTTCGATAAGAACCAGGCCGCTGCTCAGGATCAGTATACGAGTTGGACATTAAAATCAGCCCTTGTGCGCCCTGTTGTTTTCTCAACAGTTCTGTTTACTCTGAACGAGAAGTGTTTTCTAGCCAGAGGCATTGTTAGTCATTCTTAAAAGTTGAAGTATGAATTCAAACCAAACTCTTGCGAAAAAGTGGGTGCACCAGCCCAATGCTTAAATCATCTTAGTTAAGAAAATATTGAGCTGAGGAGGTGGTGTACCATAAGTCCATAAATCATTAGTGATTACGTTTGGTCTTCTAGTGTAATCTCCCAAGAGTTAGTCGCCTTTATTGACAGCAACCTGTTTGTAACCTGTTCAAAGAAAACAGCTGTTTGGACAACCTTCCTTCTTCTATTTCTGCTATATCTGCAGTACGGGGTGGACCTGATGCTCAATTCACAAGACTTTAATTACACACGCCAAGTTATTTGAAGTTCTTCTGCAGTCGTGTGTGCTGCAGGTTCGGTTGGCCTCTATTTACGGTAATCCTATTTATGACTTCAGCTCGAATAGTGCAGAGTCGATGTCTATATTGTCCTATTCGTATTTGTCGTTGGATCCATAGAGGCCGCACAATACGCATGTTGCTGTACATCCTATACAGTTCATGGCGGAATCTGCTTCTTAAAATTGTTTCAACGAAAAAAGTACCAACGATCCATTATCTCGAAAAGTCCAAGTGCTTTTTCATCCGATTCGGCCCAAATTATTCTGAAGGACATGCTGTGTTGTAACTGTCCTTTTGCAAGCGTTTGCGAATGTTATGGAATTTAGTCTCCTTTAGTTTCTGCGGCCTGGCACACAGGATAGGGGAATGCTGACCTACTACCTCATCTAGAAATTAATGACAGTTTGATACAAGCTTTTTGTGGCGGCCGTGGCGTTGTGGTTATGAGCGCTGACTTCTACGCAATTGACACTACTGTGTCAACTGTCACGACCCTACTTCGAATCACAGACTAAAATTATTCCTGTCTAGGAAAATCTTCTAAAGTTTGGCTGTTCGAAGTCGGCATAAAACTGTAGTTGTTGAACAAGGACCTTGCCTTGGACCACCCTATTGATACTAGTTTTAAGTTGAAAAAGAGACTCATTTCAATGTCTTATAGTTGCCTGATATAACATGCACCTTATATTCCATATAAGCCTTTACGGTTCTTCGAGAATCGATCTCCACCAGGAACCCGCTATAGTCTTTGACAGAACATTTTCGAGTTTTTTAACTTTGCGTATGGGGTTCGGATTTTATTGTTATCCCGCAGAATCATGTCTGTTGCCTGCTTATTGTTCCATTTTATGTGACGTCCCTTCTGAACCTGGACCTGAACCTTACTTGGGTCAGAGAAGACCTGTGTGTTACTACACGGATCTCAAATTCTAATCTACAAACCAAATGGTATTTTTGATATAGCAGAGGAGTTGACCGGTATTTTTATCGCTTAGGTCAGTCGAGTTATTAAGACTGCAGGTGTGCAATTGATTGTTCCTTGTTTCTGCAGCTCCTATTGAAGTCGTTGTAGGAAAGGCCTTATCTGAAGGCATGTGTAGCTATGTCACAGTGCCCGGTTATGACACAATGTTGGGTTTACTCAGTGTGATCGACTGCGTGAGCGTTTTGGATCGATGGTAGGCCATTAGAGGTGTGTCTCATCATCATTCATTTCAATCAATCTAAAGAAAATGGTTTAGTTTGCTGTAATGATTTCTAAACAGTGATGATTCAGCTTCTTCGAATGTCTACCAAAATTCTCTAAAATCGAGTTAAATTTTTCTCTTAAAAGATGAGCATGCTCATTTTCCTGAATAGACAGATTTAGTCCGCATTCAGAAGCTGTTTTCTTCCATTCTTCGCAAAGGCCTCCGTTTGTTCTAATTATGCTTCTTAAAACTACGTTAATCCTTTTTAGGATATAGTTGAAGTGTATTTTCCGCGTGTACAATAATAAAGGAGGAGTTCCCGTTTCAAGATGTAGGATATAGTTCGGGGTATTTTTTGGTAACCGGAATATCTTCTTCAAAAATGTTCACTACTCAAATAAGAAGTAGTAAACATGCATGGGTATTTTGGTTTGAACAAATTCGAAGCTATTTAACGAACGAAAGAAAAGTTTTGAATTATTTCTTTCGTTCATACCGTTCCGAACGAAGTGACCGACAGAAACGAATCTTCATAGTATTGATTGTGATGTGATTTATTGGCTTCTAGCAGTGTGATTGCAATCACCAATACCTTTAAGTCAACGGGTCAAAATTAATAATCAATCAGATGTGTCAAATCTCTATAGGTCTTAGCTGTTTGGTAATGTGGCACTTGTAAGCTATCCACTCAGTAGTCATTATCTACGGCGCTATCCGAGATTTAATCGGACTCATCGGGCAGAAGCCAAGTTGTCCATGCGCTCTACATGAGTCTATCCAAGCGTCTATTGATCTAAGTGCTTCAGATTGATCTGTTAAACCAAATTGGATAAAAAAAATTTCATGGAGAACCCGTTCCTCGAAAAAACCACAGAATTCTTTGGCTATCTATGCCTTTGCAACGTTGAATAAAGATTATCAATATCTTGTAAAGCGTTGTCTTATAAGGACTGACAACTTTTGTTTAATTAAAACGAAAAACATTTGAGATATTTGAAAAACTTTATTACGTTATAGTGGAAATCGACTTTCTTCATATGGCCACCATGGGCAGTCTGCAGCGATCGATTCGTTGGACTCAATTTTCAACGACTAGGCAACACACTTCACACACATTATGGCGTTCAATGTTAGTTTTAAGCTCGAATTTCAACCCGACCAATTACGCATATTTTGCTTGACGAGCCATTGAGCCAAAAATGAAATAAGATCTTATAAATTGTCCGTGCCCATTGAAGTCAAGCCATTTTAAAGATTAGTGCGGCCTAAGAACAGGACTAGTGGGCATTTGTCTTTCTGTCTGTTTGCATATGATGTCTCAGACATTCGTTATGGAATTATTGGGAGTTATAAAATCTCACATATCGACCCCTATAATAAATGACAATGGCTGTGGTCTCTCAGATACTCCTAAATACATTGGTTAAGTTCCAGATATGCAGCTTAGCTGGAAGTATACCACAATTAAAAGCTTCCAACTTTGGCCGCCGGTTTGGCTGGCTCGTTATCCTTAGTGCTGGATTTGAGGTGCGTCTATCTGCGTCCTCGTGTACGGTTATATGGCAATGTTTAATCATCCTTGATTTGAATTGGAACTATAAGTGAATAGCATTCGTGAGCCGACATAATTTGAATTTTAAAAAAGATTTTTTATAGCACTAAAATAATTTAATTTTCAATAGAAACATGATACCCAATGACATATGAGTTCACAGCTCTGATAACATGAGTGCATTATCCGTGATTATGATTAATTCAAAAACATCAATTCAGTGACCGCACGGGTGTCCTATTATCTCACTTCGAAAACACGAACATTAATTTTTGGAGTCGAGAGAGCAAAAGCCAAATAAAACCAAAATCAAACGAAATTATTCGGCGTTGCATTGAAGAGCCGAAGAAAGATTTCTGGAATACTTTTTAGTCCCTTGGGTGTTTTTAGATATGTAAATCTTCTTTCAACCTGCTTAAAAAAACATGTACAAGAAAATAAATATTATTCAATTAAAAAGCAATCCAGTGGATATACGGAACCTTCTGAAATTAGCTGTTGGAAACAAATACAATTCGAATCTAATTATTCAGCAAAATATACGTTTTCTGTTTCTACAACAAATGTTGTAGAAAAGGATTAAAGGATTAAACGCAGAATAACTCTTGTCAACCGCAGTTTCTTTGGGCTCAAAAGGGCAATTGAGTAGTAGAGCCCTCTCTCGAAAGACCAAGCTCACATTATATAAGACCTTGATCATCCCTGTAATGCTGTATGGCGCGAACCCTTGGACTATCTCAAAAGCGGATGAAGACGCACTTGGTCTCTTCGAGAGAAAAGTTCTGAGTTCAATCGTTGGTCCTGTTTGCGTTTAAGGTTTCTGGAGAAGAAGATTCAACCACGAATTGTACGACATGAATCCAGTCAGGCGTCTACGGATTCAACGCCTAAGATGACTACAACACTGCTCCAGCCCGAAGAGTCTTTGACTCCGAACAATTGGGACAACGCAATAGAGGACGACCACGAACCCGAAGGCGCACTCAAGTGGAGAAGGACATCAACCAACTTGTTATGCGAAATTGAAGGCAGCTGGCTAAGGATCAATCATTCACCGTGGCCCAGGTTACCCCGGACTGTAGCGCCAAAAGAAGAAGAAGAAGAAGATTGCATACAATTCACCTAAAATTCTGGAATTGTACCTGATGGTGCAGGGTCATAAGGCCACAGTGGACTAATGTCCAACCTTGGTGGCATAATTATGGAGTTATAACCCACCCAAGTGAGTCATGAGTCCACACGAATCTATGACTCTTAAATTATGGAGTAAGAACTAATGGTTTCGATGGATCATAATAGGACCAAGAAAAATATGACTAAAGCGGACGTTTTGGCTTTGAAAATGGAAATCAGAACAAATTGGTTTTATTTTAATGCCTTCCAGCCTGTAAGAGAGTGGTGTATTAAAATAAGGTGGTGGGTTACCGTTTTTATGCTCACGCGACTTCGTGGCTTCGCTAAGGGTGTGTCAACAACTATCTGGGCCCAAAGATTATGGACTTATAACTCACCTAAGTGGGTTATAAGTCCACATCTGAATTGTGATTCAAATTAAATTGTTCAGCAAAATAGACGTTTCATGTTTCTGCAACAAATTACAAGTTTTATTTGTTCAAGACGTGAATAATGTATGAAGACAATTCACCGAAAATGATCGCCGATATAGCTACCCTTCCGATTTTGAAGATACTGGTGTGGAAAAAATAAATAAAGAAGAAATACCGCCCACTCCCATGTACTTTGAAATTTTTCGAAATATGCCCAGCAATCATATAGTTTTAGTTTCAATCCATTTCTTTGGTTGGCGCTACGGTCTTGTGTAGAGTTGCGCCTTCGTCAACAAGCCTCTCCAACTAACAGAGTCTTGGGCTAGGGTCCTTGAGTTCCGTACACTCAGCTGATTAATGTCGCTTTCCAGTTGGGTACGCCATAGGGGTTGAGGTCTTCCTTGACCACGTTGTCCTTCGGCGTTGGATAGAAGATTTTGCAGTCATTGTACATTACACCTCGCGCAGGTCATCGTTCAATTTTCTCCTCCAAGCTCCTTCTTCACAAACTGAACTAAAGAATTTTCAACGAGGTGAGATTTGAGTCTCGTTGACTCTGAGTCTCACTAGAATGAATGTGCTTGGCGGAAATGTGAAAAGAGATCGTCTTAAAGAATAAGCAATTGAGCTCAGTTGCAGACTGCTATCAACTTCTAGGCATCAGCAATACTAAACATGCAGGGGTAAACGGCTGCAATCAGGAGTGTGGTTTTGGGTGACTCATGAATTTATATTGTAATGTAATTCATTTCCCAATTCCCAAGGGACTGGTATATTTACGAGTCAAGGCTTATATGCAGTTATTATTTAAATAATATAAAACAGCATTTTTGACGTTGGAAGGCGATAATCTTCAAAAAACGAAACTGATCCCAAGCCATCAATGAACTAATATTTGTATTTGTTGTGTAAGTAAGTTGTTGTTATTTTTGTAAGATTAATCTGCAAGAATCGAGTAAAACAAATTATTTCAATTTAATTCACTCAATAATATGTTTATTTAAATTACTTGCCGATTACATTTTTCCGCAGCTGAACGAAGTCTTTGATATTGAATAAATGAAGTTATTACTGTCAAAATATTCACCACTTTAACTCGGAGGGGAAGGCTATCAGCTGTTCGAAATGCTTCACATATATTCACAGACGCTACAACAACAACAAGCTGTCCAAAAGGGGCTCGAGGCAAGAGACGAGGGAGATGGATAACTCTATTAGTTCATTTATGTCCTATCTATGTGCTCAGAACATTGCGTTATTTGTACCCACTAATCCTTTCTTCCCATTTCTCTTGCTGTACCACCGTGTTGGCATTCCAATTATTAGACTTTTTTTTAATTTATTTATTTTTTTATCTTATCTATTGCAAAAGATTTTACTCTTCTTATTTTCCTAGTTAGATTACTAGTATCGTCTGTATGCTTTGCATAGCGCTGACTGTTCAGGGTTTTTTCCATAGATCCAAACAGAGCCAAATATCGAGAAAAAGCATTCAAATTGCTTCGCTTATTTTTTCATGTTCCATGGTATCGCTAAACATTTTTATTTTAGTCCACTCAAATCATAGAAAATCGTTGGTTTATATTTCAATAATTAAAATATACATACACTGATTTCAGCTATCCTTGCTCTCTACTTACGAGATGATCTCTACTTCAGTGAAAATTTTTCCACCGTGATGCTGCACGTTTTCAACTTTTTTGGCCAATTTTGTCCAATTTTTGGAGCGATCCTAGCCGACAGCTACTTGGGAAACGTTCGAACGATATCCACGTTTTGCTTCATCTATGCAGTTGGATGGGTTTTACTCATATTCACGTCGTTCCCGTCAATTGGCATATCCGTGTCGTATGTATAGTACATCCATTCATATTTAACTTAACTTTTAACCAAATTTATTTTTAGATTTTTAGTTACGCTGTCGTTGCTGTTTATCTCAACCGGAAACGGATCGATTCGGGCGTGTATTACATCACTGGGAGCGTCACAATTCAAAATACCCGAACAGAGTGTTCTCCTGGTGGACTACTTCTCTTTGTATTATTTTGTGTATTATAGTGGAATATTTCTAAGTAAAATTCTACCACCGATGGTTAGAGCCAATACTGCATGCTTCGACAAACCGGGATGCTACCCAGCAGTATTTGGAACTCTTGGAAGTTCATTTTTAGCGTCGTGGTGTAAATTTTTGACAGTACTTTATCACATTGACATCACATTGTACAACAGCTCATATTTCTAGTTTTCTTCATAATGGGCAAGATGTTTTATAAGCCTGAAAAACTTTCGGACGAGAACATTCTCGTAAAGTTCTATGGATGTATCAAATGTGCTTTGGTTAACAAATGGACGGAGGGCAGCGTACAAAGATCGTATTGGTTGCAACATGCAATTGGACGCTATGAGGAAACGTTTGTAAACGATGTTTCGAAAGTACTAAAGGCATGTAATCTTAGTTTCAGTTCTGTTCATGTAACCAATCGTGTTGTTCTTTCAGATCTCGAAGCTGTTTATTCCCCTGCCTATCTATTTCGCTTTACTGGCCCAACAGGACTCCAGTTGGACGTTTCAAGCCACACAAATGAATACAACTATTGGTGGAATAACTCTACAAGCTGACCAAGCCAAAGCAATGGGCCCAATATTCCTTTTCATCCTCATTCCATTGTGGCAGTATATAGTCGCACCGATTCTAAGACGTTTTCAAATTGAGATTAACCCACTTCAAAGTGTTACAGTCGGTGGTACGTGCTCTGCGTTTTCTTTCATCTGTGCTGGAGTTCTACAAGAAGTAATTTATGTAAGTACGAGTTAGAGTATGCGGTGCCATGGTTGCTAAACTCAATAGATTTTCGCAGACACAACCAGACAAATCCATAAGTATTTTATGGCAGATGCCGCAATTTATACTCTTGATGATGGGCGAGCTGTTTCTATCGATACCCGGATTGCAGTTTGCATACACTCAAGTAAGTTTCAATACGTTTCAATGATTTATTCTGATCACCTAGAGAACCCCTTAATAATTATGCCGTTTGAGTTTGTTTAAGTTTCGTGCAGGCGTTCAATATGAATTTTAAGTCGATCTTTGATTGCTAATTCAGTCAAATGAGCTAGGCAATTGCATCCTCCTTAACGGCAATTCACCCGCAATACCTCGCCAGGAATGTAATCAGTTTACCCTCAAACCGGTTTTCGGGAGCACATATGTATACAAATTGAGAAATTCATTTTTAGCCACACAATGACAGATTTCCCACAGACTTCCGTCCATTTCCCATCAGCCTGTTTTGCGGCGCACATACACTTACTTACTTATCAGGTAGACGAACCATGAAGGGTCTGAGCCTGAGCAATGACTGCCTTCTATCGGTGACGGTCCTGGGCACGCTGCTTCCAGTCATCAAGGCCAAGCTGTCTTACATCCGCGATGACTTGGTCTTTGTACCCGAGGTTCGGTCTTCCTCTCCTTCTCGAACCAGGAGGATCGAATTCGAAGACCCTCTTTGCTGGAGCGTTGTTGTCCATTCGCTCGATGTGGCCGAGCCAGTGTAGTCGACGGATTTTTGCCTTCCGGACAACATCCACATCCTTGTATAGCTCGTAGAGTTTGCGGTTGTGTCTTCTCCTCCATTCCTCGCAGACGGGACCACGGTATCCGACGTAGAATTTTTCTTTCGAAGGCACCAAGAACCAGCTCTGCAGTCTAACTTAATGTCCAGCTTTCGGCTCCATAAAGTAGGAGTGACCGGATAAGGGTTTTGTAGAGCATGAGTTTGGTACTTCGAGTCAGGAGTTTCGAGCCTAGTTGTTTTGACAGACCGAAGTAGCATCAGTTGCCAAGGGCGATTCTACGTCGGATCTCCACTACGATGTCATTCGTGGAGTTTACATTTGCCTTGAGGTAGACAAACTCCTTTCCTACCTCGAAATTGTAGCTGTCGATTGTGACGTTTTGGCCTAGGTGGTGTGCGGCGGATCGTTTTTTGCTCGACAGCATATATTTTTTCTTGATCTCGTTGACCTTGAGACCAGTTCGTTTCGCCTGTTCCTCAATTGCTGTGAAAGCTTCTACTATGGAACGTTGGGACCGCGCGATAATGTCGATGTCATCAGCGTATCCCAACAGCTGGACTGACTTGTAGAAGATAGTGCCTTCCGTGTTGACTTTTGCCCGCACATACACAAATTGAGAAATTAAACTCCCACTGACTACAAGAAATTTACTACCAATGTGGTCAAATTCCTTATCCCCATTCCCCTTTATTCTAATATCGGTGTTGCAGCATGGATTCGGACATTCAATGGTACTACTTTACCCTTTTTGCAAGTGCATATGAAATAAAATACTTCTATTATTTACTCTTAAAATAGTAATATTTGGGTGTTTGTCTGAATGTTTCAAATTATTTAGAGGCCTCATTTAGACTCAGAACTCTCTTCATTCCATTCTCAGTATTATGACCTTATCTTATTTTTGGCATGCACTGTTATGTATTTAAAAGCTTATTAATCAAAGTTCAACGAACATGGGCGTTTCTATGAGCTTTTTAACTTATTTAAGAGATAATGGGAAGTTAATGAATTACGTTCTCAGTCATTGAACTAGAATTGTGGGTGCTATCTTTAGGAAATTGATAACCTCCCTAATGGGACATTTTGGTAGCCGTCCTCTGGTAATATATTTGTTTGTCAAAGCTGCGCGAAGCAGTGTTGGACGTGCGATGGGTAGGTGCTCCCTGATAAGTTAGATTGTCCGCGATCCACTGTCAACTCACTTGTTGTATGTATATATGGTAGCTGGTTTCAAATCAGTAGTTTGCGAGGGACTGTTAGGTTAACCTTCAACCAGGTACATTTTAAAGGCTCATTGGCCTTTTTCAATTATTTTATATGTACTAAGAATAAGCCACAACGGTTCCGAGAAAATGTACATTCAATGAAGAAGCAGTTCCAGCTGGAGAGTTATCTGACCAGCTGCCTTTAGTTACGCAGATTAACTTATTGGAGATCTCACCACTTATGTGCACCACATTCAACGGACGTCGGTTGTTGCGCTCGAATTCGCCATTTGCACACATTCAAAACACGTTGGTGTTCCCTTACTGGTAAATCTTCTCGATGTTTTGCCGCATCCGTTTGGGTTGTACTCTTGCGGTAGAAGTAAAATCCGCCTTATGTGCACTGTCCTGCATGATAAGCTTGTCCTCCTTCTGGTATATTTGCTATTACTAGCCTGAGTAGTCCAAGCGGACGAAGTGTCTTCTTAGAATGTTTTTAGCTGCAGCGAGAACCATAGTTTAAAATTCGATAAATATTCCACATTAAAATAAACGTCTATCCTTATCTCCCTCGTTTTTTCCCTTTTCTACTTTCTTGTTGCCAATAGTATTGTTTTGCGTTACAATAGATTACGTTAGGCTAAAGTGGCTGACTGCTGGTAGCACTTTTGAGATATACTAGGCTTAATCTGATCGATAACGTGGCGGATACATAAAAGTATTTTGCGTCTTAGGGAATTCTCAAGAGGAGAAAGCACTGCAATAGCAAAGATGATGTGCAAACCTAAGAACAAATAATAGAGCAGCCGCAGCCGCGGGTGAATTTTACTTTGGTTCAACCGAAAAAGACTTTTGGCTACCAAGTTCCAATGATCTGCGAACAGTAAGTTCCTCCTTTTACCCCTCCCCAATCACTATCTCCATCGGTGTTACAACAGTCAACAATATCTTTTCAATATCGACGGAGGAAGAGTTAAAGTTTCCTTCAAATGAGAACTAAAGTCATCACCTTAAAGTGAATTATATTGTGTAGAAGAATAAAAAAACACGCGGTATCATTTTTGTACAACACACTGTGTATCTGATACACTTGCAGGGCAGTCCGTTAACTATTGTTCTTTTTTAGAAAGAGCCAACCATCTGGTCAGGTGAATGACCCGAAGTCTCCACATAACAAAAGCATAAATACACTAGTTGTGGTATTGAGTGTCCGCAGTATACGAGATGACAATAAACTAAATTGTTCTTTGCATACAGCTGTTTTTTTCTTTTGCCGATTATTTTCCTCCAACAATTATGTCATCAAATGTTTTTGATCTCTGAAGCAGGACTTTGGATAGAGTTGTCCCATATATGACCCCCTTCAGGCGCTAGTTGTTGACATACACTTAGAGGAGTGATGGAGTCACGTAAGCGGTTAAATGATATTTTTTTTTAATAAATAATTAATAAATGAGGGTAAGCTCCCAAGTTAATAGCCCGAACACCATTCATGAAGCAGTTCAGTAATCGAAAGACTAAGCTAACGTTATACAAGACCTTGATAATCCCTGCCCATGCCTGCCTTGTCTGAACTATCTCAAGAGTGGATGAGGAAGCCCTTGGTCTTTTCGAGAGAAAAGTTATGCGTTCAAACTTAGATCCTGTTTGCGTTTGTGGTTTCTGGAGAATAAGATTCAACCACGAAATGTACGGGCTGTACAGCGACATGAGTCTAATCAGGCGTCTACGGATTCAACGCCTAAGATGCCTGAGCCATGTAGAGCGCATGGAAAACACAGCTCCAGCCCGAAGAGTTTTCGACTCTAAGCCAATGGAACAGCGATCACGCAGCCACGTCATATGGCTTCAATTCTCTTTCATATGTGAACTAAAGCCATAGCCGGATTATGGACTCAATTCATATGTATGGTCTTCGTTTACGGCACCAATTTTGACACTTCTTTCGAAAATGAATTCCCTTTCATTCGATTTTCAAAATACAAAAATATCATTCCAATGAATAGATGTATTCGATCGGTTAGTCGCATCATCCGTGTCGCAAAATCGATAAGATGAAACTCCGATCTTATTGTTAGGATACTGCAAACTTATTTTTTTACAAATACCATTAACTGGCAGACAAAGCCGGTAAGAGTCCATACAATTCTGTTGTACGATGCTGCCGTCATTGAAAGTCTACCAACCATCTCGTCCTCTTACAAATGACCGCCTTAACAGCGCGTTCACATTGTAGTACAATAATTGTACTACAAATTTGGTCCATTTGGTTGAATAGATGTCTGACTGAAAATTTTTCTTCGTGTGTATTTGAGTCTGTCCGATGATGTGCAACTTAGTCTCACAGCTGATATAAATTTAAATTTCACTTACTTTAGTTCTTTAAAAAAATTATATTTGCCTAACTCTATTCGGGCAGAGTTACCCCTTACAATGTTAAACTTAGAATAACACAGAATAATTCCTAGACTACCTTCTATACCAGCTTGCATCGTCGATTCGTACAACGGTTCCCACAGGTGTCTTCGCGCTGGACGTGATGGAATGCACTGGTGTCATGTGGTCCAGATGTTGTGTCAGCGATTGCTTGTGCTGGCAACGGATCCGGTGTCATTTGAGGCTGTTGTTCTGAAATGCTGAATATTCTGGAGTTTTGAATATTCGCTGTGTTAACTTATACTTACATATTACGAAACTTCGTATCTATTAATAGTATAGAATAAAAAAATTTACAAAATTATACAAAATGAAAAAAAAAGGAGATATTTCGGATAGCGTCAAGTACTTTTGGGTATCCGGAGTTTCACAAAACCTTTATGCATGTTGCTAAGAGCGCGAGTTATGCACTCATCTCAACAAACTAAGGAAGGTAGAAGGAGCAATCAAAGCAATCGATGCATCGGCATCAGTGGAACAACCGAAACCACTCCTACCGCGGCACTTGAAATTCTCCTGAACCTCAACCGGTAGATATCCTTAATAAAAAATGCGTAGTTCGTCTAGTCTTGTTATTAAAGGTGCGTTTACACCTATAGACCCGCCAAAATCCTACGTGAACAAAACCAGAAAGTAGATTCAAAACCCTGTCTCCCGAGAGAAACCTCTAGTACGGCGGCACATACACTTCTACACAGATCGATCCAAGATGGGAATGCGTTAGCCTGTTCGTCTCACCGATTACTGCAGCGCAAGACTAGATATTTTCACCAATGACTTCTATAGAAGCTGCCGATGTTACACAGACGAGAATGAGAAGGAAAGCACCCAGCGTCTTCTCTGTCGTGCTCTGCCACAACGAGGAACATAGACGAAGAAAATCTAGTAATTGTGACTTAAAGTTTTCCTAGCTCATTGCATTTCCACTTCAGTCTGATATTTTTTTATTTATTTATTATTTAGTAACAGGAAACTAAGAGAGCTGTTCGTGAGCTCTATGAACAGAAGAGAAGGGAAGAGCACCAGCTTCTCAGAAAGAAAAAGAAAGAGCATGAGAAGCGCGCGGTCGTGGAGATGGAGAGGTGTTACGACAGGAAGGAGGTCCGAAAGTTTTAGCAAAAGGTAAAACAAGTATCAGGAAGATACAGACCTCGCACCGAAGCCTGCAGTGACGAAAATGGACAACTAGTAGTAGAATGGCAGTCGATGCTGAGAATTTGGAAAAATCATTTCTGTACACTGTTAAACGGCGATGACGGCACAAATTCCGCTGTCAGGCAGAATGTTTCACTCGATTTGGACAATGATGAACACGAATTCCGTCCCCCCGACTTAGACCAAGTCAAGGTAGCGATATCTAGACTGAAGTCGAACAAAGCTGCTGGAGCGGAAGGATTGTAAGCGGAACTGTTTAAGGCAGCTGGAGATGACCTGGTTGGGCGCATGCACCAGCTCATCTGTAAGATATGGCCGGAGGAAAGCATGCCCGGTGAGTGAAATCTCAGCGTCGTTTGCCCGGTCCACAAGAAAGGAGATCCCTTTGACTGCGCCAACTATCGAGGGATCAGCCTCCTTAACATCGCCTACAAGATACTCTCTGCCGTTCTGTGTGAACGACTGAAACTCTTTGTCAACAACCTGATAGGTCCTTATCAGTGCAGTTTCAGGCCAGGACGGTCCATAATAGACCAAATATTTACACTTCGGCAGATCCTGGAAAAGACTCAAGAGATGCAGATCGACACCCACCACCTATTTGTCGATTTCAAGGCCGCATATGACAGCGTGCATAGAGACGAGCTATACAGCGCCATGTCTAGTTTTGACATTACTGCCAAACTCGTCAGGTTGTGCAGAATGACGATGGAGAACTCTCGCTGTTCCATCAAGGTCGGTAACGAACTCACCGAGACCTTCCATGTCAAAAAAGGTTTTAGACAAGGCGACACGCTGTCATGTGACTTCTTTAACATCATACTTGAGAAGATCGTGCGAAACTCAAACGTAAACACCCGAGGCACGATCTTCCAAAAGTCCGTTCAACTGCTTTCTTACGCGGACGACATTGACGTGATTAGACGAACACAGCGAGCCGTCAATGAGGCGTTTGCTGGCCTTGAAGCGGAAGCGGCTAAAATGGGTCTAGCAGTAGGCCAGGGCCAAGCAAAGTTCATGCTGCCATCACGGAAGGACGCGCAACATCGACGTCTCGGACAGAGTGTCACATTGGGCAGCAGAAACTTTGAGGTAGTCAAGGACTTCGTCTGCCTCGGCTCTGGAGTAAATAGGGACAACCACACCAGTACCGAGATCAAACGCAGAATTACTCTTGCCAATCGCTGTTTCTTTGGGCTCAAGAGGCAATTGAGTAACAGAGCCATCTCCCGAAACACCAAATTGACCTTGTATAAAACCCTGATCATCCCAGTCCTGCTCTATGGCGCAGAGACATGGACGTTTTTGAAAGCGGATGAAGAAGCTCTTGGTTGTTTTGAGAGAAAAGTTCTGCGTACGATCTTTGGTCCTGTTTGCGTTGATGGCGTTTGGAGGAGAAGGTTCAACCACGAACTATACGGGCTGTACAGCGGCATGTACCTAGTTAAGCGTCTTCGGATTCAACGCTTAAGATGGCTAAGTCATGTAGACCGGATGGACACCACAGCTCCGGCCCGAAGAGTCTTCGACACCGAGCCATTGGGACAGCGCAACAGAGTACGTCCTCGCACTAGATCGCGCACACAAGTGGAAAAGGACCTCAACCAAGAATACTAGTATTAGTGTTATTTTCGTTTCGCTTAAGCTATTATAATATTTTAAAATTAATATATTCGTATCAGTAATATCAAGACATCTTAGTATTATCCCATCTCTGCATAATAGCCTCATTTTTGACAGCCTAAATGATATCAGTACTACACCATTTAACGCACTGGTAGAATTTGTCCCTTTTTAATACCACTTACCACATTGTTCTCGAGGCAGAACAGTAACTCGTGATTTTTCTATGAAAAACATCACAATATTTAGGGGGTCTCTGCCAAATATATACATTCATACATATAGGGGAAAAGTGAAGATCCATATCTCTTGCATGGATGGTTAGGTTGTCGTATATGTAGATAAATCGGATAATGTGTACCCAATTAAGAATATTAATTGGCAGAGTTACGTAGTACTGTCGGTCTAACTATTGACATAAACCGACAGACAAACCGAGGCTGTAATCTATTTAAATCTCACCTATGGTATTTTTTAAAGCAGTATAGTCATGTAAGCTACTGGTTTTCCACTTTAGTATGTTTTTAACTATGAGGCATACACAAGCATTATTTATTTATTTATTTATTTATGTATTATTATCTACAAGTGACTTACGTACTAACAGATTCTGAACAATTAAGGTACAATAAGTGAAAATGTTGAGCATATAACTAACGTAACTTAGAGAGTAAATAGGCTTAATAAATCATTTTCAAAAATTATATCTACTATCAGCTAAATCCAGGTATTGCGAATATTTATTTTAGGCTTTGTAAGCGGTTCATTTCTTCCGTACTCAGTGTTATGAGACCTTTCAAATAATAACGAGTACGGGTAAAATTCAAGTAACGCCAGGAGATAAGGAAATTTTATGTGGGAAGATAAAATATCCCTAACAAACATTACTGCATAGACAGTACGTCGCGTTTTTAAGGTTTTCAAACCGAGCAATTGACACCTTGCCATATAGATCGGGCGAAAATTCCATCGCATTTTACAAAATATGAATTTAGTAAACCTCCTTTGCACTTTTTCAATGCGGTCAGAATATGTGACAAAATAAGGATTCCATATAACAACAGCATATTCAAGAAAAGACCTGACCATGGACACGTAAAGCGATAAAAGTGCGAATGGATCAGTGAATCCTTTAGTATTACGCTTTATGAAGCCGACTGCCGAGTTGGCTTTAGATAATATGTAATTTACATGTGAGTGAAAAGAAAATGAGGAGTTCAGCATTACTCCTAGGTCTTTAACACTCTTTACTTTAGAAAGATTAGCTGATCCAATGGAGTAATTAAATTGTATAGGAAAGGCTGATTTAGAAAAAGAAATTGATTGACATTTCTGAATATTTAGAGTTAGAGCGTTATTATTACACCATACGTAGATGTTATCAACATCGTATTGAAGTGCCATGCAGTCATTTATATCTTTTACACTCTTATACACTTGCATGTCATCGGCGAATAACAAGCACTTACTGTATTTAGTTGAGCAAGTAATCCCGTAATGAATATAATAAAGAGGAGATGGCCTAAGTGACTCCCTTGCGGAACCCCTGAAATGCAATATATAGGTTTGGATAAAGAATTTCCGAGGTCAGATTAATAATGCATCTCAAACCGTAAACAGTAATTTTGTTCTCCTTTCTTTTTATGTACGCATATCAAAAAAAAAAAAAACAGTATCATATTCCTCATCATCATCTGACCAGCATGATACGCTACAGATCTTTAGGCCTCTCGTTCCACCGCCATCGACTGTTGCTCATCGGGACTTATGCCCAAAGAAGCAGTTGTTCAACATTGAGTTCCTCTGCTCCCGCCAGGAGAGCCGTCCTGCCGATCCCGGCGACTAACACAAAAAATATGTGTTCCGGATTTAATTCTTGCGTGACCATATATGAGATTCAATCCTACAGAAAAGCTCCACCATACTCCTCCTATCACTCGTAAAAAAGACCCCGAGGCACTTCAACTTTTCCACATAATTCAATTGAACTCCACTTACATGTGCACGCTGGAGTTTCGTCAGGGGAATGTGAGGATAACTAAATCATCTGCAAAAACAGTTGGGTTACCCTCAAATCTCCCACCCACATACAATCCATATATATAATGAAAGGGAGAGGTGACATGACACATCCTTGGCGAAATCCAACGCCCACTGTGAAATGGCGTAGCATCGTTAATTCGAAATCAGTTACTAAAGATTGTGTATAGCGACTGAATGGGCCTCAAAAGAGAACCATCAGTCTCTATACTCCTGTCATATTTACCGATTTAATCCAACAAAGATATTCTTATTCTACTCCAAGTTTAACTTTGTCGGTATCACGAACGAACAACGAAATGAATGAAAATTAATTGAATGTTTTAAGGAATTGAGTTTGGTAAACAGTAACAGTTTTTTATGAGAGGGGAGTGGGAGGATGGGTTAAGAAGGAAAAAGAATGGAAATGGAACATGAACACAGTGATTACAAATAACAATGACACTCCTGTGGCCCGTGGCGCTGTGGGTATGTGCGTCGACCCCAACTTCGATGTCGTGAGTTCAATTCCTGCTCTGATCGACAAAAATAATTTTCACGATCCCAACTCTTTCGAGTCACTGACAATGCACAAAGAGTATTTCCTGTCTACAAAAAGTTTCTCAAACAAAGCCGTTCGGATTCGGCATTAAAACTGTAGGTCCCTTCCACTCGTGAGAGAACAATAGCACGCACAACACGAGTGGTTGCTGAGAAGCTAGGCCCTGGCCCCCTACGGGCTGTAGCGCCACCCATATTATTATTATATGCTGACACTCCTTAGGCCTTTCTCTTACATAAAGTTTCATTATCAATCATTTTCAGGCTCCGCTATCGATGAAGTCTGTTGTGACAGCAGCATGGTTCCTGAACAACGCTTTTGGCAATCTAATTGTAGTTGTGATAACAGAAATCAACATATTCCAATCACAGGTTTGTGTATCGATTTGAACTACTAACAAACATTTTTTCATGATTTTTTTTTTATTACAGAGTGCCGAATATTTCTTTTACGCAGTCATAATGATTATCTGCATAATAATCTTCGCACTCTTAGCATACGAGTACTTTCTTGACGACCAAGAATCAGCCGACAGCAGCTTACATCAAAACGACGAGCCAAGTCCTCTTTTAAAAAGCTTAAGCTGCAATAGCCTTATAAATGAAAATATGTGATATAAAAAATAAAACAAATTGTTAATAGTTTTAAGGACGGTATATGTAAAAAATACGAATTTGTTTATAAGTCTAATATGTATTGGTCATGATTTTGAATAGATATTGAACTTCTAGGACTGTATCCTCTGGCAAATCAGTGCAATGAATTGCATTCAGTACGTTGGTGACTCCAAATTTGGCTCGAAGTGAATTTGGCCGTAACAATTTAGCCACTTGCTGAAAATATAAATTCGACTGTACATAATTTGCATTAAGTAACGGCAGCTTATTGTTACCGGTTCTGAGGGTCCACAGAACTCGCGAAACTCTTGATAAGCGTTCTTTGAAGCATCAGCACATCCGATTTCTAGTGCAATACTATTACCACTTGCTAATTGAGCAACCATTTGCTAAAATATAAATCCACATAAGAGTATTGAAAAAATAAACCATGTATGTAAATTAGTCTTACAATATATTCTGGGATAATTCCGCGATAGACTTCATAGAATTCTTCGCAATTCACTCGTTCTAAAAGCTGCATCTTAAATGCATTTATTGTAAAACCACGATTTGTAATCTCCGTGATGATAGGTCCCAATTTTCCTTAAGATGATATTAAATAAAATGTGTGATAAATGGATGAAACTTACTAACCTTCTTTAAGTGCATGCGGCTTGATCAAGGCTAATGTTGTATTGTTGCAGGTTGCAGTGAGACTGAGGCCACTCTTTGGGTTAAAGAAAAAACTTATTTCCTGCAAGTACAGAAGTGCTGAAAAGGAGATAATGGGTTAAATCAAAATAAACTCACTTTATCAGCATCAGCATCTGTCTGTGAACAGTAGATACCCTTTCGAATGGATTCCTCTTCAAATAGTATCCTTAGCGACGGATGGACATCTGGTTCAAAAGATTCTTTACTTTGATTTTGACAAACTTTCAATTTTTCCATTACATTATCGGCTATCAAGATGAAACCAATTGATGGTCCTGATAACAGTTCATCCATAAGCTCCCTTTACCAAAAAAGATAGTTATTTTGTATATGCATATATCTCTGTGATTAACTTACGCCATTTGAACATCGCCTTTGTTTTTTTCTCCCAAAAATCTTCGTGCTGTTTCTGGAGAAAACTTTACCATAACTGCTTCACTTATTCGTATGTCGCTTTCACCCAAATGAGTGAGAATCCTCCCTAAGCTTGGAATCACATAATGCTTCAATAATAGGAACGTTCTTGATAAAGAAGCAGAATTAAAATGGAAAAGTTTAGTCGTTTGAGCGTTATATGACAATTGAGCTAGAACATGAGAAAGACAACAATGGTCTGCTGAGTCGAGCCTGCAGGCAAAACTAGGATCTCTAAAGACCATCAAGAATACAGAAACCTGCATGTTTAAAACTCACGGGAGCGATATCCACAACGCCAACGGCAGGCTTAGAGGTATTGCCTCTCCACCTGCAGATGACAGCTGCAAAAAGCTGTATTAGCTCGGCTGGCTCTTAAGCCGGACTGGACTTCCTTACTATGAATTCAATAGACTGTGTCGCACTTATAGACCCTTCCAATGAAACCATCAAAAACTCAACCATCCATGTCTACACAGACAGTTCGAAGTTGAGTATAGGAACAGGCGCTGGCATTTACTCCGAACAGTTAACCATATATTGGTCTGATTAGAATCCCTGATTATGGCATTGTTTTTCAAGTGAAGGTGCTGGCGGTCACAAAAGCGGCCAAAATGATATCTATGTTGGAGATACTACTGGCTGATATTACATTTTTCTACTGTCAGTCAAGCAACCATGAAAACAAATTCTTGCAACGGAGATCAACTCAAAGGGGGTCGTATGCTGTTGCGAAAAGCTTACGGTTCTCAGAACGAAACATTCGATTACTCTTTTCTAGGTCCAGAGTGGCAATGAACCAGCAAACGAATTTGCCAGAAAGGGGGTCGAATTTAACCCAACCCAGACAATCCTAAACATTTAAGTACGTCTAGCAGATGTCAAGAGGAAAAAAAGGATAACAGGAAACGCAACTCTGGTGTCAGATTTCAAAATGTAATAGATATGTACGTACTTTTTTCGAAATTTAGCTAAAATATTCTTAGTCACCACATCTCCATAGTCAACGATATCGAATTGTCTTCCAAATACACTTATTTTCGATCCAATGAAGAAATCTTTTGCGGTAATATCGGGCATTTTAGTTCGACGTAAAAAAGTCTTCTTCGACCCCTGTTCGAACTAATCAAGAGAGTATGTTTTAATTTAGTTGGTGTCTTGTTTAAAACCCTCTACTTACCACTTCAAGAGAACTATCACACGGATAAAATGACATCAAGAAGTGGCGAATTATTCCAGCTTCTTCCTGATACCATTCTGCTATGAATGCCAATCGTCTGGTTGTTGAAATGTTATCCTGAAAATATTTATTTATTTTATTTATTTATTTACATAAAGCTGTAAAATAATTAAAATTATAATACAGCTGATACAGCCAGAGCATCAAAGGCCTTCAGCTTAGACTGAAAATATTTATAATTCTGTAACCGAACAATCGCAAGCTTGCCCTATAAAATTTAAATTTGTTTTCAAATGTCATCTCAGATATTCATTCAACTGTTTTGGAGATACTTAACACGATTAACACAAAAGTAATGGAATAGTATAACTAAGGTTTACATACCATCTTGATGCAATAAACTTATGTATTTTATACTATTTTTTTTATCGAAATCAACAAATAACTAACAGCAATAAAAAGTATTTTACGGCGGCTGCACAATCAAAACAAATAATATTTTGACATATTGGTAACTAGGGAAAACAGTAATGCCAAATTCGAATAAAATTAATTTATTTCATTTTATTTCAATGCGGCAGTTAGTGACAGATCTATGAAAAATGTTTTTGGTAAGTTACTCACTCAGTTATTACATAGCTTGGGTTTTGTGCATAAACAAAAAAGTATGTAGTTGCTAAATAACTAATAACCTGCAGTATTTATAACATGTTTCCATCATCTTAGTCTTCGAAGGTCGTCGTCCAACAAGGTCAAACTGAATTGTCAACTTTGATGAGATACGGGATTACATACTTCAGAATTGGAAGAAGTATATTTTTCATTTTACGGCTAACTGGAGAAGGAACATTAAGCGTATGTCAAAATACATTTAAATCGTGCTGCTGTCGTGCTGGTATGGAATTGGGCTTCAACCAACAAGCCTTTTCAGTCAGCTGACTCCGACTTAGCACGCGATGTTTGTTGAGGTCCTTCTTTACTTATGTTCCATCGGTTCCGTGAGCATCCTCTCTTGCGTTCCCCATCCCGACGAAGGCTATTCGGGGTAAAGCAGTGTCGACCATGACCTAATAATTTAAGGCATTGAATCCGTAGGCGCCTGCATGAATCTGTTCAAACTTTACAGTCTGTAGATTCAAATACATTACTTATTTATGTGTTGCATATTTTCCACACATTAAATAAATCTATAGATTTCGATAAGCCAAGTAATTACAAGATTTATTTCAAAAAAAGCTTCTCAAACTTTGCCGTTCAGAGCTGACTGTAAGTCCGTCCCACTTCTTGTAGAACAATAGCATACACAACAGTAGTCAGTACGTCTGCTGTTTGATGATTCTGATGATGAATCTGCGTTGGATAAACGAATTAGGCAAACAATTCGTTATGATCAAAGATAATAATACTTGAATGAGATTAACACCAACCAGTAATAAATTCTGTCACTACATCACAGATAAGCAATTTTCAGAAAAAACGGATATTCAAAATCTAATTGGAAAATAAAACATTTCTGAGATCATTTGGATGTATGATTCTCGCACAACGAATAGGAATGCAAATAAGAATTTTAGTTAATTGATATCAGCTCTTGAAGCGTTATTGTATCTAAGAGCAGAAGGCACAGTGGTAGGTACAATTAGCGAGCTGTTGATATCAATACCTGTTGAAATCTGCGAAAATGTAAACAATTTAGTATCGAATGTAAAACAAATCTCGGACAGTCTGTCAAATCCACGACCACCAAATGTTTTTGTAAGCAAATCAAACGAGAGTATTCGAAATGCAGTTTTAGAATTATTAAAGTTACCGTCAGATTATAATTTCCTAAGATTGGGTATTAAACTAAATACAAGTTAATCAAATTACCCTTGCTTATAAAGATGACATGTAAAAGTTTCCGGTCTTAAATTAACCAATTATCTAATATCTAAACGTTGAAAGACAAAACTCCAACCATTTGGAAAAAGCAGAATTCTTAAAAATTTACGCAACCCAATAAGACCCTCGAACTATCATGACATCGATTTGCTGAACTCTTCCATTGTTTTGCCGCAGACAGCAAACAACAAGAAGTGTCGTAGGTTCGATGTTCTCCAATTCAACAGCATAACCAACGCAACGCAATCAAAACACTTCGAAAGAAAAACAACGTCAAAAGATTTCATGTTATTTCAAAAATGGCGATTGCCGTCTGCTGTCCGATGAATATTTTTGTACACAACAAAAGAGTTTTCTGTTTTTAAAGAGACATTTTTTCCAGTTTTATTTTCCCAATTCAAACTTGTCTCGTCGTCTGTCATCGTTCTAAATAAGATTAACGTCGCAATAATCGCTTATCCGATTAGAAATCTGTGTTTACGCACTGGACTCCTGTCTCCCCTTCAAAACGAAACAGAAACAGCGAGTAAAAGGAAAAAAACCAAAAAAAAAAGTTGTAAATTGCGCAAAAAAAGAACGCCGAGCGGATGGATTTTTTTTCTAATTAATCATTTTTCTCTGTTTTTCGTGAAATCTAAAGGTGAACGTGATTTAAACGTGATTCTTGTTTGAGTTTTTTCCAAATATATTTTTTCTCCATAAATTTTGTCTGCGTAACAACTTGTACAACTTGTCTCTGTGTGTGCGTGTGTACATGAGCAAAGAAAGAAGAAAATCATTTCGCAAGTGAAACGAAGAAAAAAAGTAGCAAAAATAATACAAAAAAAATATCCAGTGAATGTCTGCTGTGCCCAAGTTATTTTTTTTTATTTATACAACATCGCCTTCAAAAATTTCATTGAAGAAGAAGGAACAGCCAACAAGAGAGCGGATAGAGAGTGGTGTATAGTAGAGTAGCCGACACAGCAGCCGTCGTCGTCTCCACCGCCACTGCCAAAGAGTAAAAGAGAAGAAAAAACAAGGTAAAATGAGCATAAAGACGAAAAAAGTACAAAATAACAAAAAAAAAAGACTAAAGCGAAGCAAAAACGCACCGAAGTCCGCCGACGAAATTCGAAAAATCGTGAAATGTCTCATGTGTCTGGCGACGTGTGTTGCTGCTAGCGCCTAGCCAGTGGTTCGAAAATAGCATTTTTCGCTAATTTCTTTTGGCAAATAAACATTTGTTATAAATAAATTCAAAAACAAAATAGGATCAAAGTGACGACCAAAAATGCTTAATGGTTCAGAAGTCTAGACGGAAATTGCTTCACACATGTGTACCTTGTACACGTTTGTGTGTTGATGCTATTGTGTATAGTGTCTTTTTTTCAAATCGTCATTGACTATGTGTAAGTGTAGTCTTCGGGGAGCGGATGACTAAGAAAAGTTCACAACACAAGACCGAACCGTCCCGACAGAGACAGTGTTGTCACTTTGTTTGAAATGAAGAAATATGTATAATTTCAACATCAAAAATTATATATTTCCAGATTTTTTTATTTCGTTTTTTGCCTTCATTTCAGTTTTTTGGCTAACAAAGAGTGGGTTAGGATATAACAAACGTACTCAATGCAATGATTAAGCGGAATATGCATGGTATTGCATCAGTTTTACTATTTGAGTGTTATATTCGTTCTTTTTTGCCCTCTAGTCATTGTACATATAATAGTGGGGGTCATTAAATGAGGCTTCTGATTTGCTTTCAAACATCCGCATGTACGGATTTTTTTTTTTTAATTTTGTTTTAGGGTTTTCCCTCGTGCCATTGACCTTTTAAAGTACCTTTGTCCCTTTCAAGCGTATATTGGTACATATATATTACTCTCCGAGCTGTCAGTTGCGGACCGGAGATGACTGTCATCATATGTTTGTTGGAAATTCCCTGCTCTGAATTTTCTTGTTCACATGTCTTAAGCGAAAATTGAAGAAATTGGGTAACAGCAAAATCCCGGAAGTTTTATGTCTTGTATGTTTGTTTGTCAAGCGCTGGCCGAAGTCCACCAACAATTTTTTCGTAAAGAATTTAATGTCTGGATATACATTTGCTTAGAAGACACTTAAGTAGGTCGATGCGTTATTTTCTGTTTAATCTAATTGTAAAGTAGACTTGGTTCCGTCTATCCTAATAAAATTAAATTACTTGTTTCTTGTTTTATAAAATGTATGTATGGATTGAATTATAATTTTTAGCGCAAAAAAAGTATTGTTTTTCATCGAGTTTGAACTATGTGTCTGCGACTTTTGCAGATATGGTACTTCACCTTTGGCAACTTGTAGATTAAGTTCCATTCAATCTTAGCAAGTCTTTTGGATTAGTTTACAGTATTTTTTAAATTTATAAAGTGGAATTAAAGGCAAAAGTGTATACTTTTTACCGAATGACAGCGCCGTGGTCGTATTCCAGGCAATGAAATTGCCAATGAGCTATATAGAATAGAGGTGGGCTAGCCACTGCCAATTAAGCCCCTACCCCTCAATTCAAGTAATACACAATATATTACTTACAGATACCATCATTGTGTCTAATCAAAGGTGGATGGACTAGATACTTGTACGACTTCAATTGCTATGTAGCATGCTATCAATACTATAAAGTCAAGTACACTCTCTCCAACATCAAGGTCGTAAGGATTATCCTAGCCTAACATGCAAAAAGAATGAGAGCTCCATACAACGACGTTTGCAGAAGCTGCAGGGATAAACAAAGCATACTACACAACCACGAAACCTGTTCAGCTCTCACAAGAGCAAGAAACAATTGGCTATAGTACTGCACATCCAGCAGCCTAGCAGAAATGTCAAACATTAAATTCAGGAAACTGCAAAGAATCTTTGTGTGCTTATCAAGTGTGAAGAAAAAAAGTGGACAATCCTCGAAGAGATCATGTGGATATCTGCACGTACTCTTTTAGGTGACCGAGAACTTGCAAAAGCGTGAGCAACGTACCAATTCATTCGCCAAAGGGACCGGATAACTTTGAAAATTTGTTTTCGACATCTCTATAAAAAAAAACGTGTACATTTTATTGTAATGAATGTCAAAATATCAAAAATGTCAAAATACTCGTTGTTCTACCTACTATCTGGTTAACCCCTAACAACTCCTGTTTTTACCCGAGAAATATAAGAATAGAGTTGGTGGGTACAGTGATTGCAACAGTCAAGTCCAAAATGTCAACTGAATAGAACTTGAATTAATGTCATCACATAGAAAAATAACCTACCCCAGTAAATTAACTTATTTGGAAGTGAAAAGCGTTATAAAAGTAAACGAACATCCTGTATGTAAGTAGACTAAAGTCAAATCAAACAACTGACCGAAGTAATGCACCACCACTGGAATATATATTGGAAATTTCACAGATCGATCGAAGTTGGAGTCAGGTGTTGAAGATGGACTGGATGTTCAGTCCCTGGAGTCTTTTCCAAGGAACCCTATCTTGTAACTTTTTTCAAACCGAAACCATACCAATCATGAAGGCTCTATTGTAGCTAAAACAAAAGCAAATTTGTATCGGAGTCTTTTCCAAGGAACCCTATCTTGTAACTTTTTTCAAACCGAAACCATACCAATCATGAAGGCTCTATTGTAGCTAAAACAAAAGCAAATTTGTATCACGAACAGATATCGTCAACTATTCCGCCAGCAAAGCAGCAAACAAATCTTAACGGAATGGCCAAGTATTTTAACATGCGAAGTTTGTAGGTGCCCTAACACTAATATTCCTGAGAATTGAAAGAGTAGTCATTTTTTATGGGATGCAGAATTTTGACAGCTCTTAGGCAAGCACAAACTTAGATTGAAAATAATAAGTGCTTGTCAAGTTTTTAAACTTGTTTAAAAAAACTGTTTTTTGTTGCAATTGCGTGCAAACTCGTGACTTATTTACATTTTTTAAAGCAGTGTTGTGCAAAAATTGTCACTCGAACATTATTTGCCATAACAATATTTAATTTTCTATTTAATTTCACTCTTTTAAATCACCACTATGTTTCGAGAGTTCAATGTAAATGCCTGTCAGAAGCTTACCAAAATGTTCCGCCACATATTTATGGCGCGCGACTTTCAAATGGGCCTTCCTTATAAAAGCTGCAGAAACGAGGGTGTAGAAGAAACCATGTACATTTGTTATTTAACCTTAGTGCTCTCTCATCCTGTAGGTATAGACTTCTGGAAGCCTATTACCTCAATAAACTGGCTAAACTAAGCAACGTAAAAGTAGGTCATCTTCTCCGTCAAAGAAAGAAAATGTTTTGCGGAATAGCCATAGCTATCCGTAGTAGCACAATGGGCCTAATAGATCCTAGGTCCGCGCGGGTGCCCACTCGGCTAAGTGTGGTGCTTCAACCTAACCTATGTAACCTAAGGCCCCACACTTACTTAGGACCTAAATGCACCTCCCTCTCATACTTAGTAAATGTCAGTTATAATTTTTTGATAGTTTTTATTTTTCATTCCTTTTTAAAGATTGTAATTCGTAAATATCAAAAATTCTTCTTCTCTTGTTGATTTTAATACAAACGCTGCGCTATAAAGCGACAACACAATTCAATTAGCATCGCATTGACATCGGCTGTGCATTGCAAACTAGCTGTCACTTTTTGTCAAATTTATATTTGTTCCTTGTGGCTGAAAGGGGATAGCTGACGGAAAGATATAGTTGAATTGCCACTACATAATAATATTCTGGTGAGATTAATATAGAATCTCAGTTTCTCATGTAAATTATAGACTTCTGTGACATAGTTTCCGAAATTCTGTGGAGTCGTGATGGCCTGACCCAGGCCTCTTAAAATTGTGAAGGTAAACATATATATGACCTCCAGGAAATAGTGGATGTATCTAAGCAGTACAGCCAACACCTGCTCTATGGGCATGACCACCAGAAAATGGCGGAATCAGGAAATCCTAACTCCACACGACGAAGTAGTTCTTCCCACTCAGCTTTGAACATTCCCCACCGATTTGAAGAAACTGGAGGACAAACAAATCAGTGGCGATGTTTTGGTAGAAAGCATGCAATTTCTTTAGAGTTTTTAATTTTGCGTATAATAGATTTCTAAATTGTCTATTTAATTTTGAAACAACACAAAAAAGCAACATCTACAGATTTATCTCGACGCTTTTTAACTAAAATCCTCATACAATCGCATTCATCGCAAGGAGGTACATGATAAGAAACAAATTATCCGGTTATGTCGCACCAGGCTTACCTACTCGTTGCAGTTCGATTCAAAGACCTCCAAGCCATTCGAAACCTGCATCCGATTTCCACAAAGAGTTGCACTGTCGTGCGATATTCTAAATATGGAACTATAGACAATAGTGAGACGGTAGGTGTATACACAGAGGCACTAGCTCTTACAAGTCAGTCCAACTGTTGGAACCCACGTTGACATAGTCACGCGTTCTCAATTTGCCGTTGTGGTAGCTCTTATGGTTCCTGAAAATGGATAAAACATAAAACACCATCTTGGTAATCGGCGTTACTTCGGTTTGGCGAAACTACTGGGGTCAAAACTCTTGACTCGAAGAATCAAAATTATTTTGAAAGGCTTGAAAAATTCTACGTCGAATATGTATATATGTATATGTTCCTATTTGTGGGGAAGGTAAATACAGAAGAAGACATAACCGCTAATTCTACGAGCTGTTCCAGGATGTGAATATAGTTCAGAAAGCAAAAAGCCGACGACTACACTGTCTATAGCAAAGAGCAACCAAACCAAATCATGGTTCGAGTAGGAGAGGAAGACTGTACCTCCGCAGCTTGGTGACTGGGAGCAGCGTTACGAGGCCGGTCTGCGATTGAAGGTTCAGACACTGGTCGTTCATTGACGATGTTCATACTCGAAGACGAAGACTCTTCGAATTGGAGCTAAGTTGTCCATGTTGGTTTAGAAGTTCAAACCAAATCAAATGAACGTCAATGTACATTTCATGACTGCTTCCTCTTCTCTAGATACGGTCAACTCACAAAGTAGTTGCCTTCCGACAAACTCTGTCTCTAAGTAATTTATCAGGACACGGATTATTAATGATCATAAATGAATCCAGCTTAGTTCTTCATCTATGTCCAAAGGAAAACGGTGGCCTAGAGTCGTGCTCTTGAGTTAGTCTTTTTATTAGAAACTGGAACAGACCACGTTCCTAACTACGTCGGAGTTATACCATGGTGTCACTTTAAACTAGATATTGATGTTATGTGTTCTTCGTTCATCTTCCGATGATGCTTTTACGTAGCAAGTGGCATGCTGCAGTTATCGGTCTACGCTAACAGCTCAACAGTTTCATGAAGATCGTGGTTGCACTGATGCGAAGTTTGCACATCAAACAGCAAAGATCCCAAGTGTTGACTCTCTCCGAAATTCTAATTAATTACTTGACTGTATGTAAGAACCTGACTGTATCAATGTGCATTTGTACTGACTATGGATAATTCAATTCTGTTGTTCGAAGGGATGCGTTTTATGACACTTCATTGTCTGTCAAATATCAGGTCACTAGAACTGTAAAAATGATCTTGGTCATATTCCTCTCTTTGGTTATGCGTTAATCCTTTTTTCGGAAAATAATCTTGTCCTCTGCAACTTATGCACATCCGAATCTGCTCGGATTTGTATAGCAAGTCGTTCGAATTGCAACGACCTCAGGTATGCATATCAGTTGCCTTTTGTATTACTGCCTTCTCGGAAAATGTATCATAATATAACTGTCGCATAGTCCTTGTTAATTTTTCATTCTTATTCTTATCCTGTACCTACCGTACTTCGGAGTACAAAGCATTTTATAATCCCCTGTTGGCTTGTGTTGCCGCGTGTTAGTTCAGAACTTTGTTTTTGAAATATGTTCTTGCGAGGAAAATGAATTTCTATGTGGAAACGGTTAAGTGTAAACCCATTCTTTTTTGTATTAACTATCCTTTGTCACAGGCAAGGAACGACAGGGAAGACAAGGACAGATTTGGAAAATAAGAAATGCCAATAACTAAGGTGTACATACATTTACGTTTGTGGGCGTAATTCTTTCTCCTGCTGTATCCTGGTTTTGAGGTTCTTCAGCGGCGGGATCATTGTGGGTTTTTCATTATAGTTGCGTTTACCTGAAAATGAGTTTGCGCAGCTTATATTCTCATTTGTATATTTTTCTATTCTTGCTGTTTTTGTTTTTCAATGTGACAAAAATCCAGCAACAATTTGAATGCTTTTGAATTCAAATGCGCCAGGATCTGGTTTTCAGTATTTTACATGTGACATCTTAGAGTTAGTTTTCGCCGATCGCGAACGTGAAAGGTTAACTCTTGTAAATCGTTTGTTAAAGAGACTTTTTGAAAGTGAATCTTATGATTTGAAAGAAAAATATAATAATAATGATGATAAAAGACTTGCAGTGAAGAATACTTAATAATTAATACAACTAAACTGTAAGTGCGCAAAATAAATCTGATTAATTATATGCTAGTTTGTAGTTTTTATATTTGAAACTATTGACTTTATATTCAAATTGAGTTTAATTCCTTATAATCTAAAGTGCAATACATCGGAAATGAGCGCTTATGGACTAAATTTCAGAAGAAATTTATGAATGAGTTTTTGTTGTTTTATTGTTGATTTATACGGTAGCTGTATGGGACGTGGTCAATAAGTTTATATCAATTGTTGTACATATGGTCGTATCTATTGAATGTTGAAGTCGCTTTGGCTCTATTGGGATTATATGTTATTAAAACTCAAAATGTTTCATTGTGTTTATTTCTTATGGCATATATGGTACAGTGGCGAGCAAAACTCGATACAAAATTTCAGTTTTTGTGGTTTTTCGTAAAAAAAAAGTCCTTTAAATGGCATAATAAGTATTTGGTCAATAAGCTTTTCTTATATTGGCGTCTTGTTTGCCAAAAGGTTCTTAATGCGGCGAGCATCTCCATCGTTCAACAGTTTTGGGCGCCCACCTCAATTATGCACCGCCCCAATTTTGTTCCTTTTTTGGACGATCAGTACTGTGGGATAGCATATACCGAATTTCCGAAACTTTTGAGCAGAACAATGTTCTCAATATGATGCTGCTTTTTCAACTCCTATGCCTCAGCGAACTCCAGTATTAGGCCAAAATCAGAGTGGCGAAATTAATCAAATATCATCAAGTTTGGACCTAACGGTAAATGAATGAGATAACAAAGAAAAATTAAAACATGCAAAACTGGATACATGTGATGTGCTTGGTTTTTATTTTTTTTTCATATAAATCTCTAAACATTAGAAATTAAATAAACTAGCTCTAATGTTCAACCGAATCTTGCAGAAGAAAAAAGTTTTATTGACGAAAAACCACAAACAAATTAATGAATCCAGTTTAGGTCGCCACTGTATATCAGTTATCTTCCTTATGTTTGTATTTCTGCACAACTTCATATCGATTGACGATATTATTTTTATATTTACTTAAAATTATACTTAATTCTGATCGGTTTCGTTTGTGTATTACGTGGTGATACAAGCGGACACCCAACGTGTGTACTCTACAAAAAAAAACAACTAAAAAAACAAAAGTTGCAACCTTATCAGTTCAACGACGCACGCACTTTTGTTTTCTCTTTTTTTCCTTTTTATAAATATGGCACTAACAGAATTAAATTACACATTAAATTAAGTTAGACCGCAGTATAGTTAACATATTGGTAGAAGTGTGTGTCCAACAACACTTTAAAGAACTTTCAGTATTTACTTTTTACATAGCAAAACTCCACCCAAAAAAGGCCCATAAGTGAATTTCCTAAATTATCCTGATTTATGTAACGTTGATTCAATATATAACATTTTAGAATTAACCGGACAGCTAAAGAAAAAAATTGTTCTAACCATGGGTATCGTACGTAGACTTTTGGCAGACACTGTACGTGCCCAAAAAAAGAAATAAGAACAGCCCAAAAACTCTCGATTTGTTTACAAAATTTGTTTTGGATTGTCTATGACATATCAGTGATTTGATTTGTTAAGGATTATTGTTAAACACTTGGATTATGTTTTCATATTTTGTCTGTAAATTCAATAAAACATCAAAAAGTTTGAGTATTTTACCGGGCGTTCCAAAGCAGTCCGATCAGTAGTACCTAAGTTCCGATTTGCTTGAAACCGTTCCACATGATTCTATATCAGTTTCCTTCATTGAACACACGATGGAATATTTTCATGCAAAAACCTATAACTATAAAACACCAAATAGAGGTCCTTAAGACTGAATTGTATTTCTCCTTTACCACATAAACCATCCATTGCATTCACAATAAGCGTTACTGTACGTATTTTTCAACAAATGTTTCTAAGAAAACCGACAAATTGATAGAGATTTCTAAAACATATTTTCGATCTACGGATCAGTGATAGAAGTTCAATTTTAAATTCCTTCAGAAACATTTAAAATTACACAACTACGACGGTCTGCCAGTCGCAATTTCTTAACATTTTTTTTTTTCAAACGATCGAGATCAAAAGTTGTACATATTAATTTCTGTACAACTTTTGAAAATATTAATTTATCGACTGCTTCTCCTTTAAATAAACGAGTAATAATGCCTGGATAAAAGAATTGGGTGTCGAGACAATTCGAGGTGGACCCGGTTAATATGTATATAGTATAGCAAATTTTTGGGCCTATTCGGAAACGCAAACTTTGCAAAGCAAGAGTAACAAAGCAGTTCAAACGTTAAGAGCATACAATTGCAAAGCATACTTTTGACGATTAAGAACAGATAAAGTCACGATTTTGAAGTTTGCGATTTAGAATTGTTTGCAAAATTTGCACAAAGTTGGCGTTTCCGAATAGACCCTTTATAGCAAACAAAGGTTTTGCTAGACTTTTTTCTAGACAGTAATACTTGATTGAGTACTGTCGAAAGATGGGCAGTCGTGGATTATGGAAGTTTGCAAAATTTGGGTCTGAAACTGGTACCCTCGGCCTAGGAGTCGACGTACCAACCCACAATGTAACAGTCACTAAGTAGAAGTGACTAGCACAGATTAATCCCCAAACCCTTTTTGCTGTCACTGTTTGTCGTAGAGACCTAGGCGTCTGTTGCCTTACTGCAACTAATATTTTGATAAATTAAAGGAAAGTAGGACTGATTTTTGGAACTAAGAATGATGTCAAGCTATAGGTCGGTTCAAATAAAGACATTCAGTTCTATTTGTCGTATTTGTCGATATTCAGAATATATTATTTTAAAAAGCCTCCGGTGTGTGTGTACTATTCGCATTTAAGTTACTTGACTATTAGTTTATAAGAACATTTGTACCATGATTCACGAGACTGATATTGCAAAGTTGTTAGGGACATTTTTTGTTGAATTAGCTTGAGTGTCATGCAACATATTTATTTAAAACAATCTTCATCTCCTTCATTTTGTTTATATATACAGACTTCAAGAATTTTCATAAACCGAGGATAAATTAGAGTAGAGCTCCAGATTTCGTGTTGAATTCAACCCCTTTATGTCACCGAAATAAATCTCTGAAAAGTCTTCCTACTGCCCAGCACCGACAAATCACAAAAAAAAATCTTAAAACGAGGCCGAAAGAGACAGGTCAAAACACGCGCTTGTCATGAAGAGCGCACACGCGCCGATTGGAATTAATTTTGTTAGTGTCACCACAGGGTGGTTGATTAAAGAATACTGGAAACATGACATGAATATTGCATTTCGATTCACAGAGAAAAAATATACAATATCGACTAAAATCATCGGCATTTGAATCTGAAGCATTTGAATGTGTGCAAAAAAAAGGCAACAGGTTTCCTGACTGACGTTCCAATTTGACTTTTAGTTGGCTTTCATTTCTCTAAAATAGTTTTTCTTTTTATTAAATAAATTGTCCTAAAAACCAAATAATATTTTGTAGCTTTTGCAACGGCGAGATATAAACGGTGCATAATGAACTGATGCTGACAAATGCCTTAACCTACCCGTTTGAAACTACAAGTTCGATGCTACACAAACTTAAATCTTAATAAATACGTAATATAATAATAATACCGCGCCTGCGCCTAAATCCATCATTTCGGCTAGTTCCAAAATTTTAACCCAAATGTTCAGAATTTCGCCATACTTTTTCCATTTACCAGAAATGTTGACTTCGTCGCTGCATTTGCAAGTTCGTCAAATCGAAAAATCCTCTCTCTCAATTAAGCACGTCATTTAAGACATTTCAACCCGCTGACATAGACACAAAACATCCGTATACAAAACAATGACAACATATTAACATGCAATATATTTAATATGTCTGAATTACAACTGAAAATCATCTTTAAATTATTACAAGCTAATGAGGTGCAACCACTTCTGATTTCTAATCAGAAAAAAATATCAGTACGAAATCCTGACAAAAGCTGTCATTTAAAATGCTGAAGTACCAGTGGGAACGCAAAATTTGATTTCAGAATTTTGTTTCCGAAATATTGAAATTGGGTGCGGTGTAAACGAACTATAATAAAGCGTTCAAATATCGCCGACGGTATGAAGGAAATTCGCCTGATTGTCAAATTGGTAAATGTCAAATTCATAAATATTTCACATGAAGACGCACATTATCAGTGGTAAAATAAATTCTCATTTCGAAGTCAGAATAGAGAGTTGTGTAAAATGACGGCAATTCGTTATGATTCCCCAAATGAATCGCTTTTGTGTTTACTTTTTTTGTGTGCTGATTGTGGTTATGTCATCACTTCCTGGAACTTTGAGTAATCAAATCTTAATCCACTACAAGCGATGTTATCTGATTCAGTATGAAGGGGGTAGTTTGATGTTTTTGACATACCTTGCACTGAACAAGTCATTTATCGTGAAGTGGTTTTACGGTTTGCTATCGTTTTACGTTATGATTATATCTAAAATTGAATATCTACATAATCTGCCAGATATCAGTGACGTTTGTAAAGTAAAGAAACCAACCGGATGTGTGACAATAGCTCCTTTCCTTATTTTGAAAGAAACCAAATCATAGTCATGTCAATTTGTACTAGATTTGTAGATACTGCGCGGTGACGAGCATATATAAATGTTTTCAGGGAAACCTAAAGCACGATAGATAAGAGATCGCGAGCCTATGAATTACGCTAATACGGCAATATCGAAACCAGAAACAATATGTATAATGATGAAGTCAACTCAACCCCTGCTATGTGGCAGAACTACAATCTACCACATATACTACCCAAAGTGCAAAGCCTACCTCACATTTTAATTCTCTTTTTTTCCATTAATTGCTGTTTTTTGCATCCTAACTTCTTTCACAAGTCAATTTGATTTGACTTGGTTACAAACATTCTAATATTTTCAAAATTTCAAGTCTCATAAGAGCTCGCTCTTTGTCTGTTTCCGGAGGCGCTTTCAACTGACACTTCCCGCATAATTGAGAGACTTTCTCACAAATTAAGAGTCGACTGACATTTGAGAAATGAAACAGCTGATAAATTGGGTAATCATTTGGAAGCTCGTTTGAATCTTTAAACTCGTGAATACGCCAGCAGCAATGACCTATTGTGCCTCGCGCATTAAGGTTATATCATAACGGTGTTTTCGGGTGGTCCTTGACAAACATTTTATCGACTTCACGAGAATGTTTGGTTAGAAGCAAGCAACTTCAACCTTTCAAGTCAAATGTTCTGAAAAACAATTTCCAAGTGTAATAATTATGGTGAAATTGTGACTGCCACATTCCGACTGATAAAGTACGATTTACATGTATGCTGGGCGATGACCGAAAGAATAAGATCGCGATCTGCTGAGATAAGATTTCTTCCTGCTGTTGTGGGAGTTATTCGCAGTGATTGGGGGGGAAACAGGGCATCTGCGTCTCCGAACGCCAAGGGCGAGCCTTAAATGCGACTCCATGAGGGCGACGTCTGGCAGACACAGGGCGAAGTGCTTAGACCAAGTCCAAAAACTAGATTGATTGCTTGATGGTGGAGGATCGAGTTCTCTGGAGATATCTAGTGCGTGTTTCATCCTAGCGACCCTATTAGTGGATCATGCGGGCAGAAGATGTTAACATAAAATGTCGAAGTCATAATGCCAGAACGTCCCGTTGCGATATTGTCATTACGAAGACCCTGTAATATTCTTACTACTGAATTGAACATGATTGTAGCAGTGATCTAGGACAACATTAAATAAGCTTTGCCTTCTCAAAATGGCAGCTTAAATCTTCTTCTGCATTAATGTGATTCACACAGAAGTCTCAACAGGCTAGGTGCGCAGACTTAATCTTAATGTCAGATAAAATGCGGGTGGATTAATTTCATTCGATCATATTTCCTTCTGGTATTGGCGTAAACTGCCTGTGACCATAACAGAAATTACACTCAAACAAAGCCAAGGAGAAACAAAAAGACAACCCCTCGAAAAATGAAACAAAACAAATCACTAAAAATAATCAACGAAACAACATCAGCAGCAGCGACAGTAGCGGCGCTTCCACATACCCACACATGCAGAGACACACGCCAGCCAAGCAGTGAGAAAAAATGCGCAAAGAAGCGTAAAAAGACAACAAAAACAGAAATGCATTTAATGGCGCCGCCGTTAGTGATTTTTCACCCAAACAACAATAACAATATTCCACATCGGTCTTCGATCCCTTTAAGCCCTCATGATACCTCTTCTGTCCTCTGTCATCCTCTGAAATTCGCTTCTCAATAAACTGCATATGTATGTTCGTATCTATGAACATACCCACCATAGACACGCACACATCTGTATTAAGAATTTCCTCTTTCATTTTTACTTCGCTAGGCGCTGCTATCTATGGCGGGCTGTGTGTGCGTGAGTAAATGTTCGTACAACTTTTTCGCACGGAAAATCCAACATAAAACATTTTTTTTTTGCAAAACACCACTAACCAGAGAAAGGAATGATTATAAAAGAGTGAGAATGAGGCAACGAAAAAGAAATGGCAAAACAAAATTATTGCCATAAAGGTAAAGGCACACGGTTCAAAGTAGGCGCTTGTGAGATAGCCAAGCGTAGGGGGTTTACACCTTCCGAATGATGGATTATCTTTAGCGAGGGGTGAGTTGCATGATCGTTACGCAAAATAAAGAAAAAACACAAAAACAACAGAGAGACGCACGTACTACTACGTACGCACTGGGTACCCCGCGTCACGATTTGACACATTGGGGTCTGTTCGTTTACTTCTTCCGTCTGCGGTTTTGCCTGTAGCTATGTACGTAATTTCTGCTTCTCCTGTCAGTTTACATTTTTTGTTAGGTTTCTGTCAAAATGAACCTGCAATACCACAGAAAACATTGGTTTCTGCTTGTGTTAATGACATATTATTGCTGAATGTCTGAATTAAGTTTGTTTATTTATTATCATGTGCATGTATGTATGGACTGTCGTTGCCGCCGTCATCGTTCCCGTAGCTATTTCCTGGCGCTTGTCTTGCAAACATTTTTCCTCCTCTTCCATGCTTAACGTATCGAATTTCGAAAGCGGGCGTAAATGATGTGTCGCCTGTGAGTGTTTGCGTGCGCTGTGTGCAGTTCAGTGACGTTCAGTGAGGTTGCAGCGCCGCTTAATTGTCATCGTGATTTGCGCTGCGATCGCGTAGATAAATATTTTTTGTTGTTGTTGTTTTTATGTTCTGCTTTTCAGTTCCGTTGTATAGTTTCGCCTTACTTTTGGACTTTCATTGAATTTCTAACGAGTCCGGCAAAGAAGCGCGTTTCGTGTTACGTGTCCAGCGAGAACGGTGGGGTATAATTGTAATTAACAAGTTAATTATTAATCGTTTAGCATTAATTGAAACGACCAATTGGTTGTCGGTAAGACATTGATGGAGGGCGGGTAAGAAATTCATCGATTTTTTTTCGTGTAATGAAATTGACGTTGCCCATGGGCTTACATATGAATGAAATGAATTGTGGATGTGTGTGTGTGCAAAAATTTTGTGTGACGTTAAGTGAGAACACAGTGGGGGAGGGAGGAGGTTTACTTATGCTCGTTATCATTGCGCAATTGACCTCATGCCGGTTGGATGTGGGAACAGAGTATCTGCGTAGTATTTTTCTTTATTCATTCATAAGTTTGAAGGGAAAATATGGTTCCAATCTTTTAGGGAGGGATTAATTCCAGAAATAGATACAAATGTTTGTGGTTAATACAATATTTAAACAGGTTCGATATCAATTATGAGAAGCAGTCGATATGTTTTTTTATATGTATCAGTGAAAGTTCGAAATAACTATTTTTGTGTGTTGTGACTGAATATTTGATGGGAATTCGATGGTGGGCGTTAAATTTGTCCAAATTGTATTCAAGGGAAATTTCCCTTGTGGTATATATTTTTTTAAAAAGTACTCGCTCACAGTTCTTTTGCATTAAAATTCTGAAAACATGTAGTCAACAAATTGTCTCTCCTCATAAATTACTTCCAAAGTACTAAAAAACAAGAAATCGAAGAACCAAATTGTTTAAGGATCGGTTAGCGGGTAAATTTTGTAGAAAATTTACAACAATCTCGTGTTCTTAGGTCTATCTGCAAATGTCAAGGTTGTATTTTACTCCACTTTATTTGTAAATACAGTCAAAGTTCAATAAGTTGAACTTCCAAAACTCGAACACAAAAATTGGAGTTATCAAGACTTCAAGACATCGAACGACTTATTTGACTGTATTTACAAATACAGTGGTTTAGCAAGTCAACAAAGCTTACTTACGCGCAAAACCCTGCTACTATTCAGTTATAAGACTTAATCACTTATACAGACACTTTTCTTTACCCTTTATATTCCTAATATTTTGACACCTGAAATAAACAGCAAAGTAAAAAGGTTTGTTCGGTTAAACAATCGTCGTCGTATTTTATTATTGAAGTTGAATTTTGACCGTTTTTAAACATTTGTACTAAGTTGCATTAAATAATTGAAAGTGTAATTCTAGCACTTCATGCTTAATGTTGTCAAGTCTTGCAAAAAAAAACCTTATGCGTTTCTTTTGCATTCTGATTTTCTGAACAAATACAGTAAAAATCTCCCTAAGTCGAATTGTCAGGGGATATAAAAAAAGTATGTGTGTGTATCTGTTCCAAGATGGTGTTCAAGAACTGCTCAGGAATATTTTCTTTCAGATCTCGATAAAACATTTTGACCTCAACTGCCCGATAAAACTCTTAATTTTTAGATTCGACTCATTTTATCAAAAACAAAAATAAGAACACACCTAATGTAATTTGATTCCATTTTCACATTTCCGTTTTATAACTACGCTTTTATTTAAAACGCCAGAGGAATATTTGCCTTTTTTGACATCGTCATCGGACGCGTTGTGTTGTCTTTGTTGGGACTTATTTATTTTCAAAATATTTTTTACCTCTTGGGACTCAAATAATTCGACCTGATGTAACACTGTCAGATACTTAAGTTATTTTTTAAATGAAGCGATATAGAACATGACCTTGACCATGACCATTGTCGAGCTCTTTTAGTCGTTTTTCTGTCGACGTCGTAGGTTCGATACCTGCTCTGTGCGACAAAAATACATTTCACCGCGCCACCTCTTTCGAGTTACTGACAATGCTCAAAGAGTACTTAATGTCTAGAAAAAGCTTCTCAAACTTGGCCGTTCCGAGTCAGCATAAAACTGTAGGTCCCTTCCACTCGTAAGAGAAAAATACCACGCACAACACGAGTGGTTGCTGAGGAGCTAGGCCCTGGCCCTCTGCGGGCTATAGCGCCACCCATATTATTATTAGTTCACTGTATGTTTCAGCATTTTCAGCACTATAACATAAATAAATTAACCTCAAATTTAATCTAGCTTGAGAAATACAACCTGTCCTATGTTAAAAATGTACCCTTAGAGTAGCCACAAGATAAACAAAATTGCGGTTCAAAAAATAAGCCGGGTCTCAAATAATCGCATCAATCTATGTATTTTGCTTCATTTCTTTAACTACAGATTTAAAAGGACGAATTGATCTATTGTGGATTTTTCAAGATCGTGCGTCACACGTGAGTACGTTCAATGCACATATGTACCTTGAGCAATTCAACGCCCTCTGTTACTTCTGATCTGCTATCATGCTCATTAACTCTATCGTAGTCTAGTGGGAAGCAATTACCACGGATTTAGCTTGCACTACACAACGTATGTGTGTGTAAAAATTAATATCTTATGCGACAAGCAATATAACTTCGGACCGCAATTCTTGTACACAGGGACTGAAGTAACATTAAAGCATAAAAGCCATCGACGCTGTAGTGTGCGGTAGTGCAATTTAGGCAGTTCTTGTGCAGTTTAGCAACAACAAGGGAAATTACAACTCACTCGTTTTGAACACAGCGACACAAACATGGGCAAATCAATTTATCTAGGTTAATGTTACAATGTATCGTACGTACACAGTTCAACAAATCACTAATGAACTGCAGTCAGTGTGCCGATTGCATTATCCACTCAAGGCGTCACACGGCAGATTGCCACGAGTGCTACTCCTCCTCTAGCGCCAAAAAGGCCATGACACGGTTTTCGCTTTTCAAAAGGATTTTTTCGTCGTCGTCGTTGTCGTCGTCGTCGCCGCCGCACTGCTCATTCAATAAATTGGCAAACCCCAAAACGGATTTCGATTTTCGTGTCGGTAAGGTCTTCAATTGTAAAAAAAGAAAAAAAAAACATACGAAGAAAATTGGCAACGATACAGAACCAAAGTCATTGAACGCTAAGAAATGAACCACGAGATCGGTTGTCTGTGTTGCTAGGTACTATTAGATGACAGTTGTTTGCTAAACATTTCAAACTGGAAGCGATTCAGATATTAGATTGGATAATGGGGTTCTATGGCCTTTCGCTTCTCGCTGGCCTCCCCTCTCCACGTATCGCACAAGACAATGATGCGGATACTACATTATCTGAATTTAAATATCCTATTTGTTATATATTACGCAGAATGTGCCGACTAACTCTCACAGCGACGGCAGCTGACTGTAGTTGATGACGATGTGACAATGATGACACTGCGATCGTGTATGTGAAAGTCTGGTTCTGTTGAGAGCTCATTCCCATGCCGATGCCAAACACTTCACGTCACTGGGTCAGCATTGACGTCAAGATGAGCAGATAGTTGTTCGTATCGTGATTTGTGATCGTAACTACTTTCAAATGTGCGGCGATCGGAGAAGAATTTTAGACGGAATCATATGAAGTCGTACGGTTAAGTTTTATTGGACAAGAGTAGTACTAAGTTCGGTCGGTGGCAGCGGACGGAAACCGGTTTATGCGGATCCGCTGGGACTGACCACTGACCACAAGACCTACAAGAATATGCTCTTGTGTGCCGTTGATGGCGAAAACTAACAAATCAGGAAATGCCTGCGAGTATATATCTGAAATTGTTGGACTATTCAAGTTTGTTTTTAATAATGTTTGGGTTGTGATCCAGAAATTCTGACTTTTTCGTCGGTATAATTAGTTTTTCGGTGCAATGTTACAACTACCTAGTGTGGTTCTGGTAAAGCCAAATTATAAGTCTTTATTCTCAATTGAATAAGACGTTAAACTGTACTTCATGTGAGGTTATTTATCATGTCATCTTATAATTGTGAAACATAAACGGCTTGCAAGATCTACATTAAAATATCTATAAATTACCTTAGACTGTACATTTCGTGCCTGTTTTGGTCAGTTGCAATTCAAAAACATTTATCTATGTGAGGGCATTGACTGCAGTGTGTCTCTCTTGACTGGAGTTTCTCAGTTTGAGGAAGTTTCTCAGGATTTGGATTCGATTTGTGCATAAAGACGTCCGGGCAAACGTTCCCCCAGCCTTGGAGGAGCTTTCCTATTCTTCTTTTGTTGAAATAAATCTTCTTCATAACCCTGACAGATGCCAGATAAAGAGTTTTTTGACGAATTTTATCTCTCAGGTTGATTTGTAGAGCTTCTAGGAGAAATATATATCGGTGGGTTCTTATTCTTGGTTTTCCACATCGGGATAGAGCAGAGTTGCCTTAGTGTTAGTGTTGGTCAACCAATTAACAAGTTCAGACCCAATTTTTTGTTTGTCACCCTTCCTCCCTCCACTTTAAATACAGCAGATTTTCTTACACGCTCTCAACAGAATTGTAGACTTGTGGGTAGACTGCCGACTCCGAACGGCCAAGTTTGAGAAGCTTTTTCTAGACAGGACATACTGAACATACAGACTTGGGTACCTGCGATACCACAAATATAATCTGAAGCCAAAAGCAGCTGACAATAACGGATTTCAAATGTAAGATATGATTGCACACCTCGATGTCTAAGTTCAAAGCCAGGTCTAAACGACTAAAACAAAAATCACGGCCACATCTCTTTAGCGTTACTGACAATTCTCAAGGAGTATGTCCTGTCTAGAAAAAGCTTCTCAAACTTGGCAGTCAGCATAAAATTGTAGGTTCCTTCTACTCAGTTCTCAACTTCAGGCATTATTCAAGAGATAAGATTAATGCAGTAAAATTATTTATACGCACTGGGTTAAGACATAGCAAAAGAAACACTGTCATTATGGAGTCTGATCATGTTGGAAACCGATGAGCATCGGGCAGTCAATTACTTAAGGTTACAGAATACTACAACTCACGGGTAATACCCGAAACCGCCTGTGCTTGGAAAATTCACCGTGCACCCGAGTATTAAGATCTCCACTTTCAATGTCACTCACTCCCGTTCATGTTCAGTTAGCAGCAGCATTGCTTAGCGTCACTGGGTGTCATTTGTCAAGGCGAACAGACGTTGCAGTACATATGGATTTCTTCTAAATTAATCTAGTTTTGGCTTTTTTTGTAGGAAGGCTTTTTCTAAATAATTTTTTCTGTTTTTTTTGTCTGTCGAAAAAGGATTGATATGAATTTTGTTAGTCTACCCACTAAATGCCGCAGCCAAACGATTGCCTTGCTTCATTGTTTGAAGTTTTTGCAACTTCTTTATTTAAATTTTCAGCTGCTTCAATATTTGGTGGCATTTGTAAAGCTAACTTCATAATCATGCCGATTATGGAATCCGGCGGATCGACTGCGGAGGGAAAATTTTCTCATCCGCATACTTTTCTATTATAGAAAACGCAATGCAGAAAGTGAGAGGTTGTCGGTGAAGTAGTGTGAAAAAAATGCTATTATAGAAAACGCAGCTCATCTGCACTTCATACATTTTGTGACGTTTTCAATCCTAACCAAATGAGTTGCGGATTTGGATGAAACAAGGCTGTGTCGTTGCAACGGAAGTAAATTTTAGAACAAGAAACAAATGATTCATACAAATATAATTTGCTTCATGTTTTTTCGCTCATGCTTTAATTTATTTCCATTGGACATAAATCTTCTAATAGCTACACTCGGAAAGAACAACTGAAACAGCTTGCAACCGTACTGGTCCGATATCCATTCTCATCCATGAATCTTAAACATGCTGCGAACTTATGTCCCGAAAACAATGATTTGAATCTTAACACAGGTGGCAGTAGTTTCGCCAAGATAACATATCTTAATCCTGCTTTAGTCATCCTGAATCATTTTACAAATCTGAAAGAAGGGAGCATAAATGAAGGTTGATTTCAAAAGAACTGCTTCTACTTCGTTTAAATATATTGCGCCCTACTTCTAATTTCATAACAAATTTCTTTAGAATAATTTTCTTGCTCTTTTGAATACATTAAAAGGCCACTTGACTCCATAATATACTTTAATTAACTATTGTTCGGCACAATTGAATCAAAAAAATCAAAATTGACAGCAAACAGCTGATTACAGAAGGGGTCGAAAGGGATGTTTTGCGGACCGATAATGTAGTTCATCCGACGGATTGCATAATTGAACTTCGATTGCGGATGTGAGTTACTTCCTCCGCAGTCGATCCGGCGGATTCTATAAACGGCATGAATATCTGTATCGGAAAAAGCATAGAACAGATAATTTTGACGTTTCTTTATTTCATCTATAGATAGACGTGTAACTAACTATGCCATGAATTCTATTTATATTAGCAAGCGGTGAACCAACATAATTTTGTTGCCGTAACTGTGCAGGTTGTATAAGCTCTTCATTATCGCAATGCTAGGGCAATTCTGGCCGAGATATCAGCCAATAAGCTCCAAAAGGTGATTCAAAACTGCACTCTCCGTATGAGGTAGTCGCGGTCAATATTTACATGAATAGTTTTTTCAAAATTTGATAGCACACGTTGAATTATAACCTAAAATAAAAATAGTTACATTTATACAAAAAGGCTTGATTTGTAGGTACATAACTAAATATAAATAACATCAATTTGTTTCTTAATCTTTTCAACTACAGTAGTGTCCGCTTATAACGAACTCGAAGGGACTGACCAAATTGGTTCGTTATAACCGAAGTTCGTTATAAGTGATACGCTAAAAAAATCATCAAGTTTTGTTCTGAAAATCAAAAAAAGAAAAGAAAAAGTGTTCAAAACACAAAAAATAAGTACATATGTATGTACATATTTTTATTAAATTTTTTATTTAAAAAAGTCATGAATTTTAGATTGTTTTGTTTGAGAAGATTTCAATTCGCTTAAAAACAATTCGACGTCTGCAAGTCCATTGAAAATTCTTTGGGGAGTGTTTTGTGATTGAAGAAAAGCACGAAGGCCCTCAGCAAAGCGTAACGCGTCCGATATAGGTACTGGAGCTGCTACAAAATCGTCATTCTCACTAACTTCGTCATCTTCATTCTCGTCAACATCTCCACTACCACTAACAGAATCCACAATTGCATCATCATCCAGAAGTTCTACACTTATAAGGTTGTCATCAAAGTGCACATATTCTTCAAAAGCGTCGCTATCGATAACTGTTGTTAATGCATTTTGAGAACCTATGTCTTCATCGTGGTTAAGTCTGCACCAGTCAATTAAGGGTATGTCGTCCTCCAAATCGAAATTGTCCTCACTTCTGACGAATCCACCATGTCGAAAACAATTAAAAATGGTTTTTTGTGAAACTTTTTGCCATGCCATATGAATTAAATTTATGGCATCTAGTAGGTTAGGTGTAAAGATGCCTTCATTTTTTTCAATTGAATTTATCACTTTCATGAGAAGCAAATGCCGATAATTGCTCTTTAAACTGTGAATGACACCTTGGTCCATGGGTTGCAGCCTGGAGCTTGTGTTAGGAGGCATGAACACTAACTTAATTGACTTCAAATCCTTTACCTCAGGATGTGCCGGGCAATTATCCACTAGTAATATAATTTTTCTATCTTTGCGACGTAGTTCATTGTCCCACTGCCTTAACTCATTAAAAAAAATTTCGGAAGTCATCCAAGCCCTCTGATTATTTTTGTAGTTCACCGGCAATTGTTTGATGTTCTTAAAGCACCTGGGATTTTTTGGTTTTCCTATGACCAGCAGTCTTCTTTTTTCAGTTCCCAAACAATTTGCCACGACCAATACGGTTATGCGTTCTTTTGATAGTTTTCCACCAATGCATGTCTCTCCTTTAAAATGCAATGTTCTATTAGGCGTAAGCTTATAAAATAAACCAGTCTCGTCGCCGTTGAATATGTCCTCATCCTTAGTGTTTCCCTTAATACTTGGCCATTTGTTTTGCAACCAATCATCAACAATACCCATGTCAACTGCTGCCGCTTCGCCAACAATTTTTCCGGTCCTAATATCATGCCGTTTTTTAAATCTATTTAACCAACTCTTGCTAAGAGTGCATTCCTGATTTGTAAATTTTCGACCAAAGTCTTCGGCTTTTTTTTGTAGAATTGCACTACTCACGGTCACATTGTTGGCCCTTTGTTGGCTAAACCATTTCAACAATCCCCTATCCACCCTCTCGTTTGTAGGTTTTTTCACTTTTTTACCTTTGAATTTGTTCGATTGAAGTGGTCTAGGATCTCCTCTCTTTTCTTCCAAATTGTGCCAACAGTCGATTTACTTAGCTTCATTTCCTTGCATAAATCGCTTTATTTTACGCCTTCTTCTAAACGCTTTATTAAGTCGTATTTGTCTTTTAATGTGAAACATTTTCTTTTATTTGTTTCCAAATCTCCCATTTTACTTAAATGATTTTTAAGCGCGTCACTTCACTCAACCTTTCATTTGTAAACATAAGGTTACTCGGGGAAGTACCGAACAAATTATATTGAAGGAAAAAATGTTGACGTTTGAGAATGTTGGTTCGTACGCAGCTATCCAGTTTTCGGGGAAGTCCCGAAAAGTTGGGAAAATCTGAATGACAATGTAAAGTGACAGATTTTTGGTTCGTTGTAACCGGACATTTTCTTTATTCCACGCACAGAATGGGTTCGTTATATGCGAAAGTTCGCTTTAGGCGGGTTCGCTATATGCGAAATTAAAAATCATAATTCTCATGGGGCATTGATTGGGACTTCATGAAATGGTTCGTTATAACCGAATGTTCGCTTTAACCGGGTTCGCTTTAAACGGTTACTACTGTATTTCGATTTTTGACACATGGAACTTTCTGTGCATGTAACCTCTTCGGATTTGTTTTTTTGTAAATATATGCATATTATTCATGTGATTTCATTTTGTGGTCGCGTTGAATGGTTACGTGCGTCGACTGATCTAACACTCCTAAGTCCGGTTAAGTTTCCGAGTAATCATCAAACTTCAAGAAACATAAATTGCCAATTTTATATCAACATTACTTAGGTCTTTGTATGAACACTGGTGGGGTTATAGTCTCTTAAATTATCGCTAATTTACTTTGTTAAGCAGTGAAGGTGACAAATTCATAAACATATAACCTGTTATATTTGCTACTGATGGTTGATATTAGCACTGGATTTGCCATTGTCTAAATGTTTTGTCTCATGTCAGTTATTTATTTTAATTCAAGTATCACTTTATTGCGATAACCTTAAATTTTGTTCACTGAGCCTCAGCTCGATATAGTCATAAATTCGCTTTGATAAAATGTAGTTCTTTAGCTGTTTTTTTTCTTTCATTTCATCAATTCTGGCAGGATGTGGCAAAGATGTACATGTCGATTGTTTGTTGTCCACTCTTTTCCTTAGATTTTGTGTTTTCCTTCAAACCAATAAAGGGTGGACAAATACAAATTTTTTGGATTATGACAATTTTATCTAGTAAAAACAAAATTTCTTATTGATTATGAAATACAACGTTAATCAATTGGCTGCTTCGGCTGCACTCTGTTACCACAATTAGCCAAGACCTTGTTGAAAATGTTGGTATGTAGCTTACGTATTTCTTGGATAAGATTGGCCTTAAATAATATCGAGTCTTCACGTTTTCCCACAAAAAAAAAGAGACCAAAGGGGTGCTTCACTTCCGCAAAAGATTCTTTTTTCAATCATTGCGTGGGCTACACAGCACTCACTTTAGCACCCCCTCTGCAAAAGTCGTTGTGTGGTAGTCCTAGTCCTGTGACAAGTCTACCCATTACGCACTGTCCTGTAAGAATTCCTACTAGGTCACTCAAGTTTTTGTTGCCTAATCTGCGGATAGCCCTGGTTCTTTTTAAGTCCATTTCTGGCCATATCCGTTTGGTATGTAGGTATGTATTGATACTGTTTCATCTTTCATGAGCATTGAAGATCACAGCTGGGTGATATTGGTTTTTATTGGCACCCTGAATTGTTGTTGCGTTTCTGAGAGATGCCTGGAATATATCTATGTCCAGAAATCCAGCACATCGTTAGGTTGCATCGTCTTGTTAAGAGCCATGCGGCAAAGTCTTACCAATTTCGATCTCAAGAATGGTGATTCGAGTGCCATAATTGCTGCGTGACTGTCGGTGTAAATCAAGAATGATGTATCATTCACACATATACATCATTCTTGGTTGTAAATGACTATGAGCTCAATCAATACCGTTCTCATCAGCAGCTATTCAGCGGCTTCACGAATGCCGAGTAAATACCCACTCCCCCTCTACTACCTGGTTTACCGATCAGTTTGGAAATAAGTTTTTCATATTTCCAAATGTTCAAGAGTAAAGCGCCTCACTATGTTCCCCATATGTATGATACTGACCGGAGATAAGCTAATGTACATATAGCCGAATTCCTCGTATCTTGCCCCTTGATTTCATTTGACAGCGTTTTTTATTACATTTCGCAGACATTCAGGCCTAATTTTTAAAATTTTAAATAATTTGTCGCGCAGCCCAAACCTTGTAACAATTTGCTTTAAAATAAAGTATGCGTGAGTTCAGGTCCATAATGGCAGTATTTGGCTTTGGATAGGGGTTTCCCAGCCTGGAAAGACGAATGCTCTCTTATTCCTGATACTGACTTTCTGCCAAAATTTCATGATTAAAAAAGGCACTGAATGATCCACCCTGCATTTTTATTTGTATTTATAACGGACAATTTAGGGAAAGTACACCTAATTCTTCAGTTGCAGTTGAGCTTTTTTTTTAGTAAGCCGACTTACACTTTAGCACACATCGCAAAGTGGTTTACATAAAGGGTGATTTTTTAGCTATTATCTTTTTGGCAACACTGGTTTAAACAGCTGCCAACACTTGTTTCACTGTCAAAAATCTTCAGTTTGGTCTATAATTTAACCATGAACCGTCTTACAAACGAACAACGCTTGCAAATTATTGAATTTTATTATCAAAATGCGTGCTTTGTTAAGAAAGTTCATCGCGCGCTTAAACCGAAAAATTGTGTTTAGCGACGAAGCTCATTTTTGTCTCAATGGGTTGTAAGCAGTACTGTCTATTTTGGAGTGAATATCAGCCAAAAGCATTGCAAGAGCAACCAATATATCCAGAAAAACTCACAGTTTGGTGCGGTTTATGGTCTGGTGGCATCATTGGACCGTACTTCTTCAAAGATGATGCGAATCGTAACGTAACTGTGAATGGTGAGCGCTACCGTGAGATGATATCCAACTTTTTTTTGCCCAAAATGCAAGAGCTTGACTTGCATGCCATGTGGTTTCAACAAGACGGTGTCACATGCCAGACTGCACACGCAACAATGGACTTATTGAGAGGCGAGTTGGGTGAACATTTTATTTCACGTTTGGGACTTTTGTGGGGCTATGTTAAAGCTCATGTCTATGCAGACAAGCCCGCTTCAATTGAAGCATTAGAAGACAACATTGAAGCATTTATTCGTGAGATACCGGCCGAAATGTTGGAAAGAGTATGCCAAAATTGGACTTTTTTTTAAACTTTCTTGTATAAAAACAATAATAATATGGGTGGCGCTACAGCCCGTAGGGGGCCAGGGCCTAGCTACTCAGCCACCACTCTTGTTGTGCGTGTTATTGTTCTCTCACGAGTGGAAGGGACCTACAGTTTTATGCCGAATCCGAACGGCTTTGTCTGAGAAGCTTTCTCTGGACAGGAAATACTCTTTGAGCATTGTCTGTGTCTCGAAAGAGGTTAGGTCGTGAAAATTATTTTTGTCGCTCAGAGCTGCAATCGAACCTACGACGTCGAGGTTGGGGTCGAAGCACGTACCCAAACTTTCCTAAAGCTTTTAAAAAATCGCCCTTTATCTGCACAGACAAAAAAGGGCACCTCAATGTTTGTCTTTGAAAAATAACGATATACCAAACAATAAGACTTGTTATTCCCGTAAAGGCCCATTCATATGGACGGCGAATTGCGAACGCGAACTTTTAGAGACATCCCTTTTTCAGCAAATATGAACAATAAGTTATATTCCTTGGTATGCAAAGTGAACTGAATTATCGAGTGTTTACATCCGCAAAAATCTCAACAAAAGTTATTTTAAGTATTCTAATTAATGATTTAAAAGATTTTTTCTGCGAATCAATCATTCTCTTTGCGAACTGTCAGGGTGAGATCGCAATACACAAACAGGCAAACGCAATCCACAACCACCACGACCAAAAAATTCGCAGTGAATGTCACTTTGCACCCGTAGTTCTCCGCGAATGAGAAAACTACATATGAATGGCGAATTATCACGACGTGTGCCTGGATATCAAGCGAATATCCTGCAGGTGTAAACATTGATATCCACTGTAAGACAAGAATCAATACAAAAAAACGTGATAAGTGTGTGGATAATTTTATATAAAACTTCAGGCACATTATGGCGTCTATTTACTTTGCCTACTTTACAGGAATATTCCGTTCCTCAAAAAATCCATACAGTGCCCTCATTCTGGATTTTTCTGGTTAGGTCTTTATTTATTTAGAGTGTTAAGTATAAATAAACAAATCTACGGATGCCAACCCCACAACTGTCCTAATGCGGACAAGCATTTATGAATCACCTTCAACTTCCTGTAATCCATTCCCCCTCATTCCGGTTTTGCGGTTATGATTTCATGTCCTCGGTCCCAAAAAAAGAAACCATTTGTTGACTGCACAACAATATTTTCAAACGCAGTCATACCCTAAGAGCGAACCAACGACCCGAAGAACAGCAGAGTGGTGGGTAGCAAATGATTTGACAAGCAAGTGTTTGATGATTCATTTGTTTTTCGGTTAGAGAGAGAGAATTGGCGGTGTAGAATTATTAACTAATTGCGAGATAAAAACACACTCGCATCCTAAATTACACACTTTCTGCAGTGTGCCCCATAAAATGACAGAACCAGGTGATCACGTGTTTTTCGACAAATCGATTCTCTTTGGAATTTTGGCAAGAAACACCCTCCGTCGACACTTGAGATTTCCTAATGGAATTGTGAACCTCTTGTGAGAACTGTTATTTGGGGTGCTTTGTAAATTCCATTGCATGGACATCGGGAAACGATGCGGATGTATGCATTTGATGTAGACTTAGATTGGCGGGGGTGGATAATTTGGTGCACCATTACAAAGATATTTGCTTGGCATTTGACTCGTACGTACGATGGCACCAAATTAGGCATCTTTTGCATTGGGAAATCTATACGGATTGCAATAACTAGAAAGTGTAACGATTTTAGCGTTTTCGTGGACTGAATTAAAGAGTCGGAAAGAGTATTGCTAGGACTTATGACTTAACCTGTCATCTATCAATAAGTATGTAGATCTGGCCAGACTAGAGTACTACAAAACGACTAGAGTCAATGGAATATGACTTTCCAGACCTACAGAGAAGGTTAGACAGAAAGGTTAATCAATATTGGTGGTCTTTCAATCGGCTGATGTGAGGGACGTACAAGCTCACTGAAACATCAATGACCGACTACACAGTGTAACCTTTTCTGCTGGTTAAGCTAAGTGTAGGATCGAACTTAAACTTTACTCAAGCAGATTTTGATTTCACACTCAATATTTAAGGGTGGTTTAGGTAAGCAATTGATTTATTGTCATTGTGACCTATTGAATCCACCAAACAAGTGAAACATGGACAAATACGATACGCATACGAATGTATACGTCGATGAATAACGAAAAATTAAAGCCGTCCTTTTAATTAGAGCCAGTTATAACTAAAGTCGACTTTAGGCACTATTATGCATCTATAGATTTGTGTGCTCTCTGTTCTGTTCAACATCATTGCCAGATCAAATATTTGGTTTAGCGTGTGAGATTTCTCCACGCATTTTGTGGTTGAAATAATTTTAATACACTAATGACAATTATTTGCTCTCTTTACTTCCACTGTGAAAACGATATGTCTATTGATTCTTAGTTTAACGACGGATGATGACTTTCATTATGTTAATGAAATATCTTTGTATCTTACGATTGAAAAAAAGCTGTATGACAGGCTATAAACCAATGCAAACTAATAACCATAATTATAGCCTTCAACGGGATGAATCTGAACCTAGCTTTTACAGCAAACACTCGTGTCACAGTGACAAATGATTTGCTGACAGCCAAGCTGGGGTGTCGGGAGATCGATTCATCTAACCACTATAATAAAGCTGCCTCGGTGCTGGATTAATAAAAAAAACACAAGTGTCTCACATAATACACAATTTGTTCACTCTGTAAACAGGCTGGCAGGCTGGAGGGTCCGAGTCTAAGCAATGCCTTCCGTTGTTGACGGTCCGAGACACGCAGCTTCCGAAGATGTCATCCATCCGCGATTACTTGGTCTTTATGTCGGAGATTCGGTCTTCTTCTCTATCTTTCACTAGGAGTCTCGGATAGAACTCTGTTAGCTAATGTTCATGCGCTCAATGTGTCCGAGTCAGTGTAGTTGACGAATTTTTGCACTCCGGACTACATCCACATCCTGCTACAATTCGTGGGTTCGTTTGTTGAAATAAATTTATTTGCAGTTCGGTGTGAACTAGATTTTCAATCCACAAGACACCCTAGATTGCAGCATGTCGAACAATTTCGAACCTCAGTCTGAAGTCGAATCGAAGTTATTTCTCTTCTGCTTATGTGAAATTATAGAAATAGTTAACAATTTTTAGATTTCACAGACTTTCTTCATGCTCATCTTAATATTTCAATCGTATCCGACGATAGAAAAATAGATTCCATTGACATTCGTTTTCAATGCTTTAGTTTCATAATCTTCCCAAATAATACTACAGAAAATTGTTACATCCTTCCACTGCTTCGGGATTTTCAGTATTCGAGGTTATTTTGTTATTGCTTTTGCTGACAAAATAGTTTTTAGTAACGTAGCTTATTAACTTGACACAATACAATTTCAATGTGGAATTAATTATTCACTGGGTTTGCGTGCTAGCATTTCGCCGCCTTCGATATTGACACCATCTTTGTCATTCTTCAAGGTTTACCTACATAACCTAGATCTACGCAGTTTTGGAAGAGAGATAAGATCTACGACCTATTGTAGCTCGCTCTATTGGGCAAACGTCATTCGGTTCGAAAATTTTTATAAAATGTCAATAGCCCATTATTGTTTGTCACTCAGAATGAGTTGCTCAATCCCGAACAGGACAATGACAGACCTATAATCTGGAGTAGAATGGAGAACAGTCCAACGGTAGAGAAAGTTATTCTGTCTATCGAATCGTTAAAACTCGGCAAATCTTTTGCATTGGACAAAATCAGGCCAGAAATGGGTAAAAATGGAGTCTTATGGCACTCGTGTCATTAAGGTAGCGAAAGAGGCTAGGAGTGAGGTGAGAAATTCAGCGATTGGCAAACATGCAACAAAAGTGATTGCTCCATCTACACATGCCAAACAAAACTACAACTGTTTTGTAGATTTGGAGAAGTCATATGACCGAGCGTCGCGTCTCGAGATTGATGGTTCTCTTGTTGGCCATTCAGTCGCCACATTTTGTGGGCAGTTGTGTTTGGTCTAACGGTGATATATCAACACCTTTGACTGTGGGCGAGCATTTACGCGGAAAGGGTTACACTTCGATAGTTTGAGCACGTTGCATGAATGTGTCCATCATCACGTCTTCTGAGACGTGCTTTAATTGCGACTCCATCAGGAGGGCGCCCTTTTTTCCAGGTCCTGGATGAGGTGGTTGGACCATGTGCGCATGGTTGCGCCTAGGCATAAAGCCTGATGAGATAGAGCCGATGGCAGAGGATCGAGTGGTATGGGAATCTCTTGTACGTGCCTTACCACAGCGACACCTCTTGTGAAAAATGCGGATCAAAAGATGATGATCAAATTCAAATTAGGAATGACTCCTGAGAAAAACGTTAAAAACCAGAACAGTTTGCTGGATCATTCTGTCATGATTGAATTATCAAATTCAACAAACGTCAGGAAATTGTACCCCACGCGAGGAAGCAGTTGGAAAGAAAAATAGTATTCTGGGGCAAAATAGTAAGATCCAGAACTACGGCTGCAAACTCGTTTGAGTAACTATACAAAACAACGAGCATTGCAATGCATAGATTTACCAATAAACATTTGAATTTAACGCGAACATGGTGCTCTTAACCGTATGAAATTGCATTGAAATGCAAATTTAACGATTAAACCATATTAAAAGAGCCAGCTATTCCTGGAACTGTAGGTTTCCATTTTATACCCTTTTCCAGGTTTTATGAACCAAGCAAGATAACCATTTTACTTTTCTCACGTCACGTTGTACGTACACAATACACATTTATTTATTTATAACTCTGGCGCCAGTAGATTTCACATTTCTGGTAATTTTGCGGCATAACAAGTGAGTTGGCTTATCTATTACAGTACTGTTCAATATTCACGCGAAATCAATATATCACGTTCTACACAATTCTGAAAACTTAATCGTTAAAGTGTGTATTTTTAAATTGATCTATAACAAATCGATCTGATAATTTTAACGTTTTCTACGGAACCCCCATTGCAATGAATGGATGATTCACCGCGGCAATGCATATGTATCTGGATCGAAGTTCATTTTGAAAGCAAACAAAATTCCCCTGCTTTGACCGTTTCTCGACACACTCACTTCTGGCGCCCGAGTGTGTGATGGGCATTGAATGGTCGACACAGTTTTGCGCCTTCCTACTATGACCATCGACCGGACGATAGCGAAAAACATCGAAAACAGAAGATAATTACAATTGTAAACAACGGAGCTGTAGTGTACGTAAAGTGTTTGGGTGGAGATGAAAAGGAGGCACAATGACGTTCATGACACCAAACAATAACCAGTGACACAGCACAAAATTTAAAGCCCCCTGCCCTGCTCCCTTTGACGATTTTTTTTCATTGCAAAGTTTCTGTTTCTAGTCATCTTATTCGGGGCAGGTACACCGAAGCAGCCAGACCCAGTCATTGGCACATTGTGCACACATGGATTTCCTTTTTGTTATTTTCACTCGACGTGTTCGCGAATGCATTCTAATTGAAGTTTAAAGCATTTTGTTACACTCATTTTATGTGTTGATTTCGGTTTATGGCTTTTCGAAACTAATTACCCAGCTCGTTTCTATTGCCATCAGGCTAGGTGTAATTCCCTATAATTATTTTGTTTGCAACCAGCAATATATATCAGCACTGCACAACTTATACTTATACTCTTTTCGTTTTGTTTATTCCATTTCAGTTGGAGATCTGTAGGCAATCCCAAGCGGGGGAACTAGAAAACATCAAAAAGCCGCCAAAACGTTGTTCTCACGGTTGCAGGGTACATTAGCAGCCCCGAGCTCAAATAATAACAATTCCGAAGCGGCTTCTACACCATCAACATTATACAGTTTAACGGCAGCCAAGATGTCGTCCCCTTTTGAAACATACGGCTCAGCACAGGCGGCTATAGTTAAGGAAGGCTGGCTGTACAAACGCGGTGAACACATTAAAACTTGGCGTGCACGTTATTTCGTTCTGCGCGATGATGGCACATTGATGGGATACAGGAATCGACCAGACGCTAATACACCCTCAGAACGCTTGAATAACTTCACAGTGAAGGGATGCCAAATAATGACAGTTGATAGACCAAAGCCATACACATTCATTATACGTGGCCTGCAATGGACCACAGTTATAGAGAGGACTTTTCACGTGGAAAAGGAAAGCGATCGACAAGAGTGGACGGATGCCATTAGGTAAATATAAAACGAAATCTTTTAATTATCTTTAAATTTGTGTAGAGCTGTTTTAAGATGAAAGGTCCTTTCAGTTAGAAACGGTAGGGAGAGGGAAGTGCTTGCACTCGTAAATGAGGAAAAGAAGTGCGACAGGAATACACGTTTAACTAATTAGACAAAAAACAACAAACGTATAATTGTTTCAGTTACTGCTAAAAAGCAACTGAAAAGTAATAACCACTATCGCGTGCAAATTACAGTCACGAAAATCTTAAGGTCAATGACATAGGGTTTGTCACGAAAAACTATTGAGTCTAAACGAGCTGTTTTCATCGTAACCTATGTACAATGACTGTGTAAATGGTTCTGATTACTATCCTCTGATCAATTTGGTTGCTGGAAAAATTAGTTTACCAGTCAGAGATAATGGAAGGAGGAGATATGCCACTTCTACGTTTCTTGCTCCTCAGATTCACCTGACAGCGTTTTTTATAACATTTCACAGCTGTTTTCCTTCTGCTTCACATCCGTTTCACAGACAGAGTCTGTGAATACGTGTAAAGCTCGAGACCAGCTGAATGTGAATGGGAATGTGTTTATGTAAATGCGTATTAGTTTATGAGAGCAGTTGATGAAGTGAATTATCCGGAATTTCCGTCTTTGCCACTAATTTGAACGCCAAATATTCACCTAAAAAAAAAAAACGGAAACTAAGAGACAAGTGTATGTTCGCAAAATGCATTGAATTATGTTCTTATTATGAGGCTGGAAAATTCCATTAAAAAAGACGTTAAATTTGAAAACTAACAAATTCAGGATAAACAAAATAGGTCTGTTCCCGTAGTTTCTGCACAAAATTTTGAAGACTGTCATTTTTTAAGGAGTGGAGATAAAAACCTCTCAGATTGAACGAAAATGTGTAACTTATGCTTGTTGGTTTCTGTATGATGTGAGAGACGATATATATCAAGTTACAGTAAACATGTACACTAAAAACAGGGTTTTTTTTGGCATTTAATTCGGTTTCTATTCTTCTGAACTACTTGTTCAAATAAACTCAAACTAATACAAAAATGTTGAACAGCCGCCATTACTATATTCGAGATTGACACATCAAATGATTTGACAGAAAACCACAAAAAAAAAAAAACAAAACTACCCATAGACATTTCTTGGGTTAAAATGGACAGGGTAGGGACAATTTTAACCCTTTCCTGACAGCGGTCTTTTGATATAAATTGTTAAAATTTCGTACATACATAACTTTTAGTTTTACCTTAATCCACAATACGTACTATTACTACTACATACATTAATATTATGATAATAGTTCCATCAGTATATGAAAATAAATTGTAGTATTTTTGTAAATGTTTTCACATTTTTCCTGAACGCAATGTTCGTCAATATATTTATAACAATTAGTTTCTTAGAATGATTGGCATTTATTGACGACTTTTTATAATGAATAATTAATAAACAACTACAATAATTCCTTTTAAAAAGTATGAGCTTAGCGAACAGTGTCCTGGAATACTTTCCAATCGGGGCCATTTCTGACATTATCATGGGCAATCTCACAAATTTTTGAGGGCAGATAATAAAAGCAAGATGGCGGTGCTCTGTATATAGAGTAGTGTTAGTGACTTGAGAGCGGAAACGCTTAGAATCCGGGGTGTATTAGTGACTTGAGAGCGGAAACGCTTAAAATCTGAGGTGGATTTGTGGTGGACTAGGGGTTTTCCAATGGAAAGATGAACATCTCTTTCATTCCATTATCTCTGTTACTAGTTCTATCAACGATGTGCGGACAAATGTCGTCATACAACTTCTGAACCAATTACACTTTGAAGATTGTATGCGGAGAGTGTATTTTTTATGCATTTTAATTGTCTGATGCTGTTGTACTTTAAATCCCATCAAATTTAGCACAAATTCTAATTTTGAACTATTTATATTTCGACTTGTTCGTAAGCACTTTATCAGACGAGCCGCCTTCCCCAAAACGTTGCTAAGTCAGATGTCCACCAGAATGTTATTTCTGTTCTTCTTTTTTGTCCGAAGTAAAGTGGTGGGCCGGGTCGGAGCATTGGTGTCCATTCACTCTACGTGACCTAGCCATCTGAGACGAGAGATTCGAACTCGTTTGACCAGATCGATGTCGCTGTACAGTCTGTACAGTTCGTCGTTCAGTCATCTCCTCAAACCACTATCAGTACATGCCAAACCGAACATCATTCGAAAGACTTTTCTCACGAAGCGACCAATAATATCGTTTTTAATTAATGTTCCTGCTTCTTATATATGGATATTTTGGTACTTCGAGAGATGGCCAGCGTTATCCTCCATTGTATCCGTTGAAAATATTTCACTTATACCTTGACATATTTACATATTCTTATGACATACTTACTTACTTATCAGGCAGACGAACCATGAAGGGTCTGAGCCTGAGCAATTGCTGCCTTCCATCGGTGACGGTCCTGGGCACGCTGCTTCCAGTCATCAAGGCCGAGCTGTCTTGCATCCGCGATGACTTGGTCTTTGTACCGGAGGTTCGGTCTTCCTCTCCTTCTCGAACCAGGAGGCTCGGATTCGAAGACCCTCTTTGCTGGAGCGTTGTTGTCCATTCGCTCGATGTGGCCGAGCCAGTGTAGTCGACGGATTTTGCTTTCCGGACTACATCCAGATCCTTGTACAGCTCGTAGAGTTCGCGGTTGTGTCTTCTCCTCTATTCGCCTTCCTCGCAGACGGGACCACGGTATCCAACGTAGAATTTTTCTTTTGAAGGCACCAAGAATCAGCTCTGCAGCCTTACTTTATGTCCAGCTTTCGGTTCCATAAAGTAGGAGTGACCGGATAAGGGTTTTGTAGAGCATGAATTTGGTACTTCGAGTCAGGAGTTTCGAGCCCAGTTGTTTTGACAGACCGAAGTAGCATCGGTTGCCAAGGGCGATTCTACGTCGGATCTCCACTATGATGTCATTCGTGGAGTTTACATCCGCCCCGAGGTAGACAAACTCCTTTACTACCTCGAAATTGTAGCTGTCGATTGTAACGTTTTGGGCTAGGTGGTGTGCGGCGGATCGTTTTTTGCTGGACAGCATATATTTTGTTTGGTCCTCGTTGACCTTAAGACCAGCTCGTTTCGCCTGTTCCTAAATTGCCGTGAAAGCTTCCACTATGGCACGTTGGGACCGCGCGATAATGTCGATGTCATCACCGTATCTCAACAGCTGGACTGACTTGTAGAAGACAGTTTCCTTCCGTGTTGACTTTTGCCCGCCGTATTATCTTCTCCAGTACCAAATTGAAGAAATCACACGGCGCATCTCCTTGCCGAAATCCGGTGCAGGTTTCGAACGGTTCATAGGTTTTTTAAACCGAACTGCACGGTGCATCGCGTATGTGTTAGCGTGGTGCGACACAAACAAATCAATTTTCCTGGGATCCCGAATTCGGTCATCGCTTCGAATAGCTCCTTGCGATGAATGCTGTCGTATGCGGCTTTAAAATCGATGAAAAGATCGCTGGTCCTCTCCAGGATATGCCTTAGTGTGAAGATTTTGGCGGGCCGGAAGCTGCACTGGTACGTGCCGATTAGTGCAGTGCAAAATGGTTTTAGTCGTCCACACAGGATAGGATGTTGTAGGCGACTTTGAGCAGGGATATACCTCTATAGTTCTTGCATTAGGTAGGATCGCCTTTTTTGTGGATGGGGGATTCTTTTTCATAATCCCGTGTCCTATCCAGCGTATTTCCTGGAGCGCAGTAATATCCGCTTTATACTGCGTGAGGATATTTTCTAGTTTTTGTGCGGCCCCCGGCGTGTAGAGTGTTCTTACATTCCAGGAGCACACTCGCAAATCGTAGTCCTATTCGTCCGTTCTTCCGAGGCTGCTTGCTCTTCCGTAACAGTTTTTTTTTTTGTGGGTGGGTTGTTAGCCCTCCGCACAACCGCTGGGGAAACGCTGCATGCATTGGTTCACTTCACAACGGGTGTTGTGAAAGCTATCCAGAGGGCGCCGCTTGGAGGCTGCATGTCAACTTGATCTATGCATCGACAAGGATCGTTGCTGGCATCCCGCCAAGTTGAGAGCGATCAGCAACTTTGCCGTGTGAGCATAGACCCTGCCACCCTATTGCTTACTGCTTACCACTGACTTTTGTGCATAATTCTTATCTATTCCTACAGATCCAATGCAGACATAGAGCAACACAACAAAATATTATCCTAATGCTTTTCTAATTTCAGACTCAGGTCACTCATTAATTTCTTCACTTTCGATCTTCATTTTGATCTTTCCAATCTAATCAAATCTTTTAACTTATCCTGTGCTTCCACACTTTCATTCATTTTCTCAGTTTATTCTTTTTTCAAATTTTGTATATCTTGTCATTCATTACAAATCATCTCCATTCAATGGAGCTCCATGTAATGGCCATTTATTGAAACACAGAATGTAGTAGTTTTCTAGAAAAAAAATCAATTCTCGAGATTTTGTACGCATTTCTAATAAGTTTTCTTTTCAATTTCAGAACGGTGGCCAGTCGTCTGAGTGAAATGGGTGAGACAGCAATGTCTCCATCCACCTCAACAGACATGACAGACGTCGACATGGCATCCATAGCCGAGGTTGAATTGTCAGAAAAATTCTCCGTTCAAGGCACATCAACGGGGAAGATAAGTGGCAAAAAGAAAGTTGTAAGTAACGACACTAGAAATGTCTCCAAAGAGCCCAGAACGACATTAATGAATCCATCTTTCCTCACACAGACTCTGGAAAATTTTGAATTCTTAAAAGTTCTTGGCAAGGGTACATTTGGCAAAGTTATCCTCTGTCGTGAGAAGTCGACAGCGAAACTATATGCGATTAAAATTCTCAAAAAAGAGGTTATCATACAGAAAGACGAAGTTGCGCACACTCTCACGGAGAGTAGAGTTCTTCAAACGACAAATCATCCATTTTTAATTGTGAGTATTCACACTGACATGAGTTTGTTTATCGTTGTCTAATGGTTTCGTTGTTCCCTTATAGACATTAAAATATTCGTTTCAAACCAATGATCGCCTCTGTTTCGTAATGCAATACGTCAATGGCGGTGAACTTTTCTTCCATCTAAGTCGCGAGCGTGTCTTCACCGAGGATCGCACCCGATTCTATGGAGCCGAAATAATCTCAGCCTTGGGTTACCTGCATTCGCAGGGAATTATTTATCGCGATTTAAAATTAGAAAATCTACTCCTGGATAAGGATGGTCACATTAAGATTGCCGACTTTGGTTTGTGCAAAGAGGACATCACATATGGACGCACAACGAAAACGTTTTGCGGTACGCCAGAATATTTGGCACCCGAAGTGGTTGAGGACAACGATTATGGGCATGCGGTTGATTGGTGGGGCACCGGTGTGGTCATGTATGAAATGGTGAGCACGAGAGAGAAGAATAAAAGAGACAAATAGAGAGAATTGTGCAAATGAATGTGATTCATAATTCGGTTAACTGTGTGTGCTTTTTAGATATGTGGTCGTCTTCCATTCTACAATCGTGATCACGATGTCCTGTTCACATTAATTATGCTTGAGGATGTCAGATTCCCACGAACGATATCTGAGGAAGCGAAGAGTCTTTTAAGTGGATTGCTGGCTAAGGATCCTAACAGCCGACTGGGTGGTGGACAGGAAGATGTAAGAGAAATCCAGGCGCATGCGTTCTTTTCGAGTATTAATTGGACTGATTTAGTACAGAAGAAGGTAATTGTGCTTTTACTTCATCAATCAGAGCTGGAGTTCTTATATATTTTTTGATTTCCTTTTTTTCAGATTCCACCACCCTTCAAGCCCCTTGTCACATCGGATACAGACACACGATACTTTGATTCAGAGTTCACCGGCGAAAGTGTTGAACTTACACCTCCAGATCCAACTGGACCTCTCGGTGCGATTCAAGAAGAGCCCCTTTTCCCACAAGTAAGTTAATTCGTTTTGAGTTGTAACTTATGTGTTGAAGTTGGGGAGCAGATTGACGGGGTTTTGAGTACCTCTTTGGCGACTTTGTCGGCGAGTTCATTTCCTGCGATTTGGACATGGCCTGGGACCCATATTAACTTTGTGTTAGGGGATTGAAGAGTGAGCAGGTAACGGGTTAAGGAAGGATAGTAGGTTTGGTTATTGGGGTTGAGGATTGCATCAATAGTTGACAGGGAATCAGTGCAGATGGCAAACTTTTTGTTAGATTTCTGAGTGTATTGTAAAGCGAAATAAGTCTTGAATACCTCAGGGGGGACTGACCTTATTAGTCAGATTATTTTGTGAACATTTTTGAAAATTAGGCAGGAGATGTGACCGCAGGGATTGGCGTACACACATAACCTTCGTAGTACATCAGACTGCATTTCAATGCGACACGCGAATGTTATCTTCCAGGTACAATGATCACCGTTAAGTGTAAAGATTTGCCCATTATTTGAAAACAATTATTCAGGCGTGAGTTTAAAACGATCGATTGCTGTCAAATCAGTTGTCAGAAAACGGTATAGACTATTTAGCTTTGATAAACAGCCTTTATATACTCTCCCTAAGTCGAATTTTGGCATTCTCCTCAATTTTCCATATAATAAAGAAAAATCATTGTCTAAGTAGTACTCGATCTAACTCGAACCAATTTTGATATCCCATGAAAATTCAACTTAGAGGGAGTAAACTATTGTTGAAACTTGATAGAAAACCAAGGAGATACTGCTCCAAATAGCGATATCGCATCAAATGATGAAATTTGTTTCTCCTTCCTTACTTCTCTATGTTTGAGGAATTAGAGATTTTCGTCCCATTTCATACCATGTTAGTGTTCAACGTTGCTGAACGTTTATTATGGCCACCAAAAGAAGTTGGTCTAATAGTTTAGGTGTTTGTACGTTTTCAAACCAATTTTTCAAGATAATGATCTAATGAGCAAGTGGCTTTGCCTCAACTGGAATATATATTAACATTATATGGGTGCCGCAACAGCCTGTAGAGGTCCAGAGATTCGCTTTTACAGCAACCACTCGTGTTGTGCGTGATATTGTTCCTTGAAAGGGATCCACACTTTTATGGCGACTCGGAACGGCCATGTTTGACAACCTTTTTCTAGACAATTACTACTCTTGTATTGTCAGTGACTCGAAAGAGGTGGGACAGTGAAAAGTATTTTGTCGTAACAGTAATCGAACCTAGATCCAAGTGCATTGAGGTCCACGCACGTGCCTACAACGCTAATTTCCCTCCAGACCTCCTTCGGAATACTTGAATATTTGCTTATTAATGTGTGTGTGGTGGCATTTCTGACACTGACAATGCTCAAAGAGTATTTCCTGTCTAGAAAAAGCTTCTCAATATTGGCCGTTCGGATTCGGCGTAAAACTGTAGGTCCCTTCCACTCATGTGAGAACAATAGCGCGCACAACTCGAGTGGTTGCTGAGAAGCTAGGCCCTGGCCCTCTATGGGCTGTAGCGCCACCCATATTATTATTATTATTAGTATCTATTGAGCCTGTGTGTTTGGTTGATCTAATGACACGAAATGTTTCTTTATTGGCTCTTCTAAGAAGATACCTGTCCCGACTCCGCACTTCATCTTTGGATGTAGATACTCATGTTCAAGCTTTGCGGCCGGTCAATTCAATGCGGCCACTATCTCTGTCCTCACCTGCCCGAGAAGTACTTCAACACGTTTTTTTAAGTCATAATAATGTCATGTATACGTAGTCTGTCAGAATTGGTACTAATACTGTCGTTATTGGGTCCAGGATACATCTGTGTTCTTATGGTTTTAAGGTCCATAGTGAGTCTTCCCACAGCGAGCTAAATGTTCACATTTTTGACATTAAGCAATAAGCATGCAAAAACAATTTAGTGGTACCCCTTCCAACTTACGTCCAAAATTGTTGTACAGAATTATTCACCGCAGACTGCACTGCACCGTTTTGACAGCTCACACAGTTTCGCTACTAATGCATCATCTTCAAGCGCCACATCTATTTTTTGGCATCTGGAAACCTTCCCCTCCCCCTCCCCACCATCATTGTGGCTGATGTATCAAGTTTTTGTTGCACCATGTGCTACGGGTCCTAAACTTTGTGTGTAATTGGTGGTCAGTTTTAAATGTGTGTGCCAGTTGTACCGCAATTGGGATGGACCGACTTCTATATCGTGATTTTGTACAATCTTTTATACAATTATTCCAAAGCATAAAATATGCAATATATTATAATTCTTACCCTTTATTAATATATTGTTAAAAAAATTGTCTTAGAAATTGAATAAAAGTAGAATAAAATCTGTTATTTTTCTTTCGTCTTTAACCCAACAGTGTTTATGACATTAAGATAATTCATAATGTACAGAGACTACGCCTTCTGTTCTGTGGTTAGATTCAGCATACACGATACAAAAGGTGTCCTACATTCTCTAGAGAACCTTATCACATAAAAAGTTACCCGTATTATTACTACACCACACGTCTTACGGTTTATAATCCTTCGTAATTTCAAAGTATACCATGAAATTCCGTGTAATGAGAACATAAAAGTGATTTCAGTCTTGAGAAACTCTAGTAGAAGGTAGAAGCTCAAGCTATAGTAAAATTATCTAAATCTGTATATATAAAAAATGCCTTACTAACCTCTGTACATTTTTTCAATTAATATCTCCATATCGGCGAATCCTCTTCAAAGGCTTAGAATCGATTAACACACGTGAGAAAACGGTGTACAGAGGTCATAGGTTGCCCAAAAGCGCCGCTGTGGCAGTCGGAAGATGAGCACAAAAATCTTCAATCTACTAACCACGCTGAATCACTAGTACTGAGTTGATGTCTTTTGGACTTCAATAATTTTCGATGCAGTCTTTGGGACAGTACATGAATTACATTTATTTGAATAAGGAATTCGCATATTTAAAACTGCATATTTAACAATTTTCCATGCGATTAACTTTCAAAAGCAACAATTTTTCAAAATTGGAGTCTGAAAGGGCTCCTCGTCGAGGCGTATTCAGTAGACCAGCAACTGAAAACAGCCTTTCCACAGTTGCTGAGGCTGGTAGTAGAGTGTTATACCTTAAAAATGTTTTCTTTAGAGCTGGATATTTGCAAAGGAGTTCTATAGACGTCGACGTATGGGCAAGATATGCAATAATATTCACTATCTAGAGATGGACTACAATTATTAGATAATCCTAATAGGTGATCTGGAATGAAAAGTTGTTGAAGTCTTTGTAAATGGTTTCCTTGATTTAGTTACCTGCATTGCCGAAATTCAAATGTGGAATTTTACGTTCACTGCTTGTGTTTGCATTATCAGTAGAAGAGCTTTGATTATTTTCATAAGCAATTCTTCTTCTCACTAAAGGCCCAAACCCATAGAATCCGGTGCGTGCGTTGCGTCTTGTCAAAAAATTGACAACTCATAAGAGCAAATAAGAGGGAGCGAGACAACAAGTGTGGGCTATATGTGGAATACATCTGAATGCATGAAGTTGGCGAACTTTTAACTTTTCTTCCGTTTGACAGTTTACTCTCCCATGTGTGTATCATTTATGCATGTATGGGTATCAATTTACTCTCATGGACGTATGGGATTGTATGTATGTATACATATTTCGGACGCAACGTACGTATTTCATTTGGCACCTCTTTGCAGTCCGGCAAATACGATTTTTGTGGATGTCAACTGCAACGCACGCACCGGATTCTATGGGCTTGAGCCTTAATGAACTTAATTCCGTTATTTTGGTGTCATTAAACTGTCAATTTAGTGCTGACAGTGTCGAGTTATCATAACCGACGCAGATTTTTCTTGCGATTGCACCAATAATCAATTCTGTTTCGTCTACCGTCCATTTTTCGGCTCCACATTGAAGGACCGGCAAAATAAGAGTTCTGTAGACAGTCACTACAGTTGGCCCTTGAAGTTAAAAGCTCAGAAACAGCTCATTCACTGATTTGCATATGATTGTGTATGTCCGTATCAGATCATGGTATAAAATGGTAAATTCAAAATGTTTGACGTCTTTACTTACTTACTTACTTAAGGTGGCGCTACAGTCCGGAGTGGACCTGGGCCTCAACCAACAAGCGTCTCCAGCCAGCTCGATCTTTAGCTAGCAGTCTCCAGTTTCGCACGCATCGTTGGTTGAGGTCCCTTTCCACTTGCGTGCGCCACCCGCGCAACAGCCCGTACAGTTCGTCGTTATATATTCTCCTCCACTCACCATCTATGCAGACGGGACGGAAAATCACACGTAGAATTTTCCTCTCGAAGCAACCAAGAGCTGCTTCATCCGCTTTTGACATAGTCCATGCCTCCGCGCCATATAGCAGGTCTGGGACGATTAAGGTCTTGTAAAGCGTTACCTTGGTTGTTTGAGAGAGGCTTTGTTTACCAATTGCTTTCTTAGCCCAAAGAAGCACCGAGAAGCACTTCGTTTGATTTCAGCGCTGGTGTCGTTGTCTGAGTTGATAGCGGTTCCTAGGTAGACTACCTCAAAGTTATACCTGTCTGCTGTGACGTTCGGACCGAGACGTCGGTGTTGGGTGTCCTTTCTCGTTGACAGCATATATTTGGTCTTACCCTCGTTTACCGCTAAACCCATCTTCGCGGCCTCCGTTGCAATACCCACAAAAGCGTCATTGACATCACGCTGCGTTCTTCCGATAATGTCAATATCGTCGACATATGCGAGTAGTTGGACGGACTTTTGAAAGATTGTTCCTCTGGTGTTGGCGTTCGAGTTTTGAACAATTCTTTCAAGAACGATGTTGAAAAAGTCGCATGACAGCGCGTCGCCTTGTCTGAATCCTATTTTGACATCAAAGGTCTCGGTTTGGTCTTTAACGACCTTGATGGAGCAGCGAGAGTTCTCCATCGTCATCCTACACAAACGGACCAGTTTGGTAGGAATGTCAAAACTAGACATTGCTCTGTATAGCTCGTCTCTATAAATGCTATCATACGCGGCCTTAAAATCGATGAACAGGTGGTGGGTATCGATTTGTTGCTCCGGGGTTTTCTCCAAAATCTGCCGAAGTGTGAATATTTGGTCGATGGTGGATTTTGCTGGCCTTAAACCACACTGGTATGGACCGACGAAGTTGTTGACGAATGGCTTTAGGCGTTCACACAGGACGGCAGATAAGATCTTATAGGCGATGTTAAGGAGACTTATTCCCCTATAGTTGGCGCAGTCAAAGGAGTCTCCTTTCTTGTGGATCGGGCAAACGATGCTGAGGTTCCATTCATCGGGCATGTTTTCCTCTGACCATAGTTTACAGATGAGTTGTAAATAGCTCGGCGGGTAGGCTGTCAGCTCCGTCGCATTTACTAGATAGTATTTATAATACATATTTCAAGAGAAAATTAGTGTTTATTTTTTGTTCACCAATTTCCATCTTCTTTACAGTTCAGCTATCAGGATATGGCATCTACATTAGGCACATCAGCCCACATAAGCAGTTCAACTGGACTCACGTCGATGCAATAGAATTTAGGTCCCTAATAACAACAAAATAAAACAAAAAGAACAGATAAAGTTATGATAAACAAAAAAAAAAACAAGTGAGAAGAACATTGTGTAAAATTAAATTAAACAAAAAAACATTAAAGCTAAATATATTTTATACTCTATATTTAATAAAACAACAAAAAAGAAAAGTAATAACAAAAAGCCACTTGTGCGCTTTACGCTAAAAGAGAAAACAAAATTCAAGAGAAAAAAAAACACGAATAAAATCATAAACGGTAAATGTAATTTGTTACAATTTACTATTACTATTATTTTTTACTGTAATATATAATATACACGTAAATTTAAAGAAACAAAAGAAACGAAAAGAAAGAAAAGGGGAGACAACCTTCACATAAGACGCGATAAGAAAACAAAAAACAAAAAAGAAGCATCCGTACATATATAGTATATAGATATACAAGCAAACTTTGGTTTTATTTTTGTACACCACGACTTGTGTGATTAGTTTTTGTTTTCATATTTTTCTTTTCTTATAATTAATTTAAAACAAAAAGTAAAAAAAAAAACATTATTATCTACATGTAAGAGTTCAGTTTCGTAAATTATTATTATTTTCTATATTTTTTTTAAATGTTCTCTATATAGTTCATATACGAATGATAAATGATTTCTTTAATCAAATTACCAACACAATAACAGCAACAACAACAACAACAACAACAGCAACAGTAATAACAAGAATACAACCGTAATAGTAGCAGCAACTGCAAGAAAGAGAAAAATAAGAAAACAAAAAACAAAGCAAACAAAACCTAGACTCCATAGTTCCGATGAAACATTTTTTGATATTTTTTATATATATACAAAAAATATAATAATTATAAAAATAATAATAATTCTTAAGCGAAAACAATAAAATTATATAAAACAAGAAACAAAACAACAACAAAACAAATAAAATAAGCATGTTAAAATTAAACAAAATTAATATTAAAAATAAACATTTAATAATTATTAAAAACAATCACTTCACGTGAGTTGACTTTCATTTTTGTATTTTCGTAATCAAATTGTACGTGGACTTACTATAGATGATGCTTTCAAACCACTAGCAAGTACCAGGGTACTGCATTTTTAAAAGTGGAGGCATGCCATTGTTTCATAAGTTCATTGGCTTTGCAATAGTCCCGAAAAGAAGTGAATAACCGAATATGCCTAACTAGGCTCATGTGCAGTATGCGATTGAATCTTATCTCGCAGGCGCTCGTATCGGCATAAGCTCAATGGTCTTGGCGCCAAGAAGTAGTTTTTAGTGGATGGGTCCAAACCAAGCATTTCTTTACTATGGAAGAGGGGCGTTTATCTCACCCCGTTTATGAAGTAGGGGTAATTTATGATGCAAATTCTTAGATACGGTTAATATGAGGTTAGGTTAGGTTAGGTAGTAGTGCCTGACTGCTGCAGAGCAGTCACACTTAGGCCAGAGTAGGCCCATTGTGATACCACGCGGATTGACTTCTCCCAACACTGGAACCAGTTGGTGCTGCTGATGAACCGATTTAGTTGGCCAATGCTGGCACCTTTTAGCTCGTTTCGGCTGCTGAAGTAGTAGGCTCCTAGGTGCAGGAACCTACGACTGGCAAGAGCACTGCAGGAGCAGAGAAGGTGATGAGTATTTTCTTCCTCCTCTTCATCCATGCAGCTTCTGCACAAATCATTATATGGGACACCCATCCTGCGAGCATGAGTGCCAATTACACAGTGCCCGGTTATGACTCCTAAGAGGGTCCTTAATGAGGGCTTGCTGAGTCCAAGTAGACTGAGTGACCGTTTTAGGTTGAGTGATGGCCAGATTTCTTTTGTTTTAAGGCAGATGGTGCCTTCTAGCCATTTGTCATTGGTGGCTTTAATTGTATGAATCTTTAAAAGATGATAGGCTGTAGCGATCGGCATGGAAGGTGGTACCCCTGCTATCGATAGGGATGAGGTTGTACCACACCTAGCGAGTTCGTCGGCTTTGCAGTTGCCTGGTATGTCACAGTGTCCCGGCATCCACATGAGGTGAATGTTAAAATGCTCGGCCAATTAAGGGATGTTTTAGAGTAGCATGACATTGTCCAGGGCTTTTATGGCGGCCTGACTATCGGAACAGATGGTGATATCCCTTTTTGATATCGCATTGTTTTTAAGCCACGACAGCGCCTTTTTAATCGCTATGGTTTCTGCCTGAAAAACGCTACAGTGATCAGGTTCATATGAAACACGCTTATGAATTCCGCGAAAAAAAATAAAGCCGTGTTTGAAAAATTTCCTTAATAGGAACATATATATATATATATACATATAATACTGGGCAAAATAAAGTGGCACACTGAGTTCAAATGTTCACTTGCTTTTTGCAGGTGGATAGTTGGAAATTCTTGTTGCATTTTCCTTTTCAAAACATCTCTGGATCAAAAATCGGGAGCTGTTCGTGATCTCTATTACCAGAAGGTAACCAGTCTCTTAAAAGGAAATAGAAAGAGCACGAGAAGGGTCGCTCTCGAGGAGATGAAGAGGTCTTAAGACAGGAATGATGTCCGAAAGTTTTACCAAAGGTAAGCGGTAAACTGGGAAAAACAAAGTATGTACATGCTGTCATCATAAAAGGACGCACAACATGGACGTCTCAGACAGAGCGTCATAATGGGCAGCAGAAACTTTGAGACAGTCAAGGACTTCGTCTGTCTCGGCTCTGGAGTAAATCGGGACAACAACACCAGTGTCAAGATCAAGCGCAAAATTACTCTTGCCAATCGCTGCTTGTTTGGGCTCAAGAGGCAATTGAGTAACAAAACCATCTCTCGAAACACCAAGTTGACTTTATATAAAACTCTGATCATCCCTGTTCTGATCTATGGCGCAGAGACATGGACGCTATTGAAAGCGGATGAAGAAGCTCTTGATTGTTTGGAGAGAAAAGTTCTGCGTGCGATCTTTTGTCCTCATTGCGTTGATGGCGTCTGGAGCAGAAGATTCGGACCACGAACTGTACGGGCTGTACAGCAGCATGCAACTAGTTAAGCGTCTACGGATCCAACGCTTAAGATGGCTAGATCATGTAGATCGGATGGACACCACAGCTCCGGCCCGAAAAGTCTTCGATACCAAGCCATTGGGAAGTCCTCGCACAAGATGGCGCACACAAGTGGAAAAGGACCTCAACCAACTTGATGCAGCTGGCTGGAGAGGCATGCTGGTTGAGGCCCAGGTCCACCCCGGACTGTAGCGCCAATCAGAGAAGAAGAAGAATTTCCACCAAAACTGTTCGTATGTTTTGCACTTCCATGATCATTTTGCCAAAATGAATAAACTAAATGCTTTTTTACAAATTGTAGTTTATTTTTTTATTGAACGTTCATCTCGTAAAATAAGTAAGAAAACCGCATAAAACAAGTAACTCCAAGAATCAAATTAATAAATACTAAAAAAATCCGTATTCGGACACATATGCATGTATTTTTTTCTTTCAATCGATAGTACATATTAACATTTATTCCAAAACTCTTAATTTTTTAATACAACGTTTTTTGTTGTGGTCAATGTTCTGCCATTATCTTCGTTTTCTTTCCCAATGTTCGTCTATAGTAATTGTGCGGATCCTGATATTCGCCCAACCTCCTTTTTACAATAGCCTCTACATTTTCGATTGTACTTGTATCCAGGATCTGTGCAGCATCAAAAGAAAATCTTCATTATGGAGGCAATTTTTAATAACCTTTTCTCCATGCTAAGGATTGGCATATTTCGGAATTGTATTTTAGTTGGAAAGATGCACCTGTATACAAAATCAGGAAGATTTGTTTGAATAATGTTAAAATAATCTTCCTTTATCATTCTCGCCAATGAACCGATGTGCCACCAAGTTAAACAGCCCCAAATCACTGTCCCTCCTCCGCCGTGCATAACCGTTTCCTTAAGTACTCCAGTAGTACTCTTTGCCAACTGAACGGATAACTTTTGTTTCATCACTCCAATTAAATCTTTTTCAATCATCTACAGTCCAGTTTTTGTGCTCCTTACAGAACTTCAAGGGTCGTTAAACATTTTTCTAATTTAATAACATAACCATAGACGTGCTACTCTCCACCTACAATTCTCATCCCAGTCATTCTTGAATTTATGAAAAAATAACAACGCTGTGTTTCACGATTTTCACTGCATTCCTTTATTCACATTCCGAAAATAGAATCACAAGTTATATTTTTATGCATAGTAAGAAGAGATTCCCAAGTCCTTTGTCACCTTACAATGACACCAACATTCCCTTGGCGACTGCGGTTGCCTTTTCTGATCCAGCAAGATTCTCAGCAATTTTCAGTCCAAAATCGATAGCTGTGGCTGGACCGCGACTGGTAATCAACATGCCATCCTGCACGACTTTTTCGTCGTCAATATACCTAAAATGAAGTTGTAAAGTGCATGTACTCCTAACGGCCTACAAAACGTCTTACGTATATTTGGTGTCCAATTGGTCTTTCATGGAAGGATAAGATGTCAATTTCTTGCCAGAGAATATGTTATGTGCGGCTAAAGCAGTTGGAGCTGCGCAAATAGCTGCAATGATGCGGCCTTCTGCCTCTTGTTTCTTGAGTAGCTCACCCAATAAAGCCGATTCACACATTGCCTTTGAACCACCTAGTCCTCCTGGTAGAATGATAGCATCGAATTGTGTCTGAAATATTCAGTTCACCAGCTGCATATATATATGTGGTTTGATGTTCATGTTTTCTAACTTACATCTTTAGCCTCTTCCAAGGAGTTATCCGGGACAATAACAACATCCCGAGAACATTTCACCGGTGACTTGTCAATGAGACCGGCAACAGTGACTGTAACCTGGATAAGTATGTTCATATGTACATATAGACCGAGATATATTAGGCAATCTTATCTAACTTACGCCAGCTCTACGCAAGATATCTGCACAGGCGATAGTCTCCAACTCCTCAGCACCTGGAGCAAGGATTACAACAGCTGATTTCGACATAATGTAAGGGCTATTATGAAAATTCGCACCGACAATGATCTTGGAGGCTTGAATAGGAAATCTAGCGAATGACCTTACAAACAAGGAAAGCATTTCGAGTTTTGTAGTCGCAATCAGCTGTTGGCAAAAAGCAACGAAAGCTTATCGGAAAGCTTTTCGGGCATAACATTTGTCATGTTTTGCTTACAGTAATGGAAGAAAGTTTGACATAGGTTTTCCTTAAAAAATAGAATTGTCCGTGTTCCATTATTTTATTAAGATTACATCGTGTGAAGATGAAAATGAACAATGTATGTAAGTTAACATATAACTCTCAAATTTCGTCTGGGCACATAATTTGCAACGGATGCGTTTGCTGATAACGCGCACAGCGTTTCTCACGCAGATCAAATATGTGCACCAGACGCAAGCTCAGCGTTTTTCGCTGAGTGACATAGTGTTTAGTTTGTAAGAAATAATTTGTAATTTAGATTTAGTTCAGAAGACGAAGAAAACGGCAATAAATTCTCCGACACTTAATGTAGTAAAACAAAATAAATGGGTGTTTATTTTATTTGTTAACTTGTACTTATCTAATTGGTTTGGATAGGATTTTGATTTATCTATTTTAATATCTTTCTGTATACCAGCTACCAGAAATAATTATCTGTTTTGTGATTCAATCAATTGACTTCATTTGGGACTTCTGGGCTTCAGCATCGAAGTCACCATTCTATTTGAAGTCTTGATTGGATCAATCTGTATGACAAGTCTTTTGATTTGAAATCAATTGAATGCAACTCTATTGACTGACAGTGCATTCACTGAAGTCATTTTGAAGTCTTTACCATTCACTTGAAGTCAACCGCATTCAGTTGAAGTCTGTGGGACTTCAACAAATTTTCATTGCAGTCTTTGGGACTTCAATGTTTTTTATTGTAGTTTTTGAGATTTCAGTATCTGAGCAGGTCTGAACAATTCAGGTAGAATCACGAATCACACTTTTATATGCATCATATATGGGCTTTTAGGCTTAGAGGAAGAGGAGTACGTTGTGGATGGGGATAGAGTCGTACTATTAAAAATGGACTTAATAAAATGAAAGTACATGAACAATTTTCCATACCAAAGAATTCGACGAATATATAAGACTTAAGGTTACAAATTTAATACAACTAGATCGAAGAAGAGAGATATTTCAGAAGTTAATTGTAAGCAAATAATACGCTGCCAATTTCGATTGTGGAAGACGAAACGTTTAGAAAGCTTTTGCGATTTGCAAAACACCGGAGATTTTTTGGCTAAACATGTCATTGGATAGACGAAGACTTCAACAGTCAATCAGTTGCTCTTGCAATTTTCTGGATCGCATTCATATGATCGGATTAATAACATTCTGGAAATTCATGTTCGATTTGGACTAAATTGAAATAACGTTGTGCAACAGTAATCTAATAAGGGTTCAAACTTAGTTAAAGCATTCAAAGAATTTGGGATAGAAACATATTTTGCTAACAATATTGAAAGTACTGACAGTTCAGAAAAAAAACGATATGGAAACAGCTAAAGTAACGAATGATGTATTCGTTACCGAAACACATTAAATGTGCAACACATACGTTTAACTTAGTTGCTTCCACCGATTTTGCGCACATCCTGCGCGAACATAGCTTACACTATAAACAGCATGAACAAATAAGTAGACATGATACATCTTGGCTTATAACGTTGACTTTTTTTTTTGTAAAGATAATTCAAAAATGCTCAAATCTTTGGTCGAAGTTTAACATAAGAGCATCAGAGCGAATTCTTGCTGTCTGGTCTGTCAGTTAAAATATCCGGTCCCTTCAAGATGGAATTCTTTGTATATTCGGTCAAAGACATAATTCTCTAACTCTGCAAAAGGCTCGAAGTACAACCATTTTTCGAAGCGAATATTTGATATCTACATGATTACACCTCCTACAACCAATTGCGGAAGCCCTAGATTTCTCTCAAGGAGAAAAGAGAATGCTCTATGGTTACTTGCTGCTTACCTTAGAAGAACAGAACAGCTGTTAGAATCATCTAATAATTGCAGTCCATCTGTAGATAATGAATATTATGCATTTTTTGCTCATCCTTTCAGACTCCAATTTTCAAAAATTGTTAAATATGCAAATTCCTTATTCAAATAAATGTAGTTCATGTACTTTCATTTTATTCATTTTAAGTCCATTTTGAATAGGACGACTCTATCCCCATCCACAACGTACTCCTCTTCCTCTAAGCCTAAAAGCATATATATGATGCATATAAAAGTGTGATTCGTGATTCTACCTGAATTGTTCAAATCTGTTCAGATACTGAAATCCCAAAGATTACAATAAAAAACATTGAAGTCCCAAAAACGCAATGAAAATTTGTTGAAGTCCCACAGACTTCAACTGAATGCAGGTGACTTCAAGTGAATGGTAAAGACTTCAAAATGACTTCAGTGAATGCACTGTCAGTCAATAGACTTGCATTCAATTGATTTCTTCAAATCAAAAGACTGGTCATAAAGATTGACCCAATCAAGACTTCAAAAAGAATAATGATTTAAATATTAAAGTCTCCGTCTGAAAGTGAATTCAGGAATTGAAAACATGAAGTCAATTGATTTTTACACTCAAAAGATTGCAGTCCTTTACAACTCTGGTACGGTGGGTGTCGTTAATGTTCAGTTATTTTGCTGGAGTATGTTAAATATTGCAGTTGCAGGTTCAATGCACAATATTTAATTTTGTTTTAAATTTGTTTCCTGCTTCGCTTTTCGGCAATCTATTTCGTTTTTGTGGACAATTTGATACACTTTCTCGGCTCTGCACTTTCATCTACACCCCTACACCCCATAAAACCATCCGGATGGTGGAAGTGGAGTAAAGTTGACTTATTTGGTTTCTTATAAATATGCATAGTGGCAATCAAAGAGTGATGGGTTTTCATTCAAGGATGCAATGACATGCAAAGTTTCAGATTGGATGGGCATTAGCAGGTTAAACAGGACAACAGTGAAACAGACGATAAAATGTGTTGCGAGTGTGGGGGCTTGGAAATAACTTTGAGGTGGTTGCAAAGATTGTCTCTTCATGGAACAATAAAGTCGCAACAAACTTTAACACTGGTCAACAACTCTTGATTTTGAGTTATAGTTGACTGTTGTCTCTGTTAACAACAACAAAAACCGTCTTAGCTATTACAACGTTCAAATTCGTCAGTCCCTTGAAGGTCGTAATAACAAGTTTTGGCTGTATTATCAATTTTGTATTTCCAGTAGACCGTCGATAACCGAACGTCAATTAACCGAAACATCAGTTATCCGAAAGCAAATGGATGTCTGTTACTCCAATCTACTCCAAAATAGTGGAACAAGCCCTTAAAACGCGAAAACAAAAGCTAATAAAATGATCGTTATGTTCAAATTGTGTCATTTTTTGCTAAGAAGTTCAGTTTGAGGAGCACGTGCTTATTTGTTTTGTGCGTTGTTATGTTGAGTGTTCTTGATAATCATTGGACGAAAGAATAGGTGTTCGTTGTTGTTTAAGTTGAGCCCCTGCTTTTTTATGAACTGCATTCATACTTTTTGCGAACATGTTTTTGGTTCTTAGGAAATCGGCCGAAAATACGAAAAAGTAATTCATTAATATTTGCATCGGTGAAGTCAAAACTTCACTTCACTTCTTTACTCCTTAAATGATGCTCTTTTGTTGCTTTAGTAATGTTTCATTTTCCAGAGAGAGGAATAAATTAACCTTAAGATCTTTATGTTTCATATTGGACGAGCCAAAAGTGAAAAAAGTGATCTGCATAAAGAGCGCTTCGAAAATACAAATTCCCTATAAAAGCCATAATCACAACATGTTTTAGACGAAATGCCTCCTTCATCTCATTTAACAAGAGTAGGACGAAAAAAGCTTTGATGAGTGCAGTACAAAAGGAAAACAAAAAATGGGACAAATTATTTAGTTACTTTTAGCACACATCTATACTTCTAATCGGGCAAACTTTAAAGTTAGCCTAAGAACAAACAACATAGAAGCTCTAGGGAATAGTGTGGTGAGATCTACACTGACCTTCTTTATACATAGATTATTAACTACCTCGAATACATTTTTTGCAAGTTTCGGATGTAAATGTTTAGTTATACCTAATGAATTGAAAATTGCCATTTTGTCTTCAAATGTGTGTTCATATGTATAAAGAATGTATTATATTCTATTCTATGAATAATTCCAAAGAAAAAACAACAATCTTGAATAAAAACATAAATTTGTGGGCGCTCTTAATGTAATCCCTCTAAATCAGCGATTCGTCACACTGTCCATTGGTCACAAAAAGTTTGGCCAGTGTGTGAAAGGCGAAAAGTTTGTACAAAAAAAGGTTTTATAAACATGCCTTTAGTTAGTCGAGTCCTCCTCACGCCTCCACCAATTCATATACAACTCGTCATAATGAATTTGTGAAGACGCTTGACAAAAGTGGCGACATCTTCAAGTTTCCATTACTAAGTACAGAAAAATATAAAGCTGGTATTTTTAAATGGACCACATATTACGTAACTTGTGAAGGATCTTAATTTTGTCAAATCAATGATGGAAGTCTAATCCAAAGCTTGCAATTTATTTGCTTTGGTTATGAATAATTTCTTAGACAAAAAAAAATTTAACGACCATGTCGAACTTGTTGGGTGCATGCTATTGGCAAGAGCTAGTAGCAATCACCCGAATCATTTCTTTTTCACTACTAAACTAATTCTTCTTCTTTGTATGGTGCTACAGTCAGGGGTTAACCTGGGCCTCAACCAACAGGCCTCTCAAACTAGCTTGATGTCTGGCTTCACCACTTAGGTGCGCCTCCTTAAACGCGGGCGTCCTCTGTTGCGTTGCCCCATAGGTTCGGATTAAAAGATTCTTCGGAGCGGAGCTGAGTTGTCCATACGCTCTACATGGCCGAGGCAATTTATGCATTGAATTCGTAGACGCCTGACGGCTCATGTCGCTGTAAGGCACGTACAGTTCGTGGTTGAATATTCTCCTCCAGAACCCGTCAACACAAACAGGACCAAAGATCGTGCGTAGAACTTTTCTCTCAAAGAGACCAAGGACTTCTTCATCCGCTTTCGAGATTGTCCAAGCCTCCGCGCCGTATAGCAGGACTGGGATGATCAGGGTCTTATATAGAGTCAATTTGGTTCTTCGAGAGAGGGCTCTATTACTCTTGAGCCCAAAGAAACATCGGTTTGCAAGAGTTATCCTGCGCTTGATCTCAGTACTGATGTTATTGGTACAGTTTACTCCGGAGCCGAGGTAAGTGTAGTCCTTGACTACCTCGACGTTATAGCTGATCATTGTGACGCTCTATTCAAGACGTCGATGTTGTATGTCTCTATACACGCGGTCATATGCGACCTTGAAATCGACGAACAGATGCTGGATGTCGATTTGCACTTCCAGGATCTGCCGTAGTGTGAAGATCTGGTCTATTGTGGACTTTTCTAGTCTGAAGCCACACTGATACGGACCTATCAGATTGTAAAGGCGGGTACACAAAACGGCAGAAAAGACCTTTTACGCGACGTTAAGAAGACCGATCCCTCGATAGTTGGCGCAGTCAAGGGGGTCTCCTTTCTTGTGGATCGGGCAAATGATGCCGAGATTCCACTCGTGCGGGCATGCTTTCCTCAGACCATATCGTACAGATGAGCTGTAGCATGCGCCCTACCAGATCATCTCCAGCTGCCTTAAAGATTCCAGCGGGCAGACCGCCCGCTCCAACAGCTTTGTTAGGAACGGAATTCTCGTCTGTGATCGTCCAGATTGATTGGAACATTCTGCCTGATAGCGGTATTTTGGACCTCGTCACTGGTTGACAGTCTACAAAAGAGATCTCGCGACTCTACCAACTGACTAATCAGGTTTTCGTAAAGTGCAAGCTGAAGAACGGTGCACAAACTGTGACCTAAGCAAAGCTTCAATATACAAGTGACCAATGATTGAAATCGATTAAGACTAGCTAGACAAGACTACCTGCAACTAGCAAAAAAACCTTGTAATCACACGTTATGTAGCCTGGAAGTTTCCTTTAGAAAAACTTAAATTATTTGTGTTGTAAATCTGATTGTCATTGGAGTTTATAATTGAAACACCGTATTTCAGTTAAGGTAACATCGCAGTGCTCCCACCAGCGGTGTAAAAGGGCCACGACCATATGTCCAGACGTCCGTTCTTTCAATGCCATTCCATCACTCTCACTTCTATCCCATCGGCCGTCCTTGATGCAACCCAAGGTATCAGTTTCTGTGGCATGTCATGCCAGACTCAGAAGAGACAACAATGATTTTCACTTTTTTCCCAGTGAAACCGCAGCTTTCCAGCATTATCACCGGACCAAATCGATTTTCACTTTCCAACGTCAAATACGTGTCACATAAATCTTCCTAGTGCACACGTTCGTGACGTGCTCCAAAGCCAATAATAGAAAAAAAGAAGCAACAAAAAAATGTCTAAACAAAGCCCCAGCCTTTCTTCAATTAGAAAACCCAAATGGTATCAGAGATCCACTGATGCCTTACCTGTATTTGCTACCGCTGTATCCCAGGCGAACGCGACTCAGCCATCCATCAGGCAATAAGTCTCCCGGCAATCATCATTAATCATCCTGAGTTCAGCACCCGTTGCTGTTGTTGTCACCGCCGCCGCCGTCCTCGTCGTGATAGCTGTCATCTTCTTCGGGTGTCTTCTAAGATTTGCCATTTCTGGCGTCGATTCTCCGTCTGCTCGACGAATGAAAGTGCACCCTGCACAAGCATTTCACTCCAAAATCACGCACGACACGACACGGGGATGGAAAACTAGAAAAATAAACAAGGATCGACCGAGTGGCGAATTAATTGAATCGAATTCGTAATTCGCTGGAGCGGTTTTGAAAATTAATTACGTTCCCATGCGAATCAACGGTATACGAAGTGAACAGGAATTAGAAACGAACGTCAAATGGTCATCAAGTGAACTGAATGACGGTTCCCTTGAGAGACGCAGTTGTCGTCGTCATCAACCGAAAGTGATGTGACGAGCTGACGGACGCATCGATTGACTGCGAGGCGAATTTGTTGGTGCATCGGAATATCTAATATTGGCTGAGATGGCGTCGTCGTGATCATCGGTTTTAATTGTTCGCCTTGAACACGTCTGTCCATTAGGCCTGTTGGCAGATACTGACTCAAGACGCCGCTTCGGCCGACTGTGATGGGCGAAATGGATGGCGTGCACTCAGAGTTTGACACCATGGCGTGTCTGTCTTGCCCACTAGGTAACTGGGTTAACGCGGCGGTCGCGGCGCCTTTTGTAGGAAACACATACCGTTTTGTAGGGTTTTGTGTCAAAAATGAATTGTTGTTGCTGGCTGGCGAAACATGCAAGCGAACGGTCGGTCGATCATCATTTGGGTGCGGATAATCTCATCGTATCGTCGTAGTTTGTTTGCTGTAGTGGTATGAACTGCATATGTTGACGCGAGTTATTTGTATGGGCTTTTAAGAGCTGACATAAGTGAGCGAGTGGGTGCAGCAGCGAAATGAAAATGCCTCCTCTGAGGGTTGAGTTAGTAAGTCGATCGATTCGGTCAGGGGTCTGGTTGGGGATTTACATTGGTTAAAGAATCTAGAGCTGATCCACGTTGTGTTATTCCTTGACATTAGATGTAGGTGCCTTGCGCAATATTGTAGGGAAATTCGGGAGGGATGGCAAATAAAACTCCAGGCCGCTTCGAGGGTTCTTTATTGACTGCTTATGGCATACATTTCGCATTTTTTAAACAAACGGTGCGAATGCACAGTAGGAATTGCGGATGGGTCATTGGATCATTTATTATAGCAAACGGATTCTCTATTTATGAAGTAAATAGAATAACAATATACAGTCGACACCATAAGTAGACGGACTGATTTAAATTAAAAGTGATTACAATATGTTACAATATGTTACGAGTTTACTAAACTTTCTAATTCTACGTTTAAGCACATACATAGGTAAATAGAAACCAACAACCTAATAAAGGAATTTCAAGGTTTTTTGGCCTGGCTATTTAATTATCGTGGTGGCCCGTGGCGTTGTGGGTACGTGCGTCGACCCCAACCTCGACGTCGTAGGTTCAATTCCAGCTCTGAGCGATAGAAATAATTTTCACGGCCCCACCTCTTTCGAGTCACTGACAATGCTCAAAGAGCATTTCCTGTCTAGAAAAAGCTTTTCAAACTTGGCCGTTCGGAGTCGGCGTAAAACTGTAGGTCTCTTCCACTCGTGGGAGAACAATAGCACGCACACCACGAGTGGTTGCTGAGAAGCTAGGCCCGGGCCCTCTATGGGCTGTAGCGCCACCCATATTATTATATTATTTAATTATCGAACTATGCACGAAGTCGAATATTTTAAAAAATAACGTGATATCAAAAAGGGATATCACCATATGTTTCGATAGTCAGGCCGCTATAAAATCCCTGGACAATTTTACTCAAAAACATCCCTTAATTGCAGGCTGTCTCTAAACGAGATGGCTGAGAATTTTAACATTCTCCTGAAGTGGGTGATATACTAGGAAACTGCAAAGCCGATGAACTTGCCAGGTGTGGTACAACCTCATCCCTATCAATAGCAGGGGTACCACTTTCCATGCCGATCCCTGCAGCCTATCATATTTTGAAGATTCTGACAATGAAAACCATGACACCAATGACAAATGGCTAAAAGCCACCACCTGCCTTAAAACAAAAGAAATCTGGCCATCACTTAACCTAAAGCGGTTACTCAGCCTACTTAGACTCAGCAAGCAATAATTAAAGACTATCATAGCAGTCATAACCGGCCACTGTGCAATTGGGAGTCATTCTCGCATTTTTCCATTTAAGATACTTATGGTTTGTTCTTCTTCTAAGGTGGATATTAGCAGGTTTGCTAAATGCTCGATATTCTCTCTCTTTCAAATTGCACAGGCTCGGAATGTTGGTAAAGCTGAACGATGTGGTATAAAGTTTAGATATGCCACGGCCCACGTCCAATGACGTTTTCTTAATGTCTGGATGTTTCGGTAGTGGTCTTTGCTTCTCTCAAACTGGAGAATATTCAAAATAAAGCAATTTCAAGACGTTGTCCTGTTCAAAATGCCATAACACAAAAAACACCCTGTATTTTATATCTACATACGTATCTGTATAATTAAACCAACCTTTTACAATTACTGAACTCTGATGACTCTTGTAGGCGGCTTCGCTGGATAACCGTAGATATGACGGAATACACACTGTACATCTTTCGTATATGAAGAAGAGGCAGATTAGTACAGATATTTGTACAATTATCAAAGTGGTCAAAATAAAGTAAAAATGCGTTGCATATGCGTCGAAAGTTATCGTTCATCTTAATTTTTCTATAAAGGGCTTGTTTTTCATCTTTTCTTTAAAACTTAAGGTTTCCACAATGGAATCGATTCACCAGTCATTGAGTGACTTTTAAGTGGATTCATTCCAAATATGGCCTCCAACCATAATCACTTGTTATCATCTAAAATACATTTCTCAGTCGCACCTTTACTGTTCTTCGCTCTCCATAGCAGACATTTGTCTGAATATTGCACTCCATTTTTTCAATCACTGATGCCTTCATGTATATATCACCCGCCGACCTTTCTCACGCCTAAACGTTGCGATTGTGTGAATTCGCCCACTATCCCACTGACCCACAGACCGCAAACCACCACAAATCCACCAAATACCCTCAGCCAAATCCATCGGCTGCACCAACTGCAAGACCCGATCAAACACATTCCCAATATTTCCACGTCACATTCCAGCGCCAAGTGCATTTACCTAAACCCCACGACGAAGGATGCATAAATTAACAGCACACCATACGGTGCTTTAGGTGCTGAGGCAGCCGCCAGACCAAATATGGCACACTTCACATTGCGCAATGGAAGCGCATAAATTCAACATAAGGCCACGGATCACGGTGCACATCTCCAAGAGGTCTTCCCCATAACGGCTCCATAATTAATTGCACCAATTTCGCTTTAGGGTGCGCGCATGCGCAGTCAACCCATATGACCGGCTTGCATAATGTACACACGCGCAAAAGGAGCATCGTCATCATCATCATCATCACAAGACCATTTTCCTATCACATGAGCATTTGTCATTTCGCGCTCCAGCGACGAGAGCGCATGGCTGTGTTCGGATTCAGCGATGCCCCTTGGCCACGCTCTGGGGTGCACTATGTTCCGGTCGTGGTGGTGGTGGTCAGTTCTGGCTAATGCCCGTGAATTTGTTTTGTCCCAACATGGACTCCCAGAGGCGCGGGAAGTGAAAGAACACACTCGGATCTTTCGGCCGGTTAGAGCCACAGATACCGACGCGACCAACCGCTGTTTCCTGACGATTTGATAATTGGAAAATATTTATCTGTGTGGCACGCTAATAAATTGATGAATTGTAGATGGCACCCAGAGGTCAGCGTTTGTATGCGGCGCGGAAGCAATTTGCCCAATAATGAATTTAACAGGTTCCCTCCCAGGACGGCGGCTGGTGACTGGCGAATGCCCGATTGTGCGACAAGACCGCATGTGAGTCGAACAAATTGCATATTTCCGGCTCCAATTGTCGGCCAGCTGACCACGTAGAGCGCTATCCTGACAATGAACCCAGAGGTGGTTGTGTAACATCTTGAGCACGTTCGGCGTGCAAATGGGCGGCAGGCATGTCTGAAACCGACTTTGCCCTACAATTATTGTCATTTTGGCACTTTTTCGCAAATTAGCAACGATACGGCCGCACTTACCCGACGAGCAGACCGACCGAGCGTCCAAAGAAATTGTGGCCATTAGTGTGACAGGTATTCGCAGGGCGATGAGGAAGCGATCGTGTTGCAATTTTAATGAAATCCATTTATGGAAGGCACCTTGTTGTGCGATAACGGTCGAGGTGATTAAGAGTGATGTTGAAAATTCCTTTTTGCTTCTTTTTTGATGGTCTGTGCTGACCTCGGGCAGTTCTTCGCTAAGTATATGGACTGGATGTGACTGTGGGTTCCAGAAAATACTTCGCAACAAACTGTGAATGGAGCAGAGGCCTTTTTGATGGCTGTTGCTCATTGATTTCTTGAACAGATATTGCCGATGGAAGTCTGTTGCTTCGCGACGCCATTAAGTATCCAAAGTCAAAGTGTTCTCTTGTTCTGATATCGTGTGTTTGCTGTTTATTCATGTTGAACCTTGAGGAAAAATAAATAAATGATGGTATGGCGACGATAAGTGACAAATGAGGGTTGCATTTGCAGGACTGCCGATTGAAGATTTATGATTTGTACGCTAATTTCACAATAATTGATGATTACTTTTTGAAGACATATTTCAGAATTAAGGCGCATTGGGTTATTGCTCCGCGCTGCACTTTGCAACTGTCAAGCAATGGTTGCCACAACTGTTGTGATTACTAAACCAGCAAAGAAGGACTTGGAGTTCTTGATGGTGCTGATTTTGTCCAAACCTTGTCTTCGGAACATTCCTTTCAACGCTAAGCGAACGAACGCTTAGTCATGTACTAATATTATTTGTGGAGCTTTGTGACACCCAAGCTGTGGAAAGCCTGATAAGCTGCACAAACTGCACTTGCATTAATATCCATGTAGATAGTCTGCCAATGTTCAAAGCACTTACAAGTGACATAATAAAGTCTACAGCTGTACTCAGCTGTTTCTATAGTCTTGAAATATGGGAAATGACTGAAAGAATAAGATCGCGAATACAAGCTGCCGAGATGGGATTTCTTTTTTAGTAGCTACACCAGGTATGTCAGGAACTGGATGTTGAGCAGCAACTGCTCCGAACGATAAGAGCTATGCTTCGATAGCTTGGACACGTTGCACGAATGTCCCCTTCATCACATCTTTCGAGGCGTGCCTTTAATGCCACATCACCAGGAAGGCGTCCCCTTGGCCGACCCAGGAAGAGGTAGTTGGAACAAGTCTAACAACTTAGTTGCTCCTGATGAGTTATAGTCAATGGCCGACGATTGATATTTACTTTATTCCCGCGACCCCTTTAGTGAATCCGGTCAGAAAATTATGATGATGATACTACTATGCTTTTCGAGCAAACGTGCAATTCTAAAAGTGACTCAGGTTAGTTGATTTGACGCATCGAAAAATTGCTGACAAAGCTTTTGTTCGCAGCTTAATCCATTCGCTTTTAGTTCTTGTTGTCCCAAGATAAGAACCGCCAAAGCTCATTGTGAATGAGCACAGATCTCATTTGAATCTTTTAGCCGCCAAAATTGTCTTCGCTCAGCTTTTCAACTAGGTACAACGAAGATGCCATTTTCCTTTAATTTAATTTCCGTTTGCTATTATTTTATTTATTTGTATGTTTACTAAATAAGAAAACGTTGGCCTGGGCCCACAACCTTTGCTATAATTAGAAGATTTTCTAGTTCTAATACCACTCTAATGGCCGATTTCACAGTGCAACCTTCTCTGTTGGTTTAGCCAAGTGCAGGATCAAACATAAAGTTCACTCAAAAAGATTTCGTTTTCACACTCAACATTTAAGGGTGGTTTAGGTAAGGATAGGGTGCCATTGTGTATTGAATAAACGAACCAAGTAGTTTGTATAATGTATGGCGACTGTGATTGAAGACGAAAAGGATCGTACTGAAGAAAGTAAAGGAGAAGACACCAACTCACCAAGCGATTCTACATGCCTTTAAAGGCATGGTTATAATATGAGTGCACCCTTAATACATAGAATACAAGGTAACATTTTTCTCGCGTCTTATTTTTTTAAAAAATAAGTAGTCAGTTATTTATCGCAGATTAAAATTAGTACATGTGATGTAAGATGTGTTTCAGAAATATCAATATATGGTATACCCCAAAGAAGAGCAATTCAATTCAATTCCACTATTCTTATACGGAATGTATGAGAAAAAGTCCTCTCTCACAGAAAATGGTAAACGTGACGTCACGCATCTTTGACAGCAAATGCACACTACCTTGTTCGTATTCGGTGTATCGTGGAGTGCCTCTATAAATGGCTGTACTCTCTGCTGTCTTCAGATCATTGCCCGACCAAATATTTGGATCTGTGAGTAAGTTTACTCCATTCACTTTTTCACTTAACTTCCACTGCATATCACTTTTGCATACATAGTGAGGTGGCGGGGTATTCTGGTATTTATTTCACAACATTGTAATATTTGAGAAAATTGTGAAGCAGACATACTCACTAAAAGCGACACTTATTAGCCTTATGAAGCAATTGCTCATTTCATTTTAAGCACTGCAACACAGGAACTCGATCATCAAGATTGATTTGATGTATGCAGAAGCTGGAGACGAGGAAGATGAGGACATTTTTATCCATTTTCTTAGCAACTGCAGCTCCCTGCTCCCGAAGAGGGCTTATTGCTTCAATTAACTGGCCTAACTAAGCCCCTCAAGATACTGGTAGGTGAATACATTCTCGGCCCATTTCCGGGCAGGAATTCTATACAAGAGTTTAGAACGTTATGTCGAACGAAGTTCTATGACTAATAGCGATCGCTGCGTCGCCACTGAACGCAAGTCGCGTACCATAATCATGCACTCAAAGAACCCCTTTACCCTAGACAATAAATAAGAGATGCGCAAATTTGCATTCATGTGCCATGGCATATATAAAATTGCATACTCACGATTGACGCGTCTTCATTTTGTCTGTCTATTAAGTACCTTTCTTTCTTGTATTAGCTACGGCTCCTTCCGCAAAATTTGTGATGACGTGGATTGAGAAATTTCTAATTTCTGACACCTATTTTTCCAACTGGAGTGTGCTGACTCGACTGCTTCCACAATGGCACTAGGGTGACATATCAGTTATTAAGAGTGAAAATATCAGCAAGTGCTACACCCCTTTCGGTTTTTGGGTTCAGACACCCATTTCGGTTCGGTTTCAGCGTTCAGACACCCCTTTCGGTTTTTAGTGTCCAGAATAGAGCTTTGTCAATCGTGCAAATCTAATGAACTACTTTTTCAATAATACGTTCAAGATTCATTTGAAACAATCGTTTATTTCAACCAACGTTCAACCGAAAGCAATCCCAAAAATAATTACCCAATGGATTGTTGAACGACAGATATAGATTCATTATATCATATTTATTACATTCATTATATTGCTACAAGAACAGGAAAAACTCAGTGTTACCACTGTGCGAATTATGTTTTTGGGACTTTTGGAGACTATTTTGGGTGAAACATATTTTTCCACGAAATAAATGTGTTGAATTTTTCATAATCAACTGCATACAACGTCGGCTTCTCATTGGATGTGAACTAGAAGCATTTTTGAAACACAGATCATGACTAATCTTTAAAATCATTCATTATAAACAGCCTGACTACCTTCATGAAAAAAAACTTTCTGTCGTTCGAGTCGTAATATAACGTTGAAACCCTCAGTTCATACATGCTTTACATCGCACAGGCAGTTTTTCATTCATGCTGTACACCTGAGGAATCATCTACCTCCACAGATACGGTCAAAGACCGAGTACAGACGACTTTGCTCCGCCTGTTTTTCATACTTCTCCCATACGATGTGAAATAATGCCCATAATTTAAATCTTAATTCGGTCGCATTAACTTCTATTATACTAAGTTAACTTTTAGAAATAACTTGCAATGCTCTTAAATTTATTCGTGAAATTTGAAAATGTCACAATCACGTTATGAAGGGAAACAATGTTATATTTTAAGGCCTGTACTATAAAAGAATATTACATTCTTAAGGTAAAGAGATATTAAGGAATTAATAAATGAAATAAATGAAAAGAAATGAAATACATAATAATAATAATAATATGGGTGGCGCTACAGCCCATAGGGGCCTAGCTTCTCAGCAACCACTCGTGTTGTGCGTGCTATTGTTGTCTCAGGAGTGAAAGAGACCTACACTTTTATGCTGAATCCGAATGGCGTTGTTTGAGAAGCTTTCTCTAGACAGGAAATACTCTTTGAGCATTGTCAGTGACTCGAAAGAGGTGGGGTAGTGAACATTGTTTTCGTCGCACAGAGCAGGAATCGAATCTACGACGTCGAGGTTACGGTCGACGCACATACCCACAACGCCATGGGCCACCATACATACATACAAATTTACAAATACCTCTCTGAAAATTGCGTGCTTTATATAAAAATTCACAACTTGTCCAATGGGATTAGTAATAGAAACACTAGAAACTTTTACACCTTGTACATACTCCAATAAACTTTTAGCCAGGGTGAAACGTATATACAAATAATATATGATTCATTATGATTTATGTTGCTCTTTCGCTCTGAAGTACTTATTTTTGTTAATAGTTTCCTTATTGCAACTGTTTTTTTTTTGTCAATCTTTTCAGCGGTATCACTGGAAACACTGATATGATGTGTACACAATCCATCGAACGAAGGAAGGTATGGCGAGAGGAAATCGTTTCGACCATTTTGCTCAGAAGGATATGAAAGAACGATAGGTTCATTTGATTGAACGAAACTATTTGAACGAACGCAACAAAAGTACTGAATATTTTCTTTCGTTCAAATCGTTCCCAACAAAGTGACCGAGACGAACGATTCTTCTAATGTATGGACTATGGGATTGATTGAATTGTAGCGATTGCAATCATCAATACTTTTAAGTGTACGGGTCAAAATGAACGAAACAATCACAATTGAAACGGTGCATGGTCATACGTTTACAGGCCATAATTCCACAATGGGCATATGAACCTTTTATTATGAACCTTAAATTTTGATGCCTCATCTCCATATTCACATACTCATTTTTTAAGTCATATGAATATTTGTGGATTTTGAATTGTGGAATTATTTCCCAAAATATTATTGATTTATGACTTATGACAAAGAACAAATTTTGGTTCCGGTGTCCAGAAATCCCTGAATCCTTGTTTTGCAGACGCCGAATTTAGTAACTTATTGACAAATGAGGTTTCATTTCGGAAAGCCCATCATTGGACAAAATTTATTTGTTTTGCTGTTCCGAAAATAATATTTAGAAGTAAATTCATTAATATTTGAACTGTTTTTTTTTTTTGATTTCAGTAATGGTAAAATTTACGACTTACGAATTTAATAAGACACTTTTAACCTTTTTAAAAACTCACGATCTTATTCGTCCAAATAATTCTAAGAATTGATAAGAATGAACGTGAAAGAAAAAAAGTAAAACCAAAGAAAAGGACACGATACATGTGCAACTGTAGCATAGTAAGGACTAATGTTAGCATGACTGCTTCCGACTTAAATCTATCAATAATCATCATCATAATCTCGAACAACCAAAGTGACCTTTAAAAAACGTAATCTATTTTGTATTGTATTTGAAATGTCTTCTAACACCAGCTGACTAATGATGCTGTCTGTTGAAACAAAGAAAGCCAATTTTGAACTTATTCCTAATAGAATGTTAGACCATCGACTCTATCTTAGAAAGTGCATGGTCGGCAGGAACGATCATATTAATTTTCTCACACCACACCTCATGAGTCGGGCATTAAGATGCAATGCCAATGCGTTATCGCCGTCTCCTATAAAAGCTGTTATTCACCACTATGTTCTTTATTATTTGAACACACCAGCGGACCCGTTTGATTCAATCTGCATGACACTTACATTCATGTGAAACTAGCTTTCTGCTTGTCAACACGAACTGTAATTGTGAAATTAAATCGCGTCAAGGGACTACTAATGCCCCTTTCGGCTCATGCAAATATCAACAAAATAACCCAACGGCACCTGCAATCGGCCCTTTTGTGTCGCGCCGACACTTCTCCCCATGCAGTGTCGCACCACTCCAACCCAAGTCACGCAATGCCGTACGCTTGCCTGTCCCGCTGAGACAGTCATTGCATAATCCAATTATGATTGCAGCGAAAGTGAACAATAAATCGTTTGAATTATAGCCGCCACAATGCGTTCATTGATTGCCGACGTTTTGCGATGGCGATGCCCCAACAATCGTTTCGACTATGAAACGCGCACAATTGTGCTAAATTATCAAATAAAACGCGCGCACACAGCGAGCTCAATTATGCGGCCCACTGAACAGAAGACCCCCGGCTCCCGGAATACTGCGAATGCCGGTAGAGTTTCCTCCTCGTCGACACTCTTGTATTCTACGAAAAAAAAACACACAGTCCCTCTGCCGCGGTGGGAGTCTTGGTTAGTAACATTGAGTAATGGGCTTACATGTCACCGATTGTTGTGCGGCTTAATCATACTCTGTTGTCGCTGGCGACAGTGGGTCTCTGCCTGTACGAAATCACGGCCGAATAACACATTTTTCCTGTCATCTGAACGGAATGAGTGCCCATCGAGAGGGAGAGAAGTGAAAGTGATTTCCACGCTTCCTTCTGCACAGTCAAGATTTGCGGGCAGACAAGCGCAGACCTAATGACAATTGTGCAACAAATTATCTTGATGACTGTTATACCATATGTAACCACAATTGAGGGTGTGGGCGGACACATGAATATCCCCAGTGCACGTGGGTGTGCTCAGGGCTGTGACAATGAGATTCGTCGCTTCCTTAAACGGATCTGGGGATTCTCCTACAGCTGACAGCCAGACAACAATGACTGTAATGAGTGGGAACAATCGAAAGTGAATTGCAGGTCAGATTGCGGTTGAAGCAGAGCCTATTTAGCATTCACTTCGGGTCTCACTGCACAAAGGTCTACTATTCGACTGGGCATACAAAAGAGTTGGGCAGCGAACGTGGCGGTCGTTTGGTTTTAGCTTGGGGAACACCGGGTTCAACGTGACGTCTGTCCTCCACCGATGCATTCTTGACGAATGTATGCTAATATCTCACACGGCATTGTTATGTTTAGTATGTTTGTTTATGAGATGAAGAGCGTGCTGGGCTCTCCCCAATCACACCCGACGCGACGACAGGTTTTTTTTCCCATTGGGTAGGGCACAGTATACCGCTCCACTGTTCTCTTTGTTCGCACTCTTATTGTTCGAAGCGAGAAAGCTTTTTTCTCTTTTGTACGTTTCCTCCGTGGGATTCGAAGAGAAACGGCTGAACGGCGGCCGCTATCTTATGCAGATGGACGCGGGCAGTTATGTGAAGTATAATTCACACCTCTTGGGTAAGAATTATCAAATCAATGAAAGTTCCGATTTGTTGAATTCATAATAGGAGTACAGCTATGGATTCAGTTGAATTAGTCACGACAGACGGAGAGCAGCGCAAGCATCGAATGAGCCCGTCATGAAATGTTGGGTAATTATACAAATTAGCTGGAAATTTGATGAATTTGCATCCGAGACGAATTTCGCAGTGTTTTGAACGAATTTTGAAGTAATTACTGAGTCACTGGGTGAGTTTTTGATTTCATTCGGAAGCCCGCGTAGAAAGTGGGTCAGTCGGCTGACAGTAAATGTATTTTGAAAGACCTTGAGATGAGATGACGGAAGGAGTGAGACTCATTTTTGGTGTCTGAATAATCGTGTTATTGTTTTCCGAAATATGCGTCAGCCAAGAGAGTGCTTACCTCCAGCTGGGAGTGGAGAGCTGTACATTACAGCTGTCGAAAGTTATGAAAGGTAGGATTGGTCAGGTCTGCCGTTGCTTTAATACACAGCATTTTTGTGTAATCTTTGTTATTTCTATGTACGTAGGGAATGTTTCATTGCGTATATTGTTAAATAACCTACTAAAGGCAGCAATCTCGGAATCATTTTAAAGATTGAACAAATAAGAACATAATTCTTTAAAATTCAAATTTTTGAAATTTTTCGATATATATTCCACATTAAAAATAAACGTCTATCCTGATTAAAAGTCAACGTCAGAATGCCCGGTCTACTTCGTTTTTTTCTTTTCCACTTCCTTGTTGCCAATAGTTTCGTTTTGCGTTTCAGTTCCTTATATTCGACTTAAGATAAAGGAAATGTTTGCAAAACCAAAAAACAAACGCACTTAAACTATACTATTTATTATGAAATATAGGATATATTTCCACTTTAACGTCATCATTTTATTTTCACTTGTATTTTTTGGCGCAACGTAAAAAAAATTCAAGCGAGAACCAAAGTCATTTCAACAAAGCACATTCAACTGTATATTTTCCAATGTCAAATAATTCTTTGCAAATTGTTGTATAATTGGGGGAATCTCATGCTTTATAACAAATGAGAGAAGAACACACGAATTAGCTGCCATCTCATTGTATTCTGGAGTTGAAGTTATTTCACGTTTAAATCCGCATTAAGATATTTAAAAAAACAGTCATTTTTGACAGATAACGATTCAGAGAGGATTTGATACAGTTTGTATATTATAATTATTTTAAGGGCAAAACTGTTAAAGAATTGGCTGATACCTTCTCTATCAAATTAAGAACCATCTTCCTCTTCTTCTTTGATTGGCGCTACAGTATGGGGTGGACGTGGGCCTTAACCAACATTCCTCTGATTTTTCCAAATGCTGAGCATCGACGGGGATTCTACAGCTAGTTGTCCATTTTCGTCCCTGCAGGCTTCGGGCCGAGGTCTATATCTTCCGGATACTTGTTTTACCTTTTGGTAAAACTTTCGGACCTCCTTCCTGTCGTAACACCTTTCCATCTCGAAGACCGCGCGCTTCTCATGCTCTTTCTTTTTCTTTCTGAGAAGCCGGTGCTCTTCCCTTCTCTTCTGTTCGTAGAGCTCACGAACAGCCCTCGTTGTTCGATGCAGCGTTGCCTTGTAGGCTTGCTGTTTGGCTGCATGTACCTGCCTGTACTCGTCGTCAAACCATGAGTTCCTTCTGGGTGGTGTCGTGAAACCCAGCACATCAGTGGCAGCTTCTTTGATGGCTTTTTGACAACGTTTCCGTGCAGGCATCGTCGAACTTTCAGAGAGTTTCAGGGAGACTCGGTCGGCAAAGTTCCTAGCGATCGCAAAGTTCCTCGATTGCGACTCCTTACTTCTCTTGATATCCTCATCCTTACCTTGGCTACAGCAAGGATATGGTCCGAGTCGATGTTGGCTCCTCGGAACGTTCGGACATCGAGAATATTGGAGGAGTGTCTGACGTCGATCGCAATCTCCTAGAAAGATCTTGGTGTCATAGCTGAGGCATCGATCGTCTGTTCTTTCTAGAGGATTATAGAAGTCATCCTTTCTATCTTCATTCTTCTCCTCCCTCGGGTCGTGTTCTCAAATGAGGCTGGTGTTCCCGAATTTAGCCTTGCTTGCGGATTGTTATGAAGAGCTCGCTGATACAATTTAAGCTCAAAACTTTTTGCCTAAGTCTGCTTCGAACAACGAATCCGCATCTAAATAAGCGCTGCCTTCCCTCCTTGTATAAATCACCGTATTATGTTTCTCATCTTTCTTTTGCCCGGCACTTCCCATCGCATCTCCTGGATGGCGGTAATATCTGCTTTGTAGCAGTCCAGTGGTGGCCCGTGGCGTTGTACGTACGTGCGTCGACCCCAACCTCGACGTCGTAGGTTCGATTTCAGCTCTGAGCGACCCCACCTCTTTCGAGTTACTGACAATGCTCAAATAGTATTTCCTGTCTAGAGAAAGCTTCTCAAACAGAGCCGTTCGGATTCGGCATAAAACTGTAGGTCCCTTCCACTCGTGAGAGAGAACAATAGCACGCACAACACGAGTGCTTGCTGAGAAGCTAGGCCCTGGCCCTCTATGGGCTGTAGCCCATATTATTATTATTATTATAATATTATTAGCAGTCCAGTTCATCGGCTGCACGTCGAATGTGGGGTCCCTAAACAGACCACGTGTAGGCAATGATAAGCATCTCCTTCTTTGGTTTGCACTACAGTCCGGTGTGAACCTGGGCCTCAGTCAATTTTTTTCCCAACCATCACGATCTTGGATTATACGCCTCCAGTTCCATACACCCACCCGATAGAGGTCTTTTTCCAGTTGGGCAAGCTATGAGAGGCGAGGACTTCTTCTACCACTTTGTAAATCCGGATTGGACTCGAAGACTTTCCGACCCGCAGCGGTAGTGTCCATTAGCTCCAAATGACCTAGCCATATGGGTCGACACAATGGTATTAGTTTGACTAGGTCGTTGTATAGCTCTTAGAGTTCGTCATTCAGTCTTCTCCCCAAAGCTCAGTGTTCGCAAAAGGGACCGAATATAACTCGAAAGATTTTTCACTCGAAGCGACCAAGAATCTCTTCCTCCGCGTTTGATATAGTCCATGCTTCTGCGGCATACAGTAGGACTGTGACTTTCTTATGTAACAATAGCTTGTCATCTAAGTCTATGGACACAGTGATCGGCAAGTGCCATACTTCGTTTTATTTTCGCGGTGATATCATTTCCCAAGTTTACTGCACTTTGTCTAAAATGTCGGTGCTGATGGACATTTTTTGTTGACAGCAAGCATTTTGTCTTACCCTCATTCGCATTTTTCACAAATGTCCAACTGACAGGCAATTAGCACGACATGGTATCGGCTTCCCAGAAAACCTATTAAGACACGAAATGTCTCGGACTTTGACGGTGCAACCGGCCTTCTTCATTTATATCCTGCGAAGACGGATTCAGTTTCGAAGGGATATCAAAACTAAATAAACCTTTATAGAGCTCGTCCCTGCAAGAACTGTCATACTTGGCCTTAATATCGATAAGCAGATAATCTCTTTCTCATCAAATGATACATTTTGTTCCTTCGATTCGGGCAATACTAACAACATTTGTAAATCGATATTGTACAAAACTGTATAGTTACTTAATTTTTCAGCCCGATCTAGTCATGAAATCCAAAAGATTCGGAACTAAGCCGGACAATTTTTTTTAAAAAAAGTGGGCGTCGTCATATGCAACTTCGAAAATTAATTTACAATGCTACCAAGAACAACTATGCCAAAATTCTAGCTCCTAGTTTGTACGATTGATTTAATGCCAGGGTTAAGGTGATTCTGTCCCACTGTGTGTCGTCTGCTTCGTAGACACTCCATTTGTTTTTCATTGATTTGCAGTGTCAGCCAGGTTTTTGCTGCCGATAGTCTGACTAGTCAGTTCTTGTTTTATTAAATATTTGATGCAGTAACAGGATTATTCTGGGAAATCTACAATGACGGCTCCAAAATGGACTGCGGAGTTGGCTCAGGTTTTTTCTCAGATTCGGACTGCCAGATAATTCCAGTGTTTTTTAGTGGATCTTTTCGTTATCCGGACCTTTTCGTCAGGTCCAAGTTCATCCAATGGCTATATGTTTGATAGTCAAGCTGCCATCAAGTTTATTTCCTCCTATATCACACATTCCCAAAATTGTAGAAGAATGCCGGGCCAAGCTAGCACCATTAGACGGTCAGCTCAGTATATTTCTCATCTGGGTACCTGTTCACAATGACAGCCTGCAAAATGAGAAGACAGATGAACTGGTTAGGCAATGTTGTTGTATTTGTACTTCTACAAGCAGTGAAGGCAAATATCGCTAAACACTTTCTGCGGTCAGACTTACGAACATCCAGAATAATCTGTCCCGAGTATAATCGATACAGAACAACCAATCTCCCACACCGAAACCGACATGACATCGCGAAATTGGTTTTTGGTCTGTACAGGACACTGGCCGATAGGAACTCTTGCCGAAGAAATGTTTAGGTATCCCACATAACTCACACTGTCGCAGCTGCAACAAAACTGATGAAAAGAAGACCTTACCACATTTCCCTTAGAAATGCCCCTCACTCGCTAGAGCCAGGCAGCGAGCGCTTGGTAGATCCTTCTTCAACTCACTTGATGAGATTTCTAAAAAGAATATTCTTTATAAAATCTTCTGGGTAGTACTAGGAAGATCTCAATTATACCCCTAAACATGGAGCGGTGGCATTAAAACGACACACAGTGTTAATTAGGTTAGGTTAGGTTAGGTGCATGGGTAGACGCGGTTTTACACCGTCTCACTTAGGTCCAATTGGTATTATTGCGATACCCATGGGGGTTCAAACCTTCCTATCCGTTGATAAGCGCGGGCGGACAATTATGATATTGTGCAGACATCCGGTGAACTTGACAAACCTGCAAATCAGATTAATGGGGTAAATGGGAAGAAGAAATTTCCCAGGGTTCTTTGTCTCACTATGTAGATGACAAAGGTAGTATTTGCCATTGCTCTGTTCATGGTATCCCAGACGATTATGGCCAGTTAGCAACCGCTTTTTGCTACTTTGGAAAAGTATGTCCTTTTTGACACTACTATATCTAGGCCATAATGTCCATGTTGTCTCACATGTGGGAAGAGAGTCTCACTTCGATGATTATTTTGTCCACTTGACATCAGCAAAGGCTGGATGAAAGCATGGGGTAACTTGGGATGTGTCCGATTCAGCACCTTTCCTAGCATGTTCATGTGCCACCTCATTGCCGGTTATACTCCTTTGACCCGATACCCAGCGTAGAGTGGTCGAATGTAAAAGCTTTTTCGGGCAGCTTGCAACTAGCTTGGACTTAATTTCTATAGCCGAAATTGCTTTAATGGTCTGTCTGTCTGTCTGTCAATTAGAATGCTGATATCAGCCGGTGGTATTTCCAACAATGATATAATTTTGGCAGCTTCTTTAACCGCCAAGACCTCCGCTTAAAAACCACTGCCGTAATTAGGTAACCTGATCGAACAGTGCAAGATGGTGCTAATTAGATTCTCATGTGAACCACCACCACAAGATTATTCCCTCAAGTTTTTTTAAAAATAACTTCTACTAACACAGAAGCAGTCAATCCCTACATTTGCGTACTCAATAGGCCTTGTGTTCTTCTAACATCCGCCGCACTAAGTCCAAGGTATGACATTGAATAAACTGCCACCAATTCTACCACTCGTCTTAATGATGGCCATAAGGAAGTCCTGAGTGTGGGACAAACCTCCATCCACAAGTCAGATCAACGACCAGAAAAACCATCAGTAGACGCACCTGCACCTCTATCAAATCGAGTGATGTGCACGTTAGACGCTGCTCCAAATTGTGTGCAGGCAGCAAACCCTCCAGAGTCCAGATCTCCTTTACCTGTCATAACTTACACAATCGAATGGCACATGTGTAAACATTCTGGCAGCGCTCACCTTCAACTGCATTCCGCTACAGACACAATCGCAACACTGGAGCACAATTCAAGCGCGCTTTGCAAATAAGTAAAACAAATTGTGATGGTCTTGCGCCTCCAGAGGTAACGAGGCGCTTCGCGGAAATGACATCTAAATTAGTCGTCGCCAACGCTCCAAACACCACACGCACACATGTGCACCGCATACCCACACACTAACCGCTCGCCAAATCGTATCGTTCGTCTACCATCTACATGTCGGGTGCGTTGCGATATTTTATGACGCAACACCGACTGAGCAAGTATCAAGAATCCTATGCCATTCGCGCAAGGCTGCATGCCACGCCAACAACCTTGGCATCCATCCCAACCAGCCGCATCTAAGGAGCCCGCTGTTCCGCGTGATTATCGCCTAACAACTCCATAGACTCCAATAATAGCAGATAACAACCCTGAGTGCGCGCCAGAGCGCGTGTGCTCCACCATCCACCGCGACGGCTCCTAAAACAAATAATCATAAGGAATCATTCGCGGCGGAGATATCTAAATCGTTTTCAATAATCGTCCGGCTCAGTCAGATGCCAGGTGGCTGGTGCCTGTTGGCTGGCACGGTGCAGGGAGCTCGGAACTATGGGGCAAGGGACGAGGGCAAATTGAAATTATCCATGCGTCAGGTTGGGTGTAATTTACGCTCTACGATCGGCAATGGTGGCTCCGTCTACCGCGGCGTCATTAGAAGCGAGCAGACGACATCAGTCTAGGGCGCGCAGGATGAAGATGTTAAGCCCTTCTCAGGTTACTAGCACGATAATTTGATTTTCATTTCGTTTGAGTTTCATGCAAGCGCGGCATGGTTTATGCACGACAAATGATCACATCAATGCGCAATTTATAAGCAATTTGCGCCGTGAATTGTTGACAATTAAGAGAGCTCGCATTAAAAGATCTCGTGCTGGGCGATGGGGGGTGGCATATGAATGGTCGAAATTGTATCGGGAATCTCTGCCAGAAGCTCGCCCCCCGGTGCTTGTGCAGATATAACTTGTAAATGAGGGACAATATAGTCAATATAGTATGGTAATATCGTTCAGTACAAGCATTCTTCATCGAGGGGGTAGAAATCCCGCTGAGCCGTGTTTGAAATAAAGACTTTTGTAAGATAGTATAGATTGTAGCTCGCTGAGGTCCGAGATGTAGACTCATTTGGACGGCATTGGGACTGGCGCATATGTATATAAGTTGGAAAATATTCTCCTCCTCGATGCCTAGATAGTCAGAAGTCCTTCCAAATCGTCCATCACTTGGGATTTTCCATTGGATAAACAAGAACAAGACTCGGAAAAGTTCAAAAGAATTTCACGAGATATGTTTCCGAAAGTTATTTTTTCAGGTTTTTTAGTAACTTTTATTTCGTACAATATTGTTCTTTCAATAGGTTTTGTTTTCATGCATTTTACAGAGATTTAATATATGATGATGCATATCTTTCGACTTCAAGACAAGAGGGTTCTCAGCAAAGCGATCAGGAAAACGCTGGTTAAGTTTCCGTATTCTTTCGGAGATCAATTCAACATTCGCTTTCTTGTGAAGATCTAGGATCGAGTGGTGCCAAGGTAAGTTGAGCATCATCATCAATGTGGCACATAGCACAATTTCCCCATACTTGGCATCCATACAACAAAATAGATTGGAAAATTACTTTGTGGATAGTGATTTTATTCTCAATAGTGAGTTGCGAATTCTTGTTAATGAACAGATACAACAGCCTGCTTGCAATTGATAATTTATTTAAAGTTTCTCATATGTACCGAAAGTCAGTTTTGTGTCCAGATCCTAAGTAATAAACTGAAGGTGACCAGTTAATGTGTCTTCCATTTATCTGTAACTGCCCACTAGGCAGAAAGCAAGCGTTCCTTTTCCTGGTGAAGAAGATGGCTTGAATTTTGTCTTCATTCAATTTTATCTTCCACTTGTTGCAGTATTCACAGAATATACTCATCGCATTATTTAAATGCCTCTCAATGTCAAGAGAGAGATAAATGGGATGAGAATATTGCTGTATTATCCGCGAACATAGATGTTTCACAATTCGGTAATGACGAAAAATCTGACATGTATAAGCTATATAAGACACGTCCAAGAACTGATCCTTGGGGAATACCCATGAAAATTAATCATATTGGAGACACAACTATTTACATGTACCACAAATGAACGATCAGACAAAAAGCTACGAATGATTTTACATATAAAAGGAGAAAAGTTTAAATTGATCATTTTGTTAATAAGGCCGTCATGCCAAACGGTATCGAAGGCTTTCTCAATTTGCAATAGTATTATTCCTGTAGACTTTCCACTTGAACGACAAGTTCCAAAAGTTGTATTCTTATGAAGAGCTAAATATGAAGTAAGATGTAAAACAATTGTCATGCAAACCTTAAGTTTCAGCATTAGGAGATAAAAAAAATACTTCTGCTAAGATGCTGTGTTCAATGTTTGTCAGAGACTGAAGGAGTTGAAAATTTATTTAATTTTATTTAAAAACGACTCACTTGGGCCAAGAGAATTTGGACAGAAATTGGAACAACGTAATTTTTTCGGATGAAGCTTCTTTTTGGACATAGTCTCCTATCACTCCTACCTAGTGTGCACAATCCAATAAATTAATCCAGCAGACCGTGAAACACCCGGCAAAGGTGCACGTTTGAGGATGCTTCGCAAAACAAGGGTTTGGCAATTTGTTCATGTTTCAAAATAACTTAAACGCACCCAATATGGTTACAATTTATAAAAAAAACCATCTGCCCAAAGGTAGTTTAAAAAAAGGAATTAGAATTAGTTACTGCAAGAAGATAATGACCCGAAACATAGCAGTCGTTTGTGCGTGGAAACAAGAAAATTACGACGATGTTTTAGATTGGCCATCACAGTCGCCATATGCGAATCCCAGTGAAAATGTTGGGACATACATGAAGCTTAGGCTCCAATGTAAGAAGATCTCGACGGTCAAACAGTTTTCACGAAAAATACGAGTCTTATGTAGATCTTTGCCTCAAGATTATGCTATATGATTAATAGAAAGCATGGCTCGAAGAGCAATTATCAATAATGGAGAAGAGTGGACAACATATTGTTTAAAAAGCATTCAAGTAAATAAACAAAGAAACCAGAACAATTGATTTTTATTAAATTCATTATTCTTATTATATTTCATTATTACAAGTTCTTCTTTATTGTTTCAAACAGACTGTTTGAAAGATCCCAAAGATCTCTTCGGTTGAGAAACTTACTATTTGATAAGAGGCAGTCATTTGTGAAAAACATAAAGAATTCCGCCTCGTCCTCAATTCCCACGCTCATTTACAATGACATCCCAGCTGTCAGCTCTTTGGACAAAGCCAATCTGCTTGCGGCGTAATTTGCAGCCAGCTTAACACTGCCAGATTGTAATTTGTCCCCATCTGTATTCGAGAGCGTTGGTTTTACCATGGGACAAATTCACTGCCGCACTCGTACAGTTGCAAGAGTACTTAAAGATCTCGACGTGCACAAATCCGCTGGCCCGGATATCTATCCCCCAATACTTCTGAAGAGGTGTTCTTCTTCGCTGGCAAAACCACTGCGTAAACTTTTTCATCTGTCCTACTCTTCAGGTCTCTTTCCTAGTAGATGGAAAACAGCATTTGTCCAGCCCGTCCCTAAAAAGGGCGAATCTTCGTCACCCACCTCGTACCGACCCATAGCACTTACGTCCCTTCTTTCTAAGGTCATGGAAACGCTGATAAATCGTCAGCTTATGAAATATCTTGAATCGGGGAAGATTCTTAATGACCGACAGTATGGCTTCCGCAGCAACAGGTCCACTGGTGATTTGATAACTTCTTCTTCTTCTTCTTTGATTGGCGCTACAGTCCGGGTGGACCTGGGCCTCAACCAACATGCCTCTCCAGCCAGCAAGATCTTTCGCCAGTTGCCTCCAGTTGCGCACACCAAGTTGGTTGAGGTCCTTTTCCACTTGTGTGCGCCATCTAGTGCGAGGACATCCTCTGTTGCGTTGTCCCAATGGCTCGGTGTCGAAGACTCTTCGGGCCGGAGCTGTGGTGTCCATCCGCTCTACATGACCTAGCCATCTTAAGCGTTGGATCCGAAGACGCTTAACTAGGTGCATGCCGCTGTACAGCCCGTATAGTTCGTGGTTGAACCTTCTCCTCCAAACGCCATTAACGCAAACATAACCAAAGATCGTACGCAGAACTTTTCTCTCAAAACAACCAAGAGCTTCTTCATCCGCTTTCAATAGCGTCCATGTCTCTGCGCCATAGAGCAGGACTGGGATGATCAGGGTTTTATACAAGCTCAATTTGGTGTTTCGAGAGATGCTCTATTTCTATTGCTCTATTACTCAATTGCCTCTTGAGCCCAAAGAAACAGCGATTGGCAAGAGTAATTCTGCGCTTGATCTCGGTACTGGTGTTGTTGTCAATATTTACTCCGGAGCCTAGGTAGACGAAGTCCTTGACTACCTCAAAGTTTCTGCTGCCCAATATGACGCTCTGTCTCTGTGCTCTGTGGCGCAGTTGAAGGGGTCTCCTTTCTTGTGGACCGGACAAACGATACTAAGATTCCACTCGTCGTGCATGCTTTCCTCCGACCATATCTTACAGGTGAGCTGGTGCATGCGCCCAACCATGTCATCTCCAACTGCCTTAAACAGTGCTTTTAAACAGTTTACCTTTTGATAAAACTTGGTCCTAGTAACCTCAAAATGCCACTCCCATACCCCGACAGAGACGAGTGAGCTAACGAATGCCATTATCAATGACCACGAGAAAGCTCTCTTCACCGACGTATCTAAAATGGACACAGGTACTGGGACCGGATTCTACTTGAAAATTCTGCATAAATAGGAATAATTCAGACTTTCTGATGTGTGTTGCGTATTCCAAGCATTGATCCATAGAGAAAGCTGCAGATATCCCACATTCGGATATCCAAATGTCATGAAATGTCGTGTCACTGAGGTCAATTAGATACTACAAGGTCAAGCTCTGCTGGGTCCAATCTTAAGGAAGGAAAGGGTGGACGAATATGATAGACAAGGATCTGAAATGGACATTAGCGAGGCGAACACATCACTGAAACCACCAACCACAAGATAATATATGACACAAAAGTAAAAGAAGCCAACTAGTCTTGGCTTGCCAGAATTTACTGTCAGACGACATGATTAACGTGGTGAGACCTTCATATCGACAAAACAAAGAAGATTCTGGCGTTAGACTGAAACTCGATCCGTATACTAGTCGATCGAAACAATTCTTTGGAAATGGGAACAGAAATCCAGCGATATCTAACGCAGATCCGGCAGAAACGGCGCATAGCTTCGTTGGACCGTGGAATCTTCACAGGACGTTGCGAATGCAGATATATCGGATTTTTTCTCAAGTTCATAAAGAGGAGAGGGTGGTTTCCAAGGACTCACAATGAGCCCTTTAGCCCACACACTCCCCTTTCGAAATCTAACCTAACTGCCTCGAATGTACGTAATTCGATGACCTTTTGCGTAATCAGATGCATATACTCTGACAATAGTTGGAACTTTTCTCTCAAAAATGCCAAGGCTTTCCTCATCTTTACCACCCCAAGGAAGCTTGCGGGGTTGGAATAGACCTAGGGCGATACGGGTCTTCAATAGACAGAAAATGTGGTCCTACGGCTGGATGGCGCAGTTGGGTGAGTTCCTGGGTTAGAGGGGTTTTCGGTTCGAGTCCCAGTGAAAGCAAAGTAAATATGCTTTTATCTGGTTTTCTATTCTGGTGCAGTCACCATTTGCCGTTGGTATCAAATTAACGTCACTATAACTGATGTTGTCGATCTGTGGTAGTAGTTTGACTATGGATACCACAGTGAAACAACATGATGTGTGCCGGCGCCGGAGACATGCAACCGTTGAAGTAGTGAAGCAGAAATTCGGTGACACGGTACTTTCATGGTGCGCCTAGATCAATAGGCTGCCGTGATCATGTGACTTGTACTCACTCGATTATCTTTGGAGATACTTCAATTCCTTAATCAATGCTATGTACACTTCTTCAGACGAACTCGAGAGCAACATTCGAAATATTTTCTCGGGATTGACGCAGCATACTGACTGCTTGAAGAATTGTCAACGGAGCCGAGTTGGAATGTAAGCTTCTGCAGTTGATCAACAACAGTACCAGACATGGAACTGGATGTGTGCTAAATCCAGTACTTCTCAGTACTCCGCTGATGCACAAGCAGGCCAGTCTTTTTACTCGATTGAGTGCCTTGCAGTTGAGAGTGTCTAGCAAGTCTAGCGTTTAAATAGAAACAAAATTACACGAAAAAAGGTGTTCAGACGCACACTTGGCGAAGTCCAACGCCCATGGTTGATTTGCCACCGTTAACCCGAACACAGATGCTACAGTTCATGTAAAGTTACCGAATGGCCGTAAAAGAGGACCATCAATCTCAAACTCCCGCAGAACGCTCGAGAGCTTACCTCAAGGCATTGGGTCAAATGCCTTCTCCAAATGTACAGGAAATACATGTATTTCGTAAATGGAGAAGTCTTACTGATTACCTGAATAACTTAATTATCGCATTTCGTCCAGGAAGGCAAAGACCATTGACTTCAGAAACAGGTTTCCACATTAAATAATCATCAAATGTCGCTTTCGCTGCTTTCAGTGTTACACTGAGTGAAAAACAAACAAACCTCTGTCAGGCAGTAATAAGAATCAAACCGGCCCCCCTAATTCCACCAATTTAAGGTTCACAAGTAGATAATTTTTTCCATCTAAACATCAATTCCCATGCCCAAAACATTGTTTATGTTTCCTTTTCCTCACAAGAATCCAAAGAAATAGAAAATCTCTGCCATTGACAGCTCGGACGCGTGCGCGCATGCACATGACTTCGTGCAGCAAGACGTCATAAAATAAATCGCTCACATCTAAATCATTTCATAATTCACCACTAATTTCGCTGAAATTTACGGCCCAGGCCACGTCCGAAGCGGCTCCTTCAGCTAATTACCATTCAACCGCCGCCCCTCCGTCTTTCTCTTGAAACGTCACAAGACGCGTGATACGTTAATTAGAGAGAAAGACTTCTTGGGCAATGCCAGAGAGCACACCGTGCACGCACATCCAATCAAACTTCGACCGTGTTTTCTGACATCAAAAATCGAAAGTCTACGCTCTCGACGGGGCCTCTAACGTCCCAGAGGCGACTGAAGGGCACGTGCACGCATGCGTTTGAAATGCAGCACATCACCTGCACCATACGTCATAATGCGCGCAGCAAACGCTTGCGCTCCTACATCTCGGGTACGTGTTGTGGGCCAAGACGACTGCGAAGCGCCACTCGCATGAATGAATGAATGAATGGAGGATGTTTTCGCTTTTAGTTTCAGGGTAAAGGTTGCCCTAGCACTTGAGGGTCTCTGAATGGGCCCACTAGAGTACGTGCTTCGCATGATTGGGCAGTGTTCTCCGGCGGCGGTCCTCGAAGTGCGGTATCAAGAAACTTCATGAAATGCTAGCACTTAACGTGATTGCTATTCTCTCACTAGTAATCTTGCGGCCAGGAGGTGAGTGGTAGAATTTTCACACTTGACAGAGTAACGGACGGGTGGAGTTGAATAAGAGCCGGAGTCGAGTGGTTCGCGCCTACGCGGTGGTATCAATGGTGGTCGAGAGACGCAGGTTCATCTGTAATTTTATTGTGAATACAACTGTTGGTGTTTTTGATTGTATGTGTGGGTTGGCGAACTTGGCCGGAATTGTTTTTGCGAAGAAAACCCGTTTTCACGTATTGAGGTTGCATCCGGGAGTGCCGTTTAGGAGCATTTTACTGAAATATTTTGACCTACTTCTCAAACATGAAATCAAAGTTTGTGTCTGAGCAAAATTATGCCTCCCTTCCTCCATGGATTAAAACAGGATATTGCAGTTATCGAGTCTAAGTTTTAAAAGTTGACTTATAATGAGCTTGTTTTTTTAAAATCATGCCCCACCGACAAACTGAACGTGCTACCACATCTCCTCCTTCTGGATCTTGACATAAGGGGCGAAACCACATGTATTAGGCTATTTCATGTATTTATATTCTTCGTTTAGCTATGTAGTACCATTAATGTGCACCAACATCTAAGCAATTGAACAAATAAATGCCGTATCCAAGAAGGGGCTTTATATATATACATGGATGGCGCTACAGCCCGTAGAAGGCCAGGGCCTAGCTTCTCAGCAACCACTCATGTTGTGCGTGCTATTGTTCTCTCACTAGTGGAAGGGACCTACAGTTTTATGCCGACTCCGAACGGCCAAGTTTGAGAAGCTTTTTCTAGACAGGAAATACTTTGAGCATTGTCAGTAACTCGAAAGAGGTGGAGCCGTGAAAATTATTTTTGTCGCTCAGAGCTGGAATCGAACCTACGACGTCGAGGTTGGGGTCGACGCACATACCCACAACGCCACGGGCCACCACAGAAGGGGCTTTCACATTCCAAAAAATTCTGCCGATCCCAGAAGCATTAAAGATGGTCCCGCACTTGATACGCCTGACCTAAAAATACCATTTGGTGCGCTTACACTTCCTAAGCAACAACTTCTTCTTCTTCTTTGTGTGGCGCTACAGTCCAGGGTGGAACTGGGCCTCAACAAACATACCTCTCCAACTAGCGCGATCTCTGGCTAGCTGACTCCAGTTTCGCACACCAAGTTGGTTGAGGTCCTTCTCCACATGGGTGCGCCACTTTAAACGCGGGCGTCCTCTGTTGCCCGACAGCTTCGGATTCGAAGATTCTTCGATCCGGAGCTGTGGTTTCCATACGCTCTACATGACCTAGCCACCGTAGGCGTTGGATCAAAGATTTATTCTTTACCCAGCTGAGCGTTGAAATTTCCTACAACGATCTTGGTGTTAAAGCTGGGGCATTGATCGTATGTTCTTTCTAGGAGATCATAGAAGTCATCTTTGCTACTATCATCTTTGTCCTCTCTCGGGGCGTGGGCGCAAATAGGCTGGTGTTGCCGAATGTAGCCTTGGTGCAAATTGTTATGAGGCGTTCGCTTTTACAGACAAAGCTTAAGACTTTTTGCCTAAGTCTGCCTCGAACAACAAATCCACACAGTTTTTCATCCTCTTCTTGCCCGGTCCTTTCCATCGCACTTCTTGGATGGCGGTGATATCTGCTTTATAGCGAGTTCTTCGGCTGCACGTGACCTGTTAAAGAGACCTCACATTCCTCGTGCAGAACCGAAAATCATTGTCCTTTGATCGTTTGCTGGGTCGGTAGACCAGGCCCATTATTTGACATTCGGGCAGAGAGGGATCGCTGCATTCATTAGTTCACCACACAACGGTTGTTGTGATGGCTATCCAGGGGCTCCACGAGGAGGCTGTATGTCAACTTGACTTATGGACAAGCAGGGATCGCACTGGCATCCTACCAGGTTGGGTGCAGTCAGCAACTTTGCCCTGTGTACATAAGCCCATGCCCCCATAAATAGAGCCAAAGCCCCAAAATAAAAAACTGTCTTGAACCTTCCGTCGCGCCGCAGAGCAAGCTGAACACAAGATGGACATCATACTCTACTTCACCAATGTACCTAGACGACAAGTTGAGAAGTAGATAAAAACGGCGCGGTGGTCCCAGCATAATGTGTTACAACGTACAACACAACTCACCGCTGTTCGTACCAATGACTAATAAAACTTCCACTCAGTGCACATCATTTCAGTGAATTGGACTTTTTTCATCAAGAGTGTAAACTGAAATTGGGAATCACTTCCACTGAATCGATATTTCTCTTGAACTGATAATCATGAACTGAATTCAATCTGGGTCTCGGCCAGACACCGCACAGGTGAACGTCTGCGTTTTTTATGTCACCTTCAAGGTGTGACACGATGTGTGCATGATGTGCATGACTATACTCGGCCTCAATGTGAACGGATGCGTATTACTCACAATCCGCGATTTATCTGAACAGAAGGGACTTTACAGACTCTCCCCTCGAAAGTGTTATCGATGGCATACCGTCAGCAGCTTGTCGAGATGTTAACGACTCAAGCAAACAAAACGCCATGACTCAAGAGCATGCCTCCAAGATTCACCATTGTGCCAAAAAGACTGTTGACATGTCACAACACAAGACCTGTTAGTTATCGTGGCAGCGCACACGAAGAGGCTGTGCAAACAATTCAACTCGTCGCGTCGTCATCGTGCCACTGGACGAGGCATCTATGCGGCCAGTGCAGAGGGTAATGCAAGATTTTATGGCAGATGGTCGCGGATGCATGCACCTGTGACTGAATTTCGCGAAGAAGTGCAATAAAATTTAATTAGCCTTCTGCATGAATCCAAAGTCATTTGGGTGCAGTTCTTCTGGTTCTTCGTAGCTGTGGCTGTGTTCGTGGTCTTGGTGGAAAAGTAGGTCTTCCTTGGCTTTTCATTCATCATCCGGGAACTGTGAATCAGTGAAGATGGTGAGACTCTGGGAGAGGGTGAGGGAGTACCTAGACTTGTTATGGCCACAGCTTGGAATGCATGGAATGGAATGGTTCACTAGCATAAATATGTATCCTATTCGAAGCTCACCGGTGTACATTTTTGTACAAGCTATTGGGTTAGGTTAGGTATAAGTGGCTGGCTGTTGATAGCAGTCACACTCACGCCAATTGTGGTACCAAGCGGATTTGTGGTATGATTGTTGTGAGAGTAGAGCTTTAGGTATTAGTACCAACACTGGTGGAAGCTGGAGTGTAGTTTCTACCTCCCCTTTATCCATGCAGCTTCTGCCAAAATCATTATATGAGAGGTTGTACCACACATCGGCCTGGTACGTTGCTGTACTCTGGCATTGAAATGGGCATTCGTTTTGAAAACCGAAATTTTATTGAAAATTTTGAGTTGAGAATAACATTATAAATTGATTTAATTTCAACTTGTCTGGACACATATTGATAATCCTATTGGATGAGTTGGAGGTAAGCTATCACAATTGGGTTTACGGTGGTCATCCCTAAGCCGTTGTGGATTGTCCCTTCTGGCTTTGTGAGAGGGCACGGTGTTCTTTGTTGATTAGTATTTGCTCTAAGTTATCGAAAGATTTGAAAAACGAATCAATATGGTTGTGTAATTGAAAATATCAAACAATTTCTCAAAGAAAAAAAAACAATGGAGTCTGATCATGAACTTCATTTAGATCGGACGGATTCATTTAGATATCGTGATTACAAACCTAAAACAAGCAAGAAGATCACAAGCAAGATTGAAGATTTGGCTTAAGTTCGTAATGATGGCCGAATAGTTACTTCCGTAGGCACAAAATTATTCTGTCTTCAAATTTTTGATTCTTGGTACAAATTGTAGCTGTGAGATTTTTTTTGCGTCCCATTTTTGCCAATTAACTTATAAATTTGACACTTGATGAGATTTTGAACCATTTTTTAAAGTATTTTTCGTTATTTGCTCTTATACAAACACGAATAATACTTTACCAGGCTAATGCAGGCAACTTTATGTATCCCAAAGGAAAATAGTTGGCGTGTGGCCAATTGAGAGCTTCATCAACCAAAGGCATGCGTTCATTTAATTTTTTGTCGTTCAAGAAGCTGATTGGTTCCTTCGCTCTGGGGCATATAAGCACCATCTTTAAGTTGAATCAGGGAATAAAAATGGAATGTCTCTGAAAATCACAAACTTAAATGCATTATTCAGATTCTGAGCCTTATATGCACGGACTATGACAGTGATTTCTAAGCGGAGATCCTGGCTAATAGAAATCTAGGCCAAGCTTGTCGCATGCTGCCTTTAGCTTCTCAGGACACAGCACTAGATTATTTTACGCTGACTCTCAGGTCATAGGGACATTACCGATAATGAAAGAGATTGTGAATTTGTCATGTACGGTCAGAATGTGACCCATCCCAGGCAGTACAATGGATTAAACCACTAAGCCAAAACATATGCCATTATAGAGTTACCTAACAGAAGGTTCAGCCCTCTCATCAACTCTCTAACAAACTGTGAATAATATGCAGCGACCGACTGCAGCTGCACCTTCTGATTTAATGCACGTTTGTTTTTTTGTTGCATTATAAAATCTTGATTAAAGATAGTCAGTTAGTTACAATATTTCAATATTATTTATACTACTTACTTACCGCCCGTGTAGTTTTCCGCATTACCTTCCCCTTGCCTGCAATTTTCACAGCTGCTTTTTCAAAGATTCCACTGTGAAGTGGCCATGGGCACAGGACTTGGTGAACTCTGTCAACTCGCCCCTTCGCCCAGCAGTTTCTGGAGTTACTTGGTAGACTATTACGATGAGGCTACCCACCTGTAGATGTTTCACTGGTAGGCAAGTATTCTGTTGCTGCTTATTGGGATGTATTTCAGAGGTCGCGAATTTACAATATTTTCAGCGCTCCTGATTTTGCGCATCATCGCATCATCCGCGTCCATCGTAAGTCGTGTAGAGTACTTCCTTTAAAGAGCGAACTAGGTGCTTCCAGCAACCCTCCATGTGTGGTGACCCGTTGTGAACTGGATGGGTTTGCCACGCCTAAGGATGGGCCCGAGGTATAGCCTTTTTTAATTACTAACTCGGTAAGAACGAGAGACATATTCCTAGCTACGTCTAGCCATGAAAACATGTTTTAACAGGATACAAGAGACCGCAGACAGTGTGTGGCCAATCTTTAGATTTACGGCTCTAATGATAAGAGTACCTAAGGAGTACGTTGCAACACTTTTTCGTCCTCCGACCAACGCTCACTGATATCGAATACATTATCGTCGCTACCGGCAGTACTTGTACTCTAGATTCAGCGACATACTGGAACTCACCCAGTTGGAGCAATGGAAATGGATCCCAAATCATGTGCACAAAGCTGAATCGTTCCAAAGCCGACTTCAGTGTGACAAAAAGTTTCTAGCAATGGTAAGGTATCACGGCTCATAGACGTATGAAGTACCAGAAATGAAAATTATTCTAACCAATGAGTTCATATGCAATGGTTGCATTGACAAAGAGGATAAAAAGCAACCTCACTATCATACCTCAGTATCCGTTTAGGCATAGAACTTCCAAGACCTTCAAGATCTAACAAAAATTTCTTTTATAAGGACCTTTGGATTGGCAAGACACAAAATGTAGTGCAACACATTAACATGATGGGTACGAGGAAATTGGGAAGAGAGGACATTGTCCCAATGGGCATCAGAATGATTCCCAGCTGAATCTATGTGAGACGTGTCTCAAGCCTATTCCAAAAGTGGACCAAATACGTTACGTGATTTATTAACCATGGTATCTTCCCCTCGCTGGATTTAGACGCTCACTCTGCGTGATGATGATAGAATGATGCGTACAAGGGACTCTTGCTCCACTATTTATAAGTGAAGAACTATAGAAGAAAACGATTCCCCTCCTACTCTGTTCCAGCCGAAGAAATACATTGCTAAATACGATCAAAATAATGTCAGCATTAAGCCGCTCAACAGCTTGATTTAAATTTATTTTCCACCTGGTAGTGGCGGAAAACGTAGACAGTGCGGTATGGCTACAAGGGCTAGTCTGCTTGTTTTAATTATCAGATTCCCAGACATAGAGTGACTTTGACAGTCGACGTATGCGTCAGACACCGCAGTCAACACTGGTGTATGCAACTGTCCTGCAAGCCCTGCACGTGGTCACTTATGGATGTCAGACGAATAATAATTATCTGCAGCAACACTCACAGACAAACAAATACCACATCGCTCTGTTATTTTTTGATCAGATTATCTTACACATCTCTGCATCGAGCAGTTACGTCCACCCAAGCATTCACCGCCAAAGCAGCTCATCTCGAATGCAATCACGCAAGATCGGAATAAGATTTTGAATGGAGAACAAAATAAACTGTAATCGCGCCTCAAGCCAACCGAAAAATGAACAGTATTAGCTTCACTGGCCAGCACTGTGTACCGTTCACTTGCGAGTCATCTGAGACAAAACGCTCTCCCGAGGAGAATACCTAATTTTTCGGCCATCGGAATACATCTCAATCTCGAGGAGACTCCTCTCATTAAACCAAATCCAAGTCCAATTAATCCCCATGTTGCGTGCAGACTTTCCGGTTAAGCAGACATCTTGGCCAACGACCATAGCGTCCATCATATTTGGATTCGAATTCATGCAATCTGCACAGCTGACAGACAGCCGCAGTCTGGATGGAATCATTTTCGGATTCGAGTGCTGCCTTGTCTGATGTGCCTATCCCGTTCAGGCATCCTTAATTGATTCATCCAGACACCGCAGATGGGAAGGGAAGAATAAATTACAACGAATCTGGGATTAGTAGAGAGGCTATAGCTGTGTTGTGGCTCTCCTCTCTGACCACTTGCTATGAAATTATTCCGACCAAGTGAACTTGCGACCCCGATGCGCATAAAGTTTTACGCGTTGCAGCGCTGCGCATCCCACATGTACTCCCATGCGAGTGGCCATCTTGCACAGTATCCAAGGCTGATGCATAAATTTTCATAGTAATAACGGTAAGTGGTTTTAGACTTTGATCCGAGGGGGAGGAGTAATGAATTTTGCAACCTTGGAGGGCAAAGTAATGGGCTTTTCTATGGCTGCGGTCTTGCATTAATTTTGAGTTTAGACTGCGTTCGGGTTGCAGTTGTGAGCGGTTGCAGCCAAGTAGGATACCCAAGGCTAAGTGGCTGAGCTTCACTTGGGCAGTGGCCACCGACAGTTGAGACGGAGAGGTCTGAGAAAAGAGGAGAAAGGTGAGGTGGAAAATCATATGCAGATGTGGTTGTATGCCCTATTAAGAGAACGGAGTTAATTAGCAGCAAACACTTGGCATGGATATTCGAAGAGGGTGTGATAAAGTATGAACAGTGGTTCTTGGCTGAGAAACAACATGTTGGGTGGAGTCAGTGGCTAAACTGCCAGTGAGTGCTAGGAGGTATTTTAACAGAAGAGTAGAGTAGTCTAGTCACTAGAGTAGAGGCAATAGTTTAGAATAATATGTTGAAAGATTCATTTGATTGGACTCAGTAGTATGGCAAATTGACTTTCACACCATGTGTAAAGCGTGATTTTTTAGCTATTATCTTTTTGGCAACACTGGTTTAAACAGCTGACTCACGTTTCTTGTTTTGTTTCACTGTCAAATATCTTCAGTTTGGTCTATAATACTCATGAATCGTCTTACAAATGAACAACGCTTACAAATTATTAAATTTTATTATCAAAATGCGTGCTCTCTTAAGAAAGTTCATGGCGCACTTTTTGTTGTTCATTGTGTTCAGCGAAGCTCATTTTTTGCTCAATGGGTACGGAAGTAAGCAGAATTGTCGATTTTGGAGTGAATATCAGCCAGAAGCATTGCAAGAGCTACCAATGTATTCAGAAAAAGTCACAGTTTGGTGCGGTTTATGGGGCTGGTGGCATCATTGGACCGTACTTCTTCAAAGATGATGCGAATCGGTAGACGGTAGCACATGAAACACAGCACGCGCAACAATGGACTTATTGAGATTCGAGAACATTTAATTTCACGTTCGGGACCGGTAAATTGGCCGCGATTTAACGCTATGTTAAAGCTCATGTCTATACAGACAAACCCGCTTCAATTGACGCATTGGAAGACAACATTGAAGCATTTATTCGTGAGATACCGGCCGAAATGTTGGAAAGAGTAAAAGTTTTAAAAAATCACGCTTTAGTAGTGCGCTTATATTTTGCATATCCCAATGAAATGAAGCCCAATGAAAAATTGCGCAATATATTATGCATCCAAGCACAGGATATCGCCTTCAATACACTTTAAAAACCATAAAACACAGTAGGTTGAAATAAAGTTTTGGGGCTGTTTTTTCTGATGCGCCCATCCGTCTTATTTCTGGAGCAATGGAATGGACATATATGCAGATATTCTGCGAGGGTAATGTTCCCTTATACAGAATTTGAAATGCGAATAATCCCGATCTTTCTGGTATAACATACCAGCAGAAAAACCCAAGCATAATTTTGGGTCAGTGGGGTTAATGTTGTGATGTGGCCCGCACAGTTACCAGACTTTAACCCCAGAGAACAGAGAATACTTGTGGTGTGACTTAAAGAAAGCAGTGACGAACGCAAAGTCAACCAATAAAAGAGAACTTTGGCTAGCAGTACAAGGCACGTCATAGAATATTGCTACCAAGAGATGCAAGGTCTAAGTGGAATCCATGCGACGTCGCACAGTGGGCTGGTTTGTATGGGAGAGCGGAATAAACTCTTTCAAATCTGAACTATAAAACGGATCTTAATGGAATTTGGCACAGAGACTGAGATTAGTATTATACGTATTTAGTTTCAATTTGGTTAAGAATAATTATTAGAAAAACACTTCTACAATTTGCAAAATTACAAAATTACAGTTTATATCTTCTTATACCTTGTAGATCGGTCGTAGTTACAACTCGTTGACGATTTCTAGTATTAGTCATTTGGGACATTTTGGGTAAATTCTTCTTCGGAAACTCCGTTCAGTCAATAAATGAAAATTTAGAAATATAATGTTTATGTACCCCTGATATCACAGTTTTCATTTGCTGAGAGGATAAGTTGGAGTATTAATTTTTAAAATATGGACGTAGATTTTGCGCGTTATCTATTACAGCACAATAAAAAAGCAGATAAAAACATCTACTTCTTTAGTAATTAATATTTTAAAACAGATTCCTTTCTATTTTGCATCAATTCTATTCCTCTGGAGCTCTGATACAAAACTTGCACAATATGTGGTCTGCAGTAATTGGTTATGTTAGTTAGTATGTTAGTAGATGGATATGATTTTTACACCATGAATAGAGCACGATTCCACCTTTATGATAAACTAAGTTTCCCTATACTGAAGAAAGGAGACCGTCTAAACTGTGCCAATTATAGAGGGATAAATCTCCTAAATATATCCTATAAGATCTTTTCTGCCGTTCTGTGTAAACGCTTGCAACCCAACGTTAACAGCCTGATTGGTCAATATCAGTGCGCCAGCGAAATCCACTATTGACCAAATATTCACATTACGGCAGATCTTGGAAAAAACTCAGGAGTTTCAAGCTGATACGCACCACTTATTCATCGACTTTAAGGCCCCGTATGACAGTATTTATAGAGACGAGTTATACAGCGCCTTGTCTAGTTTTGGCATCCCTGCTAAACTCGTTCACCTTTGCAGAATGACGATGGAGAATGCCCGACTCTGTGTCAAGGTCGGTAAAGATTGTACCGAGACCTTTGATGTCAAAAAAAGGATTTGGACAAGGCGACGCACTGTCGGGCGACTTTTATTCTCGAGAAGATGCGAAACTCAAATGTCAACACCAGAGTCAACACCAACGATCTTCCACAAATCTGTGCAACTGCTCGCATATGCCGATGATATTGACATCATCGGAAGAACACAACGGGTTGTCAGTGGGGAGTTTGTAGGCATCGAGAATTAAGCGGCCAGTTAATGAGGGTAAGACTAAGTATATGCTGTCCTTAAAAAAGGTCCACCAACACCGACGTCTTGGACAAAACGTCACTATAGACAGCTATAACATCGAGGTTGTGAAAGACTCTACCTTAGGCTCCGAAGTAAATACAAACAACGCCACTACTGCGGAGATAAAACGAGAAGGAACGCGTTGGCCAACCTCGGCATTTTCGCACTCGGTAAGCCACTAAGGAATAATATACAAGACCTTGATAGTCCCAGACCTGCTGTATGGCGCAGAGGCATGAACACTAAATAAAGCGGACGAGGATATTCCTAGGCGCTTCGAGAGAAAAGTTTTCCGAATTATATTCGGTCCCGTATGTACGGATGGTGTGTGGAGGAGGAGACTGAACGACGAGCTGTACGGGCTGTACAGCGCATCGACCTGGTCAAACGAGTTCGAATCTCTCGTCTTAGATTGCTAGGTCACCTCGAGGGAATGGACACCAATGCTCCGGCTCGGTAAATGAAGACCACGCCGCAGCGCACGCAGCTAGAAGATGAACGTGTGTGGCTGGAAGCAACTAGTACAAGACCGAGCTAGATGGATTGGCATGTTGGTTGAGGTCCAGGTCCACCCCGGACTGTAGCGCCAACCAAAGAAGAAAGAAGAAGAAGCTTCCTGTTTAAGCATAATCTACAGTCCAATAAACATTACAACTCACACTTAACAAATATAAGCTTGGATAATTGTATTTCTTCTAAAATCGAAGCCCCAGTTGTCCGTCCGAAAATTGTTGGCCAAGAAATTGTAACTTTTGTAAGATAACCAAAACGGTGGTTTTGATTGAAACAATTACAATTACAATTTGAAAGTATCAAGCACACACTGGCGTAAACTACTACGCGTTGCTTAGAGACTACCTATCGATGGCTTATTTGGAGATTTTTAGTTTATTTGCTTGTCCCATAGATCTTGAAGAGTATACCAATAAAATGACATACAAAGAAATACAATTCATCTTAAGAAACTTTAGTAAAAGTCAACTTTTGTTGAGAAAACATTTTGAGGGATTGTAAATAAGTGTACAGCACACATTTATTAAAAAAAGATCTAGAAATCAAAAGCCCTGCTTATCTAAGATTACCTAGACATAAAACTTAATAGTCTACGTTTGACTTTTCCAAAGACCTTTTTTTCCCACCCACAGCCCACTGTGCGTCGGTGCAAATCTGGGTACTGCTGCAACCGCTTTGGAAATATTGTGGACTCATTTTGTGGAATATTATTTCCTTGTCTGTATACAATAAAAACGGAAGATCACGATGACCCCAAATCTTAAATTCTGTGAATCACTTGCTGCCCATTATCTACAACGCGTTGAGGAAAGATTATAAGAGTTTTACACGGCATTAAACTTATAAATCTGCAATCGTTGCAGAGTTGGGTTTTCCAAGATTTAGGAATAAGTGGCTAGTATGTCTAACAACTGCTGATCAAAAGAAGTATATTAACGTTTTAAAGCAAATCGGAATGAAAGATGTATCAGACATCCCATAAACTTTACCAGTCAACAATGCAGTCAATAATAGACGTCACCAACAAAACGAGTTTTTCAGTTCCGACTCTAGCAGTGAAGTCGTATCAGTTGGTGTTGGAAGGATAGAGGATATTTAAATGTTTTTGCCGAGAAATGCCAAGAACGAGACGTTATACGAAATTATCCTGCTACAGGCAGAGTGCTTATTAAGTACAGCACACCAATGTACATATATCTATCTAATATGGCCTGGGTCACATATATCTATCTATCTAACATTAACATATTATTAGTTAATAATTACTAGCTGTAACAATCATAATAATCTCTTGCAATTTGGGCAAAAAAAAGTTGGATATCATCACACGGTAGCGCTCACCATTCACAGTTATGTTACGATTCGCATCATCTTTGAAAAAGTACGGTCCATTGATGCCACCAGCCCATAAACCGCACCAAACTGTGACTTTTTCTGGATACATTGGTAGCTTTTGCAATGCTTCTGGCTGATATTCACTCCAAAATCGACAATTCTGCTTATTTACGTACCCATTGAGCCAAAAAATCCAAAAGCCATAAAATGGAAGAAGCGCGCGATGACTTTCTTAACAGAGCACGCATTTTGATGATAAAATCCAATAATGTGCAAGCATTGTTCGTTTGAAAGACGATTCATGGTTAAATTATAGACCAAACTGAATATGTTTGACAGTGAAACAAAACACGAAACGTGAGTCAGCTGTTTAAGCCAGTGTTGCCCAAAAGATAATACCTAAAAAGTCACTGTTTATTACACAAACAAAGAATAAACAATCCAAAACATCAGTATTTCTTAACATATTCGCAAATGAGTCGCAATATTCGATAGAAAATCCAGTTTCGAATAATTGGATATCGCATTAAGAATTGGCTTCAGTTGGTTTTGAACTATACTTAATGAATGCTTACAACAATAAACACTACTTAACTTTGATATCAATTTATATAAACCTACATGTGATGCCTCAACAATTACTTTGAGGCGTCTATAGCATGCTTGTAATGAATTTTGAGAGCTAGGCAGATCATTTATGAATTGGTTCAAATGCAATAGTAGACAAGTTCACTTTTTAAAGATGTAAGAAATAAACTTCACTGAAAACGAAGAAAAAGACCAACTGCCATGTTAACATTATTACATGTTAAATGCAACTGTAGGCCTTGTGGAATCGACTTTTTTATCAACATTTTCTTAATTGATATTTTATTTTATCGAATTTTAAGAATGGCGACATTTTTATAAGTCGAAATGCTGGTAATCGATTTTTTGCAAAAGCCGTTAATTGTACGCAACCCAAGTCTTAGTCTTTGCGCTATTACTCCAATTTTTTCAGTTATGAAATATTCGAGTTAAGAAGTTCGATTTATATAAGTTTGACTGGACAAGATATAATATTTTGTAGTATTCTTTGTGCAATCAGCTAATTAACCGCACACTGAGAGTAAATATTAAAAATTCCTTATCCAAATCTATAAACTGCATCTCAGGGGTTCCACAGGGGAGTCACTTAGCACCTCTCCTCTTTAGTATATTCATTAACGACATTACCTGCTCAACTAAATACAGTAAATGTTTATTATTCGCCGATGGCATGAAAATATATAAGAGTCTTACACACTCTTTACTCTATCAATGACTGCATGGCACTGCATGTTAATCCGATATTGATAACATCTACATATGATATAATAATAACGCTCTAACTCTAAATACTCAGAAATGTCATTCAACCTTTTTCTAAATCAGCTTTTCCCATACCATAAATTTGTTTACTACTCGATTGGATCAGCGAATCTTTCTAAAATAAAGAGTGTTAAAGACCTAGGAGTAATGCTTAACTCCTCATTTTCGTTTCATTCAAATGTAAATTACATATTATCTACAGTCAATTCGGCAGTCGGGTTCATTAAGCGTAATACTAAAGGATTCACTGATTCATGGTCAGGCCTTTTCTTGAATATCCTGTTGTTATATGGAATGCTTATGAATTTAGAGGTTTACTGAATACATATTTTGTAAAATGCAATGGAATTTTCGCCCGAACTATATGGCAAGGTGTCAATTGCTCGGCTTGAAAATCTTAAAAACGTTTTTTTAAGGATATTTTATCTTCTCATATAAAATGTCCTTCTCTCCTGGCGTTACTTCAATTTTACCTGTCCACTAGCCCACTCCGTACTCGAGAATTATTATTTGAAAGGACTCATAACACTGAGTACGGAAGGAATGAAAAAAATTACAAGGGTAATCAGAGCCTATAACAAATATTCGCAATATCTGGATTTATCTGATCTTCTTCTTCTTTGATTGCAGCTACAGTCCGGGGTGGACCTGGGCCTCAACCAACATGCCTCTCCAGCCAGCATGATCTTTCGCCAGCTGCCTCCAGTTGCGCACACCAAGTTGGTTGAGGTCCTTTTCCACTTGTGTGCGCCATCTAGTGCGAGGACGTCCTCTGTTGCGCTGTCCCAATGGCTCAGTGTCGAAGACTCTTCGGGCCGGAGCTGGGGTGTCCATCCGCTCTACATGACCTAGCCATCTTAAGCGTTGGATCCGAAGACGCTTAACTAGGTGCATGCCGCTGTACAGGTGATACAGTTCGTGGTTGCACCTCCTCCTCCAAACGCCATCAACGCAAACAGGACCAAAGATCGTACGCACAACTTTTCTCTCAAAACAACCAAGAGCTTCTCCATTTGCAATTCAGTACATGTCTCTGCGCCATAGAGCAGGACTGGGATGATCAGGGTTTATCTGATAGTACACATAATTTAACACATAACTTAACATTTTCACTTCTCATCACTTCACATCACTTATGTAGAGTTTCCGAACATACTCGTAAAGCTGAACCCCAACATCCGTCGACTTCACTTGGTCGTCCATATCATGCGATTTATCTCCAATTCTCGAAAAAGCTGGTATGATAACCGGCGGGAGATGGACATGCTTATAAGGACGTCTGGCTGAGAAACTATGGTCAACAAGAATAGTAAGCCGACCATCTAGAAGACCGATTATACAATCTGATCCGGGCACAAACTTCTAAAGCTTGTCTGATATTTAAAATTAATTCAAATTCATTTCAACGATTTGAAGAATATATTGACAAACCAATTGTAATTAGATAGTTTTGCTCCTAAATGACTGCAGCGATATATGTAGATTGTAGACCTACAAGGCGTAAAGACATATCAGCACGAGTCTAATATCACGAAAGGCGCCCCCGTAAGATACTGACACAAATCCGGCTCACAACTCAAACGCCCCCTGCCACGATTACCGTATTCCATCACGCTCGCCGCATTCCGAACACAACCTAATTCATACTCAATCTCACCACCATCACCACCAATGGGGCAGCAGTCTCTGAATATATAGTTCAGTGGAACACCCTCACCAGACAGTCCGACTGCACTCGGCATCATCCCACAGAGTGGAAATTGCTGCTGCCGCCACGGCTGGATACCCCGATGCCATGGGACTGTTGCATGTCCACGTCCATTGCCCCAGCGACAGTGACTGAATTTATTGTTCCTTCGTGACGCCTGCTACTGCTGCGGCTACCACATTCCTAGACCACAAGCCTCTAGCGGTCACAGAGGTGCGTTTCCCAGCCACGACACATGTTCCATCATCAGTTCCGCGCACAAGTCCTCCGAAAAGGTTGCACATTGTTTCAGCCAGCGCGGCCATCATCGCGTAGCCATCTCGGCTGAAAGTAGGTTGGTTGCGAAGAGACTGAGACGGCTGTTTCCTTGTTGTTGTGGTGCTGTTGTGGTACGGAATTGGGACTTTTTTGTTGTTGGGTTAATTTGTTGGTCCGCTTGCGTTTAGCACGCAGCAAATTATGTGGGTTCCGAGCCGGGCGCAAGGAGATCTCGTTAGCGTTGCGCAAGTCACAGTGCAGCGCGCATTGTTCCACGGCCCAGAGGCGTGTGCGGCGCATGTGGCGTGAGTGTGCGCACTGCGCACACATGGGATGACCCGAAAATTTAACTTCAGTTGAACGGCGAACCGGACGGTTTTAATGAAACAGCGGGACAAGTGACTTTAATCGGTTCCTTATGTCCGTTATAAAGTAAATATCGCCAGTGATTGGTGGCTTATACGCTTTTGATGGGGGTTTCTGGGTTTTCGGTGCTCGCCGAACTGATGATTGTGTGACGCGAATAGCAGCATCATTAAGGCGTTGCAGCGTTTATGTGGGTTAATCTCGTTTTTGGTGGGACGCGTGAGGCCGTGGTTGTTAATGGAGGGCATTTCGCCGAGATGATAAGCCTTAAGTGTGTGATGGTGGGAGATTAAGGTCAATTTTCGGTGGTTACGCGGAAGGCAAATTCGATCGTCGAGTGAAGAAAGGTGGATGGGCCTGTTTTGAGTTACGGTAAAGTACTCCAATCAAGGGACTGGAAGGATTGAAGTGACTTGATGATAGCAATCGCGCCCCGGAATGAGGAAGTGATTTGCGACTGAATGAGTTACCAAAATTGATGAGACGATGATTGAGTTTACTGGAAAACTAATTTGCCTGTAAGAAGTTGTTGGTGATTTGCAACTGTTAAATATGAGGAAAAGGACTCAGGAGTGGTGTAAGATGGACGCACTCTTGGAATTTGTTTATTGATTGATTGGAGGAATTGGGTTAATATTCGTACTGGTTTTGGCAAGTTTTGCAGCGCTTGTAAACGATCTATGTGTCGGTGGATACTAGGGATGTCTTGCATTTTTATCGATTTAGTGTTTTTTTCTTTGTACTTACAAACATTTTCCTACAACAGACACAAAAGAGCAAAAGAAAATGCAAAATAGCCAGAATGGTCAAAAAGTTGGCATATTAATGCCATTGATCCGAAGCTCGTCACTTATAATCTTCAATGTCGGAAATACTAAAATTTTCGTTTCGAAGGTTAGTCAGGGGGTATTAGACCTCATTATATTGAATAACTGTCTTATCAACCGAGTTCGAAACTGTTAAGTATCCAATGAACTATCTATGTTTGACCACAGTGACGTTCGACTCCAGACTGGCAGGTAAGACTTTAAGAAATCGGGGAAAAACAAATTGGGATAATTTTGAAATCCATCTAGAAAATAACATGTAGCACATTCATACCAGAAGAGCTCCAGACCACGCTATAACATGTTGTTGAGAGCACAACAATTATAACAGCGTTCGGAGTCAGCTGTCCTGTAAGCATGGACTGAAATAAGGCAGCTTTAGAGAGAAGCTTCTTTGAGACGATCATAAATACCCTCGTAGCAGCTAGGCTAGATATCTCTAAATAAATCAGATGGCAGATACACTGAATGTGAGAATCAGTCTAGTCTTTGTCTTTGGCAATTGGACAAGACGAGGGGTTATGAATTGGAGAGTGTCGAGAGATATATTCTCCAAAGAATGGACAAGAAGCTCGTTAACTGCAATGAAATACTAACCATATCCCTCCTGCAGATCAACAGAAACTGTTGAAAACGCCCTTGAAGCGAAATAAATTTGCTTTCACGGTTATGAACGAATCATTCGAGAACACACCACACGATGCGATCCAGAAAGTAATAAAATGTAAGCCGCACAGTATCGAACTGGATGTACACAGCTGAGACTCATACCTCGGAAAACATAATTAAATTCAACACAACAAAAGGGTTGTCCTCAAGAAGCAGTCTTATCTCCACTAATATGGAGCATAGTTGCAGACGAAGTTCTGGAGATACTAACAAACCAAGGCATTCAAAGTCAGGCATATGCTGATCATAGTCATCATAGCCAGAGGCAACATGTGCGACTGAGCTAAATCTAAATGCGGTTAAAACCACCATAGTACGATAAATTAGTCTGTCGGGTACGTAGGTAAAATATCTAGGATTCATCTTAGAAAGCAAGTACTTTAATGGTCTGTAAGCCTAGCGGGCAAATCTTGGGGTTGCAGTCCAAACATCCTAAAATGAATGCACATAGCTATTGTTAGACCAACAATCACGTACGGTGCAATAGTTTAGTCCAAAAGAATCAACATATTCAGCACTCGATAAAGTTGCAAGGTTGGCATGCCTCTGTATAACAGGAGCTATGAAGGCTTGCTCATCTGCCGCCTTGTAGTTGACACCATTGCATCCAGTGGTTGCAGAATACCTAAGCGAAACCATTGATGAAATGAAATGAAATGAATAAATTTCGGCAATTCGACACTTAGAAATTTCATTTTGCAAAAGGAGTTCACCATTAGGCTTGTGGTGGCCCGTGGCGTTGTTGGTATATCCGTCGATCCCAAATCGCATTCGATCCTCGACGACGTTTATATATATATATTTACGACCCCAACTCTTTCGAGTTGATGACAATACTCAAAGAGTATTTCAACCTTCTCAAAGCACGGCCATTCGGAGTCGGCGTAATACTGTAGGTTTCTTCCACTCGCGGGAGGACAATAGAACGCACAACACGAGCCACCCATGTTATTATATTGTTAGGCTTAGCAACAAAAAGGATTGGACCAACGAATCCATGTGTCACGGACTGAGCAGCAATACGATGAACTGGTATACAGACGGATCAAGAACTGATGAAGAAAGTATTTGGACGCCGGACTAAATACTACAAGCCCATGGGCAAGCGCACCAGTATCTTTTTTGGCAGATGAATGAATCTTGACATAAACTATACCAACTGCGCTATAGCAATAATATCGGACATTCGTACCGCTATCCTGGCACAAAGAAGCTGAGCAGGGGTAACAGGTTTAACCTCTTCTATATACCTGTGAGAGAAGGCAATGAATTGGCTGATTCTGTCGTTAGGAAACCCTTCTCCGCTGTAGGAGATCATATCCTCAGGGAAGAGTTCAGGGTACTAGAACGAAGGGACCGGGCAGAACCCCGAAACAACACACAAGGCATGAGGCATACCAAGAAACTTTTAAGTCAACACAACCGAAAGTGTTTTGAGCAAGTGAACCCTCCTAATAATAACCGGCTTCCAAACAAGGGCCTGCAAACTCAGGGAGCCCCTAAAGAAACTAGAGGTATCAGAGAAAGTTCTCTGCAGATTCTGCGGAGAACATAAGAAAATTCCAGAACACATACTGGGCTCTTGTGAGGTACTAGCCTAAAATGATATACGAATATTGTATCTGATCAAGTACCTATTATCAGAGGAAGAGTTGAATCCATTAGAATCAACTCTGATTTTCGGATTCTTAAAAGAAACTGGATTAGACAGAACAGATCTCTTCTACCATCGCACAACAGGAGTCTATAACCCTCGATACAACTCTGCATAGAATTGTATGGGAGGGCATCTCTAAGGATAGCAAAGGATTGAAAGGGACACAATCGATTTTTCATCAGTTATTATTTACCAAAGGCTTACAACTAGACTTATAACTTCAGTACAAATGCCGGCTCAACAATTGTGTATTTTACTGGAAACGATGAATATTGTATCATTTTACAACGTTGTTGACATTCTACATTATATGAGTGAGTTGTGTAGAGTGTCGAGGTTTAATAGGTCATTAAATCCAGTATACCTAGATGATAGCCGTAGTGTGACGGTATCGGTGGATGCGCTCGAGTGAAAGCCGTTGCAGCGCTTGTATGTCCTAAGGGATTTTATGTCAATTAGCATGATCTTCAATAATAATATAATATGGGTGGCGCTACAGCCCGTAGGGGGACAGGGCCTAACTCCTCAGCTACCACTCGTGTTGTGCGTGCTATTGTTCTCTCACCAGTGGAAGGGACCTACAGTTTTCTGCAAAATCCGAAAGGCTTCGTTTGAGAAGCTTTCTCTAGACAGGAAATACTCTTTGAGAATTGTCACTGACTCGAAAGAGTTGGGGTTGTCAAAATTGTTTTCGTCGCACAGAGCAGGAATCGAACCTACGACGTGGAGGTTGGGGTCGACGCACATACCCACAACGCCACGGGCTACCGCAAGATCTTCGCTTCCTAATAAATCCTTTTTGTTGGGATGAATTTTAGTGTTGAAGGGTCTATGTAGAGACCGCTAGACAATCTTAAAATCTTTCGTTGGAACAAATTCCATTGCTGTGGGACGTGTTGTATACCAGATCGGGCATCCGTATGTTATGACTGGTTCGATAAGTAGCTAATAGTCTCAGCACCTTCGTCCTTAGATTAAGACCAGTCTATCTTCAAAGTACTAATCGTACCAACTGTAGGGCAAAAGCTGCCAGTTTAAGGATCGCATTCACATGGTTCTTAAATCTGACTCTTTCGTTGAACAGTTTTCCCAGATATTTTGTGTCGTTCGTTGGAGTGATTATCGTGTTGTCGGAAGCTTTTAAGTCTTCTGATCAACGTCCTACCTCTTCTTCCTCGGATGTCCGCGTTCGGAAGCACACGAGAACAGAATTATCGCTGCAGGCACTTACTGCGAGTGGAATATTCACAATTTATATGTGTATTGCCCATTTTCACAGTGCAAGTTTATCTGTTGGTTTTTTAGGATCGAGCATAAACGTCGCTCGAGAAGATTTCGTTTTCACAGTCAATTATAAACGATGGTTAAGGTAATCGTTCAACACAAAACATAAGCTGTCTACATACCAGGTATACCGGTATGAAACGAAACGTTTTTTTTTTTTAAATAAAACAATAATTATTAATGGGAAAGTAAAAACATTTTATTCAAAGTGTCGGCCATTGTTTTCTACACATTTTGACCACCTTTCTGGCAATTTGTGAATACCACGCCAATAAAATTGTTCGTCTTTTAAAGCAAACCAATCCGACACCCAATTTTGAATTCTTCGTAGGAATCGAAGTGCTCCTCAGTCAATGCGTGTCCCATCGATGAAAACGAATGGTAGTCGAAAGGAGCCAAGTCTGGTGAATACGGAGGGTGGGGTAGCTGCTCCCAGCCAAGTGTTTTAATTGTATCCTGAACCGGTTTTGCTTTGTGTGCAGGTGCATTGTCATGGAGCAAAATTACCTTGCCGTGTCTTCTGGCCAATTCTGGTCGTTTCTCGATCAATGCATGGTTCAAATTGATCATTTGTTGTCGGTAGCGATCAGTATTAACGGTTTCACCAGGTTTTAGGAGCTCGTGGTGCACCACACCTTTCTGGTCCCACCAAACACACAGCATTGTCTTCTTCTTGTTTTGCAGTCGATGTTGATGGTTGTCCCGGATTAACCCATGATTTTTTCCGTTTAGGATTCTCAAAATACATCCATTTTTCATCGCCAGTAACAATCCGATGCAAAACCGATTTTCGTACGTGTCTTTGAAGCAACATTTCACAAGTGTTTTTTCGATGTTCCATCTGTCTTTCATTCAATTCACGTGGCACACTTTTGGATCTTTCCCATAACTTTTAAACGTTCAAACATTTTTTGTTTTGCAACATTTAATATTGCCATTTGCTTTTGACACAAAGTGTCATCTCCATCCAATATCGTTTGCAATTCGGCGTCTTCAAACTTTTTTGGTGGTCTTCCACGTTCTTCATTTCTCACATCAAAATCAATCATCATTCTGAATCGTTGAAACCATCTTTTGCATGTTGCATCTGATAGAGCATGATCATCATATGCCTCGACAAGCATTCGATGCAACCTGCAGCACTTTTTCTTCAAATGAAAACAAAACATTAATGCTTTCCACAAATAATCACTTTCTGGTACAAAATTCGACATTTTTAACACTATGAAAATATATGATTTTGTCTGTTCAATGACTTGATGGATACTAAATATTTTTCACAGATGTCATAGCAAACAAAAAAAAAAAAAAACAGATAAGGGCTCGTTCACAACATATCTTCCCTATCGAGACATTTGTATCTTGGTGTACCTAGGTCAGAACATAATAATCGACAGCTACAATTTCAAGGTAGTAAAGGAGTCAACCTCGGGGCGAACGTAATCGCCCTTGGCAACCGATGGTACTTCGGTTTGTCAAAACAACTGGTAGTCCGAATTCCAATATGAGCTGGGGTGTGCTGGTTAAGAAATTCTTCTTCAGGAGTAGCGTGGGTACTAATAAGCGGCGATTTGAGTTTTATCACTGGCAGCAGTCTGTCAGCCAATCAAGCCTAACAAAAATTGGTTTGTACATCCGGCACCGATTTTTGCTTCTCGAGACACGAAGAGTGTAATAAGGAAATATAGAAGTCTAACACCCTCACGTACATTTAAAACAAGTGACTGCGAAGGTAAGTTAAATTCTGTATTTTTGCCTACAGAAAGAGAGTTGCTCATACCACCCAGTTCAATCAAAAGTAGTTTTACTGTAATAGTATCGTACACTTAATGTGAATGTAATAGATTGCAACTGGCTTTGCGAATTCCAACAAGACTCATTACTCATCACAACTCTGTATCCACTCATGGCAATAAGAACCTGATGTCCACTTATCGGTATCGGCAACGGCAATAATTTTCATTCAGTTACATTTGACCATCGTTGCATCTTAAAGCAGGCAATTTGCAGACCTGCAAGCCTTCTTCCTCTTAATCTTAAGCCAAATCTCCTCACTGGCTCCTTTTCTGCACATTATCGTTATTACCGTCATAAAATTTACTTTAAAGGCTAATCAGACGTTTGAAAAATTATCCAACACTTCCGATCACGCCCGCAGATGATGCATCAAATAGCAGCCGATGCCATGGTGACTTGGCGTCACCATCATCCATCACATTGAATGCTGGATGCCACACACGCAGTGAACACACGATCAGTGTCCCACAGCATGACTTAAGGCGACGCCCAACTTTCAGTCGCAGAGGTCATGTGAAAATCCCGCACAATCACCTCTGTCCAGACGACACAACCGTCGCTTGTGTGTATCTATGTGGAGTATCAACACACAGTCCATGCTGTTAGCGTGGAGCAGATTGTCACATTCACTCGCCGGCAAAAAAGGAGTGCCATGCACACACGATGACAACCATCAAACCGTATTTGGAAATTGTGTCGCACTTATATACTTACACATGTATGTATGTTTCTACGTGCGATGGCATAGACTTTGTACGTCTTTCAGTCACTTCGCGAGGGAATTGCCTGGCAGGATACTTAACCTATTTTATTTCTTTTCCTTGAATGAAATCACACATTTAGCGGCTGTTAACTTGGGTTGGTTGATCAAGTTGTAAGTTCATATTGACATAAATGAAAATGTTTACTAATTCCAATTTTATGAAAGTTATAATAATAATATTGGTGCTACAGCCCATTGAGGGCCAGGCCCTAACTTTTCAGCAACCACTCGTGTTGTTCGTGCTATTGTTCTCTCACGGGTCGACGCACATACCCACAACACCACGGGCCACCACAAGCAATGGTGAACCATGGAAGTTAATTCAATTTAAAAAAAATATAATTATTTCTCTGGACTCTGTTGTTTCAGTCCTACAGAAAATACTTACGAGCGTGCAATAATGAATAAAGCAGTATTTTTTTTATTTATTTAGTGGCACAAATTTCACAATGTGTTGCATACAGTTTGTTGGGCAGAGATTTGGTTTGCATCACCTTACTACCAAAATATTCATACAATCTTTATATAATTTGTCACAGAAAAATTTGATTTAAGTCTGAAGGAAAAGCCACTTAAAAAACCTTCATGGCAAAGCAGTAGTTAGATGGATATTGCAAATGAATGTAAGGTGTAAAATAAAAGATTGAAGAAGATATAAATAGAATGTCATTTGAATGGTCAAATATACCGGAAAAACTATTGGACATCTTCAAATTGAAAAATGTAACAGGAGGAGGATGTGCGATAAACGAGCCGATGAAAGGTTTGCGTAGTGTCTTGAAGTTTGTGTAGAAAGAGATTTAAAGAAAAACTTACTGTGGAGCAGAATAACACAGTATCAGACGACTTGCAAGTTGCATTGCAAAAGCTTGTATGGCAGAACAACTCTGGATACTAGGCTCCACAGACTTTACAAATTGCATGCATCATGATAATTCTTCTTTGGAGTCGCTGACCATGCTCAAATAGTATTCCCGTCCAGAAAAACACAAATGTACCACAAAGATGCAAGTCTTAAGAAGGATATCAACCTGTAAGGACATCTGAAGATTGATTCCAAACCAGAGTCGCATTCAATTTCGTTACTTTACCGTAATCAAAATGTTGAGTTTGCTGAATGAATTGACAGTTTGATGATTGTTGTTGCTTCGTAACTAAGGTTTTTTGTGTGGCCGGGCAGTTACCCCGACGGCACAACCCCCAACCTGGAGGGCCAGTTCCTTTTTTGTAACCCCTAGGACAAGAGGTCGCACTTATAAGTTTGGCAGGTTGAGCTCGGGTGAACTACAACCAGTACCCGATGGCTACCACTTGGAGGTAAAATAAGCACAATTGGTGTGTAGGAAAAGTTGCAACACTGGGCATCGGCAGGTTGACGCCAGACAGTGCCTACTCGATTCCCACAGCACCCAGCCATCAATTGTTCTTGGCGATTTTAACGCAAAGCTAGGAAGAGAGAACATCTTTGGTAGTACGGTCGGGAAGCACAGCCTACACGACACCACATCCGATAGCGGATTAGGCTGATCGACTTTACTGCGGGGCGAAATGTTGTAGTAGCCAGTACAACATTCCCACATCTCGATATTCACAAAGGAACATGGCGATCTCCTGATCAATCAACCATCAATCAGATTGATCACATTGCGATCGACGCAAGGCACTCCTCCAGTATTATAGATGTCCGAACGTTCCGAGGTGCCAACATTGACTCGGACCACCACCTTGTAGTAGCCAAGGTAAGGTTGCGGATATCCCGAACACCGCCAAGACACAGAAATACTGTGAGGAAGTTCAACGTCAGCCGGATACAATCGCAAGGGATTGCCAAATCCTTTTCCGATCGTGTCTCCCTAAACCTCTTAAGAAATCCTACGCCGCCAACATCAAGTATTGAAGATCAGTGGCAGCGTTGCCAAAAAGCCGTCAGAGATGCCGCCTCCGAGGTGCTGGGTTTCAATCCGCCACCACAACGAAACCCCTGGTTTGACAATGAGTATCGGCAGGCGAATGCAGCCAAGCAAGAAGCATACAAAGCGGCACTGCAAAGAAGGACAAGAGCTGCTCGGGAGCTCTACGAGTAGAAGAGGAGAGACGAACACCGGCTTCTCAGGAGAAAAAAGAAGGAGCATGAGAAGCGCGCGATCGGCAGAATAGAAAGATATTACTGCAGGAATGAGGTAAGGAAGTTTTACCAAAGGGTAAAGTCAACCAGTCAAGGTTATAAACTCCGAACCGAAGCCTGTAAGGATGATCAAGGGAACATCGTAGTAGAGTCACAGTCGATGCTGAGGATATGGAGAAACCATTTCTGCAGACTGTATAACGGGGACGAAGAACCAAATTCCGCTGTCAGGCAGAACGAACCATTCAACCCCAATGAAAGGGACGATGAAGATCAACAATTCCGTCCACCCGACCCGGATGAAGTGAGGATTGCTATATCTAAACTGAAATCCAACAAGGCTGCTGGAGCTGACGGCCTACCCGCCGAGCTTTTTAAAGCCGCAGGCGATGATTTGGTAGGAGCATGCACCAACTCATCTGTAAAATATGGTCGGAGGAAAACATGCCCGATGAATGGAACCTCAGCATTGTTTGCCCGATCCACAAGAAAGGAGACCCCTTTGACTGCGCCAACTATCGGGGGATAGGTCTCCTTAACATCGCCTATAAGATATTATCTGCCGTACTGTGTGAACGCCTAAAGCCATTTGTCAACAACTTGGTCAGTCCATACCAGTGTGGCTTTAGGCCAGGAAAATCCACCATCGACCAAATATTCACACTCCGGCAGATTTTGGAGAAAACCCAGGAGCAACGCGCTGACATACGACTTTTTCAACATCGTTCTTGAAAGAATTGTTCAAAACTCGAACGCCAACACCAGAGGAACAATCTTTCAAAAGTGCGTCCAACCACTCGCATATGCCGACGATATTGACATTATCGGAAGAACGCAGCGTGATGTTAATGGCGCTTTTGTGAGTATTGCAACGGAGGCCGCGAAGAGCGGTAAACGAGGGTAAGACCAAATATATGCTGTCAACGAGAAAGGACACCGAACACCGACGTCTCGGTCAGAACGTCACAGCAGACAGATATCTGTGTTTGAGGTAGTTAAAAACTTTATCTACCTAGGAACCGCTATCAACTCAGACAACGACACCAGCGCTGAAATCAAACGAAGAATAACTCTTGCCAATCGGTGCTTCTTTGGGCTAAGAAAGCAATTGGTAAACAAAGCCTCTCTCTCGAACAACCAAGGTAACGCTTTACAAGACCTTAATCGTCCCAGTCCTGCTATATGGCGCGGAGGCATGGACTCTTTCAAAAGCGGATGAAGCAGCTCTTGGTTGCTTCGAGAGGAAAATTCTTCGGGTGATTTTCGGTCCCGTCTGCATAGATGGTGAGTGGAGGAGGAGATACAACGACGAACTATACGGGCTGTTCAGCGACATCGACTTAGCCAGAAGAGTGAAGATCCAACGATTGAGATGGCTGGGTCATGTAGAGCGGATGGAAACCAATGCTCCGGCCCGAAAAGTCTTCGAATCCACCCCCGATGGACGGCGCAGTAGAGGAAGACCGCGACTCAGATTTCGTACAGTATGGGAGCAATTACTGAACCTTGGCGTACGCCTGCCTTAATTGGAAAAGCTTGCAATAAACAGTTGCTTACGGAAACCATGAAAATACGGCCAGTTAAAAAGAACTGGACTATTTTGACCAAGTGGATTGGGAAATTTAGGTTTAGAAGTTTGTACAGCAAACCATCGGCCATACCGCGTCAAAGGCCTTTTCCACATCCAGAAGAACCAAACCCGTATTTAGTAGTAACGCGGTTAATTTGATGCACTGCGGAATGGTGTGTCTTGAAGCCAAATTGTTGAGGGGGAATTATGTTGCGTGCGACGAGGTGGATTAGTAATTTTTGTTTGATAATTTTTTCAAAACGTTTGCTTATTGAACTTAATAAGCTTAAGGTGGTGGCCCGTGGCGTAGTGGGTATTATTATTATTATTATAAGCTTATGGGATCGTAACTCATAGTTTCGCATGGGTCTTTTCCTGGTGTTTGAATGGGTATAATTTTCGAGGAAAGTAACCTATTTTTGGACAACGGTTGAACAGTTATTGTAAGAATCTGATTCCGCATGATGGGACATTCTTGAGAAAAATGCTGTTTATCCTATCCAAGCCAGGGGACTTTGTGTTTCTTGAATTTATTACAGCAACTTTTAGATCTTCTGTTGATATGAGATGGTTGTCATCAATAGTTGAGACCTGATTATTAATTTGACCTATGGCCTGTTCTACTAAACTCTCCTCGCTACTAATTATGTTATTTCCAACAGAATGATTGGTATAGAAAACCTTAGCCAAAGCGTTCGATTTTTCGTCATTGGAAACTAGCATTGTTCTTTCAGTGCTGGAGTGTTTTGGCTTCTACGTTTTATAATTTTAACGAAATTCCAAAATGGCTTGCTATGTTTATCAAGTTCTTGCAGTTTCCTGTCCCAACTTTGGTTCCTAGTAGTCAGAACATGTTCGTCTATATAACGTTTTCCCTAAGTTCATAAAAGTGCCTTCTCTAGTTCTTACCCACCTGCGCCTAGCAAAATTTCTTATTTTATTTAGTCCGATGATGTGGCGTAGAAGCACGTTGTTGACTATTCATATGAATTCTACAAAAACACTTGCGCTAGTTTTGGTTATATCAATTGTCATATAAGTCTTTCACTTTTTACTACTCTTGGTGATCCATACCATAATGGACGTCCGATGATTTTAATCAACAAATTTAATCGAATGTGTACACCGAAAGGCACGAGTACGATAACTTTGACGCTAAATCGTTCAGTTTCGTTGAATTGCGATCACTTTAACGAAGTTAAAAGGTTGGGCAGTAAACTGCTCACTTCGTGCGAGCCATATGTGAGTGACAGATTGATGCTATTGAAGTATGGGATGAGTTCCCAGAAGAACCTACCGAAATTACGAAGTTAGACGACGATTCTTCTTACTTTTCATTCGGTCTTGACTTACATATGTTTAATATTACTTTCGTCCAGGTCCCTCAAATGGTATGACCTAGTCTAATGACCAAAATAGCAGCAGTTCCAAGGTTTCAATTTCTTTGAGTTAATGCATCCGTTGCTGCTGAGTTTTGAGTACATGATCGTTGCAGCAGTTTCGCGATAACACCGCTGGTGCAACCTTGTCGATGAAAATTCCGGTCAGACAAAATAAATTACGTGAATTACCGCCCGCACACCAGAACTGAAAGATGCTGTTACGTCTGACTGGCTACCGCCACGAAATAATCCTCTGCGTGAAAGCAAAAGTATAGAGTTGAATTTCTCTTTCACGAAAATACCCTAAACTGAAACTTTCCACGCAATAAAACTGATTGCGTTCTCGGGAATAATGATGCTCGCAACTAGCACCTAGTCCACGGAGGCGTGTAAGTCCATATACCGCGCACCAATGAAAGGAAAATCTGTTCAAAATCTTACACCTGTAAGGCGGTGCAGCTTCTCGCGAAGGTAAACAGTGAAAATTATACGATTCATGCAAGACCGACTTTGAGAGTGTCTGTACGAGCGGGTGTGTGCTCCAATTAAGGTCAACAAGAAATAATTGCACCTTAAGATGTGCGCTCCCAGCAAGAGGTGCTGTTACTTGTACTTAGTGCCGCCGAATGCAATGCAAATGGAAATGAAATCAAAAGTGTATACGCTCCGCTCAAACGGCTGTGCTGGGTGCTGCAGGGGGCTCGGACGATGCCCAACAGACGAATGGATCGACGGGAAAACGGGTAGCTTTTATGGGCAATTAAATCGACTGACTGGTTGGCTGGCCAATTGACTGACTTGAGGAGAAACAATTGGAATGCTCAAGAAGAAACTCCCAATCGTCAATGGGGGAATCGGAATGATTTACGAGCTGGATATCTCGGATTCGGATACGAACTTGAAATTCATTGTTGTGGTGCGGTGCAGCGAAACATTTTCAATTTCTCCTCAAGTTGACGCCAGCTATGCGCTTGTGATTTATGTGTGACGGGTTGGTATGACACTCGTCTAGTTACGTTCTACAAAAGCATAATCGAAGTTGACTCGGTTACTGGGTGCGATTGATTTTCTTCCAAAATGCTGATATGCAAGCGTGATTGAAGACAGGTCAATGAGTCTACTTTTCCTTTTACTCTAGAAAGACAGATCTCTGCGTGCAGCAGAAGAAGTGCAAGTGAAAGTAGGAGTGATCGCTTGAAGTGGAGTGACATTTCGTGCCCTTGGTAGATTAGAAGATGAGGATGAGGATGAGGATGAGGATGAGGATGAGGATGAGGATGAGGATGAGGATGAGGATGAGGATGAGGATGAGGATGAGGATGAGGATGAGGATGAGGATGAGGATGAGGATGAGGATGAGGATGAGGATGAGGATGAGGATGAGGATGAGGATGAGGATGAGGATGAGGATGAGGATGAGGATGAGGATGAGGATGAGGATGAGGATGAGGATGAGGATGAGGATGAGGATGAGGATGAGGATGAGGATGAGGATGAGGATGAGGATGAGGATGAGGATGAGGATGAGGATGAGGATGAGGATGAGGATGAGGATGAGGATGAGGATGAGGATGAGGATGAGGATGAGGATGAGGATGAGGATGAGGATGAGGATGAGGATGAGGATGAGGATGAGGATGAGGATGAGGATGAGGATGAGGATGAGGATGAGGATGAGGATGAGGATGAGGATGAGGATGAGGATGAGGATGAGGATGAGGATGAGGATGAGGATGAGGATGAGGATGAGGATGAGGATGAGGATGAGGATGAGGATGAGGATGAGGATGAGGATGAGGATGAGGATGAGGATGAGGATGAGGATGAGGATGAGGATGAGGATGAGGATGAGGATGAGGATGAGGATGAGGATGAGGATGAGGATGAGGATGAGGATGAGGATGAGGATGAGGATGAGGATGAGGATGAGGATGAGAAGATGAGGATGAGAAGATGAGGATGAGAAGATGAGGATGAGAAGATGAGGATGAGAAGATGAGGATGAGAAGATGAGGATGAGAAGATGAGGATGAGAAGATGAGGATGAGAAGATGAGGATGAGAAGATGAGGATGAGAAGATGAGGATGAGAAGATGAGGATGAGAAGATGAGGATGAGAAGATGAGGATGAGAAGATGAGGATGAGAAGATGAGGATGAGAAGATGAGGATGAGAAGATGAGGATGAGAAGATGAGGATGAGAAGATGAGGATGAGAAGATGAGGATGAGAAGATGAGGATGAGAAGATGAGGATGAGAAGATGAGGATGAGAAGATGAGGATGAGAAGATGAGGATGAGAAGATGAGGATGAGAAGATGAGGATGAGAAGATGAGGATGAGAAGATGAGGATGAGAAGATGAGGATGAGAAGATGAGGATGAGAAGATGAGGATGAGAAGATGAGGATGAGAAGATGAGGATGAGAAGATGAGGATGAGAAGATGAGGATGAGAAGATGAGGATGAGAAGATGAGGATGAGAAGATGAGGATGAGAAGATGAGGATGAGAAGATGAGGATGAGAAGATGAGGATGAGAAGATGAGGATGAGAAGATGAGGATGAGAAGATGAGGATGAGAAGATGAGGATGAGAAGATGAGGATGAGAAGATGAGGATGAGAAGATGAGGATGAGAAGATGAGGATGAGAAGATGAGGATGAGAAGATGAGGATGAGAAGATGAGGATGAGAAGATGAGGATGAGAAGATGAGGATGAGAAGATGAGGATGAGAAGATGAGGATGAGAAGATGAGGATGAGAAGATGAGGATGAGAAGATGAGGATGAGAAGATGAGGATGAGAAGATGAGGATGAGAAGATGAGGATGAGAAGATGAGGATGAGAAGATGAGGATGAGAAGATGAGGATGAGAAGATGAGGATGAGAAGATGAGGATGAGAAGATGAGGATGAGAAGATGAGGATGAGAAGATGAGGATGAGAAGATGAGGATGAGAAGATGAGGATGAGAAGATGAGGATGAGAAGATGAGGATGAGAAGATGAGGATGAGAAGATGAGGATGAGAAGATGAGGATGAGAAGATGAGGATGAGAAGATGAGGATGAGAAGATGAGGATGAGAAGATGAGGATGAGAAGATGAGGATGAGAAGATGAGGATGGAGAGATGAGGATGAGAAGATGAGGATGAGAAGATGAGGATGAGAGATGAGGATGAGAAGATGAGGATGAGAAGATGAGGATGAGAAGATGAGGATGAGAAGATGAGGATGAGAAGATGAGGATGAGAAGATGAGGATGAGAAGATGAGGATGAGAAGATGAGGATGAGAAGATGAGGATGAGAAGATGAGGATGAGAAGATGAGGATGAGAAGATGAGGATGAGAAGATGAGGATGAGAAGATGAGGATGAGAAGATGAGGATGAGAAGATGAGGATGAGAAGATGAGGATGAGAAGATGAGGATGAGAAGATGAGGATGAGAAGATGAGGATGAGAAGATGAGGATGAGAAGATGAGGATGAGAAGATGAGGATGAGAAGATGAGGATGAGAAGATGAGGATGAGAAGATGAGGATGAGAAGATGAGGATGAGAAGATGAGGATGAGAAGATGAGGATGAGAAGATGAGGATGAGAATATGAGGATGAAGATGAGGTAGCAGTTTTATATATTCTATGTGGTTACACCGAAGACCTCCATTTCTTTCATTGCTTGCGCATTCCTCTTCTAAAACAAGTTTCTTTGTGATCTTCATTATCGTCCCATCCCAAGAATTTTTTTTTTACAAAAGTGTGTCCCTCATGGTCGTTTACCATCGCCCATATGCCAATTTCTTGCCGCCGGCTAAGCACATGAACAAACACAGAAGATATTCAAACGAGTGAAGCCACGTTTAAAGGAGGAATCACAGTTCATATCAGCGGATGAAGCCACAGCAATTTCATATTCCTTGCGGCGAGTGTCCATCCATCCACCCATTCAGCCACCACCGTCATTATTGCGTACCACTGGAGTGCAGCCCATGCGCTTAAGCCTCTGTCAAAAGGATAACTTTTCACATAGAAAACCCACATACGATGGCGCACTGTGACGCCAGAGAGCCTGTGTGGCACGAACTCCAAATTCAATTCGCGTTCCTGACATAATACAATAATATCTGCGCCAGAGCCGGCGGTGAATGAACACACACACATGAGTGAAAATAAAAAGACAGAGTGCCCGTTTGCATTTCGAATCGCTAAAGATAGATGGATGGACCCCAGATCGGAAGAGCATCGCAGTACAGTGATGCCGGTTGGAGGCTTTGTAAGTTTTGAAGAATAGGTTCAAATAAATCTTTGCATCGATGGTGCAATGTCAGGGCTATATGGTGGATGCATCAAAATGTTCCAGCCGAGCTCTCCCAGTTTTTGCCGAGTCATCAACGATGTGTGTGGTCTAGCGTTGTCCTGATGGAAGACGAAGCCCTTTCTGTTGATCATTTCTGGCAGTTATTTTTCGATTGCTTGCTTCAATCTCATCAGTTGTTGACAAAAATGTGTAGAATCAATCGTTCGTGGATGATTCCATTCCAATCCCACCAGACACTCAGTATAACCTTTCGAGGCGTCAATCCTGGCTTTGCGACCATTTGTTGAGCTTCACCACGCTTGCATCATGATCTTTCTCTCACATTATTGTCATATTTGATCCACTTTTCGTTTCCTGTTACCATTCGCTTCATAAATGGTTCGATTTCATTTCAAGCAATTTTGTCTAGCATGTAAGAAAATTAATTAAAAATAAAAAAAAAATGAAAAAAAAAATGCAAAACCTCAGCAATGTCAAAACTTGCCTACGTAATGTGGTGTGGATTCTTTCTAAGAAAGAATCAACCAACCAATCAGTTATGATAAGTATTGTATTGACCAAGACAAAGCTACACTTGTGAACTGTAAAATCAGTGAACACCACTTGTGTGTGTTTGAACCAAAAATGTTTTTAAAATTTTTTTTTTCAAAATTTACTATAAATAAGAATAAATAAGAATATTATAATAATAATTATAATGAATGGCGCTACAGCCCATAGAGCGCCCGTGCCTAGCTTCTCAGCAACCACTCGTGTTGTGCGTGCTAATGTTCTCTCACGCGTGGAAATGACCTTCAGTCTTATGCCAACTCGAGAGGGCTTTATCTAGACAGGAAATACTCTTTGAGCATTGTCAGTGACTCGAAAGAGTTATCGAAAGAGTAGTTACTTTAATTTTAATATCATCTTATTAATATTATAACCATCAATTCTTTGTGAAAAACTCAGCTTCCAATTTAACATCTGTAATCCTACTGATAAGTTAATCTTCTCGTACCTAACTAACAGTTCCCAAGCTGTTTCCAACACTAAAACGTTTCTCCTTTTGGGAGAATTTTTCTTAATTACGAGGTGGGATATTGAAAATGACCTAATACTCAATACTGACAAGACCAGACACCGGTCCTCTTTTTCCAATTTGGCGCTTATAAAACTTAACTTAACCGCTATTGTATATGTTAACTATGATAAAAATCTTAGAATCATGTGTAATACTGTACTAACATGGGCAGATCATATCGATAGTGCAGTGTCCAAGGTATATGCGTCTCTAAGAGGTTTGTCAATAAGTAAATTTATATTCCCTGTTCATGTCAAATTGAAACTTGCCAAAACTCTTATAGTGTACATCTTAACACGATTATATTCCGACTGTGATTACCATTCTTTTCAAAAGCTGGTAAAATTTATTAAGGCAACAGCGCTGTATGCGTTTAATATTCCAAAATCTGACCATGTCTCAGAATAACGCTGCAAGCTATGTGTGTGAGTAAGAAGTTACTTTGTATGTTGCTGTTCAAAATTACTCACAGAAAATTATCTTCACGAAAAAATTACCTTCTCCAGGTCGAAGGGTTATGACACTTTTAAAACCTTTGTCCGTACTTGTTTAACATCACGTAGGCAATTTTTTATTCATGCTGTACATATCTGGAATCTCCTACATTCACAGGTTAGGTCTAGGGTCTGCTCAGCCTGTCTTTCATATTTACACAAAATGAATTGATATAACTCTTTTATTTTCTTAAAATACAGCGATCTTCAAAAGTGATAAATAAATGAATAAATTTAAAATAGGACACTGGATGGAATACATTTTTTTATCGTAGAATTTCTACAACATGTCTCACTTTTTCTAGCTGTACCGGTCCACTCGAGTTCGCTAGTATTTAGTACTCCAAGCAGTCGATCCAATTTTCGATGAAGTGGTTTAATATGTGTTATTCCGGGAATGGCGTCCCGATTGCTGGCCTCGAACTCGTTCAAAAAAGTTATATTAGACTAAAGACTTTCTTTAGATCCAAAAAAAAGTGTGTCAAGTCGCATTATCGTGCTGGTCAAATCATTAAGACGATTCGATTTCCAAATTGTTCCTTTATGAAACCACTTTTTGGATTTGTCGGCATTGTCGAACTCTAGGCAAATAAAGTCTGTTACGTAGAGAAAAAACAAGCCCCAGTGATGCCACCATGCCAATCTTACAGTCTCTGGTCATAAATCCAGTTAACTTTCCCAAATATGCCTACGACCCCACAGTCTACTTCACCTAAGTGAACGCGAAACCAATAGAACGGATGGTTGGATGCGAATCAATAGATACTTCCACAGATATCCTACGTCGTTACTTCGTTTACCAGGCAGGTAACTTGCATGGGTCTGGTAACTTGGCCGTCTCTCAAATCAGGTCTCCATTGGTCACAGACAGACTCGCCTGCTTCCCCACCTGCATCCATGTCCCGCATCCTAACGAACACAGTCAAAGTGAAGTCCGCACTCTTGATCGACGTTGATCAGGTTAGTTTCCCTAAGATCGCGTTTATGGAAAGTTCAAGATTTCGTTCTTCAACTGCGTGCGCTTCACACAAATGAACTTGACGGTCAACCATATCATTAGCACGTGCCCAACACATACGGCTCAGCGCGAGTGCGAGTAATCTATTGTCTAAGTCTGGCCATCTTCGGCCTGGATATTAATCAATTTTCTGGCGCCGCCGCTTTGATCATTGGCTGGGTGATTGAACAACGAGTGGGCTGATGTGTCAAGTATTTTATTAAGTGTATGCCCTTAGTGTGTGGGTTGTGAGTTAAAGCCACAACACACAAGACCCTTTGTTCACGAACTTACTGTCACATGCAACAAGTGCGTCTGTTGACAGATAAGCGGTGCCATATGAAATTGCTGACATTCCCTTTCGCTCATAGTAAATGAGGCAAAAAACGAGGCGAAGCAATGTCGAAGACGGACGGAGAGAGAGAGAATAAATTAATTGCAAACGCAAACGATAAGTGTTAACTTTGATTGATTCGATTTCAATCGATCGCGAGTGTACGTGCGCGGCCAAATCCTGCGATATCAAAGAGTGTCCGCCGGTTCTTCGGCCTACAGCTAGTGCCTTTCCCTATGGTTCCTGGTACACATATCGGCTGCCATCCACGGACAATTGATTCATGTTCTGATTCATAGAGTGCGACGGTAAGTTATTGGTTGGCTTTGTTTTCATTTTGCCGCAGCGCGATTCATTTAATTGTACGAACCGCACCGACTGTGGATTGATTGAAGACAAGATTGAGGAAGTCGCCGTTGACTAAGAGACTGGCGGCGACGACGACGACCCTTCTCCGTGTGTGAGGATGTTGTGTCAATTAATGATCTGTTTCTGGGATGTTGAGGTGACAGATATGGTCAGCCGCAACTGGTTTTGATCGAGTTATGTTGATGCAAGTGAGGCAAAAGCAAAAAGCAAGCGACGAGATAAAAACCCACACAAGGGATAGTGCAATGCATGACTTATAGACTGTTACGTCAGGCGAGTTCATCGTTCGACAAGAAAGGCCCATAAAATGTTAATCAAAATGAAATAAAGGCTTTATAAGGTTATTACCTTGGTGACAGCTCGTTGTAGGGGAATTCTTCGAAGTGTGATTGGTTTGAGTCACGACATTGTTAACACGGCATTTCAACATTTGAGTTATGTCAGGCTTCGTCGTATGGTCACAAGGAGCGCAGGATGATTTGGTCGTTGAACTCAGAGTTGAATGTGTTCTTGGATCTCCTTTAATGTGTGCCATGTTTTGTTAGGTCTTGAATAGAATCCTCGATGTAACTAGTTACAAAGCAGCAGCTGCTGTATTAAATATCATAAACTTTAGAGCATACCCTTGTCCTCCATAAGACTCTGACGGCATGCAGCAGTCAACATACATTTTGTTTATGACGTCTTAATGGGTTTTCCAATAGGAACATGTGCGAGGTGGAGAATTGATTAAAATACGTTTTGTGGGTGATATGAACGAATTCTGGGTTTTATTTGAAAGATCTTCCTTTTATTTACAACATAATAGCTTTCAGGGTAGGTGGCCGCACTCTAAAGGTCCAATATATACTTTAGAGTGCTACCACCCAACTGAAAGACATAAATGAGTCTGAATTTTATTTGTGTATATTGTTTAAGGGAACCGGTCGTAAGGACTTATTGGAATACATGAGAATGCCATTCCTTCAAAACGCTCCTAGGTATACAATGATTTGACTATCCGTAGGAACTTAGACTTACACTGCCTTTGTAGGTTGACAGAAAGCACCGACAGCGTCCAGGAGTAGGTAAAGTAAAAGTTGCTAACTTCTCGTGGTATCATAACGTTTCTAAGGACGTTTACTTTCTAAGATTAACGAACAAATTTAAATTCAATAGAAATATACTGGTTTTAATCTTTGAGCTTTACTTGTTTATTGAGTCATGATAGGGGTTTTTGTAGAATTTTATGCATACCGGGCAAATGCCTTACACGCTTTTGCTGGCACATTCGCACTCTTTCGTCGGAACTTGGCACTAAGAGTCTGCATTTCTTTCACACATCATTTAAGCAGCCGTATGGCATGTGGTGCCGTCTTGTTGAATCGGCATATTATTCACATCAGTATTATCCATTTTGGACATGTTATCATGTTGCGATTTCCAGCACCAGAACAGTCAAGCAGTGACCAGCCTCATTTTCAAAAAAGTATGGTCCAATAATGCCACCTAAAATCGGTGAAAATTGTGATAACAAATTATATCCTGCGACTCAGCAATTTGCTGCTGGGCATTTCAATTTGTGAGTTAATTTTGGGACACACTTCCCCTATAAAAACAAATTGTCGTCTGTCTGTCTGTTGTGTGTGTGTCTGTGTTATGCACACATATCCCCAAAATATTATAGACCGTGATCTTGTCGACATTTTCCAAACATGGCCTTCCAGAGCGGGGAACGTTCGGGATCACAATAACCGGAATGAAATCGATGAAACCACTTGTTGGCTTGGAATAGAATGGTACTCGACTTCAAAGTTGGAACCCCAAATTATACTGCGAAGTGATGTGCTGGTTTTAACAAGAGAAGGCTCATAGCTATTGAGTATGTTCAACGCTCGTCTTATGGACTGGTCCTTTTGTAATAGCTGGAAGAATTAGCTTTTAATTTTAATTAACAATGCTAAATATACCCAAAATTCGTTTTAGTATACCGGCCGCTGTGTAGGGAGTTGACTATGATAAACTGAAATAAAAACGGCAAAACATGCATGTACGTCATGGTTTTGAAAAAGTCTTTCTACTACGTGAGTTTTTTTATCGTCATTCAAACTGGTTCCACAAGGTCGCCGTTGCTTGTTTGGTGAATGAATGTAAAGTTATTCAGTGTAATAGTTTAATTATATACCAAAATTACGCAAATTAAGGAAATAAACCGTCTAGTGATTCGAAAATGCAAAAGGTCTGATTTGGAGTCAACTTTTCGATACATACTTAAAGTTTACGTGTTATTTTTTTGAGATTGTAGTGGTTACCCAATAACATTTTGTTGCAAAATACGCTGACGCGAAACATATCTATGGATGATTTGCGATGTCATTGGTAAGATGTTGGACATGCAGTTTTATGCCGACTCAAAAAGTCTAAGTTTGAGAAGCTTCATCTAGACAGGAAATACTCTTTGAGCACTGTCAGTGACTCGAAAGAGGTGGGGCCGTTAAAATTATTGTTGTAGCACAAAGCAGGAATCGAACCTACGTCGTCAAGGTTGGGGTCGACGCACTTACTCACAACGCAACGCTTAGAGGCGTTTAGATTTTTTGTCTCCACTAGATTTTTTTGTGTCATATATCGGATCAGGGCATGCTTCTTGTCCAGAAGAGATGGTGTACAAAGTCCAGTGTAGTTATCGTTTTGTACTATAAGTCTGATCATCCCTTTCTTTGCTAAATATTTTTTTAAAATGTGCTTACACTTTTGCAACAGGCATTAAGCCTGCAGTTAACCTTGGCCAAGCTGGTAGATTGATTCTGTTATCAAAAATCACTTTTCACTACTTTTAAGCAAAACTAGTATGCGTATTTCTGGATTCGCAGATACTCGAGGAAGCGATGACGGAGAAAAAACCGATATCATCAAGCCGTGACCTGGAAAGCTTATGTAATTCTAAGCAGAAAAAGAGAGCTTGCTCGAACAAGCAACGACGAACTGTTAGTCACTCAAAGCGAAGTGATTGTATTTAGAGTTGAATTCACGTAGGGATTTTTTTCTTCAATTTCGGCTAACGATAAGCCTAAAATGTTTCTTTCCTTCTTCTGAATTGATACCAGACAATTAAAATAACATATATTATTTAGTACTAAAATTTGTTGACATAAAAACAACTCACAAACAAAATAAAAGTATTATTAACCACAAGCGGATGTCTAACTATTATTTCAAGCACATTACTTCACGCGCAGATGATTAATGTGGATGGCAAAGGATAAGCTAGAGTTACCACTTTTGGGTTACTGTGTTCAATGAGAAGAGCATTGTCACACTGCCAGCGTTATTGGACAAAGGATAGTACGGCTCGCGCAGAAGGATTTTGTGTACAATTGCTTCTAATATTTTAGATCAAGGAACATGATTTATTTCAAAATTTCATTTGCGTATTAACAATTCATAACTATCCTAGGTTAGGTGACTTCGCAAATGGAAATTAGAAATTAATAACCACGCGAGGCTTTCAAAGACTAAGTGACTAAATGGACTGAAATGGTTTATATTTTGTGCATCGAGCATCCCCAAACTGGGGTGCAATCGACCGGGATTGATTGATGGTTTGATTTCAGGACCTAACATTAGTTTGAAATTTTATTTGGAAATGATTTTTGAAATCTTGTTTTTTTTAGGTCAAAGTAGGTAAATCAAAGTAAATCGGCTAAATGCTGTATTGTTTGTATCACATAATCTCGCATTATCACTGAAACTTTGTATTACTCGTTTAAGAAAATTTTTCAGCTCTGCTGTGTCTGTTCCATATGTGATAAAACAGTGCAACTTTGTGTGCAAATGCATAATTCCACAAATTGTGTGCCCACGCGATTGCCAGATACTTTGTAATTTTACTAGCAGCTAGCCTTACCGTGTGTTTTCTGAAGTTCTTAACCAAACGAAATGTAAGTTGACACAGCTGTAAGGCCTTTGGCAAAAATTTTTCATAGATCAAACAATATTATGATATATGACGAAAATCTGAATACAGCATGTTGCCGCCCCTCGAATTTTTAGTAAGCCTTGCGTTTAGATCAGTCTTTTTTACGACCGATGCATATGAGAGAAGAGGTCTTATCATAGTCGTATATATCCAGACGGATCCTTTTGGTGATAAGTTCCAAGTCTTACCCCTTACACTGCAAGAATACTGACAGCGCCTTGGCGATACGGCGCGATTTGTTTTTTGCAGAGCAGTTTTCTATCTAGAGTAACACCTAGATATTTGGAACCGTCGGAAGTGGGCTTTATTCGCATATGGACTGGTCTGACAGTCAATTTCCTTCTCCTCGTGAAGAGAACCATCTCGGTTTTTAGTTGGTTGACTGAAAGCCCATTTCTGTTACGCCGCTTTGAGCTGCGTTCATCACATCTAGAGCTGCCTGTCTTTTCACACAGGGTCCGACCCGACAGCAGTACACCAGGGGATCGGGATATAGGCTAGTGCCAGACTGGCGGTGAAAATTCTTTTCAAAAATCAAAATACAACTGCGTACTTGATAGTCTCATCCGTCACGACGAGCGATGAATTATACCAGTCACTATTACTCGGCTCGTCTTCATTATAATGGATGAATCTAAACTCAGATAGACAAGCATTTCTTAAGGTGCTACAGTGGCGGGAGAGTTATCTTGAACATATACATGTTATAATTGGGATCTGGCCAGTAGAGAAATCTATAGGCACTGTGGGCAGGCGTAAGAACTATGAAACATATTCTAATCGATTGTTCAGGACTGGCCCGGGAAAGATTCAAAATGATAAACAGAACATCCATAACTGGGAAAATCCAAGGAATCCTATCTAGAGGATGTGCTAAAGGATCTGAAGGCAGTTTAAAGCCTTGACTATAAGAATGTGGTACAGTAGATATTTATGGTAGCATTACTAGTGTTGCTATGAACACCCCACTGTCTTTAATTCTATACTCCATATCATCTATGTGCTTCGCCTCTGAGACTAATGACAATAGTCATAAATCCCCCGAACATACATTATATTAGACATTTTTGGTCCGTGAACTGTTCTTTGTGGAACTTGATGCCATCATCCATGACAACGCATGTGTCGCTTGTGCGTCGAGCCCATCTTATGTAACGTCTATCTTGCGCAGTCCTTTTTCTCTCTCAATCTAACTGTTTCCCCTTGGCCGCCAGTTGCTAAGGAGATGGAGTCATATTGATGGACTAACAATGCACTATTAGCATCTGCCACCACCAGTAACCGGAATGTGTCGCTCATCTAATTGAACGAAACTCTGATTTCACAAGATCGTGGGTGTAGATGAAGCACTAGAACAAGAAAAACGGATGACCAAAGATGCATATGTCTTGCCCACAGTAACCACACCTGGTCAATTATCCATCCCAAGCCTGTTCTGTAGCCACTCTAACCGCCACTCTGCGGATAGTCTTCAAAGGCGACAAAATTACCACTCCTCAATACGACAGCACTTACGTTTATTCTTGAAAGATTCAATCCCGTTCGTGGATATTCAAGCAAAAATCAAAATTTTATTGATTCTTGTAAGGACGTCTTGGATCTTCGATCCACCGTCTAAGACGGGCAAGACCTCATCTCTCCCCGGTTGGTGGTAATGAATGAGGAAGGAGGCACTGCCTCAGACCTTTGGTTTGATAGTCAATTAATTAACGACTTGTTACAGCTCCCAACAAGCTGTAGTGACCTCATCCCTGCAACTCCTTGCAGTGGTAGATCGGACAGTTACAAGTTCATTTAACGACCACGTGACTAGATGCGTTGATGATGATGATGACGCCGTGACCGACGTTATTTGTCCAATCGTCTATCAGCGCATAGGTCTATCGGTGTGTGCCTGTCTATCGGTGTATTTGTTTATCGTTCTATCAGCTTCTATCGGTTCATTTGTCTGCACACCCAACGAGGCGACCAAGAAGTGGCGGAATCTCTGGAATCTCAGGTCTCCCTCTACACATGGAACATTAATGGATTTCGTGGATGTTATTTGTCTGTTGTCCGGTTCCCTGATCTCCCTGGGAGCGCATCAAACCGGGTCTAGGGCCATTAATGGTGGAATTGCAATTAGGAATTCTGTTAATGGAATAGGAAGTGATTGATACCATTGAGTGGTGTAGATGACCACCGAAGGAGTCCGCCTCAGAGGGCGACTAGGAGTTGTGCATTTTATGGGCATGCCGGACGTTTTATTACAGCGTCATGGATGTGGTGTCGGTGAAGCAATTCGGTTTATCACTGTGTACCGGAATAGTTACGGTATTTTAGTGGTTATTCATTACATCATATATTATCGAAGGTTAAACAGCGGTGGAGCATGTGGTGACTACGCTGGATGAAGATGTTGAGGATGCGAATCAAGGTGAATCAGCGAAATGAAATGTAAGTCGGAAGCAATTATCTGAGTCATCATGGGAAAGGAGATGCAGCTGGTGCGTTGAGTGCGGCTTTCACTGCTGATTCATTCACTAGCAAAGTAGATGAATGGCGTGCGATTAGTTGGATCAACAACGACATTCTTGGATATAAACATGAAATAATGCATGTGCTCAGTGAATCGATTAACTTTTACTCTTCTTGAACTTCTTGGTCTTTTTGCCTGGCACATGTCATAGCATTGCTGTGATGCTTAGTTAGCTTTTAAGCCATCATCGGTTAGGGAACTCAGATATCACAAGTTGAACAGTCCGAATGTAGATAAAACTTGAAGTCCTACCATTATGCTTCGTATAGTATTGGGTCTATAACTTAATTCGTGCTGTTTTATTTTTCAAAATTTGAATGTTTTTTTTTAAGAAAAACATGTACAGTAGTACTATTGAATGGTATTGCCCATCTGGAGCTATGACTATTTCATTTACATAAGCTTTCCAATGCATTTTCCAATGGAATAAAAGAATAAAAATAAAAATAATACAACCGTTCATTTGCTTTTTCTATAATCCTGTCATTCACCTTCCCCTTGACATCTGCGAGAGGGGGATGAATGTTTAGCATTGACTGAGCTTGGTCGATTTCCGCCTCCTTAATGGCAAGTTCGTGACAGGTTATGTTCCGGTGACCCGGGATCCATCAAAAAGTAATAGAGTGATGTGTGCTGCGCACCTTAAGCTCTTCGCGACAGCATACGACGAGCTTGGTATTGATCAGCATCTTAAAAATTGCTTTCATGGCTAATCTCCAACATTAATATCATTCTGGCCGCTTCTTTGACTGCGAAGGAGCAAGGAATTCGTGACTCCTCCCTTCTTGAGAAATGACATCGAAAGGGTTTATCGAAGTCAAAGTAAGGGAGAGTCTAGTCGCTTACAATACATCCGTTGAGCTCCTTTCTACCCAAACCATTGGGAATCCATTGGCAGCTGAAAATAAGAAAGGGCATTCCTCTCATTTGGAAGAGCGATTCTGTCCCAGTGCCTCATCTGATCAACGAACGGTGGATTCTCCATTCAATTGGATGTACCAGGAGTACACTCATTTTTGAGATTCTTCGGCACTATACATATATTCGAACTTTAGGTATAAAAGGAAATCTAGGTGTGGAAGAGGCAGAAATGAAACAATATATCCAAATGAAAAATTTGAAGGAAGACTCTTAAATGGCTACGATGGCTCAAGTAACGTTGTCACGCAGATCTACGAGGTCAAGTTACGAATGTGGAGACTGAATTCCATCAAGGCTACATCCCGAATCTTTGAGACGACTGGAGACGTGCTTGATCGGGGCATGCACTCTGTCATCACTTAGATATGGTTGAAGGAGAGCATGGCCGACGAATGGAATCCCTGTATCCTTTCTACCACTAATACTAGTCGGTGCAGAGCCATCATCAATCCCAAAAGCGGATGAAGACCAATTTTCTTCGATGGCATCTGGAGAAGTATATTTAACCACGTGTTGCATGGGATATGCAGAAACATGAGCCTAGGCAGGAGTCTTTGGAACAACGCAATAGAGGTCACCTTTAAAGAATATACAGCTGGACGGACATCGCTTAATCAACTTTGAATGTGTAACTGGAGTAACTAATCAGAGATCGGGAAATCTGGAGAGGGTTATCGGTTGAGCCCCAGGCCTTACCCTCGACTGAAGTGCTTCACAAATAAAAAAAGATTCTAAGAGAGAGTGAGTGAGAGTGTTGATTACAAATTACAAAGTTCACAATGCATCTTCACTTGAACTCTAGCTATTCAAGAAGTGATCTACCCAAACCCCGTCGGGATGTCTATTCTAGAGCTCATTTCTCTCTCTCATTCCTCATCAGATAATAGGCGTTAAATGGAGCTACCGCGATTTAGAGTTAAGGTTAGTTTTTATTTCTAAAAGTATTTTTTTTGCAATTAACATCATTCAATGCAACATAAAGGTCCTGAAGTAACAACAAACCTTGGATATGGGCATGCACTTTGACAACATAAACATTGGTTTTGGGTTTGTGGAGTTTCCTACTGGGAAACTGGGAAGCCGATTTGGAGATACAAGGATTGTGTGAGCCCGCAAAAAAGAGCATGAAAAAGTTTGCGACTTCGAAAGATTGCGATGAATACGACAAAAATCCGGAATTAGAATGATCGCAATCTTCAAGAAATTTTTACTTACGTTCACTCCCCTAACGAGAAAAAGGACAACAATAGCAGGAATAGCTCTATAACCGGAAGAAGGAACGACACTTGACCAAAGTTGTTGTGGGAGACATTTATGCTTAGCTGAGAGTTATAGCAAAATGCTGATTTTACGCCACGATAACCCATAAGCTGCAGATCTCTAGACTTTATCATGATATGTAACTTATCTGTGAAGAGCCGGAATATTCGCAGTGGACGAAGATTTTTGTGGATCGATTGATTCAATACAATTCTATATGAAGGACTATGCCTGCTATCGATGAACATAATGCAAGTAGCCATGTGTGTTCCCCGACATTATTATGGGAGAATTCTTGGATTAAAAGCAATTCCCCTCTTTCACATTCAACGAAATTACAAGCATGAATTTATGGCCGGGGCTGCGTTGGCCATGCGGTCTAGATGGCCGATTATTGCGATATACCATTTTATGCGACGTAGTACTCTATATATGATGAGGCTGACGCCACTCATACTCCGATAAAATGTAAAAGCTTGATTATCCATTAAGTCATCTTCATTTTATGCCATGTTTGCTTTACCGAACATATAACTCCTGCATGCAGCCATGAAAATCAAATGTTTTACTTCGAAATGTAATGCATTAATCAGCAGTTAAAAGCAAACCATAATTAAATTGTTAAATTTGCTGTAATTACATACGTTGAGTTCAATTTAATGATTATTTTTTACGGTAGCAAATAGATTCTTTCCATCATCTTTTTGTTTATTTTCATCCTGGATCCATCATATAGAGATTGTCAATAAATTTTCAACAGTGCAATAAGAACCCATAACTCAGACACATTTTAGTTACATTCCCTCTGGCTAGCAGCCTCCAGTTGCGTACACCAAGTCACTCAAAACTCTTGTATTCGCCAAATGCAAATAAGAACAAAAATAAAATAAATTTGTTGGATGTAAGTATAAAAGTAACACAACAAGAAAACTTCATTATTATAGCTAAATAAATTACCGAAATCTGTCTTGCATAAACAATTCAAGATTGTTCTGAAAATGGCAAAGATGTACCTTCTTATTTAGAAATTTAAATATTCAGCTGAATTGAGTGCTCCTTTCGCACAAGTGTTCCATATAATCGAAATCCAAAATTCTTTGAGCGGCAGTTAAGTAGTCTGGATTGTGCTTAATCGTTGGGTCAGTGATTGTGATAGCACGTGGCGCTGTTGGTATGTGAGTTGACACCAATGCACTTGAACCTAGACGTCTGGGTTCGATCCTGGCCTGTACGATCAAATTATTTTCACATCCCCATCACTTTCGAGTCATTGACAATGCTCAGAGTCTAGAAAAAGCTTCTCAAACTTGTCCGTTCTGAGTTGGCATAAGACTGTAGATCCCTTCTACTCATTAGAGAACAATAATCAGCACATGTATGTTCAAGATGTGATAAATGGCATTTTAAGGGGTTGAACTTCAAATTGGAAAAAGGTCTGTCGCAACATCTCAGTGAAAAGTCTAGTAGTAAGCATTGTATACGAGACCTTAAGTAGAGCTTTATCTTTGAATGCGTTGCGTGAAATGCGTCATGTCAAAAAATTCGTTGTCAGGTTTCAAATAGAGAAATCGCAAAATCAAAAATCGCCAAATTTTTAAATGTTCGACGCCATAATTGCCAAGTTGGAAAAAAACCTAAAATTGTTTGATGTCAAAAATAAATAGCCAAGAATCATTTTTTACCTTCATCCTCGCATCAAGTTGGTTGTTGTAAAACAATCATGTCGATTATGGAATCCGCCGGATCTGAGGGAGTAACTTATATCCACAATCGAAGTTCAACCCTATTCTGGTATCCGTCGGATGAACTACATTATCGGTGCGCAAAACTTCCCTATCGACCCCCTCTGTAATCAGCTGTTTGCTGTCAATTTTAATTTTTTGGTTCAATTGTTCCGAAGAATAGTTATTTACGGACTGAATTAATGTATATTATGGAGTCAAGTGCCCTTTAAATCTATCCAGAAAATCAAGAAAATTATTCCCAAGATATTCGATGTAAAAGTAGAAGTAGGGCGAAAGATATTTAAATGAAGTAGAAGAAGTTCTTTTGTAATTAACCTTCTTTCAGATTTGTAAAATGATTCAGGATTGAGATATGTATGTTATCTTGACGAAAATATTGCCACCTGTGTTAAGATCTACATCCTTGTTTCCAGAACATAAATTCGCAGCATTTTTAAGATTCATGGATGAGAATGGATATCGCACCAGTACGGTTGATAGTTGTTTCAGTTGTTCTTTCCGAGTGTAGCTATTAGAAGCATATTTATGTCCAATAGAAATAAATTAAAGCATGAGCAAAAAAACAGGAAGCAAATTATATTTGTATGAATCAAGGATAATTTTCATTTGTTTCTTGTTCTAAAATTTACTTCCGTTGCAACCACACATAATTTTTTCCTCCAAATCCGCAACTCATTTGGTTCGGATTGAAAACGTCACAAAATGTATGAAGTGCGGATGAGTTGCGTTTTCTATAATAGCATTTTTTTCGCACTATTTCACCGACATCCGCTCTCTTTCTGGTTTGCGTTTTCTATAATAGGCAAATATGCGGATGCGAAAATTTTCCCGCCGCAGTCGATACGCTGGATTCCATAACATGCATGATTCTCTTTGTCTAACTATTAGTCACAATCAGAGGAAACTTCAACCATAGACTATGGGGGCTTTATAGTTAACATTTACTGTAATTTGTTTTGTTATGTGTTATTAATATACTAATATACTATGGACAAGTAATGAATATGAAGATGAATAACTATCAATTACTTATTACAAATGGGGTGTGTTCAGATTCAGCGAAAAATGTGAAGTTTCCCTTATGAAAATGTAAATACACTTTTATTTTGATACATAAAAATCGTTATAAGCTCGTGGTGGCCCGTGGCGTTGTGGGTATGTGCGTCGACCCCAACCTCGACGTCGTAGGTTCGATTCCAGCTCTGAGCTTCACGACCTCACCTCTTTCGAGTCACTGACAATGCTCAAAGAGTATTTCCTGTCTAGAAAAAGCTTCTCAAACATGGCCGTTCGGAGTCGGCATAAAACTGTAGTTCCCTTGCACTCGTGTGAAAACAATAGCACGCACAACACGAGTGCTTGCTGAGAAGCTAGGCCCTGGCCCTCAATAGGCTGTAGCAACACACATATTATTATTATTATAAGCTCTTAAAAATCGGTTATGGCGATATACCAATTTTTGTGTCGCCAAAAGAAATTTAAACGTCTGACAATCCTGCTTAGGCGCATCATTTTAGTCTCATGTGCCGAGTGGTATTGTACGGATTTCGGACGAAATGAACCTAGAGTAAGAGCGGCAAATGTGGCCCACCTTTAAAGTTTCTTTAGATAAAAACATACACTTAAGTATTTATAATTCATACACAGTTTTGCTAATTATTTTTATGTCAGTCTTTGGAAACTTTAATTAAAAAAAAACAAAATTGATGAACAAATGCTTAATGAAGCTTCATATTTCAGTTCTGAAGGAATTGCTGGTAATATGGCTTATTTGGTGTTAAATATGGTCCACCCTGAGATATATGATTTTTATTGGAACCTTGTTGTTGTTTCCCACCATTGTCTCATAATCCCTCTTTTCGCCAAGTCTTTCGTGAATTGAAACAGTTAAATTTGGGGTAGGTCATACTAAGCAGACTGTAATTTTTTCACTCATTTTTAACACATATCACACAGTAATCGATATGCCAAATTTGATCAAAATCCATTCATTCGTTCAGGAGATAGAAAAATAAGATTTAATAGGAACTTGATTTTGTCGTAGGTCATGTTGACCTCCTGAACAAATGAACGGATTTTGATGAAACCTAGTATATTGATAACTTTTGGTCTAGTAATAATAATAATATAAAATGGGTGGCGCTAAAGCCCGTAGGGGGCCAAGACCTAGCTTCTCAGCAACCACTCATGTTGTGCGTGCTATTGTTCTTTGACGAGTGGAAGGAACCTACAGCTTTATGCCGAATCCGAACGGCTTTTGTTTTGAGAAGCTTTTTCTAGACAGGAAATACTCTTTGAGCATTGTCAGTGACTCGAAAGAGGTGAGGTCGTGAAAATTGTTTTCGTCGCACAAAGCAGGAATCGAACCTACGACGCCGAGGTTGGGGTCGACGCACATACCCACAACGCAATGGGTCAGGTTGATACATAATCTCAAAATGTTGAATTTGACTTCAAATCGGTGAGAGAAACAAGTGCAAAAACCGCACATATAAAAAATGCGGGTGAATAAAATTACAAAATACTCTTTTCCCGATCCACTGAAACCGCTGACATTCTGTTCTGGGTAAATTGTTGTTGTTCAGCCATAAAAGGGGTTAACTCCTCTCTGTCATCTCGCAAATCGCTTACTTGGTTTTTGTAATTCATAACGCTGCAAACGAAATCGCATCAACCTTTGTACGAATGTCGTCTAAAAATCGACATAAACCAAATTTTCACAACTCTCTTTTTAAATAAATTTCGTGTGGAAACTAGCGCAACGAGTGAACATTTTTTGTAGGTTAAAGACACCAAAAAGGGAATATCGAAAAATGTCAAACGTTCAAAAATAGTTACACGCTTTTTTAAGCACAGAAAGTCTGTACATATCTTTTCATAGCCAAGTAGTGTCGACAAAGGAACATAAATCATTACAAATGATCTTGTCATATCCCTCATCAAGGGAAAACTTTTCTTCATTACATCCTCTTCTCCATGGGTCGAGAGTTCGAGTCAATCCGTCGTGGAGTCGACATTCATCATTGACCAACAATGTTGCCCCACCAATCACCGCACATATAGCGACAATCAATTTTGAATTCACCGTCATTTCACGGTGCGGCTGATCAAAATTGCATAACGAATGACAAAGTGAGATAGACGTTGCATCGCAACAACCGTCTGTCTATCTCCCAAATGACAGGTTTCTCACATCCCACTGCGATCGACTGGTTCCTGTCCGCACACCACACAGCGGCGCTCCCCTCGACAAGCGAACAGCATTGACATTGAAGTTTCGCAACAGCCTGGTCAGCGGTGATATAAGAGATGGGGTTGCATAAAACCCAATCTTCTCGGTGCAAGACGTACATCTGCAGAGAACCGCTTCGCTAGGCACATCCGCGCCGACCCGCTCTACCGCGAACCCTCATTCACCTCGAATCCGAAAGCAGGTGAAACGATTCATTACTGTCACGACTTTGCCGATTCTGGCCTAATCCATGGCGGGCAGGCTGTGCTTGTGTGTGGCAAGGCGACCGGGACGGCCTGGTCAGGATTTCAACTATTTCGGTTCTGAGGTCTCACAGAACCCACTCGGGGCGAATCTTTTAGGCGTCCATTCGATTGTATAACGGTGATTTATTTTTAGATAGCCGATCTGCCACTTCATTCGCATCTGTATCTGCACTTGGTGACGTGCTTATGTTGATCCCGGCTTTCAGGGCGAGTCAAGGTTTGGCAATGGAATTTCCGGGTTGACAGTGTGACGCTTAGTGACAAATAGTCTCAGGAACCTTGGGCAGGTTCTCAAATACAACGGCGTCCATTCTAGGCAGAGCACACATCCAGTTACAGATACTCGTATGCGAGTTAGTTCTAGGTCCAGGTGCGACATCGGTTAAAGTGCGTTCGCCTGGACGACAATGGCAACGATGAACCACAGGCACAAGAGGAACAAGAGGAACGACAGCAACAACAACAGCGGCTGAACAACAACGAGAACAACAAGCGCAAGATGTGTGTCTTCTTGGGCAAGCGATGATTATCTCCGAAGCGGTTCGGTGGCATTCTTTTGTCGTCGGATTCTTATCCCTATCTCGGGAGCACAGCGAGCGAGGCACACAGATCGAAATCGAGATGCCTTCCTAGCCGGCCGTATTGGCCGCATCGAGCAATTGCATGTGCAATGGAATGTGAGTCCATGGACGAGTATATTGTGCACTCCTCTGTCGCCGTCTCTCTGTCTTTCTCATTCCCTCTGGCCGGTGTCTGGTTTTTAGGTTCCGCTGGCTCATCTCGGTCGCCGGGATATGCGATTTTAAGTGTCATGACGACTGCCAAGACACTGCTGGTACACGGCCTCGGGCTGGGTTGACAGCTTAGATACGCGGGGACTGGTAATGGGTTCTTAATTGTTTATGAGGAGATACATAATTTCCTGGATTTGAGGAAGTCCTCGCTATCTGTGAGGTGGTATCGGGGCATGTAAATGTCGGTCAAGTTGTCCCCAAGAATTAGATATGTTGACTTTTTACTTGGAAGTGAATGAATGGTTGGATGGGACCAGGATGGCGACAACGTGTGTGGTGCTGAGGATTGTTTTTTTTTTTATTTATTTCAGCTGCGGTCCACACACTTAATTAGTAACTGGTAATTACCGGACAAAGGTGGATTGTTTTATGTGTGAGATGTCAACGAATTTTTGAAACATTTGCTTCGCTTTGCTTCGATGGTTTGAACACGTGACACGAATGTTCGAAGGCGTGCCTTAAATGGGAGTCCATCAGGCAAGAATGCGTCGCATTGGAAGACTCAGGATGAGGTGGTTGGACCCATTCCAAAAACTGTTCTGATTCCACCTGAGGAGTTAGAGTCGATGGTGGTCTGGAGATCTCTAGAGCGGGCTCCACACTAGCAACCCCTTTAGTAGATCACGCGGTCAGAGAATAATGATGACGATCGATTGTCCCTCGGTATACGCGAATGTGTAAGAAGTGCTGACGCAAACTTCACCATGTGTGTATCTGCAAAAGCTGCGTTCAACGGCAGTGTTTTGAGAGATTGTGTGCATTTCGTTAACAGACATGTGTTGGCTAATTGTTCACTGAAGAGACCAATGACTTTCCGGTTATACAAAACCAACCCTACTGAGGAAAACCGGAATAAGTTTAAACGGGCCAGAAATGACATCCCAGCTGTCAGCTCTTTGGACAAAGCCAAGCTGCTTGCTGCGCATTTTGCAGCCAGCTCAACACTGCCAGATTGTAACTTGTCCCCACCTGTACTCTAGAGCGTTGGTTTTACCATGGGACAAATTCACTTCCGCACTCGTACAGTTGCAAGAGTACTTAAAGATCTCGGCGTGCACAAATCCGCTGACCCGGATGGTATTCCCCAATACTTCTGAAGTGGAGTTCTTCTTCGCTGGCAAGACCATTGCGTAAACTTTTTCATCTATCCTACTCCTCATGTCTCTTTCCGAGTAGATGGAAAATAGCATTTGTCCAGCCAGTCCCTAAAAAGGGCGAATCTTCGTTACCCACCTCGTACCGACCCATAGCACTTACGCCCCTTCTTTTTATGGTCATGGAAACGCTGATAAATCGTCAGCTTATGAAATATCTTGAATCGCGGAAGCTTCTCAATGACCGACAGTATGGCTTCCGCAGCAACAGGTCCACTGGTGATTTGATAGCTTATCTCACCGAAAAGTGGAACCAATCTTTGCACAATACAGGCGAAAGCAAGATAGTTGCGCTTGATATTTCTAAAGCATTTGACAGAGTTTGCACAAGCTCTTTTGTCGAAAAAGCGTGCATAAATGATCTTCTGTCTGTCACTTCTAATCCAATCCACTCCTTCGCTGATGACAGCACCCGCAGCTTTTCATAATCGTTCCGAAATTCACGACCATGCCCATCGGACGTAGTATTGGAACGGCAGTGTATGTCAAGCACATTGAATTCCGATCTGGACAGCATAATTAACTGGGAGGTACCTGTAAACAACACAGGGGAATTCAATGTTTCCAAAACCCAATGCTGTCTGCTGTCACTAAAGCGAACCCCTGATAATCAGCCATTATCCATGAATGACGCTTGTATCGACGCAACCGGAAAACTTTCCATCCTCGGTATGTACATCAACACAACATTTAGTTGGAACGATCACATATTTGAGGTCGCCAAAAAAACTGCGAAATTTTTAGGTTCCCTTAATCGATGCAAGAAATACTTCCCCCCTTCTGATTTGGGCTTTAATCTATAAGGCGTATATTCGCCCTAAGCTTGAGTATAACGCTCATATCTGGTCTGGTGCCCCAAGACCACCCTGCACCTACTAGATAGCATCCAAAATCGAGCGATAAAATTTATAGGAGACGACGATATCGCGGGTTCATTAGAATCGCTTGAACCATTCCAGAGACATTGACGTGATTAGGCGAACACAGCGAGCCGCCAATGAGGCGTTTGCTGGCATTGAAGCGGAAGCGGCTAAAATGGGTCTAGCGGTAAACCAGGGCAGAACAAAGTACATGATGTCATCACGAAAGGACGCACAGCATCGACGTCCCGGACAGAGCGTTATATTCAGCAGCAGAAACTTTGAGGTAGTCAAGGAATTCGTCTACCTATGCTCCGGAGTAAAAAGGGACAACAACACCAGTACCGAGATCTAGCGCAGAATTCTTCTTGCCAATCGCTGCTTGTGGTGGCCCGTGGCGTTGTGGGTATGTGCGTCGACCCCAACCTCGACGTCGTAGGTTCGATTCCAGCTCTGAGCGACAAAAATAATTTTCACGGCCCCACCTCTTCCGAGTCACTGACAATGCTCAAAGAGTATTTCCTGTGTAGAAAAAGCTTCTCAAACAAAGCCGTTCGGATTCGGCATTAAACTGTAGGTCCCTTCCACTCGTGCGATAACAATAGCACGTACAACACGAGTGGTTGCTGAGAAGCTAGGCCCTGGCCCCCTACGGGCTGTAGCGCCACCCATATTAAATTATTATAATCGCTGCTTGTTTGGGCTCAAGAGGCAATTGAGTAACAGAGCCATCTCTCGAAACACCAAGTTGACTTTGCATAAAACTCTGATCATCCCAGTCCTGCTCTATGGCGCAGAGACATGTACGCTATTGAAAGCGGGGGAAGAAGCTCTTGGTTGTTTTGAGAGAAAAGTTCTGCGTACGATATTTGGTCCTTTTTGCGTTGATGGCATTTGGAGGAGAAGGTTCAACCACGAACTGTATCGCCTGTACAGCGGCATGCACCTAGTTAAGCATCTTCGGATTCAACGCTTAAGATGGCTAGGTGATGTAGAGCGGATGGACACCACAGCTCCGGCCCGAAGAGTCTTCGACTCCGAGCCATTGGGACAGCGCAACAGAGGACGTCCTCGTACTTGATGGCGCACACAAGTGGAAAAGGACCTCAACCAACAGCTGGCGAAAGATCGTGCTGGCTGGAGAGGCATGTTGGTTGAGGCCAGGTCCACCACGGACTGTAGCGTCAATCAAGGAGAAAGAATCTTAACTAACTTAACTATGCCATTTGGAACAGACGCGTGCACCAGGGCGGAAATGTCATGTACATACAACATCTATGCGCGCTGGTGCACCTTTATTTTTGGTTCCTTAAAAACTAATTTCGAAAATCTATATAAGTTGGCCACCATGGTCAACTGTCACATCGTTTCGGTTAGCCAACAGAGGCCGAGATCTCTTCCGGTGCAACCACCAGTAAAAGTGTCGCTCTTTAGCACACTCTTTCCTATGGCGAGCAGAAATCGATCTACTGAACCGGAGGAGATCATAATGGCTGCGTATCAAAGCCTGTACCACTGTTCTGTGTACATAATATGACATCCTTCCTCATCCTTCCATTCCACGGTAGTGGAATTCTTCAGGAGGAATAAAGCTGAAGAGTTGCACTCTTTCATGGGACATATTATTAGGGTAGTAAGCTCCATTGATCAGGGTGTTGGAAGAAGCTATAGATTGTGCAGTATGAGCTCTGATCAGCTTAAAAATAAAATGATCTATCATGTTCAAGTTTGCCTCGTTGTACAGGACATCGTTAGAGTAGAACTTCTCGAACTTCGATTCGAGTGCACGATACAGACATGTCCAAAGACACTGGCACTCGTACAAAATCATCTTTCCAAACAAAATGTTGGTGATATTTCGAATGTATTCCATAGGTCGAATCAACAATATTTACTATAGCTGATGAAGTTTTAGAAAAACAAATGAAACATTCGTACAATCTTTTACGGCGGCAAGCAAAGCGAGACTTACTGCGAGTATAGAAAGGAATCCCGAAAGGATAAAAACATTTTTGAACCCAGTCAAAATTACAAGAGTTCCTCGCCAAAACGCCCATTGCCTACTTCGTTGGTAATCATTGAAGTATACAATATGGAGGGGTTTAGCACGCACTGTTTTTTAATGAGTGCATGAAAACATTTTACTTATTTCATGATCTTGAAAATCTTCGGAGATATTCAATGTTGATACAGTAATAGTAATTAATTTTGTTTTATCTGAATTCACTATTCATAAAGTGCCCGGGCAACTTTGATTAAATTGCATATACACATTCATTATTTAATCGCAAGACTCAATGAATTCTTCTCTCGTCGTCGGACATTTTCCAAATATTCCCACAGCTATAGCCTCATTTACTAAGAACTTCTTGAAACTGATCTCGCAATTAGTCTTCATCCACTTGTCCAGGGGCCCTTTTGCTACGCCCACTCTTTAAATCCAACCTGCCATCCAGTAGCAGTGGCGACTCCTCTTCCGTCACGCGGTGGGCTACTCGAATCGAAAGCTAATTACAATTCAATATCGAATCAAGCGCCTCACCCCGGCTGCAGTTACCATCGTTCGAGGCCAGAGGCTATAGATTGACGACAACGTCTGGCGGTAGCAATTTGGACCATCTTCCCTCACCGCGAGCCGCTTCAAATTACAGACTCGGCGTTACGTAATAATAGATAATTGGAGTGTATTCAGCGGCTGTGGCGGTGGGTCATTAGCGAGTTTCGAATCGCTTTGCGAAATGGTTTCGAATGGTCTGGTGGAAGGATCAACTCTACGATCATCTCATGCACCTGGCATCTCGGTGTCTATGCACGGAGGTCACAAGTTTACGCCGCGCCAAACTAGACCAAGCCAAGGAGAGCGAACGAGTCGGATGGGTTCCTTCGTAGCAGTCCGCCTCAAGCCCGAGGGAGATCATGTAAACGAGCAATAAAACTGCTGCCTGGCGAGGCACAATTTCACCGTTGCCCCAAAAAACCTGAACTGCAGACGAAATTATGATCTCATCACCGTTGTCGGCGCATTGGCTCGAGTGGAGTGGGGTCAGGAGGTGAACAGGAGTGATGTTCCGACGAAATGCAAGATTGAGGTGTGAGAGGTGCCTGCTGTGGTTATGACTCCGATGACCTCGATTATGGCCTGCCTTGGCAGCGAGCCTCTGCGGAGATGGTGGAATGCAGCAAGGGCTCGGCCATGGAGTGTGCAGTGATCTGGGAGAATCTGCGATTTTTGCGTACTCCTCTGCAGCAGAGATGCGATGCCAATTGTCACTCTGGTCTGAGAGAGCAGCCAGTGAAAGTACATGATTGGAAAGGGAAAGTGTCCCAAGACGTATTGTGATGCGAGTGATGATTTACGATGACACCTCACCGCGACAGAAAGCGAGAATACGTCGGGATATCTGTTAGTGGGACAGAGTTTCAATGGATCTCTGTGTCAGTAGCCTGTTCAGTGCACATCGACATGTGAACAAATGTGGGATCTTTTCAAGCCTTTATTACACGATCTGTCGAAAGTTTTTGTATATGTGGGTTAGTTTTCTCCTAATTAAAATGTGTACATGAATTTGGCTTTGCATCAAGTATTTTTATTTTATTGAAAATTTTCCTGGATTGTCTGAAGTATTATACTTTTTTTTACAGATGTTGAATGTATCTTAACGTAATGATCTATCTCCTACATCTCCTACAGAATATAATAATATATACCTCCAAGCCCCTTAATTCAGAGTTGAACATCAATTATACGTGTTTTTGATGCTCTCTCTATTCCTTATTGTACTATTTTTATGCTTAGCAAAAGCAAGACGTTGTGGTGGTCCGTGGCGTTGTGGGTATGTGCGTCGACCCCAAACTCGATGTCGTAGGTTCGATTCCAGCTCTCTGCGACGAAAATAATTTTCACGACCCACCTCTTTCGAGTCACTGGCAATCCTCAAAGAGTATTTCCTGTCTAGAAAAAGCTTCTCAAGCTTTGCCCTTCGGAGTCGGCATAAAACTGTAGGTCCCTTCCACTCGTGTGAGAACAATAGCACGCACAACACGAGTCGTTGCTGAGAAGCTAGGCCCTGGCCCTTTACGGGCTGTAGCGAAACCCACATTATATACATATATAAAAGCAAGACGTTGTCAAAATAAGAGCGTAAGACTTTTGATTATTCATAGCACAACCATACTATTTATCCGCCGTTTTGGGTGTCCTTAAACACGATTGAAAGTGTACAATAGTTCTCAAGATGTAATGTTACAAAATTATATCCGTTTTTTTTTTTGTTAAAATTCAACAGTTTGTATTTACAAATATAAACTTCGCTCATTTCATTTTTTTACTGTTTTCGTTTTATTTTATCACTGGAGAACGTGCTTACTCCAAACATTGAGTAAGCTGTAAGGAAGGGCTTGCGTATTTATATATAAGCTGTGTTTTTATTCGACTTGTCAATCTTCCTTCTTCTTCTTTATGTGGGGCAACAGACGGAGTTCCCTATTGTATTATCTCACTGGTTCGGCTGTGATGACTTAGACTTTTTGGACCGAAAAACAAACAGACCATTTGGTCTGTAGATAGTTTGTAGTTTGTTGTTAAATCTTCTCCAGATTCAATAAATCCAAACAAGACTAAAGATTGAAAGCAAATTTTTTTCCTCGAAGAGTCCGTCTTAATTTTTCTCAGTGCCGTACAGTAGGATTAGGTTCTTCCTCATACTAAGCAGACTGAGTGTGAGCTAGTTCTATTGTTCAATTGATCCCCAATAAACAGATGTTTGTAAGAGTTATTCTGCGTTTTATCCCAGTATTGATACTATTCGTACTGTTCACTTGGAAGTCGATGCTGTTGTCGACTATAGCTATATTGCATTTGCTATTGTGATTGTCCATACTGATCAATATTATTTTCTCATAAAATTGTGTCATTCACAAATTTCGAGTCCACAGATTTGGTGCAACAGAAAATCAAACAATACAAATATCTTCCATGATGGAAATGTAATTTTGTGTGTAAGCAAACAAAGTTAGTTGCAAATAATAGACAAGATGACAACGCCTAACATGAGTTCTGTGTTCTGCCATCCACATCGATGGCATTGTCTAAAGTTGAACCTAATTGTGGAAGAACTCGCATGTATCGTTTTCTTGTGAGTCCAGATAGCCAGAAGCCAGAAGTCTTGTTTAGAACCCTTTTTTTAATTTAAGGCTGCAGAGTTTGACATCAGTGTTTATCTCATCTCTGCGCTTTCTGTCATATACATTCTTGCACATTCAATAATTTACCGATACGATTAGAACAAATTGGTATCAAAAATACTTGAGGAAGAATCCTTGAGAGGGTGTTCAAATGTATGGCGGTGCACGCAACTTGAGCATTACTCGTCAAAAAAGTAAAGATTTTATGAATTTATTAGAGTTTGTTATTGGACATTTTTTGTAGGTATGGAAAGCTCTGGAAAATATCTCCCTAATTCAAAAAATCAAGTCAACGTTAAATTTTCATATTTAATGCCATCTATCATTTGGCCGGTGTGTACCCCTCAAAGTTCCAATCGGAAACGATAAAATGTTCTAAAGTGTGTTTACAACCACATACGAACAAGCATGCCGAAAAAGAAAACATGTTTTGTATACCGTACTAGAAGCCTGCCGATTTTTGGTAACGACGGTTCATATTGACGATTTAATCCAAGCAAATCAAACAAATTTAACATTTCTTTTATTGTGGCATAAAATCTACAATACATACAATTTAAAAATGTTGACTTACAGAGATACAGTATACGTACCTTACTGCGATAATATAAATACAATTGTTTACAAAAATACCACATAATTCTTCAAATTTAGAATTAAAAGCCAATAAAAACCTTCATCAAAATGAGAAAAAAAAGTAAAACACATAAGAGGGAAGTAGTTGCGAAACTCATTTATGAGACAATGGTTCTATTATTAAATGGTATAAATAGTAAATAAATAAATAATTAAATGAAAAAATAAATAAATAAATAAATAAGTACAATAAATATACACAAATTATTAAGCCAAATTTGAGATGTACACACTGTCAGAAGATAAACACGATATATTGCCATTTCAATGTTGGCCATTTCATGTTATTCTTTTGTTGAAAAAAAAAAAACAAAAACAGAATCATTCTAAGCAGTTTATTTTGAGTTATCTGAAGCTTGCGTAAGTGACTGTTTGCACATTTACCCCAGACAGGAGACCCATAAAATATAATAGCTTCAAAAATGACTTTGAAAATGTGTCGTTTGTTAGCAACATTGAGTTTTGAATATCTTAACTATATACCATATATATAGCAGAAAGTTTGTGTGTCTGACCGACAAAGGCTCCGAAACTATACGTCGCAGAGCTCTGAAATTTTTAACAAAAATCATTCTAAAATTTAGATGCTGAATGTTTAGATTTTTAAGTCGATACGTTTAAGAAGTTACGAACACTTTTTAAATTGGAATAAGATTCTCAAAATAAGGGTGGTTGCATCAATCCGGTATGAGACCATTTCAAGTTGCGTAGTCGTGGATATCAACCATCCCCCAGTGTGTCGTAACTTCCATATACATATACACACACATTTTTCATATTTGGCTTTGGTGCAACCATTCATTTTTTCTACGTCACGATCGAACATATACGAACGACTGCCTGAGTCACCAAACGAAAAGGAAGCAATAAACATTTTCGCACTCTTCTTCTTTTGTCATACCCAAACTATCTATGCATGTACATACATATACACAGCTTCACACAAATCATTCAATTTTAAACTTTGAACTTCTGAACGGATTAGCCGATTTAGATAAAATTTCAGAACTAGACTAATTACATAATGTGTTACAAGATAGGCTAATTTTGTTCATGGTTCGTTCATGAAGTTTGACTTCAATTTGCACAGCAAGCGAACACCGCGCGCAGGTACATAGATGTGATTTCCAAGAACTTTTTTTTAAGGATCGCTTGATATCCATCCAGGTTGTGTGTAAATGGTTGAGAAAAAAACGTAAAATAATGTCCGTCCGTTTTGCTGCAGCAAACATTGATAATTGAAACTTCAACATGTATGCACCCAGTCATCGAATTATACTCTTTATGATTAGGGATGTGAATGAGAGATTGGGAGGCATCAATGACAAAAGAAAATTCAAATTCTTCTCTGAGTTCTGGTTCGAGCAGACTTATTATTGTTTTAAATTAAGTGCGGAGTAAAAGTTTATTCAAAATCGTCTTCAGTACAGCATCTACAACGGAACACTATTCTCCACATTTTTCTTAATAATCACATTATTGCAAAAATGCCGAGGAAAAGGGAAGCTGTTTTTGATCCTCAGCAAGCATGTGTGAAAAGACGGCGGTCTGAGGGAGAGACTCCCAGCTTGTGTTGCGGTACAGGTAAAGTACCGGTTGAAGAAACAAACCCGGACAAGGCCGGGTTCGAAATCTAGTAGTGTAGTGTAGTTGTGTTAACCTTCTTAATTGTTTCTTGCACATGAAGATTGATTGCTAAGCGCTTGTCTTCATTCGTTTTAAATTCAACGGCTATTCCATTGACAATAAGTCTGTTGCTAGGAAGTAAACAAGCTTTTCTTTTACGACTAAAAAAGATAGCTTGTGTCTTAGAAGCATTCTTTTCAATTTTCCAGTCAATACAATATGTTTCGAATGCATTTTAATCAGATTGTAGATTAGTTTCAACGTTGGAAGCAATTACATCTGACGAGTAAATGCAAGCATCGTCAGCGAAAATGGAAATAAAACAAATAATATCGTTTTTTTCTAGCAGTCTTAGGAGTTATTCGTCCTAGCTTTAGCAGATTTAAAGAAAATAATCTGGTGACAATGCTCGAAACAGTTTACACTTTTGCATTTTTCTACGAAATATTTGCTAATACCGAGATACTATATTGTTGAAGTCGTTCTTAAGACGTATGCTACGTAGTTTTTATTCCTCTTCTTCTTCGTGTTGCGCAGTCCGGGGTGAACCTGGGCCTCAGCCAACATGCCTTTCCAACTGTCGCGATTTCTGGCTAGCTGTCTCCAGTTTCGCACACCAAGTTGGTTGAGGTCCCTCACCATTTGGGTGCGCCACTTTAAACGCGATCGTCCTCTGTTGCGTTGCCCGACAGGTTCGGATAGTTTTTAATACACGTCTTAATAAATTGTCATATGCATCGATCCATACGACTGCCTTTATAGAATGTACGTAAGTTACATTGTTGGACATAAAACAACCAACACGCTTACGTAGACTGCGAACTGAAAAAAATAACGCAGCTGTATCGGCCAGTGTTAATGATGACCATCAATTATCGATTCGTCGCCGTTCGAAGCAATTGGGCCTCTGTTACTCAATAACGTGGAACATTTTGCGGAAGGATTTATTTGTGATGCCTTTCAAAATACAGCTGGTGCTGGTGCAAGAATTGAAGCTGAACGACCTACCGCAACGTACAATTTTTGGTGAAGGAGCTCTTGGAAAGTTAGCCGAAGATCAACTTTTTTACTGAAAAATTGTGTTCAGCGACGAAGCTCATTTTTGTCTCAATGGGTACGTAAATAAGCAGAATTGTCGATTTTGGAGCGAATATCAGCCAGAAGCATTGCAAGAGATACCAATTTATCCAAAAAAAGTCACAGTTTGGTGCGGCTGGTGGCATCATTGGACCGTACTTCTTCAAAGATGATGCGAATCGTAACGTAACTGTGAATGGTGAGCGCTACCATGAGATGATATCCAACTTTTTTTTGCCCAAAATGCAAGAGCTTGACTTGCATGCCATGTGGTTTCAACAAGACGGTGTCACATGCCACACAGCACGCACAACAATGGACTTATTAAGAAGCGAGTTCGGTGAACATTTTATTCATTCTCGTTCGGGACCTGTAAATTGGCCTAGATCGTGCGATTTAACGCCTTTAGACTATTTCTTGTGGGGCTATGTTAAAGCTCATATCCGTACAGACAAGCCCGCTTTAATTGACGCATTGCAAGGCAACATTGAAGCATTTATTCGTGAGATACCGGCCGAAATGTTGGAAAGCGTATGCCAAAATTGGACTAAGCGGACCATTTGAGGCGCAGTCAATCTCAAACATTAAATTATTTGGACCGTACTATTGATTCAAATAAAGATTTCATGCATTTTTCTGAATATTATGTGTTTTTTTTTAAAAACTTTCCTATAGCATTTAAAAAATCACCCTTTATGTATATCTGTATGGATAAGAACGAAAACATACATTTTTTAAGCAGAACTCCAGGGATATTTAAATCAATTTTTTGGGTCTTGTTTCAATTTTAAACACTCTGACTCTAAAAACAGCACACTATGCCTAGTTCAGTGTATACAAAATGTTTATTTCTGTCAGACAAACGAATTATGCGGATATTTCCCGTATAACGCCTCCCTTCCCAGTTTGTGAATTAAGCATACGCTTGAAACTAAACACAAACATCATTTAGTTTAAATTTTACAAGACCTTTGAATCATCAGGTCTCTGTCAACATCAAAACTGCTGTTTGGTTATTTTGTATTCACTTGTCATTGTTGACAAACTTTTAAACAATGCCCTACTAATTGGCTTGTCAAATATTTGCACCATATGGCAGTCGAAAGTCGGCAATCCCCACTTCTTTTGAAGCAGTATCACAATTTAAGCAGTGGTAATTCTGCAATGATAGTCAGTATCGATAGTTACGTTTAAAGATGAAAGTCTATTCGTTTATTTTTTGGGCCCTTGTGGTCTGCAGTGTTAGCTTGTGCAGTGCACAGAATTGGGTGTCACTCACGACAACATCAGCACCAACTACAGCACCCACAACGGCCACTGCATCAGCTCCATCTTCTTCGCCTTCAACAGGACCGACATTTGAACCTGCAGGACCAAGTAATAGAAATAATATTCATATTGCTGCATATTTTTATATTTGATTTGCTCTTTTCAGACTCGACGTGCTTTTGTATTCCTGCCGGAAGTGGTGGTGGCTTCAAAAATTATATTTTCAATTTTTTCAGGCGGTAAGCCATTTTCTTGCATTTTATTCGTGACAAATAAAGGACTGAATTGCCTTTTGCCTTAGTTAGTGAACTTTATTATACGCATTATCATATAATATCTCTTATGCAGTTAAGGTAATTTAGAAATGTCCCTACTAATTCTGCCAAGCTAGCATGCAGTGCGATTGTGTTGAGATAGACAACCTAGGGCAGAGGCCTAGTAAATGCACACTTGAAGTGTTTCATGGGCTACACTACAGTTCGATGTGGACCTAGGCCTAGATTCTACTGCAATCAATCAAATTGTGCGTGTTATGTTCTTCTCGTGATGGGAGAGCCCATTCTGGCAGGTTAAGTTGGAAAAACATTTTACAGCCGACTCCGCTTATATGAACTCCGCTTTACCGGAAAATTAGGTTAACTGAAACACAAAAATTATCACGGAGCATTTTTCCATCATTTTCATATGAATTACTCCGCCTAACTGAAACCCGCTTAGTTGAAAAACTCGGTTAGTTGCAACAAAATTGTAAATCTAAAATGAATAATACGTACTTTTTCAGCTACGCATAACTAAAAAAATGAATACAACGATTGGTATCATTTGAAATTTCATTTGAAATTCTAAAGAAAATTGAAGCGGGAAATCCAAGGAAAGTTATTTGCACAGAGTTCGGCTACAGTGCGCCAACTTTAACAAGAATCGTGAACAGTAGAGATTCCATTCATAATATGGCCATACAAAACCAAAATTTGTTGAGGAAACGAGTGCGAACGGGTGCTTGTAAAGATGTGGAAAAGGCCCTATTGGTTTGGTTCAAGGAAAGAAGATCGAAAAATGCAACATTCACAGGTCCATTGTTAATCAAAAGGGCAAGGGCATTTGCTTTTATGCTAAATGTGGATTTTGTACCATCCAATGGTTGGCTGGAGCGTTGGAAACACTGAGAAAATATTAATTTTAAAAGTTCATGGGGAGACAAATTTTGGCGATGTGCACTGTGCTAACGAATGGTTGGCAAACATTTTGCTTTACCTACCGGAACATTGACAAACAGATCCGAAAAACCATCAGCAACCAATTGCAATAAAGACCGAATTAAGATTCTTTTTGTTACACATTCAACCGGTTGTGACAAAATGATTTTCTGTATAGGGAAAACTCACAACCCTAGGTTCTTCCGTAACTCCACAGTACCTGTAAGATATTTTGCCAACACAAAGGCTTGGATGACTCAGTCAATCTGGAGTGAGATCATCAATTTTAGGGCGAACCGTAAATAGGTATTACTTTTGGTTGACAATGCGGCATTTCACAAAAAAGATAACAATACACCTAATTCTGTTTTTACACGGTAGATTGGTTCCAGAAAAAACCGTGTAAAAAAAGACATTGGAAATTCCCCTAAATGTGTGCTATTTACATTTGCTTTGACCAATAAATTTGCTTCTACGCGCAAAAAGGGAATTCCCTTAAATTTGTGATATGAACGTACTTCGCAAAAATTAAATTTTACAACAAAATGTAAGCATACAATAATGTAAATCGTGTTAAGTGGAATAAAATAAAAAAATTAAAAATATTTTATTTTCAAACCGTGTTATATCCAAACCGCGTAAAAAAAGAATTAGGTATACTGTATTAGACAACATAAAAATAGAATTTCTGTCACAAAATAAAAATTGCCTTATCCAACCATTGGACCAAGGGATAATCCGTTGTTTTAAGTCACACTATCGATTGTGCACAGTACGACGACAAATCCTTCATCTAGACAGTGGACGAACTTTATTGGATTTTGTATGTATGGAATTTTTGAAAATGGTTAAAAGAGCATGGTGGATGGTGAACCTGGAGACCATTAAAAATTGCTTTCGGGAGTCAGGATTTCTTAAAGAAATTTTCGGTGAAGAAATTATTTCTGAAGCTAACGAAGAAGAGGAAGATAATTTTTCGATCACACTTCGACAGGAAATTGATTCTCTTGCAGATTTTGATGTAGACTTACCTTGTTTCGTGGACATGTCCGATGCAGATTTTATAAATGAAGTAACAAATGCATTTAAAATAATACAGATGAAGCCGATTCTGACAGCGGAGTACCTAAGAAAGCAACAGTGAAGGAAGCCTTTAATGCTCTTGGTATTTTAAAAGATTTTTCTGTGTGAAATTGTGGTCTCTGCTGTGATTGAAGATCTTGAGGATAAAATGTCTTTTCACAATCTGCAGAATCGCAAACAAACGAAAGTCGACGACTTCTATAACCCATGCAACTAAACACTTGATGCAATATATGTACATATTATGCATGTACATACAAACATAATTTAATTCTCTATTGTTACATGTGAATTAATAAAAGACTTATTAGTTTTAATTGTTTTGTATGTTTTCTGAATATGTTATGTTTTTCTGAAGTTATCTTAGTGTTGAGTTATGTCAAATAAAATGTTATTTAACGTTTACTAAAAAATCGTTGGAAATTATTATTAGTTCTTGGATTTTCAGATTAGATAAGTGAATTTTTGTTTTCAGCTATCCAAACTACGGTTACGCACAACATTTTTTCAGTTATCTGATGTTCGCATCAGTGAAAATACCGCTTAAGCGAAAGAAAATGTGTGACAAATTTTCGTTTCAGTTAAGCGGAGTCGACTGTAAGTGGCTCCAAAGAAATTGAGCTTGTGCCTGTATCAGGAATTGAATCCAGAACCCTCAGGCAGGAGTCGACGCATCACTGTGTCGGCGCATCGCTGAATTAAATTTTGATTTAACCGAACTATATTATCGCACGTTACATTTCCCTTTCGTCTGTAAAAGCTCTAAGGCAATCATTTTTACGGTTGTATTAGGTCAGTCGTGGTGGCTCGTGGCGGTGTGGGTATGCTTCTCAAAGTTGAGCAGTCGGAGTCGACATAAAACTGCAGGTCCCTTCCACTAGTGAGAGAACAATGGCACGCACAACATTAGTGGTTGATCTTTCTGTGATATTGAACTGGAATTTTTGAGGTCATGAAGAATTTTAACATCGGTCACCTAAGCCCGATCAGTTAATGTAAAATAGAATTTCTAGAAACATACACCACCTACCACCTATACATTGGTTTTAATACAGCATGTACACTGGCACAAAAGACTTTTCCTTTTTAAGGCTTTACAAACGGTAATGTACCAAAACACAATTTGTTTTTGTCAATTTTTATCAATGTTGACCTTTTTTTGACACCTTACAGTACTTTAGATTGCTCTAAATTCAGTTGGCCCGTGAGATTCCATTTTTGTCGCATATTTTGCAAATTGGCTTATTTTTTGAATCATCCAACCAATCTGGACGAAGTTGTTGATTTGGTGTTAATCAGTGATGCAATTCATATTGTATTGAGTTCGATTGTGCGCAAAAAGATTAAGCTCTTTCTTTTTATTTTATCGACATTTTGTTCTTCTTCTATAAGTACTTCGATTTTTATGGATCCTTCAACCATTTCGGAATAAATCTCAAATAATTTGAACAACCTACATATGTACTTGGGTTTTTGATCTTCGGTTTCGATCGCGCTTAAAAGTGCTTGCAGTTTTAATTAAGAATCTTAGAAAAAGTTCAGATAATATGTGAAGATCCACTTTAAATTCAACTATCAAATCATACTCAAACAATAATCAGACCAACGTACGCTGTTAAAATTTAAAATTTTCACAGAATTGTGACAGATAGTTTGCTCTGTTGAACATTTTTCAGAATAGAAGCATTCAACTCTTTTGGTAGTTGTAGTTGATACACTTTCGGTAAATCAAAGTAAGACAAGAGATAAGTATTGATTTAAAAATTGTGGTTTTTTAAAGGTTTGCCAGCGTGCCATATTCAAAATTTTAGTGTTACAGTGCTATTTAAACAAAAAAACGTGCCACACACACTACGCTGGTATACATTGCCATGAAAATTGTTGACTTTCCTTATTAACTTGTGATGTTCTGCGGCATGAAGATGAAAAACTCTCACTACTCAACCAAGATGGGTTACTATGTAAGGTTAGGCAGAAGTGACTTGCTGCAGAAGGGGGTTACAGTCAGTTACGCGAATTAAAGATTACTAAACTTGGAACCAGTGGCTTCAAATGACAATGTTTTTAGCTGGCTAATACTGACGCCATTTAGTTCGTGATTACATATGCCTCGCCAAGCCATTACACGAGTACGGGAGGTGATTTGTGGTTTCAACAACCTCTTCATCCGTGCAGGTTTTGGATCTATTCTGCGGGTGTGTGTGCCAATTGGACCTACTGCGATGAATATTGAAATGTTCAGCGATTATGGTTCTTCTGCCTCGAAAACACTACATAACTCAGATCTCCAAGGAGAGGGTATTATTAAGGTCTTTCGGGTAGACACCACTTCGATTCGTCTGAGTAGTCAGGGTCTAATTGTTAGACATCCAATCCTTTTTGGAGGAAGCGCTGCTGAGGGAATACCTGTGGGAGGCGATCGGAGTCGTTGGAGTTGAAGTTGGATTTATTAAGAACAGTTGATTGACCAATGGTGTGTATGGACAACAGTCGGAGTGTTTTCGGAATAGAAGAAAGGTGTGGGAATATATTGAATACGTCATATGTAAATAGTGTTTATCACCGCTATGCTGATACACATGCAATGCAATCTTTGCACACGGTTGAGTGTCTTATAGTGAAAAGCTTGTTTAATGCTGTAATAAAAATGTATTATGTGAAGTTCAGACGAACACAAACAGTGCGTTTTACAGTTAGTTAACTGTGAAAAAAAATAAGTAAGTTTCAGTAAGTATTATAGTATGTTTTCAATTAGAAAAAATAGGGTGGGCGACTATTGGATGTTCCAGAAATAGGCCCCGATGACCGGTTACTATATATTTATTTAATAAGAGAGATTCAGTATCCGGCCACAGTTCTTTGTTTTTTGCTCTAAATGATTTTAGATAAATAAATTTCTATGAAAGAAAATCGACTTCAGAAGAAAGTGGTGCGGCCTGAGACTGTTTTAAATACAAAAGGATAGACATATTATAAGCTCATACATACATCCATTTAAAAAAGGCTTTTTAGATAATGCATGCATTCAAGGCAAGCTGGAATACTTTTCGGTACATCCTACAGAAGTTGCCGAACAAGGGGAACTTTTAGAAACAGTGCAAACAATCCAAAAAACGCCGAGAAACAGCGAATAAAATCGGACGACAAAGTGGCGCTTTAAAACCCAACACATCAGAGGCAGCTTCTCTTTTGTTCCATTGTTCGTCGATTGTTTCGCTTGGCATGGTTGGACTCTCTGAGAACTTGAGGGAGAGTCGATCGGAAAAGTTACCAGCGGTCGATTGCGATTGTAGCTTTCCAACGTCAAACTGTTTTGGTCTTGCTCTACTCCGTTGTACAATCGATATCCGAGTTCTGACCTTGGCTACAACAAGGTAATGGTCCGAGTCGTTGTTAGCACCTCGGAACGTTCGGACATCGAGGACGCCGGAGGAGTGTCTGACGTCGATCGCAATGTGATCAATCTGGTGGACGGTTGATTGATAAGAGGACCCCCATGTCCCTTTGTGAATGTTGAGGTGAGGGAACTGCGTGCTAGCTACAGAAAGGTTTCGCCCTGTCACGAAGTCCAACGGCCTGAGTCCATTGTTGGACGTGTTGTCATGTAGGTTATGTTTTCCGACGACTCTTGCAAAGACGTCTTCCTTGCCTAGCTTTGCGTTAAAATCTCATAGAACGATCTTGGTGTCGTAGCCGGAGCATTGATCGTATGTTCTTTCTAGGAGATCATAGAAGTCGTCCTTGCTATCGCCGTCTTTATCCTCCATTGGAACGTAGGCGCAGATAGGGCTTATGTTGCCGAATGTTTCCTTGACGCGGATTGTTGTGAGGCGCATCCAAACAAGCGCTGCCTTCGCAATCGCCGTTACATATATCGCAGTGCTCTTTTTGCTCGGCCCATATCATTGCACCTATTGGCAGTGATGTCTGCCTTATAGGCTTCTAGGGCCTACGCAAGTTCATCGGCTACATGTGGTCTGTTAAATGACCTCACATTCGACGTGCAGAACCGAAAATGGTTGGCCTTGTTTTGCTGTCCACCATGCTGTATCCGAGGCTTGTCGTCGTGTCTGACCTAGAGTTATTTTTTACACATTGCGAAAGTTATGAAGACAGAGAACTTCAAATTAGAATAAGAAGTTATTAATGTCTTTAATATAAGAAATTCTCATAAGGAATGTAAAGAGATCTGCGGCAAGTGCGGCTAGATGCACTCACTGCCGATGTTTTAAAGAAGATGGACTACTGCAGTTGTCTGAGCCCGCATGATTTGATCAGCAACCGCATTAAAACTTCCAAGCCCAATTCCTAAAACCAACACCGAACATGGAACTGGTTTCGGGATAAATCCATTTGCTTCTCCCTTTATCCCTTCTGGCGTCTTTTGTCTTTCCAATGATCCTAACTGCAACTGTTGGAGATACATATTCAATTTTAAAACTTTACCCAATAAACGTGCTGCTGGGTTTGAGATATTCCGAAGAAAAAAAAGAGATGGCCGGTTATTGGTTCAAAGTGGCCAGGTATTCGCGAAAATTCACTTTAAAAAAAATAAATTGATACTAAGGATTGTGTAATAAATAATTAAAACGAGTATTGTTTATTGATGATAAACATAACCCATATTAGATCAAGACGTAACATTGGCGTACATATTTAGCTGAATTAGTTACAAAGTTTCAAAGTAGGAAAATGTGTTCGGTGGCCGGTTACCAGTGCAATTTCTCTATGTAGATAGTCTGCAGTTCACAGGAGGCTGTCCTGTTTACCTACCCTAAACTGGTCACCCGTAGTACACAATTTGTTAAGAACAGCGGGCTGCTTGGAAGACCGATATAGAGCCTGAGTCTTTGGCATCTGTACTCCCTGTGTACAGGACCAACTTCCAATGGTCAACACGGACAACTCTGTACTTTAACTTTGATTAAGGCATTTCGCGTGCAAAATTTTTCTTTCGCTCATCTCCTGTGAGACAAATATTTTCTGTACTTCAAATGGTAGTGAATTGTTTTGAGGTTGCAAAGAGCTTAAAGGTCCACATGACCTTCGTTTTTTCTTTTTTTTGAGTTTTGGCTGATGTCACTATAGTTCGTTCAATGCGAAGAACCTTTCACTTATCCGCTGGCTTGGGCGGTCGCTCAGAGTCTCAAAGTTTTCCGTGACTGTTTAGTTGCTTGACTTCGGCATCTCGGCTAGTAGTTTTATTAAAATGTCGATTTCCTACCTCCGTATTGACCTCTTAATCAGTGTGACGTACTTGTCTGAATCATCATCCAACCAGCATGTGCGTTATAAAACGTAACTTCTTGATAAGATACTGGCCAATTACCATCTTTCATTTCATCAACGCTCCAGACAACAGCGTGCGAACCTTTGATGTTGGCTTAGTAACGCGTCATGATAATTTTCTTGTTCAACATCCGATCCTCAGACCTGTGCCAGTCAAGTACAGAGCCATTTTGAGCTGCACATCTGCCTTACGCTTGAAACTCAGAATCGGATTATCTCATGCCCGCGATGACACCTGATTTGAGGCCCATTATTCGGAACTCAACTGACAAGGTGTCGCATCGTGGGAACAGGCCTGCTCCAGATAAACTCGTTCCAGCAGCCAACGTATCATCTTCACGCATAAACTAATTTACTTCATGTCACAGTTGACCAATTTTTTTCTTTTTTTGTTGCAACTGCCAGCCATACAGAGCCCCACAACCAGCACTGAATAAACATCATCAACGCCAGCACCAGGAGCACAAGTCCCATCTGCACCGCGTTCCGCAGTCTCCACCGTGGGCAAACAACTTATCTACGTGTGCCCGTAATGTTATGATAAAATATGCGACCAGATCGCATGGCATACGTGATGCAATAACGGAATTCTCCTTAGCCTAGTGCAACAGGTTGCCAGGAGGAAAGAATGCATCATGTCCGCGGTTGTGGTCCCTCGCCTCGCTGCATCCTGAGTTTCCACGTTTGTGTGCGCTGCTTTCCTGTTTCTCACATCGCCGACGTCCCACCGAGCGCCGCGTCGCGCCTTGGCGATGATATGAGACAGAGGCGCAGGCCCATCGCCATCGTGTTGCAGAAGCCAGGAAAAACCAGCTGAAGGTATGCCAGCCAACCTACCAAACACCTTGGCGTGGTGTGGTGCTCTGCAGCCAACCGCATCCGTCTCGTATCGAATCCGACACGGCGACGATGACTGTGGCTGCGATTGCACTCCGGAGTCCGGACGCATCTGGACGGGCTGAGGCTCGTGTTCGCGTTTCGTCTTATTGCCACCACATCACCTGCGGGCATTTTCCATAAGGCAAGGGCCGCGTGCGTAGGCCGCACGCATGTCGCCCATCCAAGATATCGATTATCCCGTAGAGCCCGCCAGCCTGTGCTGGGCCGGAAATTTTCACAGTTTAGCTCTGCACCGATTGTCGATTACCGATTGCAAAGGGGATGGTAATCTAGCGTTAAATGCTGGTGGATAGCCTCCGCGATCCTGGATCGGGTGCACATCCGATGGTTGCTCTTCAGCGCAGATGAAGCGGTGGCGGTTGTGCGCTGGTCTGCCAATCGGACTGCTGGGCGGTTGGGGCGGTCATCAATGCAAATGAGTTTTGGGCATGCGCGCCGTGGTTGATTTATTTGCTCTTCATCGTGGGCTAGATGGATGGCCTGGATGTGGATGCGGCTCGGGCTACAGGATGCGGAAGTGATTCGATAATGTACGAGCGATTAGCCAGACACAACTGGGAGCTATGTAAGGGTAATTGTTTTGTGTTTGCATAGTCGGCATGTGCGCCGATATGGGCTGGTGCAGAGGAGGCGTTCTCGCTGGTTGAGACAACTTAGCGTAAATGTCGGTGTGCTCTTGGGTATGTAAACAAGAAGCTAATACAGTGCAGGAGGTGGAATGTTGTTGGGGGAAGAAGATATGTTTGGCTGTTGCTTGGGGGTCGGTGGATGAACATTGAGTATATTGACATTTTCGTCAGCAAAACTAAACTGAAATGATGCATAGGGGGTGATGATATACATATGATATGATATCTTCTTGCATGCTTTCAAGTCATAAATTCTGCTAAATATTCTATGAGAATCGTACCAGAATTATGTCTTCGGCTTCTATTTTATGTTGTGAGCACAGTGTCGAACTTTTACCAATTTTATACACATACTATAGTACTTTGCTCGGCGTATACCAACTTTATGTAGACTTGATGTAACTTAACTCGAACAAACCAATATCATCATGTTCCAGTTACTACATCACCTTCTCATGAACATAGACTTTTGGCAACGCTTGCTTACTGCAAAGTAAGACGAAAATCATTTGGGAAAACCCACATCAAAGGCGCCTGTATGCCCTTTGCCACCTATTATTCCTAAACAATGGGACTAAATGACACTGTTGGAGGACTTCACAAGACGGCCACCCTAATAAGAGAAGAGTGGGAGAAAGTAAATTTGTCCAACTCGACTGCCGTAGAAAAATACAGTAACGGCTCCAAGACGGAGGAATGTAGAGGCTCCGGCGTATTCGCTAGATCAACTGAATTATCCTTAGCTATACGATCACAAAACACTGTTGTGTTATTAAAACAGAAGTAGCAGCTATTTATTACCTTGATCGACAGATCCAATCTAATAAACAAAAATTTAGACAAATACATTATGACAAAAATGTGTATACTATTTACATTAAAAAAATTTCAATAAATAATACAATCAGTCTTTGGCACATAATCAGAGACGCAATAAACATTCTTACTTACTTACTTAAGGTGGCGCTACAGTCCGGGGTGGACCTGGGCCTCAACCAACAAGCGTCTCCAGCCAGCTCGATCTTTAGCTAGCTGTCTCCAGTTTCGCACGCATAGTTGGTTGAGGTCCCTTTTCACTTGCGTGCGCCACCTGAGTCGCGGTCTTCCTCTACTGCGCCGTCCCTCGGGATTGGATTCGAAGACTTTTCGGGCCGGAGCATTGGTGTCCATCCGCTCTACATGACCTAGCCATCTCAATCGTTGGATCTTCACTCTTCTGGCTAAGTAAATGTCGCTGAACAGCCCGTAAAGTTCGTCGTTGTATCTCCTCCTCCACTCACCATCTATGCAGACGGGACCGAAAATCACACGAAGAATTTTCCTCTCGAAGCAACCAAGAGCTGCTTCATCCGCTTTTGACAGAGTCCATTCCTCCGCGCCATATAGCAGGACTGGGACGATTAAGGTCTTGTAGAGCGTTACCTTGGTTGTTCGAGAGAGGGCTTTGTTCACCAATTGCTTTCTTAGCCCAAAGAAGCACCGATTGGCAAGAGTTATTCTTCGTTTGATTTCAGCGCTGGTGTCGTTGTCTGAGTTGATAGCGGTTCCTAGGTAGACAAAGTTTTTAACTACCTCAAAGTTATATCTGTCTGCCGTGACGTTCTGACCGAGTCGTCGGTGTTGGGTGTCCTTTCTTGTTGACAGCATATATTTGGTCTTACCCTCGTTTACCGCTAAACCCATCTTCGCGGCCTCCGTTGCAATACTCACAATAGCACTATTGACATCACGCTGCGTTCTTCCGATAATGTCAATATCGTCGGCATATGCGAGTAGTTGGACGGACTTCTGAAAGATTGTTCCTCTGGTGTTGGCGTTTGAGTTTTGAACAATTCTCTCAAGAACGATGTTGAAAAAGTCGCATGACAGCGCGTCGCCTTGTCTGAATCCTTTTTTTACATCAAAGGTCTCGGTTAGGTCTTTACCGACCTTAATGGAGCAGCGTGCATTCTCCATCGTCATCCTACACAAACGGACGAGTTTGGTAGGGATGCCAAAACTAGACATGGCTCTGTATAGCTCGTCTCTATAAATGCTGTCATACGCGGCCTTAAAATCGATGAACAGGTGGTGGGTATCGATCTGCCGGAGTGTGAATATTTGGTCGATGGTGGATTTTCCTGGCCTAAAGCCACACTGGTATGGACTGACCAAGTTGTTGACGAATGGCTTTAGGCGTTCACACAGTACGGCAGATAATATCTTATAGGCGATGTTAAGGAGACTTATCCCCCGATAGTTGGCGCAGTCAAAGGGGTCTCCTTTCTTGTGGATCGGGCAAACAATGCTGAGGTTCCATTCATCGGGCATGTTTTCCTCCGACCATATTTTACAGATGAGTTGGTGCATGCTCCTTACCAAATCATCGCCTGCGGCTTTAAAAAGCTCGGCGGGTAGGCCGTCAGCTTCAGCAGCCTTGTTGGATTTCAGTTTAGATATAGCAATCCTCACTTCATCCGGGTCGGGTGGACGGAATTGTTGATCTTCATCGTCCCTTTCATTGGGGTTGAATGGTTCGTTCTGCCTGACAGCGGAATTTGGCTCTTCGTCGCCGTTATACAGTCTGCAGAAATGGTTTCTCCATATCCTCAGCATCGACTGTGTGTCTACTACGATGTTCCCTTGATCATCCTTACAGGCTTCGGTTCGGAGTTTATAATATTGACTGGTTGACTTTACCCTTTGGTAAAACTTCCTTACCTCATTGCTGCAGTAATATCTTTCTATTCTGCCGATCGCGCGCTTCTCATGCTCCTTCTTTTTTCTCCTGAGAAGCCAGTGTTCGTCTCTCCTCTTCTGCTCGTAGAGCTTCCGAGCAGCTCTTGTCCTTCTTTGCAGTGCCGCTTTGTATGCTTCTTGCTTGGCTGCATTCGCCTGCCGACACTCATTGTCAAACCAGGGGTTTCGTTGTGGTGGCGGATTGAGACCCAGCACATCGGAGGCGGCATCTCTGATGGCTTTTTGGCAATGCTGCCACTGGTCTTCAATACTTGATGTTGGCGGCGTAAGATTTCTTAAGAGGTTGAGAGAGACACGATCGCAAAAGTATTTGGCAATCTCTTGCGATTGCAGTCCGAGTCAATGTTGGCGTCGGAACGTTCGGACATCTATAATACTGGAGGAGTGCCTTGCGTCGATCGCAATGTGATCAATCTGATTGATGGTTGATTGATCAGGAGATCGCCATGTTCCTTTGTGAATGTCGAGATGTGGGAATTTTGTACTGGCTACTACAACATTTCGCCCCGCAGCAAAGTCGATCAGCCTAAATCCGTTATCGGATGTGGTGTCGTGTAGGCTGTGCTTCCCGACCGTACTACCAAAGATGTTCTCTCTTCCTAGCTTTGCGTTAAAATCGCCAAAAACAATTTTAATGTCGTAGCTAGGGCATTGCTCATACGTTTTGTCCAGGAGCTCATAGAACCTGTCTTTGGTGTCGTCATCTTTCTCCTCTGTGGGGGCATGTGCGCATATAAGGCTTATGTTGGCAAATTTAGCCTGGATGCGAATTGTCGTGAGGCGCTCGTTCACTGACCTGAACGATAAGACTTCTTGCCTAAGTCTGCCTCTAACGACAAATCCACATCCAAATAGGCGCAGTTTTTGTTGCTTGTAGCAATCACCGTAATATATATCACAGTTTTTCATCCTTCTTTTGCCCGGTCCATCCCATCGCACATCTTGGATGGCGGTTATGTCTGCTTTGCAGCAGTCTAGGGCTTCCGCTAATTGTTCGGCTGCACGTGGTCTATAAAGGGACCTTACGTTCCACGTACAGATCCGAAAGTCGTTGTCCGTATATCGTTTGCAGGGTTCGTCATCAGTAAAGTCATCCGTTTCCGAGGCTTGTTGTTGCTTCCTAACTGTTGTTTTTTGTGTGGCCGGGCAGTTACCCCGACGGCACAACCCCCAACCTGGAGGGCCAGTTCCTTTTTTGTAACCCCTAGGACAAGAGGTCGCACTTATAAGTTTGGCAGGTTGATCTCGGATGAACTACAACCAGTACCCGATGGCTACCACTTGGAGGTAAAATAAGCACAATTGGTGTGTAGGAAAAGTTGCAACACTGGGCATCGCCAAGTTGACGCCATTCAGTGCCTACCCGATTCCCACAGCACCCAGCCACCACGCAATAAACATAACAAATCGTAAATGGGCGGAAACTAAATCGGAAACTAAAGCTCTTTTAGAATTACGACTGTCTGCAATGAATGTCTGTTTTAAGACATTCATTCTTTCCGAGTGCCTACAATATTACCTGAAATCCAAAATGGATGAATAACCCGATATTTATGCGAATATTGCACTCATTTTAAATAAAACATTTCGTATAGTGTACTCATAGTAGTCCTGTGACTCTTCATCCACCCTATTCCTGCATCCGTTCTTTCAGAACGGCCCTGACACTTACATATTTGCTTGTGACAGTGTCCTAGTCGTGTAGCAGCAACCGAAGCTTTGAAGCCTTCACGAATGGGCTTACCTTGAAAATCTTTTTTACAACCAGGTCCGTCCATAATAAAGAGCCATGGACTCACCAATCCTCATATTTTTCTCAATTGGAGCATATAACATAATTTTTTTCAAAATGAAATATCGAACGAACATCGTCCATTTAACTTATTATTTGAGGTATGTTTTCATTGAAGCGGATGATAAGATTGATCGAAAGCGGATGAAGAAGTCCTTCGTCTCTTTGAGAGAAAAGTTCTGCCTTCAATCTTTGGTATTGTTTGTGTTGACGGGTTCTGGAGGAGAAGATTCAACCACGAACTGTTCGGGCTGTACAGCGACATGGGTCTACTCTATCCAACGTCTATGGTAGCCAGGTAGAGCGGATGGACCGGCCAGAAGAATCTTCGAATCCGATCCTGTGGGGCAACGGAACACAGGACGCCCGCATTTAAAGTGGCACATTAAAAGTGACAGAAGGACCTCAACCAACTTGCTGTGTGAAACTGGAGACAAATATTCAGAGAGCGCGCTAGTTGGAGAAGCTTGTTGGTTGAGACCCAGATCTACCCCAGACTGTAGCGCCACACAAAGACGAAGAGGTTTTTATTATCTGCGACATAGAAGCAGCGAAATATCTCCTCAAATCGATTGCACCTCATTGATTTGGACACAAGGACGTTGGGTATATCCTCGTTCACTTCCCAATATATTCGACGACTTGAAAATGGTACATAACCACTGAATATGAAGATTCCAATAAAAGAATATATTTCGCTTGATGTTACAGAAAACTGGTGCTTGTAAGGTTACTTGCTGCATATTTAACGTAAGTTGTTGTTGTTCTTCAGCCTTTTGATGGCTGAACAGACTTCTTCAAAGCTAGGTGGGAGGACTACTTCGTCGACTGGAGTTGGGATTTCCTGGTTCCCTATCATTCTCTCCTGGTCAGGCACCCTAAGCAGCTGTTGGAAGTGTTGCTTAAACACATCCACTATTCCCTGTGGGTCCGCTACTAGATTACCATCGCAACTTCGAAGAGCCTGTCTGTCTTTCCTAGAGCCTGAGACCAGGCTTTTGTCTTTTTTGAAAAAGGTTCGTATTCTTTATTTCTCCATAGACTTCTGGATATCCTTGAGCTGCAAAAGACTTCCCTTCGTAGAAGATTTTTTACCTCCCGTCTTCTAGTCCGGTACTACTCCTGCGTTGCTCTTGTTATCCGCCACAACGCTTTTGAGTATGCCCCATGAGTTACACGTATTCATACAACGGGTTTCTTGTCGGGGGTGGTTGGTAGCCTTAGGTAGTTTCCGCAACCTCTTTTGTCGTCGAGCCGCAATGCAACCACATCTCGTTGGCGTTCATGTTCCGCGTAGGCATACCGGAGAGTCTCTCACTTAGTTGCTCTTTGTTGGCTCTGGCACAAGCACACCGGAACTCAGGTGTCGAATTTCAAAACTTATATCGGTTTGTTGAAGAGTAAGTATGGTGAGTGCCTACAAGATCTTCTCTACCGTTTTGTGTGAACGCCTTCAACTATTCGTCAACAACCTGATAGGTTCCTGTCAAATCTTCACATTACGACATGTCCTTGAAAAAACTCAAGAGATGCAGACCAACAACCACCACCTATTCTTCGATTTCAAGGGCGCATATGACAGCGTGCATAGAGACGAGCTATACACTGTCATGTCTAGTTTTGACATTCCTGCCAAGCTCGTCAGGTTGTACAGGATGACGATGGAGAACTCTCGCTGCTCCATCAAGGTCGGTAACGAACTCACCGAGACCTTCAATGTCAAAAAAGGTTTTAGACAAGGCGACGCGCTGTCATGTGACTTCTTCAACATCGTGTTGGAGAAAATCGTGCGAAACTCACACGCCAACACTAGAGGCACGATCTTCCAGAAGTCCGTTCAACTGCTAGCATACGCGGACGATATTGACGTGATTGGCCGAACTCAGCGAGCCGTCAATGAAGCGTTTGCTTGTATTGAGACGGAGGCGGCAAAAATGGGTTTAGCGGTTAATGAGGGCAAAACAGAGTATATTCTGTCATCAAGAAAGGACACACAACATCGACGACTCGGTCAGAACGTCATTAAAGGCAGCTACAACCTCGAGGTAGTAAAGGACTTCATTTACCTTGGGTCCCAAGTTAATAGCACAAACAACATCAGTAACGAGATTAAACGCAGAATAACTCTAGCCAACCGCTGTTTCTTTGGGCTCAAGAGGCAATTGAGTAGTAAAGCCCTCTCTCGAAGGACCAAACTCACATTATATAAGACCTTGATCATCCCAGTCCTGCTCTATGGCGCTGAAGCCTGGCCTGTCACGAGAGCGGATGAAGACGCACTTGGTCTTTTCGAGAAAAAAGTTATGCCTTCAATCTTTGGTCCTGTTTTTGTTGAAGGATTCTGGAGAAGAAGATTGAACCACGAACTTTACGGGCTGTACAGCGACATGTGTCTAGTCAGGTAAAGCATAAAATTGTTTTTGGGAAGTCTTTTTGGGGTCTCTTCCTCGGACCTCTTGTTATCTGAATGTTCAGGAGAACGCTTAGTTAGTTCATTTTCTGTTCGAAGGATGATATTATCTTTGGTAAGGTGTCCCACGTGTACCGAGAGTGTTTACTTACATCTTAGCTCCGGTAAAGTATACAAATTTATTTTAATAAGGAATTGCGAAGCACCACACGTAGTGACAATATACGTACCGTTTCCATTATTTGTATTGCATGCATTTTCCTAATTAACGGGGGTGCGTCTTTCGAGTAGCTGACAATGCTCAAGGTTTATCGTCTTTCCAAAAGGAGCTTCACAATCATAGTCATAAGGTCGCATAAAACTGTAGCCCTCCTTTACTCATGACAGAACAATAGCTCGCCCAACAAGAGTGGTTGTTGCAGACGCTACTTCTAAGGTCAACATGCGCCCTAATTTCAGATCACTCAGGAAAACTGGAACTATGAAATGAGTCGACGCACTTACCCTCAACGCTACGTGCAGCTGTTATTGTATCCTTTGTCCTTGGATTTCGGTTATTACAACCCGAACTATAGTAAATACTAAACATTTTTTTAATCCCTAAGATGTACATTCAGTGATCACGTACTATATTCAAATTATTCGACGCACATCTGACAATGCATCACATAGAATTAAGTGTAAAAATGGTGAACTCGGTTGAGCTACCACTTCCACACCACTTGAGTGAATTCCCTCGAGATTGAATAAGACATCCCGTGTTACAAACTTGCCACACCGTCGCGTCGACACATCTAACTGCTGTTGACAACCGCCTTTTAGAAGCACGTTTCCATTCACTTGTAGCTCCATTGGACGTGTGATGTCTTGTTGTTGTCACTCAGTTACCAAATGCGTTCCGAAACCGCGAGTCCCAAATGGCCACATTCACATGCCAAGCATCTCACCCATATCCATGCACACCGCATCGCTTCATCCAGCTCAATCGCCGTCGCAAAATCTCCGTCAACCGAACTGACCTACTTAACAACCTCGATACTCGCAACACCACAAGCACACATGTGCTAAATGCTCTTACAATTAGACGAGTCCCACCTATAGGTTTCCATTAACCCAACCTCACCCTGCCCCCAACACAAACACAGCCACACACGTGCCTTCTGCAGCTAATTCATCCTTCAATTTCAAGTTCTCTTCCTGTTTTGCCCAAAACCGCATTTGAATCTTTGCTCGATCTCTGGGCGTGCTGAGGTCCACTGGAGCTCTAGCCGCAATTGGGTATCGCTCGCTCGCTGCTGCGGCATGGCGCGACTCCTCATCAAACACTGTGGCGCAACGTTCTATGGGAGACAAGTAACTGAATCTATCTTTTGGACCGGGCAAGACGAGGAGGCCAAGGCCAAGGAGCGCGGAAGACATGGAAGACTCTTCATTCAGGTTCCTCACGGTTTTGTCCATCTCCATTATGATATAATCGCGGCGGAACAGCACTTATGCAATATGAACGAGTGCTCCCATATATGGATGGATGCTAGCAGCATCAGCAGCAGCCGCAACAGCAGCCCCCCGACGGTGGTGCGGCTGAAGCGTAGGAACCACGGTTGAGTTTCAATTACGCAGAATTCCACACCGCAACTTTGGCTTGAAGCCACCAGCACCGTCATCATCATCATCAGCGGCTCTGTCGTCGTCGCGGTAGATGGCTGCGGGGCTGGAAGAGTAGCCGAAAGTCTAACGCTTTTGTAACGCATCCACGTTGCAGGCCCGTCTCCCGTCTCGGGAGTGACGCTTGTGGCCCGAAAAATGAAACAAAAACCAGAAATCGTCGTCATCATCATCAGCACCAGTGGGACAGCACTTCGACTGAGATGCCATCTCTCTGTCTCTGGCTATTCGATCGCCGGTTATTCTGGATTTCCTAGCTGGACAAGCAGATGTGGTTTTGGCCATTTGGGCGGATTTGCTTCTAAATGATTGTTCCCAGCAGCAGCCACAGTCGCAGTCGCAGCTCTATCCATCTGTGAGGAGTCTCCACTCTCAAGTGCCAATGCCAACAGTTCGCACTGTTTTATTGTTCCAAATTGCGCATAAGTGGCCCAGAGGCAGCGGGCACAGCTGCTGTTGTTGCCGTGGATTCCTCTCACGCAGAGAGCTGGCGCATTAGAGACGACGCCAGACTGGGAAACCGCGCCGCGTGGCGCGCTCCGTCCTGAGAAATAAGAAGAAGAAGTTGTAGCAACCTGTAGCCAACAACGTCGTCGGACAAGTTCAAGTAATACCAGGGACGAGAGGCAGAGGCACACAAATTTGAGGGAGAACTGGTGGCACGACTTAGCCCCATATCCGTCTGAGTTGTGTGCGAATTCATTTGGACTGTCCTGTGCCCGGTCTTGAGCCGTCGCCGCGCCATTGCGATGGTGGTGATGGTAATGCCTCGGAGTCTGTAAACTGTGGCATGATAATGATTTTGGCATAATCTCGTGCCAGAGAGATTACATTCGTAATGCATCGGGTATGCGCGGCCATCTAGGGAGCGGTGTGCGGCTGGATCGGTGAGTTTCGGTGATGCAATCGGAAAATTACTGGCCTCGAGAGTATTTGGCCGGTGGAGGTGGGTTCGGTTGTGAATTTTCGCTCTGCGACAGTTGACATTGACATGTGTGTTGTGGAGTGGTTATCTGACCATTTTGGAGGAGATCGTGTCTCGACTGTTGAATGCCAAAGGCAGTTGGTCTGTTGGTCTGGTCTGGTCTGGTTTTTCCCATAACTTAGACGGAGGAGACCTGGGTAGCCTGGGACGGAATCATAGAACGTTTAAGTAGACACAATACCTTTTGGCTGATTGTCCATAGTTTCCAATCGGATATGGATTTTCATGAATCTAATTTTGGGTGTTGCGAGTCTAATGTAAGATGAGGTCGATGATTTATTCATTCTGTATTTATATATCACTTGTAACATGAAAATAGAAATGAAAGAAAGAACATTGCCGTTGCTGGTGTTGCTTGTTAAAGCGAGCAAACATCTAATCGAGCAAAAGTGGAATATTGCACATCAGCTAGATGCGTGCGGTAAGATTGAAAAGCATTACTATTACAGTATCAACAATTCAAACGAAGCTGACTTCTGAGTAATGAATGTTGCTAAGCCTAGAACCAACGAAGTAGGAGCTGAATCATCTACTTTATCCCCTCAAGCTGTTGTATGGCTTGGCTGGTTGGGTACTGATTTGTGGAAGTCGCTTATGATTACGTCACCAAACTCATTTTCTCAAAAAAACAAAGTAAAAATCTCAGCCAAAGTTTACCAAACGGATGTTTTTAAACCAATACCATTCGAAAATGGGCCGCTTACAGCATCCCACTAATGAATGGCAATCTGGGACCTCAGACTTCAATCCATTGGACTACATTTTATGTTTATATATAAGTTTTATTATAGTAGCGCTACTGTGTGAATGTCTAAAGCCGTTTTGCACCGCACTAATCGGCATGTACCAGTGCGCCTTCCGGCCCGGGAAATCGACTATAGACCAAATATTCACACTAAGGCAGATCCTGGAGAAGACCAACGAGTTTCAAATTGATACCCACCACCTTTTCATCGATTTCAAAGCCGCATACGATAGCATTCATCGCAAGGAGCTATTCGAAGCGATGGCCGAATTCGGGATCCCCAGAAAATTGCTCCGGTTGTGTTTCACGACGCTAACACAATCGTTATGCACCGTGTTCGGTTCAAAAACCTCTGAACCGTTCGAAGCCAGCACCAGATTACGGCAAGGAGATGCGCTGTGGTGTGATTTCTTCACTTTACTACTGGAGCGGCGGGCAGAAGTCAACACGGAAGGCACTATCTTCTACAATTGGGACACCGTGATGACATCGACATTATCACGGGGTCCCAACGCGCGAAGCTTTCACGGCAATTGAGGAACAGGCGAAAAGAGCTGGTCTAAAGGTCAATGAGGACAAAACTAAATATATGCTGTCGAGCACAAAACGATCCGCCGCATACCACCTAGGCCAAAAGGTTACAATCGACAGCTACAATTTCGAGATAGTAAAGGAGTTTGTCTACCTCGGGGCAAACGTGAACTCCGCGAATGACAGTAGTGGACATCCGACTTAGAATCGCCCTTGGCAACCGATGCTACTTCGGTTTGTCTAAACAACAGGCCTCGAAACTCCTGACTCGAAGGACCAAAGTCATGCTCTACAAAACCCTTATCCTGCCAGTCCTACTTTATCGAGCCGAAAGCTGGATTCCTGGTGCCTTCGACAGAAACATTCTATTTCGGCTACATATATGGTCCCGCCTGCGAAGAGGGCAACTGGAGGAGAAGACGCAACCGCGAACTCTACGAGCTGTGCAAAGATGTGGATGTAGTCCGGTAGGCAAAACTCCGTCGACTACACTGCCTCGACCACATCGCACACATGGACAACAAAGCTCCAGCAATGAGGGTCTTCGAATCTAAGCCTCCTGGTTCGAGAGGGAGAGGAAGACCGAACCTCCGGTATAGATACCCTTGGCCTTGATGACTGAAAGCAGCGCGTCCAGGACCGTCACCGATGGAAGGCAGCAATTGCCCAGGCTCGGACCTTTCATGGGTCATCTGCCTGATATGTAAGTAAGTAAGTATTATAGTGGCACACATTTTACAATTTCTTGTACAGAGATTTGGTTTGCATCACCTTACTACTAAAATATCCATATAATCTTTACATTATTTTTAAACAGAAATAGGTTTAGGAGGTAGGAGGTGAAAACAAAATAAAAATTAAAAGTTTGTGCAGGGAGGGAAAACTTGAGGGACTAGATAATGTGAACTGACTAAACAAGGCGTTTTCGGAGTTTCAAATCGTCATCACTTACTTTTATAAAACGCAAATGAGATTTAGGTATCGGATACGAAATTTGCGATCTACTCAATGGATTTGAGCGCACTTTTTTCCTATAGATACAGAAATTTGCGGAGTTTTCTCTATACCACATACATATTAAGTTTATATTAACATTAATCTTTTCATAGACAAAAGATTAATAATTCTTTTGATTTTGGTTCATTTTCGGTGGTTTATCTTAATGTTTTTTTATATTTTCAGGGCTTGCACACCCTTATTTAACGCTTCTGAATATCTATGTTTGTATGTACATTTGCGGTATGTATTTCACCATAAAGCCTAAGATCATTTCTAATGAGTCCGCTGATGTAATATATATCTCTACAAGTCGGACAGCTGAAGCAACGACTAGAAGATAGGTACTAATGCTATGTTTTATACTATTGCACAATCGAGAAGTAGCGTTTAGTAAGGCTTGCGCTTACCCAGTTCGTACTGTATTTGTACATGTACTAAAAATATTTTATTGATGAAATGAAGAATGTTGGTATGTATGATTGGCTCACATGCATTTTGAGCAAATTTTATTAACAGCTGGAAACATGATTTTGGTATATGTATGAAGAAAAGAAAATGTTTGAAGGGATGTGTTTTTTTCTTCTTACTATCGCGGTACAATCAGGGGTGAAACTGGGCCTCAGCCAACAATCCTCCCTAGCTGGCACCATCCTAAGCCAGCTGCCTCCAATTTCGCACTCCAAGTTGGTTGAGGTCCTTCTCCACTTGAGTTCGCCATCGGGTTCGTGGTCGTTCTCTATTGAGTTGCCCCACTGGTTCGGAGTCGAAGACTCTTCGGTTGGAGCAGTGTTGTCAATGCGATCATGCCTAGCCGTCTTAAGCGTGAAATCCGTAGATGCCTGACTAGATTCATGTCGCTGTGTAGCCCGTACAGCTCGGGGTTGAATCTTCTTCTCAGGAATCTTCAACGCAGACAGGACCAAAGATTGAACGCAGAACTTTTTTCTCGAAAAGACCAATTGCGTCTTCATCCGCTCTCGAGAAAGGCCAGGCTTCCGCGCCATAGAGCAGGACAGGGATGATCAAGGTCTTATATAATGTGAGTTTGGTCCTTCGAGAGAGGGCTCTACTACTCAATTGCCTCTTGAGCCCAAAAAAACAGCGGTTGGCGAGAGTTATTCTGCGTTTAATCTCGTTACTGACGTTGTTCCTACTAACTAACTTGGGAGCCAAGTTGTGGATAAAGTCCTTTACGCCTTTACTCGAAGTGGTAGCTGCCTATAGTGACGTTCTGACCGAGTCGTTGATGTTGTCCTTTCTTGAAGACAGCATGTACTTTACTTTGTTTTGCCCCCATTCACAGCAAAACCCTTTTTTGCCGCCTCCGTTTCGATACCAGCAAAACGCTTCATGGACGGCTCGCTGAGGTCTGCCAATCACGCCAATGTCATCGGCGTTTTCAAACAATTGTACGGACTTCTGGAAGATCGTGCCCCTAGTGTTGGCGTGTGAGTTTTGTACGATTTTTTCCAAGCACAATCTGACCAGAGTTTGACAGAAATGTCAAAACTAGATATTACGTTGTATAGTTCGTCTCTATGCACGCTGTCATATGTGGCCTTGAAATTGACAAATATGTGATGTGTGTCGATCTGCATCTGTTGGGTTTTTTCGAGGATCTGCCGGAGTGTGAATATTTGGTCGATGGTGAACTCCACAGGCCTGAAACCGCGCTGATAAGGGCCTATCAGATTGTAGACAAATGGTTTTAGGCATTCACACAAAACGCCAGAGAGTATCTTGTACGCGATGTTGAGTAGGTTTAGGAGGACAAGCTTTCCTCGGACCATATCTTACAGATGAGCTGGTGCATGCGTCCAACCAGATCATCTTCAGTTGCTGTAAGCAGTTCCGGGGCAATCCGTCCGCTCCAGCAGCTTTGTTCGACTTCAGTCTAGATATCGCTATCTTGACTTCGTCTAAGTCGGCGGGACGGAATTCGTGTTCATCATCTTCCAAATTGATTGAAACATTCTGCCTGACAGCGGAATTTGAGTCGTCATCGAAATGATTTTTCAAATTCTCAGCATCGACTGCAATTCCATTACTAGTTGTCCATTTTCGTCCCTGCAGTCTTCGGTCCGAGGTCAATATCTTCCGGATACTTGTTTTTTTTTTTGATAAAACTTTCGGACCTCTTTCCTATCATAAAACCTATCCATATCCACGACCGCGCGTCAAAGCATGGTTTTCTTTTAAGACGTTTCGTAAAACCATGCAAGTCAGTGGCAGCTTCTTTGATGGCAGGCAGCGTCGAACTTTCAGAAAGTTTAAGGGAGTCTCGGGAGGCAAATTTCCTAGCGGTCGATTGCGATTGCAGCTTCGGAACGTTCGGAAATCGAGAATATTGGATAACGTCCGAAACTTAAGAACGTGGGTTAGCATTATATTCGGTCGGAGTCAGATTTTTTGTTCAGTTATGAATTTTTGTTTTCTTGATTATGCGTATTTTTCTTCTGTTGAGTATCTGCCTTTAGAATTTAAATGACATAGTTTTTCCTCATTTTGAACCTTTAAAAACAAAAAAATCGCACAAGCTCACATAACATAATTTTTTACCAAAAAATACAAAAATTCTAATCACAGAAACATACTATACTGATTGTTTTAAACATGTATGACACCAGGCTGCCAAAAGTTATAGCAGAAGTCACCTTATCTGCCTACATAACGACTGACTGAAGAACTACTGTCACACATTCGTTAGAGTTGCAAGATCCTGATTTATGAAGACATTTTACAAAAAGCACTTAATTATCGCTCTCCGTTGGATCGTCAAGTCACCTGCAACAACATGTAAAACGTACAGGCTCTGCATCACCACCTGCGATTGTTACTTGAGCCGAATACACTCGCCGATCCTTGCCGCACAGATATCATTTGACATCTGAAGTATCGACCCGCATTCCCTTTGTCGCTGGAAATTCATGCCCACCCCGGAATCCTGGAGCATCTTCTGATCAAACATAGATATGCGGTCATTGGCCATTTAATTGGTTGATGTTTGCCGCCGCCAATTGTGGCCACTGACTGGCGGGAATGTGTCGCATGAGGTATCGATGATGACGGGTGCTGTGCTCAACCAGCAAACCGATCGTCATAATCAATATCATGATCGCAGCAGTCATCCAATAAAATCTCTTATCTCACGGAATGCCGAAGAAACCAACGAAAGCTGAGACAGTGAGTTGTGGTCAGTGCCGGTGATGTCGGTGCGCTGAAAGGATACCATCCGCTAAAATCACAATTCGCATGACGATCGTGTTGGGCTGGTGCGGGACTGAGACTGAAATTAATGATCACGGGGAGTTGCTCTTCAACGTTGAAATGGTGGGATGGACATGTTGTTGCATCATTCATTATTTCTGAGTGGGGATGCTCGCAGGAAGAGTGTAGGTCAAGTGCCAAATATGTGAACATCATCGATTTTTAGATAATAGTTTATGGTTGCTCCCTTTCTTTGGAAAGACCATAGCGTAGATGGTTTGATTTGATTTTTCATCAGATTGTTCAGATTGTTATAGGCTCCCTTATAATGTTGCAGACGATACATGCTCTCTCCTCGCATAGAATAAGTCAATTAGGCGTGTAGCATTACTATCAGTCATCCACAGCGCCAAATGTGTTGCGGAATATGAACAATCAGATCCGCGTGGTAACACAGCGAGCCTGTGTATTAGGTCGAGTGCCGGCAATTAGTCATAGGGATTTTAGGTTCGAATCCTGGTGAAAGAGAAAGCTAATATGCTATTATCTGGTTTTCAAATCTGGTCCAGTCACCATTTGCGGTTGAATATTAGAGCACAGAGTATCCCAATGCCCCAACATTGGTTGACGTGATGTGGCAATTTCGCTGGTAGCCCAATAACCTAACCTAACCTAGATGAGACAACCCTTATAATTCACACTGTCTTAGCTGTGGAAACATGACAGAATGATGAAACAGAGAGAGCAAGACAACAGCTTCTAGACATTCTGTCGTTGAATATTTCGGGGCGATATCCGAATGAACCAGCAAATAATAAAAAATGTTCTTGAACACCGCATTATGGTTATATACATCAAAACCTCTTTCATTCACAGCTGTATTATCAAAATCGGGGATTTTTTTTTAATTCCAAGAAAACACACTCCCACATGTACTTGTCTTCCATCGTTGATTTTGCTGGGAAACGCTACATCGAGTCATCAATCTTAAGCTGCCTTGCGTCCCTGATTATTTCGTCGTGAATTGTCTTGCGTCGTCGATAACTTAGCAGTTTAACCGAAGATTCGGTTTCCCTCTCAGTCCCGAGCCATGAGACTAAGATTCACTGTCAACGAGGGATTTTCGCCTTTGGGACAGCATCGGCACTGGCGGTACTGCTGCACTATTTGCTAACTTTTATAACAATAAGGCTCAATAATTAGTGTCAATTTTTGCTGTCTGTTCAATATACATCAGCTATTTGCTGTATTATACCATAAAGTTTCCAAGTAGTATAGGATCATATTCTTCAAAACCACGAAAGAATGTCATCGATTATTTAATGATTTGATTTCAAGAACTATCCTATATTAGGTGGGACGAATAAAAACTAAGAGAATAATCCGAGTTCATTATTAGATTGTTTTCATTAAAGTTAACACTCAAATTTGAAGTTTGAAAACGACAGTCGTGCTGTCAATTTTATTTATCAACTTTCAATTTCAATCAAATTTTATTTGGATTTGTGACTTACTAGTGGGATTTTCGCCTTTGAGACAGCATCGCCACCGGCTGTACGGCTGCACTGTTTGCTAACGCTACTTAAGCAAATAGAACAGCGCGACTTTTGCAAAAATAAGGCTCAATAATTAATGACAACAATATTTTTCTTCTATAGCTTCGAACGCAACATGCTTTTAATGTATACTTCTAGCGCAAGTATGGATAAAATTGTAAGATAAAGAAATAAATTTCTTCAATTCCAAATTCCAAAAATCCCGGATTAGAGAACTTTTTAGACTTTCAAAACAGGAACACAACAACATTGTAAGCGTTTTTATTTGAATTACAATACGCGCTCGGTTGCTCGCATGCAACTCCTCAATATTCGCAGCTGTATAAAACAAAGCATTGCAATTTGTACAAGTGCAGTCAATAAAAAAAAATACTTCAATAAATGCTAGCGAGTAAATATGCCAATGACTGAAACCTCAGTTTCGTTTGTCTGATCCAAAAGAAAGGAGACCCCCTTGACTCCGCAACTGTCGCGGGATAAGTCTCCTCACCATCGCGGACAAGATCTTCTCTGCCGTTTTGTGTAGACAACTTAAACCGGATGAGGATGACGAAGGAGATCATTCCTGTCCTGCTCTATGACGCAGAGACATGGACGCTACTGAAAGCGGATACAGAAGCTCTTGGTTGTTTGGAGAGAAATAGTCTGCGTGCTATCTTTGGTCTTGTTTGCGTTGTGGCGACTGGTGCAGAATATTCAATCACGAACTGCTCGAGCGGCAGCTAGTTAACCGTGTTCGGATCCAACGTTCAAGATGGCTAGGTCATGTAGAGCGGATGGACACCACAGCTCCGGCCCAAAGAGTCTTCGATACCGAGCCATTGGGACAACGCAACAGAGGTAGTCTTCCCACGAGATGGCACACACAAGTGGAAAAGGACCCCAACTAATTTGGTGAGCGCAGCTAGAGGCAACTGGCTGGAAAGGCATGTTGGTTGAGACCCAGGTCCACCCTGGACTGTAGCGCCACTGATTGCGTATTGATCCCTATACAAACGTTGGAATGTGTTAATGAAATATGTTGAGTGGACTAAGGAGGCCTCCTCAAACAATTTTAAAACGAAACATTGACAACGATGATAATATGTAAGAAATAAAATAATAATAAATAATTAAGTTAACAATACTTACTTTTTATTTATCAGGCTGATGACCCATGAAGAGTCAGAGCCTGAGCAATTGCTGCCTTCCATCTTACATACTTGATTGACTGCAGCCTCGATAATGCTATATGGAACTCAAGTCTGGGGTTACAAAAGTTATGACGCGCCGGAAAAATCGCTACGGTACTTCTTGAAGACTTCTTCTGGCTATCGAAAAATACCTCTAATTGTATGCTACATATTAAAACTGCAATCCCATCCTTTGTTCTTGTACATCCTCAAAATACACTTCAACTATGTTTTAGAAGTACTAGAGATGAATCCAGAATACCAAACATAGTAGTAAAAAGTATAATTAAAACAAATGGACATATTTGTGAAGAATGACAGAGAGTGGCAGCCGAAGGTGGAATAAATCTGACTCTTCAAGCGAACGAACAAAACTTCAATACTTTTTAAATGAGAAATCGTATTACCTTAACAATCACTCAGTTGGAAAAATTAATTCTATATTTTGAATGAGAGGTGAACTTGTCCATCTAAACTATGTACCACATCGTCCAGATTTACCAACACTTTGTTGCCTGTGCAATATAAAAGAGAGAGAAGATATCTTGAATTTTGTTGGTATTTGTCCAATTCTTAAAGAATTCCGACTATCAATGCTTGGAAAACCTATCCTAGAAGAAAACGAAGCAATGAGTATCCTTGAAGGAGAAAAATGATGGGACGTTTTATATAATTACTCAACTGCAGCACTTCGGTATAGAAAGTGTATTATACAAGGAGATTTCTAAATTTATATTTTAACATTTTGTCAACCTGGTAGACGGCCATAGGCCAAATCCTTTATGACTTATGTCAATATTATTTTATTTTTATTGTAATATATTTACTGAAATAAAAATCAATTAATACTAAAAAAACGCGATAGCTTGGTCTCCATACCGGAGGTTCGATCTTCCTCTCCATCTCGAACCAGGAGGTAATTTCGAGCCCAGTTGTTTTGACAAACCGAAGTAGCATCGGTTGCCAACGGCGATTCCAAGGGAGTTTACATTTGCTCCGAGGTAGACAAACTACCTCTACTATCTCGAAATTGTAGCTGTCGATTGTGATGTTTTGCTCGACAGCATATATTTTGTTTAGTCCTCGTTGACCTTAAGACTAGCTCGTTTCGCCTGTTCCTCAATTGCCGTGAAAGGTTCCACTACGGCGCGTTGGGACCGCGCGATAATGTCGATGTCATCAGCGTATCCCAACAGCTGGACTGACTTGTAGAAGATAATGCCTTCCGTGTTGACTTTGGCCCGCCGCACAATCTTCTGCAGTACCAAATTTAAGAAATTACACAACAGCGATTCTCCTTACCGAAATCCGGTGCAGGTTTCGAACGGTTCAGAGATTTTTGAACCGAACTGCTCGGTGCACCGCGATTGTGGTAGCGTGGTGCTACACAACCAGATGAAGTTTCTCGGGTTCCCGAATTCGGCCATCGCTTCGAATAACTCCTTGCGATTAATGTTGCGATTTGCTGGGTCGGAAGCCGCACCGGTACGTGCCGATTAGTACGGTGCAAAACGGCTTTAGACGGTCACACAGTACACTGAATAGGATCTTGTAGGCGACGGTTTTTGCAGGAGGTAGGATAGCCATTTCAGTGGATGGGGCATATGTAGCTGATAGTCCAGTCGTCAAGCATGCTTTCATCTTAACAAAAAGTGCAACTTAACAAAAATATATGCTCTCCGTTTCAAGTCTCGCCAAATATTGGCAGATACCTATATATTATTCGGCAGCATTTGCAACAGCCACAGTAAATGCAAATAGTTTTATAAGTTGCGGTTACCGAGTTCGTACTGTAATTATCAATGTTGGTCTTGATAATTGCAGCAACCCAATAAAAGTTATTGGCCAATTTCTATTAGTTACACTCCAGTAGTTTAGAATATATTATATATAACATGGAAACTGATTTGGTATTCTTTTGCAACCAAACAGACGAAAAAACTAAACAAGTAAAATCATAGGAATTACTTTATTTTGCGATATTCTCTTAGAAGAGGTCGACCGTCCCTTTCGAAGCTTGAAGAAAAACTTGTCAATTGCCTTTACTTTCGTTCAGACAAACTGAAATTCGCGGGATTAGCTTACTTAGGTGTTTCATCATTTCCGCTACGAGAATGAGCCGCGACCGTCGTACATTTTTAATACATTTGATGATTTCACGTCAGTTTGTCTGACGTATCAAATGATTTCCTTTAAACTTCGGTCTTGAGGAGGTTGGGTACGTAACTTGCGGATCTATGGTTCTTCTACTTCCAATACTTAGAATTGCCTAGGTCTAGAGTTTTCAAATAGGGACTTTACAACTGTGAATACACTCTTTCACTAATTGTCGAACTGTCACTGTCAATTTACTCAGTGAACTCGAACGAGCAACGGCTGCAAATGCCGAAATTCGGAGTTGATGAACGCATCCTTAAAGCGTTAAATCCAATTTTCGGTAGTAATTCTCGCTCTAGTAGGCAAGCAATATCAAGTTTAGTATCATTGTAAGTGCAATAACAAGAGTCTACATATTCGTTGTGTTATGTTGCCACGTCAGTGAGAGAACGGGTTGGTCGAAGCGCGGAAAATATAGTTGCCGTTCAGGTGTCCGTAGCAAACGATCCAAATCAGTCAATTCCAAGGCGTTCTCAAGAATTAGGCATCGCTCAGACCTTTTGTAGCGTTTGTAGCCATTGTAGCGTATTTTGCGTGAAGATATTGGTTTACACCCATGCAAGATCAAGCTGACTCGAACAATGAAACCGATGGACCATTTAAAACGACGCACGTTTTTTTATAAAACAAGTTTTCAAGTCCTTCTTGCCAAACGCTTTATAAGCAACAATAAGCAACTCAGCAACCACTCGTGTTGTGCGTGATATTGTTCTCTCACGACTGAAACAGTCTTATGCCGAATCCGAACGACTAAGTTTAAGAAAGTTTTTCTAGACAGGAAATACTCTTCGAGCATTGTCAGTGACTCGAAAGAGGTGGGTCGTGAAAACAATTTTTATTGTAGCTCAGACCAGAGACCGAACCTACGACGTCCTGGTTGAATTGCTTTGGGGTCGACGCATATACCCACAACGCGACGGCACCACCTAGGAAAGATGAATATTAAGCTTGGTTTCTAGAATTCGTCCAGAATATGTAAGAAGTACTAACCCACGATTGGGAAAACATAAAATTAATCAGCTATTTTACAAAAAAAAACTGACAGCTGTCATCTCAATTACACTCGACAGATTTCCACCTGTCATCCCAATCACACCAGCGCAGGGTGTCACAATGAAGTCTCAATCCAATTATGCGTCCAACTTACAATCCGCTGCTGGAATGGATCCCACCTTTTTCCTTCTCCACGAAGCACTGCGAAAGAATACGCCTGCGAGAACGAGAAAATTCAATTTATTTCCACGATTATGCATGCAATTTCTCAAGCGCTGAATACGCCATTCAAGTGCAGCGTTAGAAACTAATCACCGCCGCATAGGCTTCTGGCGTAGATAGATAGTTACTTTGTATGTGCTAGGCTGAATAATCCACACCATTGTGTGCGTGTGTGCCTGTGTGAATTGTGTGTTTGGCGGCTGGGCAAAGTATTTTTATTAACGGTAATCAAATGTGCTCCTCCCGTGAGCAAGTATGCATATGTGTCTGCGTGTGTGTTGCATCAATGGAAATTATCTGCATATTCTAACGGTAAACGAAAGCGATAGTGAATTGCTAGACATTAGTTTCGCAATACCACAACCCCGCTCCGTTCAGCTGGGAGAGGGATGAGGAGAAGAACGTGGACGAAGCTGAGGCTAAAGAAGAAAGAGAATCATTAGCAAGCCTCCGTGGATGGTTGCATAAATAGGAAAAATCGCGACGAGAGCTATTCGATTCTCTTCATTTTTTCTGCGGTGAGTCTGAGGCTGCGAGCCGAGATACTCGTGGAAAGGTTCTCACATCACAATGAAGGGCACGGTACGTAATTGAATGACGGAATGGGAATATTAATCTGCGCCTGCTGCCAGGGAGATTCTAGTTGAGACTGACGGGAGTAGTTATCCCTTTGCTTGAGTGCTGAGTTATGGGAAATATTTGTGAGAGGAGGATGTGGGAAAGATTCAAGACCGTTTTGTTTGTTCGTTGAAAGTATAGTTTTTTTTTTATGTATATCGACTCAGTCACACATCTTGTCTTGCAAATTAAAAGTTCGCTGCCAGTCAGATCGGAACTTCTACACATTTTTAAAGAAAAAACAGAAGATTTTTAATGATTACATGGCTAAGAAGCAGTTCCAAACAGTCAATGTGTTTCTTGATTTTTGAATAATTTTCGGTTTCTACCATGGACCTGTACAGTGTTTTTTAAACAGTGGATATTTTTGCAGTACGGTAATCGAGCAATTTGTAGTTTGTATAGTAGTAGGCAACCGCACTGCATCAATGGTTGAGGAGAGATGGTAGGCGACCATGGCTGTCCCAGAATGGGGATCGAATATCTTGAAGATTTCTTCAAAAAAGAACTTAGCTCCGATGACGTACACTACATGAAAAAATTGCACATATGTACACCGTAAAAAATTGATTTTAGTTTTCAAACTGTTATTAGTGGAACATTTTTTCTGAATATTACTATCATGGATAAGATATAAAACAAGCCATCCAAAACTTCTATAATAATATAATATGGGTGGCGCTACAGCCCATAGAGGGCCAGGGCCTTGCTTCTCAGCAACCACTCGTGTTGTGCGTGCTATTGTTCTCACACGAGTGGAAAGGACCTACTTCTATACAGAATAGATATTTTGACTTGGATTTATTCTATCCGCATCCACGTCAAAACTTGGTCGTGGTGGCCCGTGGCGTCGACCCCAACCTGGACGTCGTAGGTTCGATTCCTGGTCTGTTCGACGATAACATTTCATTTTCACATTTTTTCATTTTCACGACCCCACCTCTTTCGAGTTACTAACAATGTTCAAAGAGCATTTCCTGTCTAGAGAAAGCTTCTCAAGCAAAGCACGCACAACACGAGTGGTTGCTGAGAAGCTAGGCCCTGGCCCCCTACGGCAGACAATATCCACGTCAAAAAAATCCATATACATGGTATTTTACTGTAACAGCAAGTTATCAGATCTTACACGGCTTTTCATTGAAGACACAAGCTTTCTGGTGACTTCGGAGATGTCTTAGCCGACTTCTACAAAATTAGTTCCTTTAAGCAGCTTTTACTTGGGATCTGATGTTCTCGGAGCTTTCACTTTTTCCGTTGGTGTGGTGAACTAATGTATACAGCGATGCCTCTCTGCCCGACGGACAAATAATGGACCTGGTCTACCAGTTGTAGGTTGTGCTCACTACATAAGAAAACCACGGTTACGAACAGGCAAAATGCCTCGGATAAGGCAGCGCTTATTTGTTGGCGACAGACATAGGAAAAAAGTCTTAAGCTTTAATTATATCAGCGAGCGCGGCTGACAAATCCGCATCAAGGCTAAATTCGAGAACATCAGCCTGATTGCACACACTCCCCGCCGGAGGAGAAGAATGATGATTGTGATGAGCACGTGGTTCCCAAACCTCAACACCCATAAGAGGACCTGGCGGTCTCCTGATCAATCAACTGTCAACCAGATCACATTGCGATCGACGTCACACACTCCTCCTATATTCTCGATGTCCTTGTTGTAGCCAAGGTAAGAACTCGGATATGGGAAAAGTACGGAGTCGTGAAGGAACACTACGGTTTGACGTCGGAAAACTACGACCGCAACTGACTGCTATCTTTGCCAATCGAATATCCCTGAAACTCTCTGCAAGTTGTCGAAAAAGAAGCCGCCACTGATCTGCTGGGTTTTACGACACCATCCAGAAAGAACCCACTGTTGGACGACGAGTGCAGGAAGGCACATGCAGCCAAGCAGGAGGCCTACAAGGCAACGCTTCATCAAACAACGATGGTTGTTCGTGAGCTCTACGAACAGAAGAGAAGGGAAGAGCACCGGCTTCTCAAAAGGAAAAAGAAAGAGCATGAGAAGCGCGCGGTCGTGGAGATGGAGAGCGGTTACGACAGAAAGGAGGTCCGAAAGTTGGACCAAAAGATAAAACAAGTATCCGGAAGATATAGACCTCGGACCGAAGAGAGAGAGAGACTATTAAACGGCGATGACGCCTAGCTTTGACATTCCTGCCAAACTCAGGAGAGGTTGTGCAGGATGACGATGGAAAACTCTCGCTGCTTCATCAAGGTCGGTAACGAACTCACTGAGACCTTCAATGTCAAAAAAGGTTTTATGCAAGGCTACACGCTCTCATGTGACTTCTTCAACATCATACTTAAGAAATTCGTGCAAGACTCACACATTGTACATGTTATCATCACGAAAGGAGGCACAACATCGACGTCTCGGACAAAGCGTCATAACGGGCAGCAGAAACTTTGAGGTAGTCAAGGACTTCGTCTACCTCGGCTCCGGAGTAAATAGGGAGAATAACACCTGTACCGAGATCAAGCACAAAATTACTCTTGCCAATCGCTGCTTCTTTGGGTTCAAGAGGCAATTGATCAACAGAACCGAATTAGGGGTTTGTGGAGTGATGGAATTTTCATTCGACCCAAAACTTATCGCCAGTTCATATCATCTCATTTAAAACCAGGAAACACTCCATGCCATAGTTATTTTTTTAACCGAAAATCACCTCTTAACAAGGTTGTCTGCGCAAAACAATCAATATATTTAGTGTATCACAGTAGTCAGTAGCGTATAATAACTGTGCAATGGATATATTATGGATATATGGATATATTAAAACCCAACCATCAATCTTATTTGTCTTGCTGGACCTTCAAAATTTTGTATGAAAATTGATGAAATAATGGCATACATGTAACCGAATGCTGTGTTGTAAACCGATAGGCGATGACGCAGGCAGTGCAAGTACATTTGTATTTTTTCTATCTTCTATTTTCCATTTCGAAAAAAAAATATTGATCTAAGGTGTCCCTAACCGTTTAGCTTTATTCGTTGCACTATCATTTACTATTTTGTAAATTATGAATGATGTGATTATCAAAAAACACGCACTAGAGATCTCCATGCCACTCAATTATTCACGATGGACTCTAACTCACCAGGCGCAACCAAGCGAGATTTTTTAGCTAGTCCGGTGGTTTTACTGCCGGAGTTGCATTTTAGGCACGCCTCGGAAGCTGCGTTGGCCCATCGTCACATTTATCCATGGGTCGACGCCAACACTGAACTTGTTATAAAAAATTGGTTGGGATTTTCGTGATAGGGTTTTTTAATGTTTGGAATGTGATAAGTAAGTTTTCTGGAGAACAATCACAAACAATTTTGTCCTGTCCATAACGCAAACTCATTGCAATTGCTTGTCTACGTGAAGGATGTGAAAGTGTCTGATCCATTTTGAAGGTAACTTAACATAACACTGGAGCATACAAATCTACCCTGTACACGCACTTGGACATATTTCAGTCACGAGTGAGTGAAACTGGGTGAAAAATTGCATCAGAATCTTTGGACACTGGAAGAGTGATATCAGGGGCGGTGGACTGACAAATGATGCTTGCAACGCGTTATACCGTTCACCTCATGCATTCAAAGAAATCTTATAAAAGGTCATATATTGTAATTTCCTTAACATAATCATGTCACTTATTTAATCCGGTGGATTGACTGCGGAAGGAAAATTTTCTCATCCGCATATTTTCCTATTATAGAAAACGCATTCCAGAAAGTGAGCGGTTGTCGGTGAAGGAGTGCGCAAAAATGCTACTATAGAAAACGCTACTCATCCGCACTTCATACAATTTGTGACGTTTTCAATGCGAAACAAATGAGTTGCGGATTTGGAGCAAAAAATGATGAGTGGTTCCAACGAAAGTAAATTTTGGAACAAGAACAAAATGAGAATCCTTGATTTTTCATACAAATATAATTTTGCCTGTCGCCTTTTTCGCTCATGCTTCATTGGACATAAATATTCTTCTAATAGCTACATTGCTCCATTCTAATAGCTACACCTCGGAAAGAACAACTGAAAAATGTCGGTTCAACCATTCCAACTTCAAAGACATCTTGTCAACTTGTCTGTACGGGTCAGGCATATTAAACTTGCTGCCAACTTCTTAAGGACTTAAGAATGTGGATCTAACCACAGGTGGCAGTATTTTCTTCAATATAGTAACTCATTTTATGCTCCTTTAGTCAGCCTGAATCATTTTACAAATCTGAAAGAAAGGTGCTTAAATGAATGTTGATTACAAAATAACTTTTTTGAATTATTGACAGCCCCGTATCATTTAAATATCCTTCGCCCTACTTCTGATTCTATAACGAATATCTTGGGAATCATTTTCTTGCTCTTGCTCTTTTGAATACTTAAAAAAGACACCTGAAGCTATAATTTACTTTTTCAATTTCAATTTTAACTTTTTTTTCAGAACGGTTGAATCAGAAACATAAAAAATCGACAAAAAACAGAAGGGATCGATAAGGAGGATTTGCGGACCGATAATGTAGTTCATCCGACGGATTCTATAATGGGGTCGAACTTCGATTGTGGATGCGACTTACTCCCTCCGAAGTCGATCTGCCGGATGCCATAATCGGCATGAAAATATTATATTTTCGTATTTGTCTTCAAAATACTATACGTGACTCTATATTTCAAAAAGTAGAACTTTTAGGAATCTCCCTTTATTTTGTTTATTGTAAATGAAAAGAAATACCGAATAACAGAAAATACGAAATAACAAATACCACGCAATGCAATGGATGTCTAAATCGTATTGGCTTCAACGGACACATCTCACAAAGCTAAGCCCTACAGAAAATGTTTACTACTTGAGTCTAGCTAGAAGAAAATTTCTTTTTAAAAATTACATGCATTTTAGCCTAAATGTGTATTTGAATGTGATTAAATCTGTTACGCTTTGATGCCCAGAAATGCTCTCTGCACTTGAGTTAGGCCCAACTTCATCAGCAACGCTGCCGTTTCCCGTTTTAATGAAGAAATTAAGTTCAAAGGATGGCACACGTGTGTCGACATGGTTAGACGAAATTAACCAAAAAATAAAAAATCACACGTCTAGAGTTGTGTATGAGACACGCGTTGCCCATCGTTCCATCTTCCGTGCGTATAAGTGTCTAGTATCTAAAGTGCCATTTGACACGCAAAAGGCATCCGTTAGCGATATTATCAAATTCACAGATGCCCCGAAACTTTCGCGATTGGTCTGTAGATCAAGCAAAATCACGCACGATTTCTGCGTACCACATAATGTCTGCACGCTATAACACACAATTGAACATCGATTGCGCAATCGAGACCATCCGTCGCGTCGGCGGAAGAAGACATTAAAATCAAGACCAACTTTTTAGGTAAACATCTCATACGCTAGCTAGTCCGTGGTTGTCCCACACAGGTTTACGTAATCGTGCCGACCGCGACGCCGACGCCGCGTGCCACATCAAAACCCCAGCGTCATTTGTATGTTTCGTCGCCGACGCCATCAAGTTGAATGACATCTCAGAAGTCAACTGAGTGATCGGCTCCCCTGTAGTATCCGCACGTATGTGTCCGCAAGTTAAACAGTGAAACTCCCACCACCCGTCCACACATCCATACATCCGATAACTTGATCGCGATTCTGCCGCGATGGAATTTCGCATTTGAGTTCCATTTGTGGACACTCTTGATTTTCTGGGAGGCGCGATTCTAATTCCCGGACTGGAGTCTGGAGGGTGACTGACCCATGTCATGTCGGATGTAATTGCCCGTAATGACACACCCGACGAAAAAAAAAAGAAAGCAAAACATAAACAATTTCCCAGCCTTTTCCACAAAATCTACAGCCCATCAAGAGGTGGAAGAGGGCCACCAACAACGGGGAGAGTGCGACTTCTAATGACACTTATGCAATCTGGTTGTGTAACAAGAGGGACCGACGAACCGGCGAACGAACGAAGACACAAAAATGGAATAATCTCGCGAGTCGGTAGCGCGAAAAAGTGGTGCGAAAACAATGAACGGAGACAACAGAGTCGGGCGCACGTGAAATTGCGGGGTCATTGCCTGCTCTGTTCGCGAGGTGGCGGGAGGTGGTGTAATGCGTGGCTGAATCTTAATCCTATGTCCCAGACCGGGAGAGAGACGAAACTGGCTGCGGATTCGAGCTGAAGATCTTTAAATGTTTCAAGTGGCGTGAGATAGATGCGGTTACGGGTGGAAAACTTTAGAGTTCGTCGACGGGGTTTGATTTCCTGTTGTCGAGTATGTTTTGAACTGTTTGGAGGGATCCACTTGAAAATGAAAAAGGGAAAGATTAGCCACTTTAACGGAATACGATCGAGAAGTACAGAATTAATAGAACTATCAGCAATGGTCGGAAATAAAGGACTACGACTGCGTAGTAAATTTGCATGCCGCAGAAACCATACTGCACGATGTGTGGCAGATTTTTTCCAAAGTCATCCCCTTCTCAGTTGCTACTGGAGTATCTGTCTATGAAAAAGCTTCTAGGGTAGGCTCAAATGAAAGGTTCTTGTGATTCTTTTGTTTGTTGTCTTTTTATTCTCAATTTCATACTGAAGAGGTATGGTCCTGATTCATTTTTTAATATAAAATTGTATCCCTTACTTATGACCAATGGCTGGGAGACTACGCATTAGAGTTGTGCTGTCGGGATACATTTCCACGGAACTACACAATTTGACACAATTTGACACAATTCATCGAACGACACCCAAAAATGCTCCTCTTCGGAGTGAAAAGTATTTGGTAAACAAATTCATTGTGCCTTTCGGCTTATACTATGTTATGGTATTGTGCCGAAGAACACGCTGTTTTCGTTTAATTTGTTTCGCCAAGAAAACTGGTAAGTTGGCCAGCATGGTCAACTACCGCATCAGTTAGAAAAGCCATCGGCGGCGGGGACTGGTTTTGGTGTAACCACCAGTAAAATTGCCGTTCTTTGGCAGACTCTCTCCTGTCTCGAGCAGAAATCGCTCTGCTGAACCGGAGGAGATCCTCGCGACTGCGAGCGACATCCCGTTCGTATTGAAGTCGCCTGTTCGTTGTTCGGCGTACGACGTGGAAGATTACAGGACATCCGTGTGGATCCTGTACTAGGCCAATTGTGTCGAGATAGAGGAATGCCTCGGGAGGAATAAAGCCGGTAAGGCGCACTCTCTCATGGTACATAACGTTGGGGTAGTAAGCCCCAAGGATCAGACTGTTGGACGAAGTCATAGCTCGTGCAATATGCCTTCTGGTCAGCTTAATAAAAAAATTATCTATCCTGTTGAGAGAGCAGCAGAGATAATGGAGGAAGCTCCATCTGACAGCGTTTTTTGTAACATTTCACAGCTGTTTCACACCTGCTTCATATCTGTTTCACAGATAGAGTCTGCGAATAAGTGTAAGGCTCGAGAACAGCTGACGATGTGCCAGTGAATATGTATACGTTTATGAGAACAGCTGATGGGGTGAATTAACTGAAATTTTGGGCTTTTCCACACATTTGAGGGCCAAATATTCCGTTAAAATTGTCGTCAAATTTGAAAACTAACAAGTTCAGGATAAGCAAAATAGGTCTGTTCCCGTACTTTCTGCACCAAATTGTGAAGACTGTCATTTCTTAAGAAGTGGGGCTAAAAGAGAAGCAAAATATCAAGAAAGTATGGGAACGCAATTACACCAAATGTGCAATTTATGCCATTTTTAGAGCTTGTAACGTTCCTTATGACTCGAGAGTTGCTATAAGTCACCAGCAAGGCTTGTAAATTTAAAAAACAGTTTTTATTCTTACGAACTACTAATTCAAAAATAACATAAAAAGACATAAACCCATATTTTTGACGTACGGGAACAGACGTTCGTAGATTTGCGTTTTGTACTGTTCTGTACTGATTATTTTGGGTACGGGAACAGAACTATCAGTGGTCACAAGACATACCTAGCAAAGTCGATTTTTCTTACTTATAAGGAGAGTAGTTTGAAGTTTAAGACTGTTCCTACAAATCAATAACTATTTTTTGTACACAATTTTTTCATAGTATTGTTGGTATTTTATACCTTTTCACATTTACATAAACACAATTTGGCTGAAAGTGCTTGCTAAGACGCTATTAAAAATGTGCACTTAAGCTCATATAATTTCTTTATCTTGCAAATCTTGCGAAACTTAAGTGTATTTAGGTTAATTCTACTTAGGTTGCGAACATATTAACCTTTAAGCTTCTAACCTGAGTTAAGTCGTTATACCTTACCAGCTAGTTTCAATCCTAATAAACTTCCAGGTTTTAAATAAAGTACTACTTTCAAACAAATGAGAACACAGCAGTACAAATTACACCGCGAATTAATTTTTTTATTTCACAATAAGCATTTAAATTTGGAAAAATAAATATGTAGAGAAATAGAAGTACAAGTAAGAAAAATATACATAAAAAATATTCTTAGGTAAATAAAAAAAAACAGCGTAAGCTAATTATCTTCATCCTCTTCATCACCCACCATGGTTCGGGATGAGTATTGCGCTCTTCGGCATTGGAAGCAAGACTATCGTAAAAAGCATTAAAGTCAGGATTAATGAAGTCTTTTAAGTCCTTTTTCTTTTCTTATGAAATATAGGGACCAGCCTACATGTGTTTTAAATCATTTTTTCTAAAAGCAGTAACACATCTTTTACCCACCTTTGTGCATCGGAACCACGTAACTGTATTCCATGTGAAGTTTTGGTCGTCTTCGTCAAAGCATTTCCAAACAAACATGTCTTTCCGAAAAGCTGTAAAAATCATGATACTTCATTTCACAACTTCCATTTTGGATCCAACAGTGCTCACAAATTGATACCAATTTCTTGGGATTTGAATTTCAACATTCGGTTTTTTTTTTTCTGGCGCTCAATCAGTGCGTGGTTACTGTCGAATTTCATGTGCGTATGCCTTGGCTCTAGGAATTTATGATCAATGTATTCAATAGTTTGGTTCTTAAACAGGAATGTAAGGAACATGGCAGCAACAAGCGAACTTTTATACTGCCCTGAGTCACTGTAAAAAGTTAATCTGTTCGTTTCAGAGGAAATCGATTGCAAGTGCTTGTAGACGCAAGAGGCGTTTTCGTTGCCACCTTGACGAGCAATAAATTTTTTGTAAAACTTACTGAATTCCTGAGAAATGGAGTTGGTAAGCATTGTTGTAAATCTGCTCAATCAAAACGGATTTTTCTTCCTCGATTTGTGTTACTTAAATTGTTGAAGCAAACGTGTCGCAAGTTTCGCAAGTGTCTACTTTCGAAGCTTTAAGCTTTCAATGCATCGTCTTAAATACTTAACCTTCATGTGCTCGGGAATGTAAACTTAAGTGCAGGGTCGGTTGTCTGCATTTGTAGCAAGCATATATTTGTATGGAAAAAAATGTAAGGTTTTCTATATTTTAGAAATGAATATTGTATGTACATTTATTCATTTCTGTATTCAAATTCAAGTGCATTTATTTTTGGAGCACTTCTTCAAAAACATATGTGACCGAGTGTATGTCACACACTGGTTTCTTGCACCAACTGCAATTCTTAAGAGTACTCTTTCTGTTTCCTATTTTACAAAATTGACAACGAATAGGATGCATGCGTTGTTTGTCTTTGGAAATATCAGGGAAAGAGTGCAAGGTGGTACAAGAAGAAGAGGCGGTTGAATATGTGGCCAGCATTTTATCCATTGCATCGACGCCATCTTTGCTTGCGTTGTAGTCAAGGATATATTGAGGCTTGCTTTTTTTCTCGGAGACGACAGAGTTAGTCAAAGGTGTACCGGAAAGAAGTATAACTGACATTCCTTTTTTTGGCACGTAGGACACTAACGCAAACTTTGATTCAAGGAAACCAAATACTGACGACTCTTCTGCTCGCTTACGATCTGCTTTCATCTCATTTGGCGCAAATGTTTTATTTTGGCGAACAGTTCCAAGTAGAGGAAGACCTTCAGACATCAAATATTTACCCAAATTGTCGCAGACAATTGTTCTTCCGCTGTTCTCACAATGATGGATACATTTTTGCACAGCACTCTCTCCTACATTAATTGCTCGACTTGCATTTGAGCTTTTGTCAGTATAGATTTCGTTGCTGAGAGTATAAAATGATTTTGCATCACACGCAAACCAAATTTTAATTCCCTACTTTGCAGGCTTGGAAGGTATATACTGAGTGAATCTAGTTCCTCCACGGTACCCAAATAATTGCTCATGCACTGTTATTTCTCCACATGGCTGATAATACTTCCGTAAATTACTATTCATTTTAGGCCATAATTCAGATATTGGAGCAGCTTTATCATATTCCAGCCGAGCAGCTCTAGTACGCAGTATCAACTGTCTTATGGTACATCCGCGATGACTTGGTCTCTGTACTAGAGGCTCGGTCTTCCTCTCGAAGGCTCGGATTCGAAGACCCTCTTTGCTGGAAGTGTTGTCCATTCGCTCGATGTGGCCGAACCAGTGTAGTTGACGGATTTTTTCCTTCCGGACTACACCCACATCCCTGTACGTTTACATCACATCTTTGTACGAAAAGCTCCTTGCGATGAATGCTGTCGTATGCGGCTTTGAAATCGATGAAAAGGTGGTGGGTATCGATTTGAAACTCGCTAGTCTTGTCCAGCACTTGCCTTATTGTGAACATTTGGTCTATAATCGATTTACCGGGCCGGAAGCCGCACTGGTACGTGCCGATTAGTGCGGTGCAAAACGGCTTACGACTATACGAGCAAGGCTATACCTCTTAACTCTTTGCAGGAGATAGGATCCCCTTTTTTGTGGATGGGGCACATGGGTACACAAGGCTGGGTGCCTTTCCTAAGGCCTGTGCCCAGGCATTTTTTACTTGACTTAGGCATACTGGAAAGCTTCTCTCCTGTTCGCTCTGGCAATCTCCGGGGCGTCTATGCGCCCAATGTCAAAAGTTCTCTTTGTCGGCTGTTGCAGCTTACTGACATGGGACAGTCGAGCTCTAAGTCTTGCTGCCACGAGAAAATTATCAGAGTAGACGTTCGCCTCTCTGAATGGTCGCACATCCAGGATATTGGACGCGTGTCTTCTGTCAATAAGCACATGGTCGATTTGATTGGCGGTTCGAACATCCGGGGATCGCCAGGTTGCTGTGTGGATCTTCTTGCAAGGGAACCTTGTGCTACTTATGACCATATTACATTCTGTCGCAAAGTCCGTGAGTCGGAAGTCGTTATCTGTTGTCGTGTAGCTTAGGCTGTGCTTTCCGATCATTCCGCCAAAGATGTTTTCTTGCCGATTTTGGCCTTGAAGTCTCCGAGTACGATTTTGACACCGTACTCCGGACAGGCTCCGTAGGCACCGTAGGCACCGTCCAAGAGCTCGTAATAGTCTTCTTTGACAGGGTCTCCAGCTTCGTCGGTAGGGGCGTGTGCACATATGAGGCTGATGTTGTTGAATCTGCCTTGGATGCGGATCACAGCTAGAGATAGCTTCTTGGTTTAAAGTCGATGACCTTCGACCTTAGCCGTTTTAAACATCCAACCTACTCTCGTCTCTTAGACGACTGCACTTGAGATACTACATTGCAACGATGACAGAAATTTGTTCAACTCATTCAAAGCTCTAAGCAGATCTCCATTGTGGGAATTCTCCGAAACTTGGTGGCAGCACAAGGGACTACAAAAACATTTTTGGCGTCTACTTGAGGGGTCCTTCACAGAGACTCACCGTCCTTATCATCTTGGTCGGCTCGTTTTCAAAGGAAAGTTTTAAAACAACTCATTGCATTGACATCTCCCTCTGTCCAATAGCCCTTTATTGGCGATCGCTAATGACAGCCTTCTACGACGACGACGTTCAGACGTCATTCGCACTGCCCTACCAAATGGCAATACCACTCATCGGCTTCACCTAAGAAGGCTGTTGAGCTCGTAATCTCGATATTCTCAGAATGATTCCAATCAATCCTGCATATCTCAATCACCGATCGCTGGCCCTCTGTTTGTACCCACGACCACCAGGTGCCATTTTCCCATTTCTATCGCGAACACCTCCGCCTTCTCGATGTTCCTAATTAAAAGCCTGCTGTCCACAACGCCGCGTCAACCCGCACCACACACCCCAACATATGTTCCTGTTCCAGGAATCACCTCCTGAGGAAAACTAGTTCTATTAAGATCTTCGATAATCTCGCCGCATAAATCGCAACCGTCCGGCGAAGAGATGAAATTCCATCAAATGCCTGCTATCTCGCTTGTGAGCTTTCTCTGTCTGTCGTGTAGCAGTCTAGAGCTGATCTCGAAGAAGGATCGGCCAACCACCCAAACGCGTTCCATTGCAAGTAATTGCATCACACCATCCTGTTCCACAGAATCTATCACCGTCGTCGGCGTTGCCACCACCACCACTACCACCACCACTGTCGCCTTGAAAGACTTGTCCAAAAAAGCGGACGCTCTGCAGCAGATCTAGATCGGGTTCGAGTTGTTTAGGTTTTCACTTGCGTTCGCCTGGAAGCTAGCAGACTGTGTACCATTGAGATCGCGATGCATCGCGTTCCTATCGGCCATGGGTTAATATCGACAAATGCAGCGGACGTTGCAGCAGCAGGAAAAATTAAATTTTAATTGAATTAATGAGGGGACGACAGAGTCATCTGCGAAGGCTGGGCACAGTGCAGCCAGGATGAAGGGTGCCTTGCGGGCACTCTGGTGCGTGCCGAAGACAGTGACCATAAGGAAGCCATAATATTCACTCACAACGGAGCGAGACAGAGAGGAGAGTGGCAGCAATTATGTTGAAGTCGGGCTGGGGCAGTGGTCTAGATCTAAAGCCAGTAAGGGGCACACAAGCGAGTGAGGCCGCTTCGGCGCACAGCCAAAGCACGGACGGCAGCAGATAATTTATAGATTTCAGTAGAAATCGCCTTGAGGGAAATTGATTAGCATGCGTATCGGAGGCTTTTGGTTGCGAGGATGTGTCCGCGAAGGATTTATGATCGAGGGATGTGGTAGGACATGCGTGTTCTACAAGGGATACATTTGGTTGTCATCGAATGTGCTGGCGATCATGTACCTTGTTCAGGTAATTGGAAGAACACACTGTATTACGGGACGATGGCATTTAAATACAGTGATATACGACCACGTTGAGGTCTGTACTGGGTGGAACATAACGAGGTGCTAACAACAAATTGAGTCCTTAAGGAGCGCCTCCCTCCAAAGGCAGTTGAAAGAGATGTTTATCCGTTTCCTTATTGAATTGATCAATCGAATAAAAACCGCGTCTCTTCTTCTCTTCTCATTGTCGTCTTCTCATCCTCATCTTCTCATCCTCATCTTCTCATCCTCATCTTCTCATCCTCATCTTCTCATCCTCATCTTCTCATCCTCATCTTCTCATCCTCATCTTTTTATCCTCATCTTCTCATCCTCATCTTCTCATCCTCATCTTCTCATCCTCATCTTCTCATCCTCATCTTCTCATCCTCATCTTCTCATCCTCATCTTCTCATCCTCATCTTCTCATCCTCATCTTCTCATCCTCATCTTCTCATCCTCATCTTCTCATCCTCATCTTCTCATCCTCATCTTCTCATCCTCATCTTCTCATCCTCATCTTCTCATCCTCATCTTCTCATCCTCATCTTCTCATCCTCATCTTCTCATCCTCATCTTCTCATCCTCATCTTCTCATCCTCATCTTCTCATCCTCATCTTCTCATCCTCATCTTCTCATCCTCATCTTCTCATCCTCATCTTCTCATCCTCATCTTCTCATCCTCATCTTCTCATCCTCATCTTCTCATCCTCATCTTCTCATCCTCATCTTCTCATCCTCATCTTCTCATCCTCATCTTCTCATCCTCATCTTCTCATCCTCATCTTCTCATCCTCATCTTCTCATCCTCATCTTCTCATCCTCATCTTCTCATCCTCATCTTCTCATCCTCATCTTCTCATCCTCATCTTCTCATCCTCATCTTCTCATCCTCATCTTCTCATCCTCATCTTCTCATCCTCATCTTCTCATCCTCATCTTCTCATCCTCATCTTCTCATCCTCATCTTCTCATCCTCATCTTCTCATCCTCATCTTCTCATCCTCATCTTCTCATCCTCATCTTCTCATCCTCATCTTCTCATCCTCATCTTCTCATCCTCATCTTCTCATCCTCATCTTCTCATCCTCATCTTCTCATCCTCATCTTCTCATCCTCATCTTCTCATCCTCATCTTCTCATCCTCATCTTCTCATCCTCATCTTCTCATCCTCATCTTCTCATCCTCATCTTCTCATCCTCATCTTCTCATCCTCATCTTCTCATCCTCATCTTCTCATCCTCATCTTCTCATCCTCATCTTCTCATCCTCATCTTCTCATCCTCATCTTCTCATCCTCATCTTCTCATCCTCATCTTCTCATCCTCATCTTCTCATCCTCATCTTCTCATCCTCATCTTCTCATCCTCATCTTCTCATCCTCATCTTCTCATCCTCATCTTCTCATCCTCATCTTCTCATCCTCATCTTCTCATCCTCATCTTCTCATCCTCATCTTCTCATCCTCATCTTCTCATCCTCATCTTCTCATCCTCATCCTCATCCTCATCCTCATCCTCATCCTCATCCTCATCCTCATCCTCATCCTCATCCTCATCCTCATCCTCATCCTCATCCTCATCCTCATCCTCATCCTCATCCTCATCCTCATCCTCATCCTCATCCTCATCCTCATCCTCATCCTCATCCTCATCCTCATCCTCATCCTCATCCTCATCCTCATCCTCATCCTCATCCTCATCCTCATCCTCATCCTCATCCTCATCCTCATCCTCATCCTCATCCTCATCCTCATCCTCATCCTCATCCTCATCCTCATCCTCATCCTCATCCTCATCCTCATCCTCATCCTCATCCTCATCCTCATCCTCATCCTCATCCTCATCCTCATCCTCATCCTCATCCTCATCCTCATCCTCATCCTCATCCTCATCCTCATCCTCATCCTCATCCTCATCCTCATCCTCATCCTCATCCTCATCCTCATCCTCATCCTCATCCTCATCCTCATCCTCATCCTCATCCTCATCCTCATCCTCATCCTCATCCTCATCCTCATCCTCATCCTCATCCTCATCCTCATCCTCATCCTCATCCTCATCCTCATCCTCATCCTCATCCTCATCCTCATCCTCATCCTCATCCTCATCCTCATCCTCATCCTCATCCTCATCCTCATCCTCATCCTCATCGTCGTGCTATGTATGTATACCTTATTGGTATCTTCTCACCACTCACGTTCTAAAGTAGTGACACCACCGCCTCGTATCACTCATTCTAGTACCAATTGGTGAACTAATTGTCGAATGTGAATGTAGCGCACTCTTGCAGTTGAATTGACAGACTGTTGTCAAAGGCCGTCAGTGCGGAGAAAACGGAAAATTCCGAACAAATGTAAGAAAATGTTCATTTTCCCGTGTAAATGGCAATCACTGAGGAAAATCCGAGACCTCATCACCCTCCCCACAGCCACAATTGAGAACAGCAAAAAAGCAGCGACACTATTTTACAACTCATCCGCCCGGTAGTTATCAATTATTAGAGCGAATTGAACATTTTGCGCCATTTGTTGATTTTCTCCTCTTTCTCTGTGAAGCCACCTGAGTTTTACCTTTTACAACGTTTCCCGCCGCAACACCGCATCTGCCTCGGCGTCTTCATCATCCGTCCATGGGATCATTGGCGAGTGATTAATTTATTGACGGCAATATAGCAGTCACTGCGGCTGCCAAGAAGTAAATCAGGTTAAGGGTGGTGCAGAGGGGACAGCGAATGCCAACAGGAACCACACATCCCATTCGCAAGCGATCCGCAATAAAGTAAAAGTTTAACTCAATCTCACTTGATGGATGATGAACAATCGATGGCATTCGGAGAAACACCATCCGATGGCAGCTATATTCTCCGCTCTCCTGCTGCCTCTGCCGACTGTTCTCTGCGGAGGAGACAGTGTTATGGTTCGATTGAGATTGGCTTGTGTGCACTTCGAATGCAGGTTATTAGGGTGCAATGGATATCGAGGGGTTTTTCGTCGTTTTAATGACTCACTGTTGTGGGAATTGCGCGGTTATTTGTTTTACGAATAGAGCTTTCTGAGCTTTCTGCTGTAGGCTGACAATAGTCTTTGGTCGCCATATAATTGCAGACATTAAGCGAAGCGAAGTCTGTCTCCGCGCGGTTACGTTCTGATCATTGAGCAGCATAAAAGACGCACGAAGGCGCAGACAGCCTTTTGGATTTTATGTGGAGTAATTTCATAGCAATTATAGTGTATCAGCAGATTGCAAGTTAAAATGAACCAGCCCTTGAAGGGAAATTTGAAATTTTGCGATCCTTCTGTGATATTGAACCGCACGCGGATGGGTGGTCTGTAAATGCTCTTCAGCTAATGATATTTTGTCGTATTGCAGAGTGCAGCAGTCGGGATTCCTTAATTAGTACGGACTCCCAGAATGGAATCGCATTAAATTTAATTAGAGGTATTGTTGCATTAGGTCTTGTGGGAGGGTTGCAATTATTTTAAAGAGCTCTTAGACCAGAATTGGTCCATCGTGCCTCTGCCTATGGGCTAAATACTTTTCTACTTATAGGCTATCCATGCTTACAATAATGCGCGGAAGACGTTGTTGACGTTGTACAACTTAAGGACTTAGAATCATTTTCCTGCCTTAATTTTATTCTTTTCAGTCGAATTTAATATCTTCGAATTGTTCTAATCGAAATATGCAACATAACTGGTATCTCAGTAATAAGACGAACAATGCTGTCTTCCACTGGTGCAACTGACTACTACTTACCTGCGTGGGTGAGGAATTTCAAGTTTACAAGCACCGGTCCAAAACGAGGAATAACTTGCTCATGTTAAAAAATAGCTCCAAATTATAGTCCATTGTTCGAAATGGCAACCAAGGTAACGCTTTACAAGACCTTAATCGTCCCAGTTCTGCTATATGGCGCGGAGGCATGGACTCTGTCAAAAGCGGATGAAGCAGGTCTTGGTTGCTTCGAGAGGAAAATTCTTCGGCTGATTTTCGGTCCCGTCTGCATAGATGGTGAGTGGAGGAGGAGATACAACGACGAACTATACGGGCTGTTCAACGACATCGACTTAGCCAGAAGAGTAAAGAACCAACGAACCAATGCTCCGGCCCGAAAAGTCTTCGAATCCACCCCCGAGGGACGGCGCAGTAGAGGAAGACCGTGGAAAGGGACCTCAACCAACTATGCGTGCGAAACTGGAGACAGCTAGCTAAAGATCGAACTGGCTGGAGACGCTTGTTGGTTGAGGCCCAGGTCCACCCCGGACTGTAGCGCCTTAAGTGAGTAAGTAAGTTCGAAATTGTTGCAAATAACGAAGAATGGACAGTTAATCATCTTCTTTAACACTGCCGGATGCAGTGGAAATATTTTCCTCTATTCGAACATCACGCATTTTGCAAGGTGGGAACAGTACTTTTTTAAGGCAGCTGTATGTAGTCTGGTTGATGCATACGCGAGCTCAACAACTGGCGAATTGGAAGACAAACGAATTGCAGACAAAATAATGGTCTTAAACCTCTACAGTTTAAATGTCGACCTTGCTTGTCTGTCGAATGTTGGTTAATGCATCAAAGAATTGCATATGTTTAGTTTAACGATATAAAGAAAACAGACTGTAATTTGATCTTCTATTTTTGTCTTGTATCACCTTATGATGTGTTTCCAATGCTTGACAGTTTGCAGAACAATTTACGTAACCCAACATATGATGATGAGAAGCTAGGCCCTGGCCCTCTACGGGCTGTAGCGCCACCCATATTATATTATTATATAACATATGATGATCCCACACGTACATTCACTCACATTCACACTCCTATGCCAGGCCTCGAGATTATATTGAATTCTGGGTAGGATGAGCTAAATTTTGTCGTGAAAGCAGAGGCAATGTTTTAGTCTAGAATTTCCGTCTAGTTTTGCCAAGAAATGTAGAGCTTTCTGTTTCGAAAAATGTAATTTGTCTTAAACTATGTCACCTATGCGTTCATCGTTGTCCAATGCCTTGTATAATTCGGTAAAGTAGGTATGTATTTCATCTTTTGGTAAAATCGCCAAAGCCTTCAGCATCCGAATGTGTCGACTAAACACTTCATTACTTACATAATGCATACGACAGCATTCATCGCAAAGAGCCATTCGAAGCCATGGCCATGGATCCCATTTGGGATCTCGGGCAAATTAATCCGGTTGTGTCGCGCCACGCTAACACATACGCGATGCACCTCCCAGTTCTTCATTTCCGCAACATTTCCCTTACCATTCATAAGCCACAAACGATATTTTTAAATAAGATATGCTTCCGAGTATTCACAGTTCTATGGCTGAGAAGAAATAATTCACTTTCCTTCTTCACTGATAATTTTGGGTTCTTTCCTTAAATTTGTGCATCTGATTCTTTTAATTTTTTAATTAATTTTTGTTTTTGATTACCTCCATTCTGTAAATAAATACGGGCATGTTCTTGTCACTCAACAACACTTTGCGGTATAATATTCACGCGCTCGTTATCTGTCTTACCGGGGCTTAAACAAAGCAATTGTTTAAGAGACATGTTGTTCATGGAATAGAGGATAAAGAGAATGGTTCGAAGGGCTTTTGCAAATATTGTGGTTGCTGTTAACAACAGTAGTGATTACTTGACCTCTACATGGTAATTTCCATTTGTTTTCACAGCACCACCGATATATTTTACCTTTTTTTCGAAATAGTAAACGGTATTACACAGTTAAGATTAATTATGCGACAAATTTAAGAATACTGACAAGAGATATGACAAGAGAACTGACACAGAATGACTTGAATAAACCTCTCAGTTAGAAACGGGAGTCATTTATGTCTATCCTTCCCCATATATATATTGAAACAGTGGCGCAAATTTATAGTCGACCCCACTTTAAGAGTTTCCGAACTAGCTATACGCAACTTTAAACCTAAAAGCATGCTCGAACTTTTTGTCAAAAATAGTCATTTTTTAACCTGCCGCTGGTTTCTACTTTACAACGTACCTATGAGAATTTTCAATCAAACACACTTAAAAATGACAGTTCGAATAAACGATGGGATAAACAATAGCACTTTCACTGCTGTAATTCACTTGCTTGTTTATCTCTTCTATATTTGCCGGATCTAAAAATTAAGCGTAAGAAATGGACACAAAGGTATAATTTAAAATTAAACATGATATATGGTAGATGACAAGAAAAATTAAATTTCAGACTAAGCAAGAAAGGGAGCACAGTTGGGATAGGATGGAAAAGGAAATGTTGCGGCAGCTGATGGATCAGCACTTGCTAATAATCGAGGACAAGGGCAACGACTTGCGGATGATCAACAAGAAGAAGGCTGTTTGGAAGGCAGTCAGAAACGGCACTGATACGTAAGAAGCGGTGATAAAATTATGCAGCAATGGACAAGGATGAAGATTTGTGCAAAAAAAACGAGAACAGCTACCAAAAAAGCTATCAAAGCGACTGGAAACATGGTGCTTGTTCCAATTTCCGACGATACGGACCTTCTAATATAGTCAATGATAGGAGATCAACTAGAAGAGGACACAATATTGATCGATAGCGATAGCCCGCACCAGTCTACTTCTATTGCTGCCGCAAACTCCAGTCACCCCTACTAGCCTTAATGCGTTAAATTTAACTGGAACAATCGCAGCAAGTCTAAGCCAAAGCGGAAATGCTATGCTATATACATCTCAACCAACTGTCGGAGAGCTGCTTTTCAAAGCTAAAGAAGACACGGAACGTGCAAGAGAGCTTCACAGGCATGACATTGAACAGCGAAAGGAGTTACACAACATAAGGCTCTGAAATCGTGCAACTGCAAAACAGAGCCTTACTAATACAATTTTTGTGACAAAATGTTCCTGTATTTATTGATATGTAAATTATTAAAAATATTAATTGAAAGTGTTGTCTTATGAAACTGCTTCGAAATGCTATTCCATTGCTTCTGCAGTTGATGTTCGTTCGCTGTTTTAATTGCTCCGGAAGACTTGATGGAGCTGTTTCTTCTTCCAAAAATGGAAGATGCCTCTCCTAGGCCATGTTGTGCAGCACGGCAGCCGCAACAATAACCTTCTTTGCCGTATCTAGGTCCACTCGCAGTCGGTCTATAAGTGATCGAAATTTTGACTTCAGTTGACCATTGAGACATTCAATCCGACTTCTCGTTGAAGTCTGACTATTGGAGTCATGCAGGGAGCCACGGGACCTCGCAAGAATATCGATGATTTTGCAATTTGCATCGGATACCATTTGGACATTAAGAGAATAGTAGCCTTTATAATAGAAACATGCAAAAATAATAATAAAAATTTGTTTTTCGTGGTTAATTCTTTAGCTACCTTTTCTATTAATGAAATGTCCTGCCATTGATGATCCTACACTTTTGGCTGGCCGCTTAATTTGCACATGCGTGCAGTCAATTGCTCCTATTACCATCGGAAATCTGGCAATTCGATAAAATTGTGGCTGAGTCTCAGTGTACTCTTCAACTGATGATGGGAACTTTATGAAATGCGGCAACAGCAAAGCAATTTGCTTTGATATATTTTTTATGATTTTCCCTATTAATTAAAATTGTATTTAATTTAATTTAAATAATAATAAATAAATATTGTTTACTTAACGGCATCATCTTGATGCACATTTCCAGCGAAAAAATGCAACGCTATAAGTACTTGCAACGATATAGGAATAGGCAGCCCCCGATTATTCAGAGGTTCTTCTACATTAATGGTATCAATCAGGAACTGCACTGGTTTTGCCGAATCTATATCGGCAATCAAATTCTCCACCCTCATGCTCCTCAAAAGGATTGGCACGATTTTTATAAACTTTAAGTTTGCGCATTAAATTAAAGTTTTCAAAAAACATGTTCACAAAATTGTTTCACTGAAATGATATGACACATAAGCTTAACTCCACGTTAAATATTTAAAACGACGTTTCGGTTGACTTTAACTCTGTCACGAGGTGATAACTATAAAGTGGGCTTTATGTCGACTATAATTATCAATACACTTTGTTACGTGCTATTATAATTTTAAAGTCCTCTTTTGCCGACTATAATTTTGCGCCAGTAAGTCAACAACTATATCACTTACAGTGTTAAACCATTAGCCTTGCGTCTGGTTTTGGTTTGATGCCAACTGTAGTTCAGTGAAGGAAGCTGAATAGAAGCCGTCATTCTAAAAAATCGACATATATCGATATCTGTATTAGTCAACATTTTTCTCAGTCGATATTATATAAATCGGTAATTTATCAATCAATTTTTTACAATCAGTGCCGCAAATTCGATGTCATTTAAAGTCGACTTTAAACAATTTATTCACCTACTAATTACTTACTTACTTAAGATGGCGCTACAGTTCTGGGTGGGCGTGTGCCTTAATCAACGACCGTCCCGAGCCACCTCGATATTTACCTAGCTCCATTTTACTGGCATTGGGACTGAATTGAATAAAATGGGTCATTCGAATGGGTCTGTTTGAATGATGGCAAAACGGAGTATATGCTGTCCTCAAGAATGAACAGAAAAATGGGCTTATAGCCTTGAGGTAGTCAAGTCAAACCTGTAGCCAGTTGTTCCGCAGTAAGCAGTATAAAAAAGAAGGCAAAAAACAAGAAGGCGCCAGGCACAGGAGACACTATTTTCTACACGTCATTCCAACCTTTGGTTTCTGCGCATGATATAAACTCGAGCGCGTTACCAACTTGGTAAGCTTAGTCCTGCTATATTGAGCCGATTCGATGATTTCGTTAAAAAAATCCCAAAATATGGGGTTGACTGCGGCCGCATGTATGTATGATTACAGCGTGCTTCGTTCTATATAACAAGTAAGCTGCGCTCTTTCTTTATTGAGTGGGAATATATGGTCCATTTTGCTTTCATCTTTATCACTGTGAATAGATGAACTGGACTAAAAATCGTCTTGTTATGGGTTCAAAGTAAGAAAATCCAAAGAATTGATTATCCATGTCAAAGTCGTTAACATACCTGTTCAAGCAGACGACATCGGCACTCGTAAAACAAGTAATTCTATTCAAGTCCAGGTGTTACAAAATCAGACCGCGATCTTCCACACTCATTGCAATAATTCCCGGCAATGCAAAGAGGTGGATCTGCTGGCAAAGCCCTGCCATCGATCGTGAGATCCTAATAAAACCAACGATAAGCGTGGTTATCCGAAATGTTTCTCTACTGAGTACTAGCAGCATGACTAACCACCTTATTCGAAGACTGACAAGTAGGATATCGCTTGATCTTCAAAACGTCACTGAATATGTAAAATCGAACGTCGCCGTTCAAAGTGTAGAAATAAAAAGATGTTAATTGAACATTCGAAGCACAGACGAAGAGCTGTACCAGATTTGGTCTCTTTGATTGGCCCCAAAATTACCTCTTTATGTAAGTGACGTGATTTCTCACGGCAATAAGGAAGGAAGCAGCTGCAAATAAAAAATCCATAAATAAAGTGTTTGAAGATGATACACACATCAAATAGGTATTTCGATGCGATGGCACTTCGGCAGAAAATGTGCACTGTTGAGTGTTCGTGGAGTTTGAATCTGATATGAGACCTGTTAATAAAATTATCACCCACCTAATCTTGCACTCAAAGTGAAGTATGTGTTGACGATAACATTCGCTATGTGAATCATTTTTCAACTAGTGCTTTCCGAAAGGGGAAAGTTTGTTACGATTTCCCGGTAAACGTAAAAAATGTCTTCATAACATCTTGTATAACCCGGTTTTTAAATTTTCTGTCAGCGTCTCAACGCAGATCGGTTTTTATTATGAAAACCTCTTCGTCATTTGTAGATTACTGTACGGATTCACTGTCGGGCTTTTACACATAGTCAAGAAGTTTAACTTTTCCTAGATAATTACATTGCTGCCGTCATGCAGAGGTTAGGCGTTTTTGGAAAAAAATAGTAGTATCTGTCTATTTGCCCGTCTCCATTTGACCGAAGAATGTTTTTAATGGCTCTCTGCATAAATATAACTTGATTGCAGAACTCGTTCTTCTCCAGTTGTTCAGTAGCACACTGCAGCCCCACCTTTATATTTGCTTTTCGAATATGTATCTACTACTAGTCATTTCCGACCTACTGGCTATTATATCTGTTCTATTCCAAAACATTGCTCATCGGGGAAGGGCATCATAGGGACTCACATCAAGAACAAGCCGTCTTGCATACGATACGACTTGGTGTTTATGCTGGAGGTTTCGTCTTGCATTCTTTCTCGAACCCAACGTAGAAGTTTCCTTTCGAAGGCACTCTGCTGTCTTGTGTATAAGTCGACTTACGACTACCAGATTTTGTGAAAGATGATTTTGGTGCATCCAGAGCCAGAAGTTTTAAGCCCAGTTGCCCCACAAGATGTTATTCGTGGATATCATGTTTGCCCCGAGGTAGACAAACTCCTTCCTTACCTCAAAATTAGAGCTATCGATGTTAATGTGTTGCCGCAGTTTTTTTCCTCATAAACTTAAATCTCGTTTCGCGACTTATTCAATCGTTGTAAAGGTTTCGTCCGTTGGGAACGTGTGATGTTGTGATTGTCATCTGAGTAACCCAACATCAGAGCGTTCGAACGAGCAACTATCACCACTATTCTCTTAATCATAGTGCCAAATGTGTTTTCTTGTGGGCATGTCATTCGTGCAGTGACACAAATCCATACCAAAGGGTATATTTCCAAAGCACTCCGTCTACCTCGGCTCCACCGTAAACAGTACTACTACAGAAAATTCGAAATCAAACGCAGATTAATTCTTTAATGCTATATCTTCGGACTCAAGAGATAATAAAAGCTCAAAGGAGTCGCTTTCAAATATGTTTACAAAAAATGTTATTATTTTAATAATAAAAGGGGTGCAAATAATAAGCTTCAGAAAACCTTAGGGCTTAACTATTGGCAGGGGTGCCATATCTAAAATACGCGGAATTTAATATTCCATTTCCATCTAGCCCGGTCTTGTGCTAGTTGCTTCCAGCCACGTACGTTCAACTTATTCAGATCCCCTTCTGGCTGCGTGCGCCACCGGAAGCGTGGTCTTTTTTTACCGCGTTTCAGTCCGGTTTGGAGTCGAAGACTTACCGGGCCGGAGCATTGGTGTCCACTCGCTCTACGTGACAGCTGAAACGAGAGATTCGTACTCGTTTGACTAGATAGATGGCGATGTACAGCCCGTACTGTTCGTCGTTCAGTATTTTCCTCGGGGACGAAGATAATACGAAGGACTTTTCTCACAAAGCGACCAAACATATCCTCATCCGCTTTAGTTAGTGTCCATGCTAACTAACATCAATGCGCCATACAGCAGGACTAGAACTATCATATCTTATATAGCGATAGGTTAGGTTGGATTATAGTGGCTGACTGCTAAGGACAGTCACACTTAGGCCAGAGTAGGCCCATTGTGATACCATGCGGATTGACTTCTCCTAACGTCGGAGTGAAGTGCTTGTAGTGAAGCGATTTAGCTGGCCTATGCTGGCGCTGTTTAGCTCATTGCGGCCGTTGAAGTAGTAGGCCCCTAGGTGTAGGAACCTACGACTAACCAGAGCTCTGCATGAGCAGAGTAGATGATGAGTTTTTTCTTCGTTTTAAGTAAAGAGATGGCCAGATTTATTTTCCTTTAAGGCAGGTGGTGTCTTCTAGCCATTTGTCATTGGTGGCTTTAATTGTGTGAATCCTTAAAATATGGTAGACTGTAACGATCGGCGTGGAAGGTGGTACCCCTGTTATTGATAAGAATGATTCTGTACCACACCTGACGAGTTCATCGGCTTTGCAGTTTCCTCGTATGTCACAGTGTTCCGGCACTCATGTGAGGTGAATGTTAAAATGCTCAGCCATCTTGTTAAGAGACAACCTGCAATTAAGGGATATTTTTGAGAAAAACATGACATTGTCCAGGGATTTTAAGCCGCCCGACTATCGGAACATATGTTGATATCCCTTTTTGATACCACGTTGTTTTTAAGCCATGACAGCGCCTCTTTAATCGCTATGGTTTCTGCCTGAAAAACGCTACAGTGTTCAGGAAGCTTCAAAGAGATAGCAATATCTTGTTATAAAGAGTATAAGATGTATATCTGTAAGAAGAAACAGATCGTTGGCTGCAGAGCTATCAGCCGCAATCAATAGTAAGCACTTTTGGGAAAACAAAAATAAAATCATCATGTGAAATCATTAGTGATATTACTAGATTGTGTTTTAGACTGTGTACGCGGAATTCATATACCAGCCTCCAAACTTGCAGAATATGTTAAGCGGCTGCTTAATCCAACAGATATCTGGCAAGTATTTCATTTTGCAGAGCCTTTTGTTGCCAATGACTGTCTGGATAAAGATATACAAATGAGTGAACTCCTGCAAAGTCTCTGTAATGTTGAAAGCAAAAAAGCACAAGGGACTGATCCGGTGGGAAATGAATTTTATAAAAACGCTACACGAGAATTCCAAAGAAAAATACGTGACCCCTTCAACCGTATTTTCCAAACAAGGGAGGTGCCCCAAGAGTTCAAGCGTGTACAAGATATATTAAAAAGGCGATGTTAATACGCTTAGCAGCTATCGCGAGATCTCAATTATGAACTCCATCGCTAAAATATTCTGCTCTAAACTTCTGACAAGAATCAATAGTCGGGTTGAAGAAATTTAAATGCTTAGCGAATAACCGGAAGGTTTTCTAAAAGGCAATTCAACAATTGATCATATTTTTACACTCCAGATCACCACACATTATTTTCTAAGAAGTAATAAAAAAACTTTTTTGTGGACCTTAAAGATTCTTTCGCCTCGATCAACCAATGCTCTTTTTTACAAACGCAAAAAGATATGCTAACAAAAACTGTCAACGTCATCAGCATATGCGAGCAGATGCACAGACTTGTGAAAGATCGTGTCTCTGATGTTAAAGAAATCGCATGTTCTTATCTAAATCCTTTTCTGACATCAAAGGTCTCGGTATAATCTTCAAAGACCTTGGCGGAGTAACGGCCGGGCGAGTTTATCAGGGATGCCAAAGTTAGACAAAGCGCTGTCTAGCTCGTCTCTATAAATACTGTCATAAGCGGTCATAAGGTCGATGAATAGGTGGTGGGTATCAATTTGAAACCGGTTTTTTTATAAAATCTGCCATAAAGTGAATATAGTGGATTTCGCTGGCCTCAACCCGCACTGATATTGACCAATCAGACTGTTAACGTAGGGTTTCAGGACACAGAACGGCAGAAAAGATCTATTGTACATATCCACGTTTTCAAATCAGATGAACAGATTTACCCTCCATCCAAAAGTTTAAGACCAAGCTGTGTCTTTGGCTTGTCTATGGAACCATTTCAATATCTATCATCCTTGTCATTGTCTTGCCCAAGTACTACGTAGGTGGAAAGGTCCACAAGTCTTTATTTCGGTCAACACTTTCTCATAATTAAGGGCGTCTAATGGCTGCGCAACTGACCCATTTGCTCACTAAATAATGTACTCTTCCACAGGCGACCCTCATCAAAACGAATTCAATTACCCTGATCAGTGGAGATATCTCTCGCATGCTTATCAGAGCCTAGTTCGTATTTCCTCAAGACTTTCATTGAAGAGCTATTTGTCACTTTTCGTGTGCACGCGCCTCGACATCTCACAAATCACCAATCTTCATGCCATATTTACCACCAGAAGTTGATTTTGCTTTCTAATACTATAATCTGTCATGCCCAGATACCTCCAACAACAACGGCGCACACGATTGACAGCGATCACGTCAAAAGAAATGGGCGACACATCACAAAAGACTCACGCAGGTACTTACCCGTAGGCTCCACCATTGAGGGGAAACATAAATCAAAGAGCTCGCCTCGCGGGCAGTGACGGAAAAATTAAGCTTCAAAGCTCGCTGTCGCTCTCTTTGCGGCAATTTTTATGAATGGTTCGGGGTATCTCTTGGTATCTCAGAAGTTCGAAAATTCGTATTTCGAAAGAAAGTTCTTGAGAAGATGAAGAAAACGAACGTAAACCAGGCTCAACGCAAAATGAAAGGGGAGTGTGTGCTGCGCACGAAGAGAACGACGAAGAGCGTCATGAGAGAATGTGTGCGAGACCAGCTGATTGCTTCAACCATATCTGAATTTTGAAGCTTCTCTTCCCACGTCCCACAAGAAAGAGCGACAGAGCGAGAGAGAGAGAGAGGACGGAGCTTCACTCTTTCTCGATGGCTTGTCATGGCCTTCGCTTCTTCGGCACACAATCTTTCGTCTTCCTCTGGTGGCTGTGTGGCACCTTGCTCCCCACACCAGGTTGGTACACACAAAACCAGGGTAACAGTACCATCGCGGACACGGATGGTATACCAGTTGTTTTCAGTAACTCGCGAGTGCTGCACAAACTCAGTTGTCAGTTGATTCGCTGTCGCCGTCGTCGCCGTTTGTATCGTCGTCAGTCGAAACGTGTGTAATACCCTCGCAGATAGACTTCCGACTTGTCGCAACTGTCGGGAATTTCGCTTGTAGATACTCATAAGGATACAATCGTATTGGAAAGATACAAAATCCGAAAATCAATGTTCAACCACTGATTAGGCGACCTTCAAGTGCTACATTCGCGGGTAAAGTATCTCTTTCCGTTAAAAAAAAAAGTGAGAGTTGATCATAGAAAAAGAGGCAAGAATGCCAAAAATGCACAATCCCCCGTACCCCATTTGAGCTACATGACCTCCGCTTTGAAGTCGAGCCGGGCAGAGGATCAGGGGCAGCATCATGTCCAAAGGATTGATATTCAAATCGTGTTGTGTGCCCGCAGATCTGTGGTGATCGGTTTTGCTGTGTGTGAGATCCGTGAATCACGTCCCATGTTGAAATAGATTCAAATGTATCTTTTCCATGGTGTTTTCGTTATTTTCTTCTAATTATCCCCCACTGGAGACCGAGACGACGAGGATGCAATTCCGCAGATACCTGAGAAAGAGCTACTTTTTCGAATTTCTATCTAATTGCGGAATTATTTTAATTTTTGCGCTGTCGCTGCCGCTGATGTTCTGCTATTGCTGCTGGTGTACGCTTTGGCGGATATCTTTTGCATTCGGTTCAAATTGGAGAATTGTCTTTCGCTGTTGAAATTTCCCGGATGGTTTATTAATTGCAGCCAGCCAAGACATCCAGCGGGCAGCGGCAACTACTATAGATGCACAGATACACGAGTGCACTCTTTTGCGCAATTGTGTTCTGGATTTGTTTCGGTTTGTGTGTCGTGTTGTGTGTCGTGACATTTTGTTGTGTGTCTGCTCTGTGTGTTTCGCTACAATTTGAGCATATCCCAAATGGCAGTGCTTAGCATTGCAGGCTAATGAGTTTTTGCATCTTTTCCGTGCGGCGAGTGGTGCAGTGTGGTGTTGTGTGTGGCATCTGAAAGATTCTTTTCACTTTGTGGGCCTTCTTCTGTGGGATTGTAGGAAGTGCAATGTGCGCGTCAAGATACCTGCTGTTAAGTGGCTAATTAATTTCGTTGTTCGTTTGTGCTTGCAGAGCGAAAAACAAACGAGAATTGTATCTGGAGTTCCCTCTCTCCCTCGGGTGGAATTTCCTTTTTTCGCATCTATGTGCCTCCTTCTTTTCCTATTAGTGAGTTATTTATTAAGTCGCTTTTTAGTTCTTGTCTTGTGCATGTGTTCTTGTACGCGACGTTCCGACGTGAAGACTTGACGAGTTTTGCTTTGATGAATGGGCACTACCTTGGTCATTCATCATCTTCTTCGTCTTTCGTCTTCGTTTTTGTTTTTTTTTTTTTTTGTTCAAGTCGGATGTTATATATGTTGGAAACATTGTCATTCCGAGGTCAAGGCCAAGAATATAAATTATTTTTGACGAGGCAGGACAGCGTGGAGTCTTGGAAGAGATAATAGATAGGTCACTGTCCGACATGAACACGTTTTTGATTCAGTTGTACGCTTCCACTCGTGATCCAATTAGTGGTCGTCTTAAACTTCAAAGGCGAAGCAAGCCGAAGTATTAAGGACACGCATGAAATTTATGTGTCATTGGGTTTTTTTTCTTCCCCCAACAACATTCTGACCTGAAGCATGTCTTTGCTCATGCTAATCTAACTTGTCATTCATAACGAAGAAACTATACAGGGAATACGTGCTGGGATGATCTGAAGAAAGTGAGAAGCTGTTTGGACCTCTAATTGTCTTGTCTTCGCAACCTTAATGCCTTCGTCAAGCTCGTAAAATTCACCATTTAATTACCACAAGAAGGCGATTTTGAATAGTTGCCAGAATTGAAGGTTGGATTAATGCTTTGATTTTGGGGATTTATGCCTTGTTCGTGGCTGATATGAATTTAGTCACAAGGGTCTTATGCAGATTTTAGGAATGAGCCAAATTTGGACTGTCAAAATGCACTCAAATTTGGACTGTCAAAATGCACTCACCTCTGCATCAACATTCTTGAGCGCACAACGTCCATTATTTTGAATGTTACAGGGACTTATCATCCCTACCAACGAGACGTGATATGCGTGATATGGGTGGCCCAATAGTTTTAGACCGACTTCCAATAACGAGCTTAGGACGATTTTCTTGACGATCTCAGAGCATTGCCTTGTGATGTATTTCCGTGTGTGAAGATCATCGTGTTTGTTATGTGACCACAATAATCAAAGTGCATCAACCGGCAAACGAGAACACCCCATTCGTTCGCGGTAGTGATCGGAAGAGTGGTTGACAACATTCAACCAAACTTCTTACTCATCGTCTGAATCCTTCTAGTTTTTGCATTCTAGCCAGACTTACTCTGTTGGGTGGTACCCGAAAAACATTTTTGTTCTATGCAGTGCTAAAATTTTGATTATATTGTGCTTAAATACACAATCCTACCAATAACTCTATACATATCATCTCATGTGAGATGTAATGTGAGGTGGCAAAAACTTTTCTTCTAGTCGTATGTCGTAGTGCAGACTAATCGTTCTCAGACATTTTCTCTGAAAATTGCAATCATCATTTAATTTCGATAGTATCCTGCCGATTTGATATAATCATTCCAGGCTTTTTGGAATTGCCCATGGCACGCTGGTAGGGGCGTTGCATTTTTTCAAATTTTAGCAGGAATCGAGATCACTGTGGAACTCTCTACTACCCACACACACATCAGAACACTTAGAGGATTACATAATAAGGTTACGTATGCATGAGTTTAAGAGTTGAACATTTTGAACAAGCGCACATATTATGCACATAACATTAACTTCAACTTGATTTTTTTTTCGGCATTCGATATATCAGTCGGAAATTGGTGGGACAAGCAACAGCTAGTTATGATAATGAAGAAGTAGATTTAGAAAAAGTGAAGCTGATCTACATATTTATTTTAAAACTATCAAAGGTGTCCTCACGTTACCGCCAAATAGTCAACAAATTCTCGCGGACGTATTTATTTAAAGGCATGGGCGGAGCCGGTCGGTGGGTGGGCTATGGCGTCTTGGCTATAGAAGAGGGTTACGGCATGTGCCCGATTTTTGAGAGGATATAAAACTATAATACATCCTAATATAGGATATAGGATATAAATATATAATACAAATAAATGGCCCGGGCCTATTGGAGATATACATATAATGTGAACTATGGTACACTGATGGCAGACAGAAGCCGTTTCCCTATTGAAAAGGATTATCATACTGTCAACATTCATCTCATTTTTCCACTTTTTTCTTAAAGGAGAATTTGAAGAAAGGGTAGACCAAGGGTTCAACCAACGCCCCAGTTTCCAAGTTCCATACAAGTTCGCTGTGATCATTCACCACTTGTATTTGACGCAATAAATAGTAGTGTTTTCAAGAGCGTTCCCCAAAGGCCTTCACTTTAGTCTGTGATTTAAGTCTTTTCTCCCAATCGCTATTAATGTAATCATAACCCAAGATCGTACGCAGAGCATTTCTCTTTGACCAACAAGTTCTATAGGCCGTTTGCTAATTTGCAATATTTCTAAGCTAAAGACCAGCTTGGGGATTATTTCACTTTCACTTAAGGACGTCATGAGCACAAACTAAGACTTTTCGTTTGCACAGATGTTGTAAGTGTTGTCTACTGTAAGCGCCGATACAATGTCGCAAAGACAATGTCGCCGACTCCACTTTGTGATATGCCGTGAAGTGCCCGCTGAACTCAGTTGATGCGCTGAAGGACATCCAACGTTCTCTTTATATTCATCCTACACTAGCTGTCAAATCCGATAGGAATGCTAAGAGTGGACATGGCAAAGAACAATTCATGAAAGTTGTCATATGCCGATATGAATTCAGTGAACACATTAAGAGTGTCGAATCGATAAACAACTTGCTCGACGGTCTGTTCGGAAGCCACACTGATGTAATATGCCATTGTTTGGCGTGAGACTTGTTCCTTGTTTATTGGAGCGCTTTAAGGCATCTCCATTCTTTTTAATTAAGTCATCAAAACTCTTATTGATACCCGTTTTCACATGCATTTAAACGGGTTACTGTGTTTCTTTCCGTTCTTATTCATCATAAAATAAACGAAAAATTTCTAAATGGATGACCATCAGGGATTATCAATAATTGTATGTGGACTTAGCAGAGAAACATCAAAATCTTATAAGCATACTAGGCGTTCTTGCTTAAGGGTAATGTGTTTTTAGTAGTGTGTAGGATTACTTGTGACATGAATACATTCTTGAATATAAATTGGATAACAACCTACACGGATCACATGCCAATAGACCTTTATGATCAATTGTTAAGTAACCAAAGTAAAGTTCGATGTTGTAACTAAAGGGTATTTTAAAGCTATTGGTTTTTTGTTTTCAAAACGAACAAAGATAATTTTAAAGGGGTGGCTACAGTTTTTATTGTTGATGAATCAGGACTTGATTTTTCAAGGTTAATTGATGTGATCAACATTTGGTCACGACCTAGATTTAAGTGATATAAATTTGTGTCTTTTGTTCGAGCACATTGAAAAGCATGTCGCTAATTACACCTGTAAAGTTGTATTCCAAGCTCTTCGACATAGATTAGTGCTTTAAAGAAAGCTCCATAAAACCTTAAAGTATGGCGTCATGTAACACGATGTATGTACATAGTTAACAAATTTATCGGTCGGTCAAGTCTAATTAGATTTGCTTGTTCTTTGGCACGTGGCACCGTCTTGCTGTAAGCATTATTCTGATATAAGTTTTCCGTGATGAAATGGTATAAAGCTTGACTTTGTCACTTGTTATAAATAGGCCATAAGCTGTCATAAAAATACAGAAAAACCATAAAAATCTAAAATGTTTCTTATTGGAATATGATGGTAAAGCTTGTGCTTTCAACGCTCATACAAAGCTGAACTAGACCTTATTTTTACTTCTCTTCAGCATCCTTCAGCACTTACTTTGGATTCCTCCACTGTTCTGCTTTAAGTACACAATAAAATAATATTTTTCTATGGCTCTTATGTCTCAAGTTACAGTCAACCAGTAAGTTTTTCAAGAAGTATAGTGCATCTTTAAAATAAGACAGTTGATTTGTGAATAGAATTACCATCGACGTTAATGTTCGTTTATTTATATTCGAAATAATATTGTGCTGTGCTTGTGCTTCTGCATACATTTGTTTTCCATTTTTGCCTGTCAACCACTTGCCTGTTTGTTGCAGTCCGAGCCATTAAATCCAGAGGTTGACGCATGTTAGCGTGTTTAGTGGCGCGTGACCTGGTGGGTAGATGCGTCGACGACAACGCACTTGAACCTCGACGTCGAAGATTCGATACCTGGTCTGTGCCTGGTCTACCCCATCTCTTGCGAGTCACTGACAATGCTCAAAGAGTATAACTGTCTAGAAAAAGCTTCTTAACTTGGCCGTTCGGAGTCGACATAAAACTCTAGGTCCCTTCCACTCGTGGTAGAACAATAGCACGCACAACACCAGTGGTTGCTGGGAAGCTGTGCCGTGGCCATCTAAGGGCTGTAGCTCCACCCATATTATTATTATTATTTATTTAGTTCCTGTAGACTTAGTCGATAGGAAACTCTGTTAAAGTGCTTGCTAGGTAAATGTTAAATCACCTTTTATATTAGGTTCGATATTGTGACTACAATTTAGTCAGGTTGCCTAGCAAGCAATAATTATGGAAATTTGACTTACCGCGGGGCTACGCATTCCAAAGAAAATTTAAGCTAAAAAGACTAAATAAAGGCATTGATTTGCCCAACTTAAATCCGAAACTCTCCTCTGACCGGGTGGCTTTCTATTTTCTCCACTCGCTGTCCTCACGAGAGCGTCCTATTTACAGCATTCATTATGTTGGTTCAAATTTCAAGTGATTCAAGATGTTTCTCAAACAAATCCAAAAATCATCCTCTAACCAACTCTAGTTCCAGTTATTAAGTGCCCACTCAATTCAAAGTGACCTGGCCAAACTCATAAGCCTCGATTCTCGAGTTTCCCCTTCATTTGGCAGAAAAAAGAGGAGCCCCCAAAACGACCAAGTGCCTAATCTCAAATGACAACTTCTTCTTGTCGTCTTCTTATGTTATATGGTTCGCCAGTCATTCACTTTCTACCCATCACTTTCTGTCGTCTTCTTAGCGCGAGCGGCATCATTCAAGGTTACTTGCGTATTTTTATTGGGCTCCTTCATTAAATTTCGTACGCGTCTATCGTCTAAGTGGATTAGCAAGGCTTCACTGTCGCCCGGTCGTTGTGAATGAGCTTTTAAGCGTATTACACGAGTTCAAGTAGTACCCGTCCAACCTCAAATGATTCTGATAGTCGTCTTGATTTGTGAGATTCTTTAACAAACGATCAAAGCCGCAGCGTGAGCATGTTGTTCAACTCGCAAGTGGATGGATGTCAACAGACGTTGCTAATCGGTTGTAAGTGGTGCCTTAAGACGGACGTAATGAGATCAAAGTGAAACTGGGAAGGAATTCGGTCGGTCTTTCTTATTTGAACACATCCAAGATGGAGGACTAATTAAGCTTAATTATGAGCATAAAGTGACTGATTTCCCTTACATCCTGGCCGACTAACACAAGGAAAAATTTAAATATTGTCTTAATTTTCATTAAGATCAATCTGATCAAAGTATCTGAAGGCGGCTTAAGTAGATCTGAAGGCAAGAGATGCCAAGCCAATGATCTCTTCTGAAACGGAAGCGAATAAACGCAATGAGATGGAAGAGAAGAACTTAGACGCCCTAGGGTTCCGAGCAGGGCAAAAAGAGCCTCTATGGTAATTGAGTATTGAAGAGCAATTCATCATTGCACCGAAACTTCTCAGTTACCATTCAAGTCATTTACGACGAGGATGGTTCCCCACTTCAAGCTTGGGGGAGAGTTGCTACAGCCACTTGATTTTTAAGCCAGAGATAGTTTATTCCTCTCCTTCGTTTCGATTGAAATTGTTCCCACTGTTTTCGGCACTTTGAAAACTAGGTTCACGCCGATAAGGTCACAATTGCGGAATCCTTTCCCAGTGGTCAAGCAAGTTTAATCGGAGGTTTCCTTCCGCACAAGGTCCACCATTGTGTACACATGGAGCATATGATTTAATCTATTCATCTTCCTAGAATATAGGAATAAGTGGACGCTTCTTTCGAAGGTGATATGAATTTCGCACCCATGCATAAAATGATCTCTTAGAGCAAGTTACAGAAATTCCGGGCCATTTTATTTGCACAAGTTTCAGAGGGATCTCTACCAAAACAGTAAAAATTGTGGAGATTGTTATTGCCATGAAGACGTAGACAAACTCCTTAACCTCGTCAAAATTGTTGCTGTCGATTGTGACGAGTTGTTCAAAATGTTGAGCGACGAATCTTTCTTGGTGAACATTACTTTGTTTTGTCATTCAGCTTGGGACCACATCGTTTGGTTGCTGTTCAATCAAATACATCACTGCAGAGTCTTTCAGGCAGAAACTATAACAAGTAGGAAGCCGTCTCTTGTCTAAAAAGCAATGCAATATCAACCAGAGATATCGTCAATTGTTCCGACAGCCACGCAGCAGGTTGTCCTGAATTGCTCCATATCTCTTAACACGTCCCCTGCCGCGTGTACTGAAAGCAATACGCGCTAAGCTTCATTTCTACGCCAACGTGTTTTTTTTTTTTTTTGTTTTAATATTAATAATCTTGAAAATAATATAAATTCTCTCCAAAACAAAAAAAAAAATAAGAATTTATACAAAATTATTAAAGCGCTTACCGTATACTGTTTTCGGTACACGCGGCGTAGAAATGACACCTAGTGAAAAACAGCTTGGCAGGGAACGTGTTAACGAGATGACCAAGTGTTAAAGGAGCCAACTTATTTGGATTCCGGGACAATGTGACAATGTGTCTTAAGAACTCTGATGGGGCGGAACTGGATAGAAAGGACTCAGTCATTGTCCTCTGTTCAGTTGAAGATATTCCACCCATGCCTACGCTACTACCTACTCAAGTTTGAAATGCTTATTTATACAAATAGTGGGTGGATCACTGGTACTGGACGCTACGACACGATCAACCTACACTTGATCGAACTCCAATCGACGTTACAAACAAGGTTGTCAGATGTGCCGATTTATCGCTAAGCTGGCGATTTTAAATTTCATTTGGCGACACACAAATTGGTTTACTGCCACAACCTAAAAATTTCCATAACTTGAGCTCGTGGCGATTTTTTTTCTGCATCAAATTATTCCAATAACCGTGCCAATTTTGGCGCTATTTGCAACCCGACAACCCTGATTATAACCGGGCATTGTGCCATTGAACCGGGCGTTCACGGCTCGAACATAGGTCCCGCACTATAATGGCCTTTACAAAAGCTGCAGGGACGAGAAGAAAACATTCTTCACTTCAACAATCTTGCGAACATGCGCTCGTCTTTCTGTTTATTTCAGATAACAGTATCGTCGTACTAATTGAAGGAATTTAACAAAACATTGGCAATTGTAGGAATAAGGGATACCTGTGTTGACCATGCTTTAGAACGACAAGAGACGTTGTGCTAACATTGCTCTCAAACACACCTTTCTGATACACAAAAAAGTTCTCCTGCCTGAAATTTCCTCACATGCTTAAGGTCATCTTCAAGCACACCTTTATTTGGTTCTTCATTCGTTCGTGAGGGGGAGCTACCTTCTCGAGCTATACTCTCGAACAAATTGTTAGTAGAACCTATTCATCTTCAGATTCTAGATGATAGGTATCTGCATTATTGTACCAAGTTAATTCCTCTAACAAAAAATAAATGTTTAGCCTTTTTTTTCTCTCAAAGTTCAACGTAAAAATCGAAACCCTGAACTGTCAATCTAGACATCACAGAATGTTGCCATTTTTAAGTTATTCGCATCGGCAAAAAAATGACCACCCTGTACCTCGCAATGCTTATGTACATAGCGACATTCGTTAGCAACAATGTTGCGAACATCTTGTAATAAGACAATGCAACAGCAAAATGATTCAATGCCATGACTGCACCCTTGTCGGTTATAAAATTCATTTCGTGTCACTTACGATTCGCATCGTTATCTTCAGCCAACTACTGCAACCATCGATGGTAATTAAAATCTGTGCCGGTTTGATTGTAATCCAAATCTAATTACACCCAGCCACCGAATCCATTCCCCCGTGGCAACCTCACGAGCGTCCGCGTATCACAAAGCAGCGGGAACATTTCTCCGAAACGCATCACGAACTCGTAACCCGGCAAAATCATTCGCCTCGAACTATGTGTACACTGCTTCCTGTTTACCTTTGATTTATAATCCACGCTCAATTCATTCACCTCCCATCCTCTGCCACTAAATGCATCTCACTTAATTGAATCTTTTTCTTTATCTCTTCTAGTGTTGGTACCATTAAATTATGAGATTAATTGCTTGCCAGCTACTCCTCAAAACACATCCAGTATCTGCAAGATCAACACAACACACAACGTATCCCCACGTATCATCATCAGCCGCATCGTGAGTGCAGTGTTTTTATATGTTGTTTGTTTTTTGTGTGCTCCTCTGTAGCTCCTCCGAATTCAGCCTAGCTTTGGCATCGGCTTTGGCTTTGGCTTCCGCTTCAGTTTCGTGTAATGTGTGACGTCGAGCGTGAGGTTTGATACTACACGCAGCAATTAAAGTGAAATTATTGGCAAAAATCTGATAATTTTTTTCTTCAAAAATCACAAGAAAAGTAAATAAAATAAAAAGAGAATCAAATAAAGAATCGCAGGAGAAAATAAGAAGGTGAATCTAATTGTTGTGGTGTTAAATATTTGTGCGTGTCTCAGTTGCGTTTCGACGAAAAAAGAGAAAAAGATATTCACGTAGCCGCTCGATTGCCAGCCACCGTTCGGACCCGTGTTGACAATTGTCGTCGCTCCCTCTTGTCTGGAGCTGCATTGTGATTTGTTCTTGGAATTATTTTGGTAAGTTTTTTAAATGAATCTTTCAGTTTTATTATGGGTGCATACCATATTCTGATGGTACAATAGAAGCGCTGAATCTTTGAAGTCTGGAGGTGTGATTGTTTTTGCCGTTTGCATGTTGTGCGACTTTGAGTTGGGATGAAGTGCTGACAGAGTGTAGAGGGCGATAGATGCGAATCGATTATTTTCTAAAATTAGTTCTTGTCCTAGTGCGTGTTATGTTATAGGGGCTCCGTGCTTACAACGGTCACTCTCGAATCGTCGTAGTAAAATCCCGATAATTTTCACTACAAGTACATAACCGGCTCATGAACAGCCGAAAGGTGACGTATGATCCCTTCCTTTCATCTCCTCCTTAGGATTCCTTCTACGGTGGAAGAGTGCTTGGCTTCGGCCTGCATATTGAGTGTAGAAAGAGGAAACCTTTGAGCTGGTATTGGGCTAACATTGTTCTGTTCCGCAATTGGTCTGATTAAATATATGTATAGAGGTTCGTTAGCAAGATGTAGTGATACTCATAGGTTTTAAACAGCAAGTAGCTTGTGCTTATGTCACGTCATCCAAAGTCATCCATCCAAATTGGATGGGTAATGACATACTGAGCTGTCTCATCAACGGACAAATGGCAAGACTATTGCCTTGTCCACGAACCACAGCTTGTCTGTCAGATGAGAAGAGAAGGAGGAAATCATCGTCTTTCCACCTGAATTGTTATTGTGTTAGCCCAACTCATTTGATAGGATAGGTTAGGTTGGGTCTGATTGTAAACGTTGTGGGGAGTCTTACTTAGGTCAGGTCTTACTTAGTTCTTATTCGGACCCATTGTGATGCCCATGTTGATGAAGACTTTCAATTGTCCTACTCGTTGATATCATGGGAGCAATGTAAAAATGTTGTGCTATCCTTTGCAGCAATCTTGTGATCTTGACAAGTATCAGATAACATGGAAAATTTATGCAATAACTAGGTATCTTTTATTTATCCCCACAGCCCCTGCATATGGTGTCATGGCTTAAGTCTTGGACTACCTTTATACGCAGTAGCTTCTTACTATATTGGGGAAGTATGTTTGTTTTCGCTGCCGGTTGTGCTCTTATGACCTGGGACCCAGCATAGACCGATCGAATGCTGCGAGCTAAGAGCCTTGAGCTCTTCGTGGCAGTTTTGCGACTAGCTTGGACTTGATTTCTATAGGCGAAATTGCCTTAGAATGATAATATCAGCCGGTGATATTTCCAACAATGATATCATTTTTGAGCAATGTACGCTTAGTAATTCGGGGAAATGCTCGCGCCTGTTTCTTTATCCATCATCGACTCATCGGTGCAAACAAGGATGGAATTCGAATTATTGATGGGTTCTTCTGAGTGTGTGACCGTTCGTGCTTGTGCCAGCTTTTGGGTCCGTGATGGTATACTTCTTATAAATACTTCGCAAGCAGTTTTTTGACTATATCCATTAGCGCATGTTTTCGTTTGTGCCGCTTGTGTCAGTCATCTACATAAGTCGGTACGATTGAAATGTTTTAACACGGATTTCCACATTTCCGAATGTTTCACTTTGTCTTTTTTCTATGTTGTTTTGTTTTTTTTTTCTCTTATTGCCAAGGCCATCAAAATAGCGTCAACTGACCTAAACAGAAAACGGAATTCGGGAGGGATGGCGGCGGGATAATGAACTTCAGTTTTGGTGGTATACGTAGATGGAGTAAGCAGGTTCATAAGCGCAATCTCATTAACAAACACAGCAAAACATGGGTATCAAAAGAAAAAGATTCTACTTGGAAATTCATTTGGCCGACTAGAGGAGATGCCTCGTTAAATGGACCAGCTATTTGCTTACTGCGGCAGGACTGATCTAAAGGAAACTAAAAGCAATAGGCATATGATGTGTTCAACGACCTGTGTGACTTTTCTCTACTCACTCTCTACGCAATAGTGTGAATCAGATCCCACGATGTGAATCCGACTTTCAGATCATCTATATCACTCTTATTCCTTTTCTCTGCTACTACTGCGTTCATTCGCCAGGTATGGCAAATTCATTATCCACTACAAGGAAGGAACTGTGGGTCCACCTCAAAAGTAGCAAAACACGATCAGTTTCAGCTTGCATTCTGATCGATTGTGGCGATTTATAGGGCCTTAAGCAGCCGATAGAGAAGCCGCAACGCATGCGTATTTATGACTAAGGAACACAAATTTTGGTCATAAAGTAATCGAAATTAACAACAGATAAAACAATTTTAAGTCAACATGTCCTTGTTGGAAAACAATTTACCTGCTCATCCAAGTCCTCCGATTGAATTCCCCAATTTTACGACAATTTAATATCACTGTTCAGTGCCCTCTCAGTGGTACTTCCGATGAAATTTAAGTGCCATAGTATAGCGCTTGCTACTTCAAAAACGATTGCCTACACTACATTTTGGACTTTGCAGTGTCAAATTTCCAACGGGCCTTCCTTCCTCATCAGTCACAAGTAAGTAACAAAATGCACTCTGAAGTAAGTCGTAAAGTTTTGTGTTAACGAGGCCCTCACAAAATGCCCCCTAATCTTTTTTATCGAGCGGAAACATCTATCAGCTCATACACACTGCAGGTGGGAGAACGATTCAAAATCCATTTAATTTGAATATTAAAAATGAAAACACAATCTACCGCATCTTGTTTGCCCTACACTTTCTCACACTTTGCATAGATGAACGGGTGCTACCCACGCTCACGTTTATAATTTAATGTGACAAGCAATAAACACAAAACGTTTTCAAATCTCTCAGGCACAACAAGCTCATGTTGATGTCTGTTTGTCTGTTTTTTTTTTATTTAATTTGTGGCAGTCAAGAGCGCTGTTTTAAATGCAGATTTCCATATGCAATCGACATCCGGCTGGGTCGTAAAAATCTGAATATAGTGCATTTTGTCATTTTGTCCGCCGAGGCCGTCTCTTTACGTACGTAAGCATCTACTGGCGCGTTGTAGCTATTTGTCTAATGTATTAAGATTCCGTGTGCTGCTTACAACGAAAGTCATATTGCAATTTAAATAATATTTCGGTTTCCCTTTTCGCGTGAGGCTCATAAATTTTAATGCGTCGGCCTTTCATAAGGCATAAATATTGATTTTAAGCGATTTTTATGCTGTGGCCGGAGTCGGAGGTTCTTTTGCTATTTCGCCTGCAGCTGGGTTGGGAAAATATGTTGATGCTATACTGGAACACAACCACTGAGTCCAGATGTATGCTGAAGTGAACTGGTCAAGAGTCAATCTTAGAGCTATCTTGTTTTCGCCTTGGGCGGGTCTTTCGTTGAAGGTACCCGTTTATTAGACAAGAAAGAGCGGAAGACCTTGGGGATATTTATGCTGAAGCCAAGTTTATGGAATAGAAAGCTTGTGGAACATGTGCGCTTAATAGGTACAAGGATGCTAAGCAAGGTGTCCATTTTGACTGCAGGGAAAATTTTTGGGTGTACACTTCTCGGACTTATGAAATCTCGGCAATGCATTCTGACTCTAACACATACAGTAAATGAGGTCTCTATAGAAAACCATTTTCATTCGGTTCATATTTGCGATGAACACAAGTAGTGGATATACCTTAATCTGCAGAGCAATTAGCAAGGAAACACCGGTGGAAGGTATGCGCTCATGTCATGTGAAACAAAGGTCTGGGTGCAAGGCCTTTGCCTATTCGGACGAAGAGACCTTTGAAATATTAATCTCTATGCACAAGAATACTATGGACAAAAGGACAATCTAACCATCCAATTGTCAACCCGCATAAAATGAAACTTGTACCATTCATACTCCCCGTTCGGCAAGTCGCTAACGGCTAAAGTCAGCGCTAAATTCTGATACTCGTCACCGATTTAAACAGAAAACCCAGCATGGCACATCATCTTAGCAAGAATAGATTAGGATATCTTCAGGTGGCTGACTGGCAGCATGCCGCCACACTTAGCTCGAAATAGACCGATGTCTTGCCAAATGGATCTAGCAAAGCCGTTGGTTCTTTTATACACCGAACCTGGCTCTTTCGGCCAGTTTATTTAAGAGATAAATGCCTTAATGATAAGAAGGCGCTGCCATTGCAGCCTCCAGCAATTCGGAGTGTAAAAGTCCACTCTTGAGAAATCTTTTCCGATTGCGCAATGCCCTGTGGTCAGTGATGACTTTAATAAATCCGTTACGGCTTCTTACAAGTGACTGCAACTTTTCTTTTCGATTCAGAAAAAGTTCGCCTTATTATTGAAAGGAATTTAAAATGGTGGACGTATGCACAATACGCCTTTCTGAACTCCCTAAACTTCCGCCGTTTAATATATTTCATAGGCACTTAACGTCCAGCTCAGTAGAAACTTAATTTCAGATCCTACTGGAGTTCTTAAGGGAAGACGCTATAGTGTCTTCTTTATACTTTATCTCCAAATAGCTCTCAATATTTGCCATGTGGATATTGCTAGGGTGTCTTCACATAACTTGGGAAGTTGTACAGAAATCACAGTCTTGTATAAGGCTTATGCTTAGGGCCATTGTCTTGAAAAAAATTAATGGGAGTCCATTGTTACAGAGTCCCAGAAGCTAAAAAAATTAGTCGTTTTAAAAATAAAGAAGTCCCAACAAAGACTTCTGATAACACAAAGCTCCCTTATGTGGAAAGAGAAACTAAGATGTTTTAAATGAAAGCTTAGTTCACACTCTTGGAAATAAAATTACGTTGGATGCTTAGGTATTTTCATTCTCGAAAAAAATAGTCAAATCTAAATATTATGAGTACCGAGTCATTTTGACTCTGTGAGAACACTGAATGGTGCCTTAAATGACCCACTGTGTCCGCACTTGATTCAAGCGGTGGTGATTTATAAGCGCATCAATAAATGCTAAGTCCTCTAAGAAACATAGCGCAAGCGGAAAGGCATAGAAAAATATACCATTAGAATATCTTAGAGTACCCATACAGTCAGTAGGTTTGGTGTGCGGGCATTTGTTAAGTTAGCTAAGCTAGTTTTAAGCAATTTTGTCTAGCAAATAAGTAAATGCATTAAAAATAAAGCAAATATGAAGAAAAAAATCCTCTAAGAAAGGCAGAGAATATTCCTTAACTTTGGCATGGTATTTGGTTTTCTATGAAAGACAGAGTGACCAAGGAAATTAAGGCAACAACAGTGTGCTAAAAGCTGAATCTTCTTGTATTTTGAACACTATTTCATGCTGTTCTACATCATTCAAATAGCTGCCTAAGTCTCGCTGGCTTTGGTATTAGCGCAGTTCTGAGTGCAGAGTTATTCCGGCAATTGCGCATCGAATGCTGATACGGACCTCGTTCAAAGTGGCTACGAAGAACTAGTAACAGTCTCAAGTAGTATTATAGCGGCCAACTGATGAATGTAAAATTCTCTATCCGTCAAATACCTTCTTCACAACTTCGGTCGACTACATGTCGTATGTTGACAATAGTAATATATGACGGATGTCAACCCACAAGAGGTGTTAACATATTGTTCACTATCCATGTCCGATAACAATAATTTCGTTGACTTGTCGATTAATACTGCTCATGACCTAAAGAGTTGTCCTGTGAGCATAATAGCCAGAGTTTTGAGATGTCATGGCAACGATTTCCTTGCTAAGGTTTCTAGTCAATTTGTGTGCTTTGGTCACCATATATTATTGGTATGTATCCACTTGCCAAGCTACTGAGGTTCAGACATTGTAAGAAAGAAAGACATGGATGTTTTTCACGTGCTACACTTTTAAGCAGCCCATACACGAGTTGTCAACTGAATTCAAAAAAAAAAAAAAAAAAAAAAAAATTTGGTATATGCATATGTACACTCGAGTGTACTTATGGGTATACCATTGTATATAGTTTAAGTGTTTAGTTTAAGATAGTTTTAAGTTATTTTAAGTTAGTGTGTAAGCTAGAATATAAGTTTTAAAAAAAAAATGTTTTGTTATTAAGTTTTTTGTTTACAATTTTTCTTAATATTAAGCTTTACAGAAACAATGAATTTGTTCCATTTATTAATGTTAGATTAGGTCGAAAGACATAGAATAAGATTAATTAAGTTTAGCTTAGAGTGCCTGCTGAGGGCCAGTAAGTTAGAAATAGTAAAATTGTACGTCCAACTAGTTTAAAGCATTTTTTTTTGTCTAGTACTTAAGTTTATTATGAATTATTAAAAAAAAAAAAAAAAAACAGCCGGTAGGGGGCCAGGGCTTAGCTTCTCAGCAACCACTTGTGTTGTGCGTGCTATTGTTTTACGCCAAATCCGAACGGCTTTGTTTGAGATGCTTTCTCTAGACAGGAAATAATCTTTGAGCATTGTCAGTAACTCGAAAGAGGTGGGGTCGTGAAAATTATTATTGTTATCGTCGCACAGAGCAGGAATCGATTTGTTTTCACTTGTGCCAAACAGACATTACGCATAAGAAAATGGCACCGGTACCTTACCATTATCTGACAGCTGCCTCTGCACTTTTTTTGCATTCTGTTTTCATCACTGGAATGTGTCCATCAGAAATCAAGCAATCATCAGAAAAATTGCTTGAATGCAGTCAGAATTTTATTTCATGTTCCTGAGGCTACTTAATAAAAGAAACAATGCATCGAACAAAAAAAAGTGAACAAAAGCCGGGTTATTTCCAAACAACTTAATAGCCAAATTCAAAATCAAAAGCCGCCACTTCAACGGAGAGGATATTACCAGATTACTGCTTTGACCCCGTCGTCGCAGCCACAATCCAAACGTCAGAAGAAAAAGCCAATCCATTAAGACTCAAACCGCATTAACCCCAAACCTGAGTGACCCAAATCCGCTTGAATGACACACGAGTGTGTCGACAGCAACACAAGGTGTGTCCATTTCCTTCGAAAGCCTACTGTATCCCCGTATTTCGTAATAGCAACACACATCTCTCCAATGTCCAACATCCATCTTATCCATGGGCAACTGAAGACGTATCGTAACAAGCTACCATTGACGACGTTGACGACGTCCGAAAGACGATCGGGCACCGAGAAAATAAAAGACCTGCCAACTGACATTGGCATTGCCATGGTATCAAATTAAATCAAGCCAAGAGCAAGACGAGAAGAAAACAAAAACTGCCGATTCCGTGGATTCTGCGAGCGAATGCGTTGCGTGCTGCAGTTGCAGTTGAATCTACATCACCAAACATACAGATGCTGATGTCGATACGCAGACTGCGGACGAAAGAGGGAAAGAAAGAGTTCATTGATGTCATTAAAGAGATCTACGCTGAGGAGGCATTTACTAGATACTCCGAACGACTGGTTGTCATGTGATATATCTTCTCGTCATCATCATCAAAGACGACGAGTTCTTTTTTCCCGCCTCTCTCTCTGCCGATCTCCGTGTCGCCCCCTCATTCGCTTTGGTTATGCAAAATCAATTAAGCCGGTGTTCCGTAACGGAGACGTTTTTTCCTGGAGGAGGGCGTGTCACAGGGAGGCGGTAAATAGGTAAATACTCCGCTTCGTGCACATGGGAAAAAATATTCAATTTTACATCCAAAGATACTCCGCAGATACTCAGTTGGTCATTAATTAAACCGTTCGCCCCGTCTTCCCGCCACGCATCTGCTGGGTTACGTACAATGGATGCTTCAGAGACAGACCCTAGATGGAAGATAGCAGGAAGATCTTATTATGAAATTGTAAAACATCTCGCAGATCGGTGTCAACCGCAAATGGCACACAGAGACAACAGGCCGCCAAACCGAACCCATCGCCAGACGTTCGCCGTGTGTATCCGTGTATCTGGGTGTATCATTTGTGCGAGATTTTCACCCGAGATCAGCGCTTGCTGTGTTTTTTTCTGTTTCGTTTTTGGGCAATTATTCTGGTCAATGATTTACTTCTGATTGCGGTATTTAACCAATTGCTACGCACTTACTTTAGAAAGTACACATGCGAGATGAAGAAACCATTTTGGGTAACGACATAAATTACCGGGCACATCCAGATACGGATTGCGAGCGGCAGACCTTGCTTGGGTGACTACGAACTTATGAGAGAATGATGAGATGCGGTAGTGCGGATTAGATAGATAAACGAGCCACCAACTGAGGGAAAACAATTCATAATTTCTCTTGGCGAGCGAAGGAATTCATTTCGTTCCCCTCCGCGCGTTTATGCGCAAGAGTATCTGTGTCAGTAAACACGAGCCCGGATTTCATTTCTTTTCTCAGTTTGTCGATGGTTTTTGTTGCTTCTAATCTTTACCTTTTTTTCTGCGTTTCTCTGGGATCAGTGTGCTCTTATACTTCTTAAATCGATTACGGAACAAGGTGAGCAAGGAGGGTGACGGTGAGCAGCGCCAGCGCAGAGGTTGGGCGGCCAGTTAGCATGGCAGGAGTAGCTACTGGTATTTGAATGTGTGAAGAGCGTGCATACCGGCAGTCGACAAGAGTTAATTTATGATGAGACAACAATGGCAACGCTGTTGGATAGACTGATGGCGAAGTCACGAAGATGTGTTGGATACAGTTCGCGGCCATGCAGTAATCTATGCGGTTCTTCGATCCAAGAACAGTTTGCGGAGTTAAAGACTAGCAACATTATATCGAATCTGCAACTTTATATGATGAGTTATGCGATATGCCTTGGTTATGGGGGCTACGTCGACTTCAACTAGACGAGTAACTGTGGAACAAGAAGAATCTGTTTTATTTTGTATTACAATGTTCGAACGATGGCTTCGATGAGACTTAAATTGAACCTTAAATAAATTCAATTCAAGCTTTCATCAAGGTAAATTGATGCAGCTATTCTTTGGATTAACTTAATTGAGATAAAGGGCGTGTCAAATTTTGACACGAACTGATCAGTCGTTTAAAGCTTTAATGTTACCTACAATCCGGCGCAAAATGGAAAATATCCACAAGCAAAAAATCACAAACACAACGGTCTGTCCACGGATAGATAGCCCCGGTTTTAGATGAAGTGCTTTTCGCAAATGGGCTAAGCTTGAAGTGTATGGTTGAGAGTTGAAGATTTTGGCAATCAAAGACCGAGAGATCATATGCCTAATACAGAAATTGTATTGGGTCCCTAGGTAGTGTAAGCTGGCAGTTGATTGAACAACAACCCAATAGAGTCAACGCTAAAGTTACGCAAATAACGACAGAAGTCCATTCGATTCCATAAGAGTTCCAGTATGATAAAATGTGTGTGTTTTCCAGTGATGAGAGCTACTGTGATACAGATTTCATCAGTAGTGGGGAGGCCACAGCCAAATTACAACTTCATCCATCACGGTCTTTTGTCAGTTTCTTCCAAATACACACCTTAAGGATTGAGGTCAATTTCGAGGTGTTTACGTCACTTGAGGCGGAACCTTCCTCTACCGGAGATCTTTCCGGTCGGAGTCGAAGACTTCCCAGGCCAGAACTTTGGCGTCCATTCACTCTACATAACCTTGGCATCTGAGACTACACATTTAAGCCTGTTTCTTCATATCTAAGTTAGCCTATTCATCGTTTATACGCTTTAGTTAATGTTCACGCTTCTGCTCCATACAGCATACTAAAACTACCACGGTTTTATATAGGCTAGGTAGACTAAGTCCTTCACAACATCCAAGATTTAACTACCTATATTGACACCATGTTCAAGACGTCGCTGTTGACGAACTGTCTTTATACTTTGCCATGTCTTTATTCAACGCAAGGTATACTGTAGCAGCTTTCTTCATGATGGTCACATAAGGCGCATTAATGTCAGTATCAATAGCATATCCGCCTCTATATAAAAAGCCGAATTTTTATTGAAAATGTACACCGCGAGCTTCTATACTTCTGTAAAATAAAAAAGAAATAATAACAACGATTACTTCTATGATACTTAAATCTAACCCAAAGAAAACATAGATAGGAATTTTAAGTTCAAGCTTGGAGCAACCTGGAGAAGAAACATATATCACGACCATAAGACCCACTGTCTGTCTCTGGCTGTTTTTCTGTGATAGAGAGCATTTTCGCGTGTGTGCAAGACTTTAAGCCCCGAAGTCTCTCTTTCGGAGTTGAAGATTGTGGCTATCCAAAACTAAGAGTTTATATAGCTAATACAGGAATTGTATTAGAGGCACTAAGTAGACTGATTCTATCCAGCCTTTGTTCTTATTTTAGATATCCACCATGGGAACCAACAGAGACATCGCTGTTGTGTAAATAATGGCAGAAATAGTCGCTTAAATACCGCGGTCACATTCGAATCGTCGTCTTTGTAAGAGCTCCAATATGATAAAACTTAGTGCGTGTTTTTCCGGAGATGATATTCTCTCTGAAACATATTTTTTGGCACACACACTACGATTAGACCTTGGAAAAATAGCCTCTCCATGCAGCATCGTCTTGTGCTGGTTGCTTTCAAATACACACGTTTAGGATTTGTGTTCAAGTACAGATGTTTACCCCATCGGAGACGGAACCATCTTTGTCCGCGGTCGGAGTCGAACATTTTCTGGGCAGGAGCATTGGTGTCTCTCTTTACTCTACATGACCATCTAAGACGAGCGACTTAAACTTGTTTAACCAGATCCATGTCACGTTCGTCTGTTTTAGTTAATTGTCGTGCTTCTGGGACTGTGAAGGTTTTACTTATGATAGTCCTCTAGTGCATGGTCTTGTCTAAAGCATTTTTACATCAACTGTCTTGTTAAAGTCTTTACTGTCCTGCTCAGAGCAACGGGCATCTTGCATCTTCAATCTTCAAATTTTAACTAGTTTTTTCGGGATGCTTAACTAGACAAGCGTGTTTACCTCAATAATTGTGCCATATATGGTTTTGTAGTCGATAAACAGATGTTAGACATCTACTTGGAAAACCTGAGTATACTCGAAGATCTTCCGTGAAGTACATATTTAGTAGATTGTCTTAGGCTGTGTTTTTCGGAGCTATAAGACCAATATCCTTGCGGAAAATATTCTCGTTAGTTGAGTAGCACAACGAAAATACGAATCACGGTTACAAGCCGCTGCACGCATGTTGCTATCCAAAAGCATGAAATTGGTGCAAAATTTGTACACAATGGTTTGAAAAGCCGACCTGCTCAGTAGGTCGATTGTGTCAACCGTGAAATGGTCAAAATGAGCGATTTATTTTTCACAGTGCACGACATTTTATAATGAATTCCATGAATGTGTTGTAAGCCCCATATAGACCTTTTTTGTGGATCACGTCTTACTTACGGACATGTCACGAGTCACACGTGAGGTTTCAAAAATAGATCAATGAGAAAACAAGCAGCGAATAATACCACAACATTGATGGTTGCCTAACGTCTTGAGTTGACTACCACTTTGAACCAGGAAGGTAGGAAGTATTTGTACAGACGCCGATATTCTGTTCTTTGATGAAGATAACTTGTCCGAATTTCCTTCTCGGAAATGTTTTCAAATGTTTGCTAAAAGAGAAGTTAAACGCCATGTGTTGACGTCTTGGCAGAAACTTATTTTGTAGAATGTTGAATGAACCGAAGCACTTAGTGTGAACAAAATTATCGTTATCCGAAAGCAATCAGATCATAAGGGTTCGGAGGTTCGGTTTTCATCGTCTTCTCGAACCAGGAGGCTCAGATTCGAAGACCCTCATTGCTGGAGCGCTGTTGTCCATGGTGCGATTTGGTCGAGGAAGTGCATCTTTGCACAGCTCGTAGAGTTCGCGGTTGTGTCTTCTCCTCCATTCGCCTCCCTAGACGAGATCATTTATCCGACGCAGAATTTTTCTTTCGAAGGCACCAAGAATCAGCTCTGCAGTCTTGCTTAGAATGCAGGACTGGCAGTATAAGAGTTTTGTCTTTTGTCATTCGAGACAGGAGTTTCGAGCCCAATTGCTTTGACAAAGCGAAGTAGCATCGGTTGCCAAGAGCGATTCTACGTCGAATCCCCACTACGATGTCATTCGTGGAGTTTACGTTTGCCCCGAGGTAGACAAACTCCTTTACTGTAGCTGTCGATTGTAACGTTTTGGGCTAGGTGGTGTGCTGAGGATCGTTTTTTGCTCTACAGCATATGTTTGGTTTGCTCCTCATTGACCTTTAGATCAGCTTGTTTCGCCTGTTCCTCAATTGCCGTACAAGTTTCGACTACAGCTCGTTGGGACCCCGCGATGATGTCGGTATCATCAGCGTATCCCAACAGCTGGACTGACTTGTAGAAAGAAGATAGTTCCTTCCATGTTGACTTTTGGCCGCCGCACTGTCTTCTCCAGTACCAAATTGCAGAAATCACACGACAGTGCATCTCTTTGCCGAAATCCGGTGCAGGTTTCGAACGGTTCAGAGGTTTCTTAACATAGCTCTTCTTAATCATTGACAGAAGTACCATATATTCGTAGAAGGCAGTTGATGGGAGCAGTGATTCATTTAAAGTCACAGCGCGGGAATTTCCAAAAATGACGGGCTTATCTAACGTGTCTCGATTTGTGGACACTTTTTGGAATTTTAGGGCCGACTTTTTGTCAAATACACTATCGGCTATTTCAGTTTCGATTGCCAGGCTACAACGACAATCCATTGTTTATGACACGCAAAGTTCCAAACTCCAAGTTGCCTCATCTTCTTACAAAGCATAACAAATGTCTTGTCGATAGGCTCATAACTTTGGAAGTTATTAATTAGTGTCACTTTCAGAAATTGCATGTGTGCAATTGAATCATGCGCAGTTGGGAAATCGATGCAGTATTTCACGTCACTAGAATTGAGTGGTTCTCATCGTGTGCAGAACACAACAAAGTGCCAAGGACCTTCAACAAAGTTGATGACTGCACCCAGTCCAAAGCAGACCATAGGCATTCACTGTCAGCTAAATTTAACGACTGAGGCACACCTCAAGTCCATTCAGTGCTCACCACCATGGGGTCCATTTCTCCATCCCACTACTGTGAAGCCAGCATCCCATCAAAGGCAATCTGTCAAGTATTGTGAATCACGGTGAATTCAGTGAAGCCAGGGCCCAAAGGCCTCGCATTGTTCGCTGTTAGCGTTCCGCGACAGCAGACACACCGAGCACACAATCCCGTCGCATACATTAACCGCTGCAATGAATTTACTAGCCAAACAGGAGTCCATCAATGGTCACCATATATGGATCGAGTGGCCATTCCCATTCTCATTCCCATTCCTGGCCACGGGACAGAGCCTTGCTATCCGGGAGATCTATGGGGCCATTGCGTTTGTCAGCGGCTCCCCAAATAAAGTAGACGCGACTGTTGACAAATCTCATTAGCGGAAGTGCCAGCGACCGAGGTCCGTTCGCCGCAGGACAATGTTAGCGATTGTACTCGTGGGACACGCCATAAATGCTACGTCTGCAGCACTTTAGCGCCGAACTGCGAAAGGTCAGCAATTAAAAGTGTAAATCACTCTGGACGCAGGCTGCCAGTGCGGTGCCAGTGCGTTGAAAGTTGGCCACGACTTTGCCTCGTCCAGGGTGCGAAAGTCAGTGTCAGAGCAAGGTGAGGATTGTTGGCAGTATGAGTTGTTGTGACATGGGCGCCATGCAGTGTCTATGTGGTGAAGAGCAATACCAGGGACGCGGCGGCGTTGTAAAATTTATGATGAAAGACGCGGGACTTTGTAGCAGTGTGGACACCAAGTTGAACGTTGCCTAGCGGACGATTTGTTGCCGAAATAAAGTGAAAGGAGAGGCAGACAACTTGTCGGTTGATTGACACTTAATATTCTACACTAGACTCTAATTAGGTGGCTTTTCAAGGGAAACAGTAACAGATGGAATGCGGGTGAGTCAGTTACAAATTTGGGTCTTTCGAACTGAGGAGACCTAGAGAGAGAGAGAGTCGTTAAGGTTCATTGCATTGATTGTGTTGCATTAGGTACGTACATGGTGGGTCATGTAGAGATCAGAGAGAACATTCCACGGCGAGGTTAGAGGCTAAGGTATGTGGTCTTTTCATCCGGTGTGTAGTTGGTTGCGATGGCCACGATTTGGGTCGTCTTGGAACGGCTGATTTTCATGCCGGAAGATCAATTTCATCGTGGAATGTGTGCCTAATCTTGGAGAAGAGTACATTTTCTATGAATAATGACTCATGGAGAGATAATCACTTAGTTTGTAGTACTGACTCGTAAGTCGCTTTTCGGCTTTGCATCTTTTTGCCGATGTGTTTGTTGATGAGTCAGCCCTTGCCACACATGCTACATAAAGGTGTTTATCGGATCCTAAGTGGTTTGATCAAACCGTGAATCGACCACAAATCAACAAGTTTTGGGTCTAGACACGCGAAATGCGAGTACGTGCGGCCTCTATATGCAGACAACATTGTTGATGATCCACTGGAGGGAGCTCAAAACAAAAAAGGTATACTAAAAGTGGTATGTAGGGCGATACATTAGTCTGAGTGACTCAGAGATGAGTGAGCAGTGAGTCAATTAATAAAACAGGTCTGCGACTTAACTGCGTTCAGCAAGCAACTCAATCTTGATATTGATGGATCATTGGAATGTACATGCACTCAAGTAACGCGAAAAAGGATGGAAGTTTGGTATCAACACAATCAAAACATATATGAATGGAACTCGAATTCGTTCATATGGTCGTTGGACCAAATATGCAAAGTCTTTGTCACATATTTCGGCCAAAGCATGTTGGCTCTGAGCGTCGTCGGTTTGCTGTCGTAAACCAATGATTAAACGTAGCCCCACAGAAAATAGTCAAGCGGCGTTAAATCGCACGAACGAGGCGGCCAGTCGACCGGCCATTTCATGAGATAACACGCTCACCATACTTACTCTTCAATAAACCGATTGTAACGTACGCGATGTAGCTTCAGCACCGTCCCGTTTAAACCACATGTAGTCTGAGTCCATATCCGGTACCCATGACGGAATAACGCTAACCATTCACAGTAACGTGATGACCGTTATCGTCGACGAAAAAATATGGCCACGGCATGAAAACCGCGCAAACCAGTTATATTTTGTGGAAGAAGTGGTGATGCATGAAGCACATGTGGATTTTCACCCGACCAATAACGCATATTTTGCATATTGACCAACGCACTGAGGCAAAACCGAAAATTGGAGTAAACGCTTAAGGTTGCGGTCGGTCAATGAATTGCTATAAACATTTTTTAAGATTTGCAGACGTTGGTCGTGATGAAAATGTTGAGTGAAACAAACAACAAAATTAATGCTCTTCACTGTGAAATCGAAGTAGACGTAGTGTAGCTACCACGAAGTTACACGAAGCTGCACTTTGTAATTCACATCCAAGACGTCAATGCTGTATCTCCTTTCTGAGAATGCATACACTTCGCTCATCTTTCACCACCAGTTTCGTCAGATCGACCTTGAAGAAAAGATGTTGGGTGTGGATTTGAACGCATTTTCAGCATGTGTAATCCGTGAAGCGAAGATCAAGTCTATTGCGCTGTTGAACTTAAGTCAGATATTGGTCTATCAGATTCTTTATAAACAGCAAAGAGACGATTTTGAACGAGATTTTATAAGACTTTCACACTATAGTAGACCTAATAAAAGAATACCCTCTTTTTCGGGGGTCCGACAAACATTGCTATCAGCTTACGATATTGAGAATGTTAACAGTACGAGATTATATAATCAACATGTTAAGCTTCTAGGTATCAGCGATTACATAAAGTATCGAACTTACGGAACGCGAGCGCAAAATATTTATTGTCCGAAATATAACCGAATTTTCTTTCTTCATCAATTGAATGTTACACCTGTCACACAAATCAACTAATCCAGCTAATTTTCTTAGCATAAAATTCGCCACAAACTTACTTAGAATTCCGAAGTCCAAAAACGAACTAAAAATGCACGGAATTCATCTTACTCAAGCAACACCTCATGTATATTTGTATAACTGGGGCTTAGGGCACCTTATGAACCAACAGCACCATTATGATGATTTTACACCTACTCTATGAGGTAGCACTATGGACCAATAGGCTTATCTGAGGCTCACTCCCCAGCATTAACTTAAGCTCAGCTTAAACCTGTTGAATACGTTAAAAGAAGGCCTGACGGTGGTAATAATAGCAGCCTAGCTTCTCAACAACTACTCGTGTTGTGCGTGCTACTGTTCTCTCACGAGCGGATTAGACCTACTGTTTTATGCTAACTCCGAACGGCCATGTTTGAAAAGCCTGTTCCTAACAGTTATACTAGTTTAGCAGTAGCAGTGACTCGAAAGCGGTGGGGCCGTGAACATTTTTTCGTCATACACACCAGAACCGCGTTTTTTTCGTAGCATAGTCGGTACGCGGTACGTTTGTACCGACTCAGTCTTGTAAGCCCGACAGGACTACCGGTACAAAGCAAATAAGCGAAGATCGAGCTAAAGAGAGGATGCACCAGCTTCGTATTTAAATGATGTAGTTACTACAGCTGATGATTCAACTGGTGCTCCGATTCGACGCGTGATCTAGAAGATGTGGCATTGCTAAATTCAACTTTTAATTGATTTTAAAAATGACGTTGGAACTAGTTAAGAATTAAAATCACTCCTTGGGCAAATATATTCCTCTTTACCCACACACTCATCGTCTGCTGGCGGTAATGACTATAACATGTAGCAATTTTAAAATAGAAACAACTTGGCTCAGGTGTCCATGATTGCTTTGAATTCCTTCCTTATCCTTGCCTTATTTGCCTTCAACCTTCATCCTTAATCGACGGCTTATGCTGCAAACGATTAAAACCGCCTCCAGTTCACCAGTTTCTCTCTGCCCCGCCTTGTTTCTGTTAACAACGATTTGAAATCCATACAGTCGATGTCCATCTTACATAATTTCAATTACCGCTTGTCAGGTAATCGAAAATATTTATGAAATTACTCAAATGACCGGTGTAATCGTCAAATAACTAATTGTGGTCACTAGCCGACCTCAGTCTCAGTCAGAGTCTACATTAATTGCCTAAGTTGGCACTCAGATTGTCGTCCATTCCATCAATAGACAAAAATTCATTGTCAACAAAACGAGGCGAGAGACAACTTAATCATCTTTCAATCCCATCCACCAGCATCGCATCTACATTTCGACTTAATTTACTACACCATCGACTGGACAGCTTATCGCCGAATTCATTAGCTTCCACTTTTGACAGTTATTCTCGGAAGTAAGAGGCCATGGCAGTCCACCAGAGAGAAAAAACCCCACACAGCTTGCAGACCTGACGGCTGGCGAAATGCTCCACGTTCATGAATCACTTTCATTTTATACCGATCCGCAGCCTCTCTGTCAAGTGGAGCTGCCTTTGTTGTGACGAATGAGACGCGAATTAACGACTCAGTGTGTGTCGAGATGAGTCAAAAAAAATACACAAAATAAACAGAAACGCACGCGAAATTGCTGCCGCGTCGCGCCGAACTCCCGTTTTTATGAGGCACTGCCTGAGTTCAGGGGGAAGGGCGGGTCGTGTGCTTGATTAATTTATGAAACCGATCGCGATTCCATCGAAGCACGTGGCTTAGTGGTCGTTTATCAGTTTTTATCGATTCATCATGAAGCACTGCCACCTTTCGGCGAATTGGCTTTTAATTAGTGAAACACTTTGATGATGTTGGAGGATTCGCACATCGGGCCTGAGAAGGGGTTAACCGAGGTTAGAGACTGCCACGATGACGGGGAGAATGTTGAAATATTGTGTTACAATCACAACTTGAGTGTATTTCTACTTCTTCGACGGATGGCTGAAGTATGAAGTGAAAAGGTGTGCGGCGTCGAGGAGTCAAGATAGAAAGGCGTTGATAGTGAACATGCGACAGAGAAGAATGCTTGTGATTGGATAGTGCGATTGGCTCCCAGAACAAGGTGATTTCTGTGAATTTTTTGCGGTCTCGTAACCATGAAGGAGGGCAGTGTGCTTGGGGATAAAGTGATCTGCTTTAGATCCAGGTTATGGTGGAATGAATAGGACCGTCAAATGGGGCGTTGAAATATGCGAGGAGCTTATCATGATGGAAAGGGAAGTGTCATTAATTAACGGTAATATTACATGATTGGGGTTTAACCCTTAGTCGTAAAGTTTATCTACCTGTCAACTGACTCACTTATTACGCACGTGCGTCGTAAAACACAGATTTTGTGATATCCTGGACGTGATTGTAAATCATAATCTTGAACTAGGAATTCATTGTAATAATTCACCGTTATACAGGGTAGCATCTTTGGTTGGCGTAAATGTTGTAAAGGTAGAATTGGAATATATAAGTAGGTTAAAATGGCACTCCAACTGGACCACAAGATTCTATCTAGCATGACTGACATAGATGTTTTTTTGGCACACGTTAGTGTTCCTCCATTAGCATATCACCCCTCCATCAGCATACTTTGACACAACAAATCTTGAAAAAGGAATTTCCGAACTGGAACCTGTTCCGAACACTTGAAAGAGTTGAAGGCGCACGTTTTCTGCCCTAGTTCGAGTTTCTGGGAAAATTGATATACAGGCGTGAGCAAATGACTAGCATGAATAGTAAATACGATACAGGTGCGGTAATCTAGAAATGGAAAATAAAGAACCACGTCATTATTTATTAATTATGAATAGATATCTGGTGATTACAAAATTTCGTCTTTATCTTCATGAAAAAAAAAAATACATTTTTGTATATAGATTAATTGTGTAAGGTTTGATTAAGAAATAATTCTCTGACAATATTTTTAAGACAATCCATATTCATTGAAACATGAACTTCAAATGAGACGGAATTAATGCTGGTAAAGCTGAACAAATGGTCGCAAAGCCAGGATTGACGCCTCGAAAAGTTATGCTGAGTGTTTGGTGGAATTGGAAAGGAATCATCCACTATGAGCTGCGGTCGAATGATAGATTCTACACTTTGCTATCAACAACGGATGAGATTGAAGCAAGCAATCGAAATAAAACGGCCAGAACTGATCAACAGAAAAGGCCCGTCTTCCATCAGGACAACGCTAGACCACACACATTATTCCAACAGTGTAGAACTTTTCTGGTTTCCCGGCGAAAAACTGTGACAAGTAATTTTCACAGGCTTTTCTTAAAGCCAACCTTACTCCATTAAGGTAGTTCTGCATTGAACGAAACAAATGGTAGTCTAATGTTTCAAGGTCTGGGCTATATGGTGGTTGCATCAAAACTTCCCAGACAAGCTCTCCGAGTTTTCAAAGAGTCTCTCTTGCGATATAATATTAAAATTTAAAATATTTTTGCATTGAACGTCCCTCCTGTCTTGTTTTTGAACCTAAAAGGGCTCATATTGATGAGTACTTGGGTAACCCGTTAAACCATTGTAGGTTTATCAAAGCAAAGTGTGTGAACTTTTGTTGAACTCCTCCAATTTGTTTATTGCATTGACGTAAAACGGTCCAAATCACGCACGAATGTTCTAATATTTATGGTGCTAAGGAATAAAATATTAAATGTATAAGAGTCATTAAAAACACCTGAGGTCCTTTTAAGGAAACCAAACATAGTGTTTGCTTTACACATAATAAAGTCATAATATAATAATAATATGGGTGGCGCTACAGCCCGTAGGGGCCAAGGGCCTAGCTTCTCAGCAACCACTTGTGTTGTGCGTGCTATTGTTCTTTCACAAGTGGAAGGGACCTACAGTTTTATGCCGACTCAGAACGGCCAAGTTTGAGAAGCTTTTTCTAGACGGGAAATACTCCTTGAGCATTGTCAGTGACTCGAAAGAGGTGGGGTCGTGTAAATTATTTGTGTCGCTCGGAGCTGGATTCGAACCTGCAACGTTGAGGTTGGGGTCGACGCACATCCCCACAACGCCACGGGCCACCATAATAAAGCCATAGTGCGCGAAAAAATGAATTTTGTATCGAAGTAAACTTCAATAACTTTAACTTCTTCTTCTTTGATTATCGATACACTTCCGATGTTGTATGTTAAACTCTAATGAACTCTTATGAACACTAAAAATTGCACTTCGACATATTAAGTTCAAGGTGATTGTATCTGCACCAACTTAGAAATAAGCCAATATCGTTTGAAATAGTCATAGACAGGTGAGATTCGACTAAATAATTTGACAGCGTCTGCGCACATCAAGCATTCTGCAATTTTAAGAATTTCACATACAAGTCAAACAAAAGAGGGCCTAGGTGACTGCCTTGCGGAAGACCTGATGTAACATTAATAAATTTAAACAAAAATGCGAAATTAAACATAAGTTTGTCGTTGTTGAACGACCACTCATAAAACCATGCTGTTTGGGTGATATTGATTCTTTAACATCAAAATATGGCTTTTGAGTTACTACTTTTTTTAAAATTTCATTGCATAAATCACACAAACAAGTCTTTATCAAATGAAAGTGAGGAGAGTCACATTACAGACGACGGCCAATTATATATTACTCTAAAGTATATTCAAAAATATAGGAAACTTTATACCAAGTGCCTCCTAGTTAGAATTTCTTACTGCCACATGGCTCGAAGGCTTGCCCAAAATTGATTTTCTTGTGACACTTCTGCCTCATCCTTTTCATCCATTAAACTTTCCTAGGAGGATGGTACACTGCGATGCTGTTCCAATGGGATGTGGTAATTTCCAGAACGCCTGTTTAATGCACTTTACATGTAAGTGGAGTTAGGCGGAGAACTTGAAGTATCACGGGGTCTTTTTTACGAGTAATGGGAGGAGTAGTGGTAAGCTTTCCTCTACGATTGGCCAACCTGGATCAAGAAAATCAGAAAAGCTAAGCTAGGTGTCAACACTAATTTAGCGGTCAAGTCAGTATTTATCGCAACTCTCACCTATGTTTATGAAATCTGGGTGATGACCGAAAGAATAATATCACGAATCCAAGCTGCCGATATGAGATTTCTTCGTATTGTTGTGGGAGTTACTCGCCAGCATCGTGTGAGAAACACAGCAGTACGCCGGGAACTCAATGTCAAGCAGCTACATCACGCGCAGCTATGCTTCGATGACTTGAACATGTGGCATGAAAGTTTCCATTATCTTTTTGGATCGTACAACATAAATCGATACGTGGAGTATCACCAAAGGACCAAATAACATTTTGAAAGAATATATAGTCCTTAGATGAATCCTTTTTAGTGAAGGCTAGGTGCTCCTTTGATATTTGTTGTACACTAAGAAGGTACATCAGCCTCGATTTCAAAGTTCATGTTATTATTTTTTTGTGCGGCTTTCGAACCTTCCAACAGTTGATCCTAGTGTTACGAAGTTCAAATAAATCTACATTACTCCATATGGTCACAATCCATATTTTATGTCAGTTCATGAAATGTCAACCTACTTTGACGGTCGTTAAACAGAAGTTCCTTCACATCAGACAGTAATGATTTCATAATAAAATCTAAACACAATACAATAAAACAACACAACAAATAAGGTTCCAAAACTTAATTTTATAGCGTTACCTCTTAAATTCAAACTGGCAAAATAAAATGTTGTCCATCTTCCATTGTGCCGCACACGAAATAAAAGAACTCCCTCGTTGTAAACAGCTAACTCAACTGATGGCAGTTCAACTCAAGCAGTTAACGGTAGTAATTTTTAATTGCGAGATTTGGTTGTGATGGAATCCGACGATTTGGTGTCTTCCCACTCATGTCGAGCTGGAAATATATCCAGTTTCCAAATAAGGCTTGTGGGTGTTAAACTTCATGATTATTTACAACATTTAAGGTATAAGATTAGCATGGCGATTAAATGATTATTCTGCAAAATTGATTTGATGTTTAGATGACTCCTACAGCAAGTTAATGAATAGAGAAAAATAAAAAATTAAAGAATACTTTGTGTACCAAAATACGCATGTGACTTGTGTTATCCCATTGATATGAATTGTATCGATAAATATGATGCTACAGCTGAAATAGAATACCATCCATTTAAATTTCTTCGAGAAACTAAAAAAAACACTCGAAAACCTTCATCGGCCGGATAACACGGCTAAAAGTGGCCCAGTGCAATGTTGGCCAATTTAGAAAAGTTGTCATGTCAAGCAACCGTCTGTACACCTCAAAACCATTGAAAACTTATGGATAAATCTTCAGGGTCATATTTAAGCTGGAAGAGAGTACACCTCTCAAAACTGTGAACACCATTATAAGAAGATTTAGATGTAATTGATTGGAACGATTATTCAATAAAACGTTGACGTATGTGCAATCGTGTGAGATTTAATGTACATAGAAACTCAAAGCGGCGGCTCGTGGCGTTGTGGGTATGTGCGTCGACCCCAACTTCAACGTCGTAGGTTCGATTCCAGCTTTGAGCGACAAAAATAATTTTCACGACCCCACCTTTTTCGAGTCACTGACAATGCTCAAAGAGTATTTCCTGTCTAGAAAAAGCTTCTCAAACTTGGCCGTTCGGAGTCGGCATAAAACTGTAGGTCCCTTCCGCTCGTGAAAGAACATATTAACACGCACAACACGAGTGGTTGCTGAGAAGCTAGGCCCCAGCCCTCTATGGTCTATAGCGCCACCCATATTAAGTTTTAATCTCTAAGCAGAAATCGATGACTCGCGAAAATATCAAGTTAACATAGATGAAAGACAAATCTATTTCGCTGGTATTATACTCAAAATGAATATTTTCATCCAAGACATCTCACCTATTAGTTACGATATTGAAGCTCACTTACAAAACTTTTTACTTCTACATCCGCCTTGGATGATGTCTGAAAAAATCTGTCAACAGTCACTCATGCGCTTAAAGAGTGTAGGATATGGCTGTTGTACGCATTGTTCAATATCGAAAACAGGAACTTTCGTTTTTATTCCCTAGAGTCATTGACAACGTTCAGATTGTATAAAGGCCTTAAAATTGTCCACGAACTTTTCTACGTTGCCAAATTACTCTGTCTCTGTTCACCACTCGAGAGTAATTGTATAGTCAACTGAGTGGATGCATCTGAAGAAGAACTGTAGCTGCTCCCGAAAGACAGAGCTTGAAGTGGTTTTATAGCAGACTCATTTACTTCTCATGGCACCTTAAGTCAATCGCTGTGGCTTTGAGTAATCCAATTTGTATTCGGAGGAAAAAACAACGAAAGCAATATTTGAGCAATGCATTGAAAAATCATTGTGACACTCTCACTCCATAAACCTAACAAATGCCGAAAATGGTATTTCATTTTTCCATCAAAAAGTCATGACGTCTGTTGAAAAGGATCTTGCATCACAACTAACCATCCCGTCGACAAGTCAACGCTTTCAAAGAGCGCACCAACACCAAACTGACGACTTTACATACTAATGCACTAGCACACAGGCCTACAATCCCCATCCTGCAGACAGAATTAATTTTGCAAAAAGGTCACATTCCACTTTCAACGTCCACCCACTTCATACAGCGAAGCGTCCACGTTCACGTAACGAAAACTACACTTGTCCAGCGATATGTATCTCAAACTAATGTCATTCGGAGCAAACACATCTCACCGTGGCGCATTCCGTACCTCGTCCTCGCCAAACCATCCTCGGGTGGGCATTGTATTTGCATTTCAACAACTTGCAAACTCTGCCAGCACTCTCGATCGTCCAGCTCAGGTACTCTCTGGGCAATAAGTGTCAAGTGCCAGTGATAATCTCAGACGTACCGTTCCCACTGAGAAGGGGTCCGAATAAATTCCAGGTCTCTCACCTTGTTCGCGAAACACACACACACCACTAGTTTGCATGCATAATGCAATGTGCAAGTTCTACATTGCAGAGCAGCCGCTTTAGACCCTAGTCCAGATCCAGTGAATTGATAGGAGATCTCTCTCCTTGCACAGCCAATGGGTTGGCGGTGAAATCTGGAATTCGACCATCGATGCTGGATGCATTCCTCTGGTTGGAGGGATAGCAGACTACGGTCTATCCACCCAATTCAATCAATCTCATTCTGCTAGGTGAGTAATTACAACAACAAAATGGGCGAGGAAGTAGCAATTGATGAGTTGAAGTCAATGCGGTGCTGTGTGGATTGGTAGACTGCGGGATTATAAGGCGTGGAGATGTATCCGCATTATTAGAAGCAATAAATCTGAATCAGATAAATAATTATGCACGCATCGAGATACAAATCAAAACGAGATGATTGCTGTGTATACAGTGTGGTGGACAAGATGCGGAGCAGAGGCAGACCGTTGACTAGTAGCGGCAAGCTGGTATTTTATTATAATAGCTGTAGCGGTACATTGGCCTAATTTTCAACTGAAGTTAAACGGTTGACGTTAAATTTTCAAATGCATGTTTGCAGAAAACCATTGTAGGCGTTTCGATGTCCACCAGATTATTGCATTGGGTAGCTAAGCAAGCATGCATTTGCATAGTGAAGGGATTAGTCGTGATTGCAATTTAGACATTTGACTGTTGATTAATGTAACCATAAGTGGCAGTGGTGTTGGCAGCATTATATATGGATATAGTACATGTTCTAATCTTTTTATTTTTTGTATGCTAAGATGGCGGCTCTACAAGTCAAACAATTATGTCCTGAGTATAACATCCTTAACGGAAAATGCTGGCATGAAGGTTGACGTAGACAAATCAGAGGTCTCGGACGCCTGCTCAATGCACTCTATATGTTGGTGAAGTCCCATCGAAGCAGGGTAGGAAGTTAGAGTATTTTGGAGTATTTTCACTCGCCGTAATAAGATGCAGACCCATGATCAGGGTATTAGACCAAATCTTTTCGTATCGATTGAGGATAGCTCCTGATAAATTTGAGTTGCTTGCAATCTTTCGAGCGTGCTTTACACGGGTAAATCGGTTAGTAGAGACGGCGTTCCTCTGAAAATCATGATAATGGTCATCATTGTAGACTGTGAATAAGCCTAAAATACCATGTGATCTCTGGCCTATTGTGTGTAGGAATGTGTTAAGGCATTAGGGTATCGTGATCAATTTGTGTAAGACTTAGTTACTTATCAGGTCGACGACCCATGAAGGGTCCGAACAATTGTTGCCTTCCATCCCTGACGGTCCTGGGCGCTCAGCTTCCAGTAATAAAGGCCAAGCTGTCTTACATCTGCAATGACTTGGTCTCTTTACCGGAGGTTCGGTCTTCCTCTCCTTCTCGAACCAGGAGCCTCGGATTCGAAGACCCTCTTTGCTGGAGCGTTGTTGTCCATACGCTCGATGTGGCCGAGCCAGTGTAGTCGACGAATTTTTGCTCTTCGGAACACATCCACATCCTTGTACAGCTCGTACAGTTCGCGGTTGTGTTTTCTTCTCTATTCGCCTTCCTCGCAGACGAAACCATATATCCGACGTAGAATATTGCTTTCGAAGGCACCAAGAATCAGCACTGCAGGTTTGCTTAGAGTCCAGCTTTCGGCTCCATAAAGTAGGACTGGCAGGATAAGGGTTTTGTAGAGCATGACTTTGGTACTTCGAGTCAGAAGTTTCGTGCCCAGTTGTTTTGACAAACCGAAGTAGCATCGGTTGCCAAGAGCGATTCTACATCGGATCCCCACTACGATGTCATTCGTGGAGTTTACGTTTACCCCGAAGTAGACAAACTCCTTTACTGTAGCTGTCGATTGTAACGTTTTGGCCTAGGTGGTGTGTGGCGGATCGTTTTTTGCTCTACAGCATATATTTGGTTTTGTCCTCGTTGACCTTATACCAACACGTTTCGCCAGTTCCTCAACTGCCATGAAAGATTCCACTACGGCGCGTTGTGACAGCGCGATAATGTCGATGTCATCAGAGTATTGACTTTTGCCCGTCGGACTATCTTCTCTAGAACTGTGCTTGCTAAAATCCGGTACAGGTTTCGAACAGGTCAGAGGTTTTTGAACCGAACTGCACGGTGTATCGCATAAGGCCATGCATTTGAAACCCGCTGGTCTTCTCCCGGATTTGCCTTAGTGTGAATATTTGTCTAGAGTCGATTTACCGTGCCGGAAGCCGCACTGGTACGTGCCGATTAGTGCAGTACAAAACGGCTTCAAACGTGTAAGACTAATGATCTAGAAATACTCTTGAGTTTTCGAAGTCGAAGCAATGCATGTGTATAGAGCTAAGATATAGTTGTACACGACTGTAGTCAAAGTGAATTACAGTGAGTTGTCATAATGAGTCTCAGAAGCAGTGTTACCCCAAGGACTCTCTAGAGTAAAAAGAACTAATTTTTAGTTTGATTCGTGGACTCATCATTTTTAGATTTGACTCATTTTTAAAGAGCAAAAATACCTACGTCAGTTTCATCGCTTGATCATTTCCATAACTTTGCAAAATGTGAGCTAAGTTTTGAAGCACATTCTATTTCATTTTTGTATGTAAAGAGGCCTTGCGTTATCAAAGACCTTTCTTGGGGCTCATTTATTTTCAAAATTACTCGTTTTTTTAACTTCTAGGACTCATTATTGAACACTGCTGAGAAGATCCGAAACCAGTTTTACCTGCTAGGTAAGAAAAACTAAGACTAGCTGTTGACAACTAAGGTCAAATTAGTAGTTAGTATCTTTTGACTACTTATACGAGTATGAAGAATGAATCGCAGAAGCGGTGAACTGCATTTGGTTAGTTCACTCGAGCGTAGCGGATTCTATATTCTATAATGTTGTCTCGCTACATTCACCATTACGACACATTACGCCGGTGTGAGTAGATCAACTTCCGTATTCTCAAGTTTAATATGAATTTCGTTCCTTAATTTTGGTGAGCGTTCTTCTTAAGCTAGGTGTGATGAACATAGAAATGATCACTTTACAGAGGACGTCTCAAAATCGCCAAATCATTTTTCACGACCCCACCAGAGTATTTCCTGTCTAGAAAAAAAGCTTTTCAAACTTGGCCGTTCGGAGTCGGCATAAAACTTTAGGTCCCTTCCACTCGTGAGAGAACAATAGCACGCACAACACGAGTGGTTGCTGAGAAGTTAGGCCCTGGCCTATGGGTGGGCTGTAGGGCTAATCATATTATTATATAAATATGTTGTCACAATTCAGTGTTATGTAACATACGGTGTCGTATAAATTCTACCACCGAGGGGGAAAGTTGTAAGTATATTTCTAATATATATCTGCAAAGAAATGAATTGAATTACATGTCAAATATCACACAGCGCAAATTTCGAAGACAAAATGGGGGTGGGGACCTTGGGAAATATCAGCGTTTGTTGGTAAAAGTAGAATATTCGAACCGATCTGAGTTTCAAGAATGCGTCCCTATAGAAAAAATACAATTTATTTATTTTTATTAGTTTTTGTCTGCTCAGTTGAACTAAGGAAGGCATGGCTTCTAAAACACTGTGAGACGACGGAAGTTTAAAAAGAGAGCTGTCGTCGCCATAAGACGGCAGGACTCGTGCATTCGTTAAAGAATGAAAGGATGTTTTCAACAGAATCTACGTATAATTGGAGCAAATGACAAAATATTAACCTGCATCTCCGAAACAGAAATTTGGAAAAGCATGCTTTCAGAAATGGCTATTATCCTCTGGTAAGCTTGAGGCCTTCAACAGCTTGGTAGTTGGACACTTATAGTTGTGGGGTTGTAGTTTTGCATTTTATCTTCTGTGCTCAGCTCCTAATTTCGATATCAATTCGTGATGCTAGAATGAACATTAAAAATAACTGACTTCTTTAAAGGCGAAAAAAGCCAGGGCAAAAAAGTGTGTGTGCAGTTCTTAAGGAACTACCTATAAATGACATAGAAGGCTGCTCCACCTACTTCTGAATCTGAGATATCTATTAGAGGTCCTTCAAAACCGCAGTTTCTAAAAGTAGATTTAAATGAATAGTTTAGTCGAAGCAGCTTTACCTTTCGGAGTACATTTTCTTATACGGTTCACTCATTGTGATGGCGGTTTTGACTTATCTTTCACTCACCATTCTCGCAGACAAGATCAAGTATCTGAGACAAGATCAAGTATCTGACACCAAATAGTCGAGCAAAAAGTACTTTTGGAAAAACCGAATAGCATTTCTACGCCCAGTTTTCAGATTTCCTACAGCAGGAAGCTTTCTTTATGTCCTTTGAGTGAGGAGTTTGGATGAACTTAACAAACATGAATTGCCAAGGACTTTTATATAGGATGGTAAGTGTAGAGCTCCTATTGACCCCAAGGTTGGCATACTCTTAACTAGTACAAAATATTATCGGTCGTTTGCGGCATTTTGTCTCAGGTGGTGTGCTATGGAGCGTTTTGTTTTCTTTGCACTATATCTTATTATGCTCGTTCTTCAATTGCCACGTTTCTACCAGTCACCGGGATAGCCATGCGACGATGTCTATGTGACTCAACAATTGGGCTCATTAATGATTAGTCTGTCACCAGTTAAGTTTTGCAAAATGCTAAATGAATTGTCTACCTATGGTAGGATATGGCAAATAATCGTAACTTTGAACATCGATCAGGTCCTTTTAAAAACTGTCCACTCACTGCACTGCCCTTTAAGATGTCAAAGCTTATTGAGATCCATATTTAAATATAAGCTCCCTTAACACCTGCCAGCCGGCAGTCCATCAAAAACTCTAGCTAGACTAAATTGCCGTCAAGTCGAGTCATCTGTAAACTCCTTTGTACCAATACTTGTCCACCCGAATGTGTGTTTATTTTAATTTGCATTCGGATAGCAAATGATGAACCAAATGGATTGGCTTCCAATCTGGATATGGTGTTAATTCCAATGCAATGCTACTCATTATAAATTCACTGAAATGGCCTACGAACTGGACGCACCACATGTCTTCCAGCCATGCAAGAGTCAGCCGACAGCAACTGTTGAAACCAATTAAAACCTAAGAGAATCATCCCCGATAAGTGATACCTTGCGTGTGCGTATATCTCGACCATCGTGATGCCAGATCCGGAGATCTATCGTACAGTCGGTCTAGCTGATGATGATATGTGGTGCGTCTGCGATGATGTAACATCAATTACGGACCACTGCCGGCGCAGACCTTCCGTGGAATTGTGCACCGTCCCGGTATGTAAGAGACTAATTTGAGAATTATTCCAATCAATTTGTTTATGGAGTGCCGAAGACAGCCCTCGGGTGGTCGGAGGGGGCAAATTATGGGTGGGAAACGAGGAAAACACTAATTACGGATACTTAGATTGACTGATTGAATCGTTGGACTGCTGAGTTGCTGAGGACGGTCCGCATGAATTCTGGTTCAACGAATGTTAATTGCTGTCGAGAGCTATTTGCAAGGAAATCAAAGCTAGAAGGGAATCGCACGATTAGTTGCTATGCGTGGGGAATAGGAAATGAGCTGTCAATTGCGTATGTGCGAAGAGATTTATTGCGGCATCTAACATGGGAGGTACGAGTATTAAAAGGTAAATGCTATGAATTATTGAGGTATGTCCATGCGGTTGGCGGGGAGTGAAAGAAGTGCTGATGGGAGATGGCGTACGGAGAAATGTTTAATCAATTCAAAGTGAGGAGACTAGATAGTCTACTTTAGTTGAGCGAGATTATGCTAATCCTTTCGCAGAAGGCTTTGCTTTGAATCGATGAAACATCTTGACGTCTGCTAATGGGTCTTCGAAGTCCGGAAATATCATTACGTTGCGTGATGTTGCCGCAAGTGTGTCCCATTCCGCCTAGCTTGTGACGGGTCGGCGTCCAGTTGCATTCATTTACAGGTTCCGTTTGAGGTCTTGCAAGGGAAAGGTACTGCTAAAGACTGAATTTTCAAACTACTGAGGGTTATAGGAACCAATCAGCTTCTTCTTCTTCGATTGGCGCTACAGTCCGGGGTGGACCTGGGCCTCAACCAACATGCCTCTCCAGCCAGCACGATCTTTCGCCAGCTGCCTCCAGTTGCGCACACCAAGTTGGTTGAGGTCCTTTTCCACTTGTGTGCGCCATCTAGTGCGAGGACGTCCTCTGTTGCGCTGTCCCAATGGCTCGGTGTCGAAGACTCTTCGGGCCGGAGCTGTGGTGTCCATCCGCTCTACATGACCTAGCCATCTTAAGCGTTGGATCCGAAGACTTAACTAGGTGCATGCCGCTGTACAGCCCGTATAGTTCGTGGTTGAACCTTCTCCTCCAAACGCCATCAACGCAAACAGGACCAAAGATCGTACGCAGAACTTTTCTCTCAAAACAACCAAGAGCTTCTTCATCCGCTTTCAATAGCGTCCATGGAACCAATCAGCTAGCTTGTTTAAAATTGTCTTCTTCACGAGGCTGAAATGGCACGTTACATGTTTGGGAAGATGCAAATGTAGACCAGGTCCACCAAGTCATCATTGGAGTCATTGGAGCGAACTTCTAAGAAAACTACATTCCCATTACCATCAGCAGAGAGCACTACTGATAGCCGATAACCAATTTCTTTTGAAACGAATTTGATGATGCAAACAGTGGGCGCAATACGCTACACAGCTCTTGCCTCAGTGGACGCACAAGCGATATGAATCAATGAATATCTCCTATAGAGGCAGTATGAACTAGCCAAAGCTTTACTTGTGACGTTTCCTTAAAAAATATCCTCTGTTATGAAAAAAATGACAGAATTGGATTGCGAAGTGGTTGGATTGTGATCTCAAGATTTGCGTGAATACTCCACATAGGTCTCATTTTGAAAAAGTTGAAAGCACTGCATATTCATTGATTTATTACACTAGACTTGTTTATGCTAACTTCAATTTGTCCGTCTTAGGCACGTTGGGAAGCACACCTTTGCCAATGGGTTCCATGAGTGAAACAAGTATGTCTGTAATTACAGTTGAACCTCGAACAACAATGAAACCAGCCGACAGATAAGCGATGAATTTATCCAGAGACCATATAAATTTATTTGGATTTTGCTTCAACGGACACATTTTCTTCCCCGTTTGTGCTTCAGTTTGCAAATTCCCTTAGGCAGACACTCCCTTGACCGTTCATGGACAAGAACATCAGCCGAAATTTATTAAAATTAATTCTCTTCCCTCAGGCGGATAAAAAATGTGAACATATTAATATTGCTGGAAATGTAAGCGCCCCATTAAAAATGCAGAATTAGATGGTATCTGATTCATGAACTGTGCTTGGGTGCCATGAATTTTTGGTTTATATCCCTACCCCTGATTCATTTGATATCGAAAGATGATTAACCATTGGGAGCTGACTAATTTTTACAGTGATTCCAAGAATTGATTTGGAGCTTAAAGAATGACACGAACTTGGAGACGCTGTCGTTGTATGACTTTAAAAAGTCAGCATTTAGTTGGGTAACACTTATTCGCCAATACAACACCTGAATTAGAACATGAGCTTCTATTGCTTCAACTATCGTGTTCAATTTTGGGGAGTCTGTTAAGGTTATGTATGTTTGAAATTGCGAGAGCCATTTTGATTTTGGCGAATTAGGTGCTACCTCTGGAAAAGTTACTTACCTACTGCCTTTAGTTTCGTTATCAGATGTCATTTTTCATTGATACTTGTTTACCAAGTGTGGATTTCAGAATATGCATGAAGATTGCATGAAGATTCGAAAACCAAATTTGAGTAAATCCACTTAAATTAAACTACATGTGGTAACAGTCAAAATGTGTACGAAAAAACGTACACGCCATGTACACTGCTAGTAATTTTTATTTTGAGCCCGTGGTAGACGAGATATCTGAAACAGAGGCGACGGTCGCTTTTTAGCTGAATTAATTCACCAACAACTTATTGCGTTAGTGGCATTTTGAGAGGAAGGTTCAACTGTGTGAGTTGCACAATGACTTGAGTCTAGTAAGGCATCAAGGCAATGAAAAGCATATGCAGGACTTAGCTCCGGTCCGAAGAATCTTCGCAACAGCGCAACAGAAGGCAACCACATACCCCATGGCGAACACAAGTCGAGGAGAATCTCAGCTGATTTTCAATGCGAGTCAGCTGGCGATAGATCGAACTAGCTGAAGAGGCATGTTGGGTGAAGCCAAGTCCACCACTGACTGCAGAGCTATAAGCATAAGAATAAGGATTTGCTAGAGTGGAGGCGAACATTCGACTTCATGAAATAAAAACAATTTCGAAAAATCGTAATGAATTTAAACATAGATTCAATTTATGTTGAATTAAGAATAAGCCCAGCATTATGAACAAATCCTACTGCAATTCTAAGACACGGCGCTTACACTGAGGAACATGAAGTGGAAGAATACGATCATTTTTTTATTTTCTATAGTGATAGATATTTTTCGATTCTTACGAGTGGATGATTTTCGTGAAAATTAAAGTAGTCTAGCTTCTATAATAATCTAGAAACCAAGGTTCACATACAGCCGCTTCATGGTGCAAGTGTTATTCATGTACAAAAGGTTTCGTTAAGCTGCCTTGGTGAAGCTCACTGTCTATCCCATGGGATATCAAATACCTAACACCTACTTTGAAGCTGTATAACTAATTCAGCTAAGTATGTACGCCAATGTTATATGTGTTGACCTATGGACTAAGTTTAGTATTCAATAAAAGAGAATACATTTCAAATATTTATTCTACATATTTCAATTTGCATTTCTTAGGTTGAGAGAGAGGTTAATTTTCGCCAGTACCAGTGCACTAAACTTCAGTATCCGACCACTTTGGTTCAATATCCGGCCACTTTTCTTCTTAAAACCTCAAGCCCAGCAGATGAAATCAAACGCATTTATTGGGTAAAGTGTTGACATGGACATGCATTTCCAATAGTTGCAAAAGGGATCGTTCGAGACAAGACAAAAGAAGTCGGAAAGGTTGTAGGAATTGGGCTTGGAAGTGAAACCATATGCTTTGTTCAACTACCTTCTAATGCAGTTGTGTTCCATAATGACAGTTTCTCTAACAGACAACCGATATCAATCGATGTTCTAGTTCTTTTCAAATATGTCTGTCTGGAAGTATGCTAAATCAGTATGCGACTTTATAATTTGTTTACCTTCTAGTATTTAAAAGTCTTAGGCTACACAGCTTTATCATATAACCTTTTGTGCGAGGTAGTCTATGGTACTTCACATTCCAAAGTCGATTTTATTTTGACTTTGACTTAAATAGTTTTTCCTAATATCATTTAGAGCAAGTTATATTCTTTTATCTCTCGAAAGCACTTGTCGTTATTGTTCTTTGTGCCCCGAACTCAACATCGGCCACTCAACCGTTCTCATGGAATTCAACTTCCTTCCTACCGACACTGGCCGCCTAATACCCCAGGCTATCTTCGAGAAGAAATTCTCGATCTTCCAGATAGGACTGGCTGTCTGACAGGCAAACGTTTGATGATCCGCTGCGTATTTTCACAGATAGATCAAATACAAACGAAGGGGTGGGTACGGGTGTCTATTTCCAAGATCTCAACATTGCCATCTCCATGAAGCTCTCTGATCACTGTAGCGTGTTTCAGGCAGAAACCATAGCGATTAAAGAGACGTTGTAATGGCCCAAGAACAACGTGATATCAAAAAGAATATCACTATCTGTTTCGATAGTCAGGCCGCTATAAAATCCCTGGACCATTTCATGTTTTACTCAATGTGGGATGGGTGCCCCATATAATGACTTTTGCAGAAGCTGCATGGATGAAGAGGAGGAAGAAAACACTCATCACTTACTCTGCTCATGCAGTGCTCTGACTAGTCGTAGGTTCCTGCACCTAGGGGCCTACAACTTCAGCGGCCTCAATGAGCTAAACAGCTCCAGCCTACTCTACCCATTGCAGTCAGCCACTATAACCTAACCTATTCTATTGTTCTGCGGTTTCCTGACTCATTGGCTACATAAAGGCTTGCGTTTCCAATACCACCCATAGTAATCTTTTAAATAAAACCACTGGCCGGATATTGAGAATCGACATATTAAATACATGTCTCCATTCTGGCTGGTTGCTGGAACATCGTAAAAAAATGGCATCCAATAGCCGGCCATAATTTTTTTTTTTTAATTGAAAACATTGAATCAATTTTTGTCAAACTTTACCAAAATATTAATCGTACTTGGAGTTGAAGTCACAATATAATTGAACACCAAAAAATGTTAAAATTTTCTCATATCGGACCTTTAGTAGAAAGTGACCGGGTACTTACACTACATCGAATAACATACATAGTTGTATGACCATAGTGTGTAGGGCCTGTTGCTGCTGAGGGCGCATATATGACCTAGCAGATTCCACCCGCTAGATATCTCTTCACGTACCGATGAAATCTACCCCTCAAGAAATGCATGAGCAGGAAGACATCTCGATTTCGTCCTACATGTGGACATGTACGGACTGCTCGAATAACGGCTGCACTGTAGGGGCTTGTATTCGCTTAGAATCTACTTCTTAAGACTGCCAGACTACGCTCGTGTTTCCATGCGGATATTGAAGCTTTTCGGGAGTCCTGTATCTATCATCACTTCAAAGTAGATCTATGAGCTGTATGCGATGAACAAACAACATCTGGGGAATGAGAAACCTTCTCACTTCATAGCTCAACGGCAATGATTATGCCGATCTTGTTCGTCTTGATCAATTCCAGTGCGAACTTTAAAAATCGTATTTGTTCTTGTTTCACAGAGACTCTTGGCTTTGTTACAAACCAGCTCATCGCTAAAGTGAGTCTCAATAAATCTGCTTCACAAACCTGCACGGTATGTATCCTCACATTACTTACCGACGAGTCTACCCTTTAGCACCGGCACAGTCGAGTCGGCGAGGCGTAGAAGCAGAAAATAACAACTAAGCCCATAGTCCATACAGACAGCAGTGTTATTCTACGGATATGCGTCATTCTAACGGAGCACCTAAGTACCTCCACAAATTCCCACTCAATTAAGTCTGAACGAAAGTTTCCGCCTGCACTCCACTACACCACAGACTGGAGGCCTGCGCCAAGACCGTGGGAGAGACGAAAAGTTGAACAACCTCCCCGGAACCCATAACCCACCACCCAAACACACAGACCGAACGCACTCTAGCCACATAAACTCCCGACAAGCAGTTCTTCACGAAAGTTTTTTGTTTGGCGTGTTGCTCCCCACGGTCGTTAAAGTAAATTTGTTGAACTCTTCAGCTCCCGGTCACTTAACCCCCAACCGGCATCGGCATATCTGAAGGTCATGCAAGGCACTCCCTCAGATGCCAGCCATCGTCGCCACAGCCAAATAAATCATAATTTCATCCTTTCGCTTTCTGTGGTCCTTCGCAATGCATGCGTCCGCCCTCCTCGCCAATAAATCCGTCTTAGCGCACGAAAATCCTTTTTTATGTCAAATTGTGTCAAGCGCACACACAGCAGCACAATCCCAGAGAGCAGCTGCTCCTCATGCCATGCGCCCGGAGGGAAGCGGATCAGGCCAATAAAACCGAAGCAAATATCTCTCCTTGTAATCCTTTCCACCTGAACACCACTACGACACGATGCCAAGCCCATCTCAGCCGACGGCCGAGAGCCGAGACAAGACACGGGCACCGGCCAACACCGGCACCGACCGAGCCAAACGAAGAAGAAAATCAAATCTTCATGTTTCTAGGTTATTGCCCCGGAGGTGCTCCGTGCCTGTTGCCTTCCCCGCTCTGCATGCATCTCCCTCTCCGCACCGTCGGTCTGTTTATCTTTATCTGTCGTTGATTCACATCTCTCGCGGGATTAAATGAAGAGCTCAGCAAAGCGGCGAAAAAGACAAACACCACAACATTTTGACTCCGACCGACGTCGCGCCGCCTTGCTGAATGTACCAAAGCGCCACAAGTAGAACACATGTCCTCCCCGCACTCACGCCTACTCTATCACTGTATCTCTACATCTGTGTGTCTTAATAATCTGTCATAGAGCTGGAGCAAGAGCAGCCCGTAACCCTTTGGCGAGTTGGCAACTTGTCTACGTACCACCGGCTCGCCATCCAATGGAGTGTCTTTGCAAAAAATCATCGCAATTTACTCTCGCCTTGCTTGCCGTTTCGTCGCCAAAGGCTCGGTGACCGTGGCAACAGCGTTAGCTGATCGCTGTGGCACCGGCCAGACCCAGCAACGGTAGCTGCGATGTGACATGCAGTCCATTTCTATTACAGAAATTAGCTTCACGCTTTCGATTAACACCCAGCTAGGCACCTGCAGTTTGGAGCGCTACTCTGGCCCTGGCGCACGAGATGGACGGAGAGTAGGAGTAACCACAGTTACGTTTTCACAGCGGTTCAATGGAATACCCATCGTGCGATTGAATTTCATTCACACTTTGGTTCCGCGGGGCAGGAAAATGATGACGGCCAAGCGGGGCTTGCCAAAGGTTCGCCTAACGCAGATTTCTCATTCCTTTGTCCGACTCTTGCATCCGTCTTGAATGCTGGATTCGATTGAGTGTGAGGTCTCGGAGAAATTAATGATATTTAATGAATGGCAACCTGATGCTTCCTAGTATCTGCAGCTTTGGATTACTGCGAATGTGCACATGGATTACAATTTCCAATCAACTGTGGTGACAATCAGTGGCTGGGAGCAGTTCGATTTGTGACAGCTGCAGAAATGCACTCCGGAGTTAGGAACTTGTTCTGAATTTGAGGGAAGGACTTGTTGTTACTTCAAGCGTTTGATTTGTGTTGATGAATAATGCGCATCCACAAGGACATATTCGATTGTAACAAGATGTGTAAGGGGCTCACGTATTTAGAAACGACGGTTGTTGGGTTGGGATTAGCATCACAGATATTTCTTGGTGCCAAAAATTGATAACTATCTTTGATAGAGGAGTCCCCGTTTGAAAAGTAGGACAATTTAAGAAAAAACATTTAAAAAAAATAAACGGCAACACTTACAATAAAGTACTATTATAACAAATAGACTTTTTACCGGTATACTGGTATGAAATGAGTTTTTTTTGAAAATAAAACACTAATTATTAATGGGAAAGTGAAAACATTTTATTCAGAGTATTGGCCATTGTTTTCTACACATTTTGACCACCTTTCTGGCAATTTGTGAATACCACGCCAATAAAATTGTTCGTCTTTTAAAGCAACCCAATCAGACACCCAATTTTCGACTTCTTCGTAGGAATCGAAGTGCTGCTCAGCCAATGCGTGTCTCATCGATGAAAACAAATGGTAGTCGGAAGGAGACAAGTCTGGTGAATACGGCGGGTGGGGTAGCTGCTCCCAGCCAAGTGTTTTGATTGTATCCTGAACCGGTTTTGCTATGTGTGCAGGTGCATTGTCATGGAGCAAAATTACCTTGCCGTGTCTTTTGGCCAATTCTGGTCGTTTCCCCATCAATGCATGGTTCAAATTGATCATTTGTTGTCGGTAGCGATCAGTATTAACGGTTTCACCAGGGTTTAGGAGCTCGTGGTACTCCACACCTTTCTGGTCCCACCAAACACACAGCATTGTCTTCTTGCCGAATCGATTTGATTTTGCAGTTGATGTTGATGGTTGTCCCGGATTAACTCACGATTTTTTACGTTTAGGATTCTTAAAATAAATCCATTTTTCATCGCCAGTAACAATCCGATGCAAAACCGATTTTCTTACTTGTCTTTGAAGCAACATTTCACAAGTGCTTTTTCGGTTTTCCATCTGTCTTTCGTTCAATTCATGTGGCACCCATTTTCCACACTTTTGGATCTTTCCCATAGCTTTTAAACGGTCGGAAATTTTCTGCCGTGCAACATTTAACATTGCTGCCATTTGCTTTTGACTCAAAGTGTCATCTCCATCTAACATCGTTTGCATTTCGGCGTCTTTAAACTTTTTTGGTGGTCTTTCACGTTCTTCATTTCTCACATCAAAATCATTATTTCTGAACCGTTGAAACCATCTTTTGCATGTTGCTTCTGATAGAGCATGATCAGCATATGCCTCGACAAGCATTCGATGCGACTCTGCAGCACCTTTCTTCAAATGAAAACAAGAATTAATGCTTTCCGCAAATCATCACTTTCTGGTACAAAATTCGACATTTTTAACACGATGATAAAATATGATTTTGACTTGATGTATACTAAATATTTTTCACAAATATCATAGCAAACAAACAAAAAAAAAGTAAGGGCTCGTTCACAACAATGGTATATTATATTCGCCTTTTGCGCTCTTCCGTCGTCGGCGTCTACGTGGGCGCTATCGCTATAAATGTATGTCCTTCTCATTCTGGTCCTGTTCTCTCTTTTCTTCTTATCCGCGTTGCCGTGATGTCACACTATATCGGCTTTGAAAGCGTAAAACCTGTCTTCGATCCTGCATTCGAACTAATCTATTTATGTTAATAGTTGTTTAAGACGAGTGGTGGCCCGTGGCGTTGTGGGTATTTGCGTCGACCCCAACCTCGACGTCGTAGGTTCGATTCCAGCTCTGAGCGACAAAAATAATTTTCACGGCCCCATTTCTTTCGAGTCACTGACAATGCTCACAGAGTACTTCTGTCTAGAAACTAAAACTCAAACTTGGCCGTTCGGAGTCGGCATAAAACTGTAGGTCCCTTCCACTCATGAGAGAACAGTAGCGCGCACAACACGAGTGGTTGCTGAGAAGCTAGGCCCTGGCCCCCTACGGTCTGTAGCGCCAGCCATTTTATATATATTATAGTTGTTTAAGACGGCGGTTACATCTAAGCTTTAGTGAGTGTGAGGCTTTCCTCAAAAGCACTAAGCCAATCTCGTACCTTTCGCCTTTCTCAGCAAAGTCTACACTCACCGACAGAGGTTTTCAAGACGTTTAATGTGTGGAGGGACTCACCCGGTCAGACAGATTGCAAGCGCATTCGCAACGTTAACTTCCACTTGGCAGAATGAAATTTGAGTCAGCAGCTATTGAATACCGCGATGTTTTTCGGTCAATCATTTAATAAATCTAATGACGGCCAGCACCTAGGCGGTTCTCTCAAGCTTCTGCTGCAACTGCTTCTGGAAAAGCTCAAAACTCTTAAACAGATTAATACGCGAGATACGCGAGATATCCACCTATTCCGCTCTTTAATTGGCTCGACTCTTCAGCTGCAGCAACAATGAATGGATGGGCTCCTCGCTGAGACTGCATAGAAGACAATTACGACGATGGTGTGGCGCTGATCAGCGTCGGAGCCACATTGTTCGAGGGAACGTGAAACGAGAACTCACCGCTTAATTGTCTCTATAGAGATGCCGTTCTCCACCTGGTTACCCAATGCGTCACCCCGTGGTTTCGTAATCGGCGGCGTAGACCCCAAATGCATTTAACAAGACTCGAACGTCCGCTTTAATTATGTTTTCGGACAATGGCTATAGCCACACTCCACAGTGGTCGAGTGTGATGTAATCGAAGCGCGGCAACTGTTCCGTCCAAACAATGGGCAAGGTAATGAACTTGAAAATTAGAACAACAGGTAACAGATTTATTGGGCCACGACCCTTGGTGTGTGCGGTGGTCGCGGGACACTAACCTCGAATGAATTTGAAAAAAAGGGAGAAGGCCAGTGCTCGTACAAATCACTAAAGGGCCCTTAAGTGATAAATTACATGCTCATTAACTTGTGAGTGCCAACGGTTCAGTGCGTACGAAAGCAGAAAGGAGGCATTGACTGACTGGCCGCGTCTGTCTCTCTGAAGTTGCCTGTGAATCTCTAATTCATGAAGTAACGGCACACGGGATACTTCAAAAAATAAATGATCCACCACCATTCTCGTAATTACCACAATCCACCAAAAAACTTTTGTCGAAGGAATCCATGTCCCACTTATGGGCAAGCCACATGACCAAAAGAGCAACAGGCTAAATTCGAGCCTTCAGAATCCAGGAAATGCAATTCGGGAGTCCTATCGTCGTCGGGCAGACAAACAACCGAGAACGACTGCGCTCCTCATGGGAATGTGTTGATTTCCTTTTGAACGTCCGTCAGATGAATTTATTTTCGCAGCGATAAGAACAGTTGGCGTTGGGTTGTTCAATTCCTATAGCAATTGGCCAACGTTTCCCCATTCGTTTGCCGAAATTCCGCGAAATCACACAACAGGACGGGATTCACAGCAAGCTGTCAGTGAAAACCTCGAGTTCTTTTCGGTTACATGGCCGCGACTTAATGAAATGATGGCCACGACGCGACGGTTCAGACTTGCGGTCTTAATGAGAGACGCAGAATGCACTAGAGGTCCAGAGCGGTGCAGAAGCATTTAATTGTGAAGAGAGCGCTTCACAAGCAAAGGGCCTGCACTTACGGATGAGCGCTTCTCGTTCGGCCGCGGACCAAGCACACAGTTTTATTGCATTCCGTGAAGGTTCTGATCGTTGTTCCCAGTCTCGTCTCCAATTAAGGGAAACGATGTAAAAATTATTTTCGTTTTTCTTCACAAGACAGTTTTGGTCAAAATAATTGCAGCAATGCCAGCGGCCTGAGCAGTTGACGGCTGTGCGACAAGCGGGCATTCCGGCGTCTGTTAAGTAGGTGAATGTACTTATCAAGGATTTTTTCATTTGTAACTCGATTCCTTTGCTCGTCGGTCGGCATTCGTTTGATGATAATTTAAACCAATTAATTGGTGAATCCCTTCATTGATGCTCAAACGACGACGACACTATAACTTCGGTGCACCGTTAGGTTCTGGCCTGCTTTTGATCGGCTAATCAATTCGGCATTTCGGGGGATTTCACGTGAAGAGAGAGAGTGGTTAAGCGGTGGCAGATATTACGCTTCGTCATTCATTTTCTTAATCCTATTCAGCTGGATTTTATGTGGACAGAAGTGTTTTGTGAACAGGATACGGAAACAGGTCTCAGATGCAATGTGAGCACCTGTCTGTAAGCGGGTCCAGGGCAGAAAAGGAATGACTAGATAATTGCACCTGAAACACTTTAAATAAGGACAGTTAAGCCAAAATATGGTGCAGTAACATGGTTTGCACTCATTTGACGAATGAATTAATGTTTGTCCACTACTACCACAGAAGGAAGTCAGTGCCAAAAGCTATGAAACTATAATAGCTCAACAAACACCATAGCAAACCAAACTTTTTAGGCTTGGAAACAATATTCCGAATTGCTTACAAATTCATCGATTAAGGTACATGCCTTGTGCGCCTATACCAATTTCCTTGGATAGCGAATTTCTCTTGTGTTAAGCTTTGTATTTTTTCAATAATTATACTAATACTAGCGATATAATAACAAAATAAATACGTTTTGGATTCATTTTGGAAAGTGACGTATTCCATAAGTGAAGCTTTAAACTTCTTCTTCTTCTTTGGCTGGCACTAAAGATCTGGGCCTCAGCCTCTCCATCAAGCCCGGTCTTGTGCTGGTTCCTTCCAGTCACGTACGTTCAAATTATTCAGATCCCCTTCTAGCTACATGCGCTACCGGAAGCGTGGTCTTCCTTTACCGCGTTGTCTCTCGCGGTTGGAGTGGATGACATTCCCGGCCGGAGTATCCTAGCCATCTCAGACCAAAGGTTCGAACTCGTTTGACCAGGTTGATGTCGCTGTACAGTTCGTCGTTCAGTCTCCTCCCCCAAATACCATCCGTACATACGGGACCGAAGATAATTCGAAGGACTTTTCTCTCGAAGCGACCATGAATATCCTCGTCCGCTTTAGTTAGTGTCAATGTTTCAAAGCCACACAGCAGGTATGAGACTATCTAGGTCTTGGTTCTCCAAGAGGAGATTTCAACTAAAAAAGAGTAAACGAACCCTTAAATGTCTTGTGCCTACACACGTGACAAAAAAAAATTTAGTTTATCCTTAGGACGTTCAGTCGCATTTAGATCAAGTGTTTGGCACCCAACCTTTGGTCATTTTGAAAAATATTTACGAGCTTTGTGTATTTGACTTACAATATACTAAATGTCTTCTCTTACACTTCTTATAGTTATTTGACAAGAAAGTTACAGACATTGCAATATTCAATCCTATTCACTAAATCCATGGGAAACATGGGCACTAGCGCCACTAGTGGCTATTTCTTTTACTAGATCAGTTTATTTTTTATATAATTTCACATTTTTAAATCACAACCACATTTTGCAATTTTAATGCAAAATCCTATATCCAGTGAACTGAAAAAATTCCATGTGTGTCATTCAGTACAACAAATGTCCGCCAGAATTTTGCTGGCACAGGGCAATAGTCACGCTTTTTTAAGGTCCACTGTGATGTTATTACTGCAGCCTGTTCTTCGCGTTGACCTGACTGCATTTCGCTGTTATAGATGGTGTTGTCAATCTAACGCGTCTGTTTCGATCATTTCCTCTGAAACCTTTTCGGATATCTTTTACGTTTGCGTTAGTTAAATCCCGATCTTAGTTCAAGAAATAACTACATGTCTGCACCGAACGCTCCGGTGGTACAGCTATACTGTTTCCTTTCTTTTCCATTTCTTCAGCTTCCTAAAAAGATGTTGTAGGGTGGTCCGAGTCTTCTGACTTGGTTACCTACAAGGCAGACTATTTCCAGAGCTTTTAGGGTCTCCTGATTATGTACAGCTAAGGCTAAACAAATTGAAACACTTCTCTGAGTAGCACAAATTGTAACAATAAGATGAGAAAATGTGAAGTTGAGTTTGGGATCTAAAATGTTTCTTTGTCTTGTCCTGGCTTATTTAAGAGTTTTTTAGAACATTGAGTCACATCGGAAGAACCAATGTCACGAACATTGTTTTCATTTGCTCAGTATTTATTCAGGTTAATATGAACTAAATGTTTTTAAGCTCATACTTCTGCCTGGAAAACACTGCCGTGGTTCGGTAGACAGAAAGATGGCGATCTCAAAACTAGGAGCTTTCCATACAATTTGGATCCGTCTGTGTAAGCTTCCATTGCAGACGGGTTATGGACTTTGTCTCCCAATTTTTATATATATATATTTCTGGTGAGTTATATTTCGAAGTCTAGGAGGCAGGCGCTGATAATATAAAATGTCATTAGTGCTAATGTCTCGGCTCTCAAAGGTAATCAAAGAAGCTGTATCAGCGTATCCGGATCCAGGTTAACACAATAATGAGACAAAGTGAACAAATATTCCCAGTAATCATTTGATGGGTATGGACAAACATATTCAGTTGAGTACGATACGAGCTTACGTAATACATGTTTTTTTAAAAGGATCAGCCTAATATGGTCTTATCTGGTTATCAAAAGACTGGTTGCAAAAGACCTATAATAAGAGATCATAGCGATCGATAATGTTTCCAAGAATACTAGACTGTAGCTGATAGATGTTCACACAGCAACAGTGTGGGTAAGTGGCTGGATGGCGCAAGTTGTTAACTACCTACGCTTAATTATAGGACTCCCGGTTCGAATCCTAGTGAAAGCAAAGTTAAAATGCTTTTATCTGGTTTTCAATCTGGTATTACAATGGACAAACAATGGTCTAAGTGCGCTCGCAATTACACTGTCAAGCACACTAACCTAATCTAACAGTGTGCTTTCGTAGCAAAATTTGTTATAGATATATCAGCATGGATGAGTGATTTGACGTCTCTCAATAAAAACAGTCGAAAAGCGCCAAGTCGTAAGGTCTATCGGGCCAAGAAAAATCAACCGAGCTTATTTCTTTAATTGGTCCATGGATTCGAGTGATGTTCAAGTATCTTGACAGATTCTTACTTAACGATAGTCGACTGTATTGGAGGTAAGGTTTTTTTCGCGATTACATTGGAAAAATTAGACGACAATAAGACGAAAGTTGAGACAATTTGCAAAAAATATAATTGTATAATAAAAGTATACTTGTAAGTGCCGTCGTCAGTTCATGCTCAAATTAGGAGTTCTACGATACGCTTTGAAAAACAAATTCATTCAACCGAATCTTACACAAAAAAGATACCCGAAAGATAACTTTTACAAGGTAATGACTAATGATTTTAAATTGTTAATCCCCATTCGCTGCAAGGGTAGCTAAAGGCTAAAATGTTTTCACACAGATTTTCTTTTCTAGTAAGTACTGGCCCCAAACTTTAGAAATCTATTTTTGGCTCCAGCACAGCACTCTCGCTTCACATTCACCGAATTTTTACCGCCATTATGCTCGGTCATCACTTTCGTGACGTAAATTGACTGACTGACCCAGAATATCCACTCCAGTGCGCTCCAAATCAGAGAAGGATCAATCCGTACGGACATGTGCTGACGTCCATTCATGATCGACTCTCGTGCGTCATGTAACTGTCTCAGTGTGAACTGTTAAGTGCCGTCAAACCGAAATCAATTACCCGCCGTAAATCGATTTCCCTTCGATTACAAAACACTCGCCACAATGAACCATTAAATATGCCTTCAAAACTCATTAAGACCACCAGGCGAGCGAAGGCTGTTACGTTGGCGTTCCTCGCCGAATGCTCACCTCCGGAACACCGCCTCGGGCATGTGAAATGCCATGCTTAATCCGACTAATTATGTTTTGATTGGAAAATATGTGAGCACATCGAGTATGGACATAGTATTCCGTCTATCTGCTGCTTAGATGAAAGTCTGTGTGATGGGTGATCGGTGGAGTGCACTCCTTGGTGTCTATGGTGGCCTCTTCGATGGACGACACCGATGCTGCTGGCGATCTTGGGAAGAGACTTGCAAATGGTCAGAGACTGTGGGGTAATTGCAATTCCATTGGGTACGGAATGGAAACGCCAGTGGACTCGTTAGAGGTGTCAGGTGCTGTATGAGTGGGTCAGCCCTCGGTGGTCGACGAAGTATTGGGCGGAAGCGTTGTGCGTTCAGGTGAGGAAATAGCCAAGGGGATAACGTACCCAAATAGTTGCATAATTCCAGTTCAATTCGATTTGGGTATGGTGTGGCTAATTGTGAAAACAAAACCTGGCATAACCCCCGCCGAGCTTGCTGGTTAAGACGTAAGAAAATGTCTGTCTGAGTCGACCAGACGCTGGTCTTTGGTGGTTTTGCAAATATTAATCGAACTTGTTGAACAGGTGACTACAGCATACATACAGATTCGTAAATTTTATTGTTTGGGATCATCCTGTGCTGTCTACATTGAAGATATGGAAAGAGTTCTAAACATAGGTCGAGGAAATCCAACTTTACCGCAGAGATTTAATTATATCGATGTTAATTACTTGTGAACAGATGTACAGAAGGTTCTCATTGTGAACAGAGATTGTTAAACAGAATCGAGATCGGTAACCTTACACTTCTGTTAAATAAGATTGCTCGTGCAAGTGAGGTCTTATTATTTTAAGTGTGTACCTTCTGTCATTAAGAGTGAAATTTGTTCTAACTACCCCTTCATACTTTTAAGCTGCTCTCAAATATTTCACTGACAAACGAAATAACAAACGCCATTGATGCCATTTACTTAATATTATTTCTGATTTGAAACGACTTAACAACACGTTCTCCAACAGCAGCAATGTCGTGTAACGCCTTAAGTTGGTGTAGCGCGCCAGGACCACTTTAGGAATTATTTTACGTGTGTTCAGTGGTCCGTTGTGCAGCTACATGGGGTGGCGCCATAGCCCGTTCTGATGTTTGGCCTATTCTGTTGTCAGCAGTAGATTACTGTTGGTTGCTCCTCAGCCACCTTCTTAAATAGTATTCTTGTCGCAGGAACGGAGCATGATGCGTACAATCTTCTCCTCATCCGACCAGCTTTACAATTGAAAAGTCGAAAACTCTTAGTTCTTTTTAAGTATGGACATACCTACATATTATAATATATACTCTAGAGAGAAATTGATTTTTGGAGCATGAAGCCTGTAGTGCGGGTACGATTTATGATGCCTCTTAACAACAACTCTCTGAATCTGTTGTTCATCTTTTGAAATGAATCATCATCTTATCTGGACTAGCATGATTCACTAAAGTTGTCGTGGGGATAAAGTACGCACTAGTGATCTCCAGGATATTTAATCCTCTGCTACCGAACCCATGCTCACGCATATCCAAGTCAGTTTTTGGATATGGTCCAAACACTTCGTCCTGGGTCTGCCAAGGCACGTGATGAGGTATCCAAACCGTCAAAGCATAACTCTTTCCGTTCTAAGAAGTAGGTGCTCGAAATTAAGTTCCTCGGTTATTGTCGTGTTTCTCTCACTATCCCGGGGAGTAACTCCCGCAACAGCACGCAGAAATCTCAGGTCGGCAGCTTGTATTTGTGGCCTTTCTGTCATTAACCAACTCATGACCATAGGTATATATCAGTGTAAATATAACTATGTATATTCGTAGAACGGATTGTCTTATCACATCCACAAAAATTTAAAAATGTTTATTAAAGTAAGCATATTAGACTACGTGGCTTGTTTAAATAAATGTGCGAAGTGCAGTCAGGATGATGTCGTACCACTGCTGTAACACTAAGTTTTGAAACGACTAGCACTATGCATTCCTTCACCACAATTGATGCATAACGGTCTTTGAAATTGACCTAATGTACAATTACGAACACAATTCCAACATTAACATTGGACCTCTCAAGATGTCGGTCGAGGTCTTAAACGTCTATAAAACAGATATGGCTTTCTTGATGCGTAAAATAAACTATTTCGAGCTAGTTTTCCTTAAAAAAATATTTTTATTTTTTAATTCCACTTCTTATTACTAACAGAGTTCACTTAGGTAAAACTAACTTGAACTAACTTAAACCTAAATTCCATATTAAAGCGAAACCCCATCGTCACAGACGCAGAAATACTGTAATGCGGCCCTCTTTTATTGGTGCCGTATGTTGGACGTTCACCTGATCCCCCTTGTCATGTGGGAAAATATTGTGGAGCCCTGGGAGCAAACTTTTCCTAGCTTATCACGGTGTCCACAAACACTTTCTCACTAGAAAATCACCAAAAGAAGCGACCAGTCTTCTTCTTTGTGTGGCGCTACAGTCCGGGGTGGACCTGAGCCGCAACCAACATGCCTCTCCAACTAGCGCGATCTCTGGCTAGCTGTCTCCAGTTTCGCACACCAAGTTGGTTGAGATCCTTCTCCACTTGGGTACGCAACCTTAAACGCGGGCGTCCTCTGTTGCGTTGCCCGATAGGTTCGGATTCGAAGATTCTTCGGGCCGGAGCTGTGGTGTCCATACGCTCTACATGACTTAGTCACCGTAGGCGTTGGATCCGTAGACGCCTAACTAGGCTCATGTCGCTGTACAGCCCGTACAGTTCGTGGTTGAATCTTCTCCTCCAGAACCCGTCAACACAAACATTACCAAAGACCGTACGTAGAACTTTTCTCTCAAAGAGACCAAGGACTTCTTCATCCGCTTTCGATATTGTCCATTCAGGACTGGGATGATCGGTGTCTTGTATAGAGTCAGCCTGGTTCTTCGAGAGAGGGCTCTATTACCGAATTACCTCTTGATAAGAAACCGCGGTTGGCAAGAGTTATACGCTTGATGTTGTTAGTACAGTTTACTCCGGAGACGATGTAAGTGAAGTCCTTGACTAGGTCGAATTTATAGCTGCCCATTGTGACGCTCTGTCCAAGACGTCGATGTTGTATGTCCTTTTTTGAGACAGCATATACTTTGTTTTGCCCTCAGTCACTAAACCAGTCCAGTCACTAAAGTTATTTTCGAACCAGTTATTTTGGTTTATCACCTACTACCAGTCCTAGCTTGGGAAAAAAGACATAGAACTCCAGGCTGCTCACATTGGCAAGAGCAAATGGTACTAAATGGTTCCAAAAGTAGCAGAAGGTAACCGCCTCTGTAGCAACACAAGGGATCCTTGAGTCCAACTGAATCCATAGCTGATGATTGAAGCTACATTACCTAACCTACTCTAAATGGTATCAGCCGAAGGACAATATACGCCGACGGCTCAAAAAATCGATTGGACATACGCTCGGCACAGATGTCATATTGGTCTTGACCCATTCAAAACAGAATAGCGTTTTCGCTGAGAGATTACAATATACGCGAAAAATGGTGGGTACAATTAAGAGCCCGAAAAGCAACGTCCAAATGACAGGAAGCGCAATTTTAAAGACAAAATTAATTAATAACCAAATTTTCATAACTGCTGTGCAGACTATAAGTAATATACTTATGCTGCTGCTCAACTTGGAGCTACTTTTAAAGGTCTTTTCGGGAGTAGGCCTTGAAAGCATTCTAGCTTATCGTCAAAATATGTATGTTTTGAAATTTACTAGAAAATAAGCCAAACTTTGGCAAACTCCTGTTCCCCGTGATGGAACATTTGTCAAACTTTGTCAATTGTTCCATCACGGGGAACAGGTGCCTGCCATTCTAAAACTAATTTTTCGCTATTAAGTGTCAATATAGTAAGTCCTTGTTATCATTGAATTTCACTCGAAAGACGTTTTCTCTCATTACAAAAAAGCTTCGCTAAAACTCCTCAACCGAAGACTATTGTTCATCAGACCTTCAGTTTGTGAAGACAACTCGTTCTTTGCTTTGGCATTCCGATTGGCCCCACAGTAGCTCCCTTCCGTTTGGTCGCGCTTACAGGCATATAGAACACATTGGCATGGACATTCCGCAGTCAATAGAGGCCACATTAAATTTCACAACATCCCATAAAACTGGTCTCCCTTCCAATCTCCGCATTCAATCAGAATTACCCACCGTACGCGAGTGTAAGGCCCCATTCACATTCCTCAATCCGACCAGTGGCAGCCCCAGTTGTCATCCATTAAACCCAAACGAGACGATAATCACCATGCACCTCCGCGTTTTGCACAATCCTAGGTGCAATCGTTTGCTTGCAACAATCTCTTCCCTTCCTCATCCACTCGCTCGTTCTATCTCTCTCTCGCTCTAATCATTGGTCGTTTCACAAATTGCACGCCATCATCGCACCGATAATTGAACTCAAAACAACATGTTCGAGTTGTAATTAAGGGCACCAGCTACGGCCATACAAAAACACACACCAGTTGTCGTTAAAGTAATTCCGGTATCTTCCGTTCCCTGTCGCTCTTGTCATCACCGCCGCCAGCAGCAGGTTGCATGGCTTTTCGGTGTGCACATGACCAATCATTGGCACAGCATGCTCCCCGCTTCGGTCTGCCCCATCGTCGTCCTATGCCATGGCTCGCTGGAGATGACTGAAAAAATTGCCTATTTCGCAGTGAATTTTTCCACTTTCTACATTTGCGATCTTTGAAGTGGAATTTCCTAATGCAAGCGCAGCTCCTCTGTCCCGCAAAACGACCGAACGGCAATCACACAATGGGCCGCTACAAGAGGAAGCAATGGCTGTGCGTCATGACGGTATAATGTCCTTTGATTTGATTAGTGGAATTAACTGTCAATCAGTTAAAGTCAGAGAGCAGATGCGAATAGGGTCTTAAAGACGTCTCCACCAGATGAAGGAATGTTTCACGAATTGGCGAGGAACCGCACTGACAGTTAATTAAGGCGGGTCTCAATTACCGATCGAAGATTGCTTGGGAAATATGCCATGAGTTGTGGGATATTTTAGCCACGAGGCTAGCTATTGATGGTAGTGGCAGATGTGTCTGGAATCTGTGATCCGGGCAGGTGAAGCAAATGCGGAACATCAAGAGACATTTCCATTGTGTTCCGCAGTGCTCGCGGCGGAGAGGGTAATGTGTCACAGATATCATTTGGGGAAAGCATCACGCAGATGGCAGAGAAAATGGAAGCCATTGTGGATGGTTGCAGTTTATAGACATTTTCCAGACTCATGGCTTGATCGTTTTCTTAGTTTGGTTCCTTCAAACTTCAACACTCGATCGTATATTCATATCTGCTAGAACCGACGCGTGCGAGGAAGTGATTTGAAGATCTCGTAAAGGCAATCGACAAATTAGGACTGTTCCAGTACTTTCTGCACCAAATTGTGAAGAATTGTCATTTTTTAAGGAGTGGGGGTGAAAACTTCTCAGAGAGTAGCAAGATATCAACAAAGTACGGGAACGCAATTAAACCAAATGTGTAACTTACGTCATTTTTTTAAGAACTTGTTACATTGCGTATGACGTCAGAGATGCCGTCAGGGTTTCATTTGGTTTATATTCTTGCGAGCTACTCAACAAAAAACTCAAACTAATTCAACAATTTTCAGTTACCGCCAACATATTCGAGTTTTTGACATATCAATTAATTTGACAGAAAACCAACAAACTACCAAAAATTACAAACAAAAATTCCTTGGGCTGAAATGGGCAGCGTGGGGCAACTTTAACTCTCTCGAGAATGCGCACATTTGGCATAAAATCCAAATTTTTGTCGTACTGGAACAGACTTTCGTAGATTTGTGTTATTTGTACAGTTCTGTACTGATTACCTTGGGTAAGGGAACAGACCTATTATATGCTCCTTTCTCTAGTAGGTGCCAATGCCAGATCACTTATTCTTTTACGAGTCTATGAGCTCTCTTTTGGTTGAGTGCTGGATGGCGCAGTTGCTTGAGTTCCTGCCGTCTGCTCGAATCTGAGTGATGAACTGGTTTTCAAGTCACGTCCAGTCAATATCAATAAAGTTGTCGATCAGTGGTAGCATTCTAACTATGGGTATGACAATGGATCAACTATGGGTGTAGTGTGCTGGCAATTTCGTTGGCAGACCACTTTCCTGACCTAACCCAACATATCTGCTACCGGTCGCTTTTAAGAATATATATGTCATATCAGTCTCGTCAGTCTCAAATGTTGCTGATTCCTTCTACTCGGACTAAGTTTTCAGAATTGCAACTGCATGCCGCTTCTCCCAATCTCTCAACAAGCAAATTCCTCGAATTTCTATCCTTTGCGATTTTCACTCCCAAAACTCGTTACACTTGTTAACTTGTGACACACTTCTCACACTCAGATGACTTCCGTAATGATCTGTCATTTGAAGGAATGCCGCAAGGCATTTAACGCCAACCACCCTCATGTCTTACACAAAACAAATCTGTCATAGTGACAGGTGTCACTTGGCCCAACCTGCAAAACAAAATCCATCGCAATAAATCTCTTTTAATCTGTCACAGTGACAGCTGTCATAGTGATTTATTCAACTAGATGCTGTTCCCATTCTTCTCGCGTGATCAAACTTAGACAAGCTCACGGTTAAGACAAAATTATGACAAGCCCTCATCAATCTTGTGAGACTTTCCCTTTCATGATCCATAAAATATTTTCACTCACTCACCGGGAGGCCTGTTCTGTAATTAACTGTTCTTTCAATTATCCCAGGCAATCAAATGCGAAGAGAAAAGGGCTAATAGAGGTGGCACAGAGAGACGCAATAGATCAACATAGCGCTCGTAAAAGAACAGTAGCCAAGAGTCTGACCATGTACGCAAGATAGTATCGCGACATTAACTTTGTCGTTTTTGTTTTCGGATTATGAAGCACACATATGGTAGTTCGGTTCGACGCTGACAGCCAGTTTAGTTGATAGTCTGGTAGTTGCGTCAATTAGCAGTTGATGAAGAGCGCCGCAAACGACAAGTGCCTTGTGATAAGGGCCAGTGAAGAGTGGACTGTTACTTGTCCGACTGTTTATGTATGTACGTGCAGTTACGCCATTGCGGTGCTATCGGAACACGATCATCTGGCCGTGATTGTGTCACAATTTAGCTAATTACACTTTGTGTTCGATTGCGGCAAGCGAAAGTGAAGTGCCGGCCGTCGTTACATTGGCATATGCCGTACGTGATTGATAGGAATCCGATTATGAATATAAAGAGTTGAGAGCTGGAATTGCTTTGTGGTGTGCTTTCGCAACGGCGCTGTGGGTTGTAGTGAGATTTTATCAGAAATACAGGTAGGGTCTGTGGTTGGATTAATTCCTTTCTTCAGTTGGTACGATGGCATATTTAATAAATGTTCTAAATCTAAGTCCATTTTAGAACTAATGATCTTCACTACCCGATCATTAGTTCTTAAATAGATTATTTTCTCTTTCGGTAAAGATCTTCAAAAACAGAATATGCAATACTCCGTTCCTATCAAAAACAAAAATTCTACAACAAAGCTACCATGGTTTAAGAAGTTCAAGCTTCTAAAATAATTCCCGTCAAGCAGTGAGATCTCCAGTAAAAGCAAGCTGTTCATTGCGCAAAATCGAATGGTTTCGTTCTTTGGAGTTGACACAAGAGACATGTTCGATGTATGGAGTATTGCATGATTACAATGATCATGAGCTTGACGAGTGCCGGTTGTCTCCTGTTGTGATCCTCATATCTCTTTGAATATCACTTAACTCGTACTTTTTGTTTGCATTTTTTCTATGTCGAACTCCCACTAACTCGAACAAACTATAATATCCCGTGACAATTCGACTTAGAGAGAGCCCACTGTATACTAGGAATCAGTCAAAACACGTCTTGTAACTCTGTTTGGAAAAGAAGGTTTATATTTCCGAGTCCTTGATGCCACTCTCAGAGGCGGAAATTTGAAACAATGTCCATTGTTGAAACACCATAACACTTAGAAAAATCGAGTGTATGGTAGTTTCATTGAGGTTCAAAGTTTTGTCCATTCACATATCTTTCCCAAAGCTTGTTGTAGATTTTTAGACTCAGCTGTCTATCTAGGACAATATCGAATTTGTCGTTGCCAGGATAGGCGTAGACCGACAACTTGGCCTTGATGACTAGAAGCAGCGTCCCAGGACCGTCACCGATGGAAGGCAGCAATTGCTCAGGCCCATACCCTTCATGGTTCGTCTGCCTGACAAGTAAGTAGGTAAGTAGGATATTCGTATCTTCCGCGAAAGGTACCAATAAAGTACGGGTACTATGGGAAATCTACCGACAAGAGCAATACAGGGGCAAGAATGCTCGCAGGCTTTAAATTTTAATATTCAGAGACTGGTGATACCTTCCCACTCTGACTTAGTGGCTCGTCCAATAGTAAGTGATAGTGGGTGAGAAGAACAAAACCAACGAATACGGCAGGAATTTGTTTAGATTTCCTTTTACGTTGTTATTATTTTCTTGTCTGTATATAGTGGACAAATTATAGCTGAAATAAAAAGCAGATAGCACACGCCGAAATTGCTATCAACTCAATGACTCTTAACGAATATAACTTAATATCTAACGACACTGACCATCAGTGTTACTACAGGGACTCTATAGAGTCAAAAGAACTCCGTTTTTTTAGCCTGACTCGAATTTACCTAAACACCTAATGTCACATATCCATTTCATAACTTTGCAAGGGGTGAACTGCGCTTTAATATTAACTGAAAGCTTTCATCCAAAATGCCTGAGCACATACCTGCACTGCCCACATAAATTGCTCTGGCTAGAGTTCGAGCCAGGAAAGGAATGTAGCCGTATCTTTCTGGATGACTCCAAAACCAATAATGGGCCCGACGCTGATTTTTCCATGGAGGGCGACAACGATAGACTGTACACCTCATTAGGTAAATTTGGGTCCGTTTGCCTAGCGGTCCTAAACCTATGCCATCCTAATAGCAACAAACTAAATTCTGAATAACAGGTGGACGACGTATTCGCGTCTGTGGTGACAGTCAGGCTGTGCTTTAGGCCTTACTCAACCCTTTAACGACTTCCAAGACAGTTCAGGAATGCACATCATCTCTGAATTTGATTGGCAGTCAAAATTCACTGAAACTCATCTCAGTCCCTGGACACAAGGGAATCGTTGGGAATGGGATCGCCTATGAACTTTCCAATCAATAATCAGCGGAAATTTTCTCAGGACCTGAACCTACGCTCGGACCACCTGCGTCTGTGGTTAGTGCTTCTTTTGATGGTTGACCTTCTCAAGAGCACAATCGTAGATGACATGACTATCCACTATATAGACAGAACAAGCGCTTGCGGCTAAACATCTGTAAAAATCCGCGGCATTCTTATTGTCCCTTGACAGAAAAGATTGCCACTACACCTTTTCACCTTACCTTCACGTTACACCTATGGAGAGGACGACAACACAAAGCCTTTCCTCTGTCACTGTGCCGCCTTTGTTTGGATCAGGTGACAAGTCTTCGGCGCTGATGTCGTGAGAGCTGGGGTGCCAGCATGTAACTTGGAGCAATCGAGTTCAGTCGATACAATCGAACATGGGTAGCACCAATTTTGATTCAATCGAGTATTGTCGATAGCATCGTCAAAGTAGGCAGCATACAAATTCGAATATGACGTTTGAAACAAAATTTGTCAGTCGATAGAAAAAAGTTATCGTCTTAAATTAATAAAAAGTTGTCCTCATTATGGAAGCGATACAAAATATGTCCATCAACAAAAAACAAATTCAAATTTTGACCGATTATATGAGTGGTCATCAAGACTTGGCAAAAGGCATATTAAAAAGTGCTCAAGGCAGAAAAATTAGGCTCTCTGGGGAAAAAAAAAGACTTCAAAGACTGGAAAAAAGGTAAGGACAAATGCATGTATGTTTGGATTATTATATTGTACGTTCATTTTTAGACTTTGAAATATAAAGTTAAGAACAAACTCAGAAAGAATAAGATCCACTTAAAAGGCAAAGGCACAGGCGGTTGCCCATACATATTAATTATAGAATGACAAAAATGTTTAGAGTCGGACCTAGTCAAATTGCTGACCACAATAATAATGAAGAAACTAGAAACCTAGACAGGGAAGAGGTAGAATACAATATATTCGAAGAAAATGTTGTATGCGAAGGTAGTGTTCCTGTATTTTTTCTAGCGTTTAAATTTTAATCGAATGTTTACTTAAGGCAATTGAACACATATCAAAAATTCATTTGATTTTGGCATTAAGTATTTCTTCATCTTCGCTTGCCGAATGAAAAAAATATCATTCTAAATCCAATTCCACTTTAATAATATTTTGAAAATAACAAATTTGACATTTCACTTTATAGTTGACAACGACATTTTAAAGTAGAATTCACAATGAAACACGTTTCAAGTTGCATGTTGCCAGAAAATATTTGTTTCGAGTTGACTGGCGATGAGCAAGGCTTGATTTTTTCAAGTTATGTGTTGTCACCCCTGAGTAGAAGGAATTACGTGCTGTAATCACTTAACCTGCTTAGACTCAGCAGACCCTTACTAAGGACTCGTCATCATCGGAGTCATCATCGGACACTGCGCCAATGGCCGCAGACTTAGTGTCTATACATGTAATGATTTCTCCAAAAGTTGGATGGATCAAATCTGCGCGCGTAGCGCTCTAGTTGCTGTAGACACTCACACCTGGCCTACTGTGTCATAAACAGGACCATCATAGGTCGGCCTAAACGTTCTATTGCAAGCATAAGCTGGTTCAAACGTTAGAAGAAGTCCCTCGGCGTGGTATCACATTCAATATAATATATTGAGATTCACTACTTATTCCTTGATGCAAGATACCTCGCATAACTTAATATTTTCATCGTGTGTACATTGCAGTCAAAATTACCTCACAGAAAAATCACTCCAATCCACTCCTAATTACATCCGAAATTACATCTCACTCTGCTTACATAAAGAGCATCTCAGATGAAGCAGTACGTTTCTTTCTGCAACGCCTACAAACGCTAAGCTACATAATCTTTTTCCTTTGATAATCACCGGCCTACTTTTTTAAATGTATGAAAAATAAACTTTCTATCCTGCATAATCCACTCCACAGCACACCAGTTCGTCTATTACTATCGCCCACTTAAGACCAGTTCCAAATCCACTAGAGACTTATAAACCTCCCAACGATTCGCATGGCATATTAAAACACATGCCAGTGCCATTACAATTCCCTCAATCGTTATCACCAGGGACCATTTAATAAGCCGACTTTGACAAACTACCCAGCTTACTGGCATCACTCCCAGATTGTCCATTCAGGCCAATAAAAATCGCCATCTTAATGGACTCATCTGCAAACGTGTTTCATAAAAAACAAAAATAAGAGAAAAAAAACAAAATTAAGGCGATTAGTCAACTGCTACACCCCACCGGCAGACGCACACGCTGTGGCCGCATCGGCCAAATGCGGTGCCCTAAGGCGTCACCGCGCATGCGCGAAAGTCCATCTAATGCCAGTTGCGAAGTGCCATTAATAAGAAATCAGCTTTAGTCGGGCTTAACTGCAACCGTATGTTGCGTTCAGACATCCTGTCGATAAGTGCCTGAGATTAGTCCCTTTTCCAGTGCATCGCGATCGCATGCCGCCTTTCGGCGCCCACTGATTCCATAATGAACACGTTCCAGTTCTATCGCGCGACCATTGCTGAACAGAACTCCAGATCGACGATTTCATTAAGGCAAAGGTCCAAAAATGGTCTCGACGGGATGAGCAAATTTATGAGGTGCCTCCGAACACGCTTGATGGCTGCGCAGGGAGTTCATTAAAATTTACTTAGTGTCCAACCAGTTCTTTGTGGTCTTCGCTTGATCCTTAATCGTGACGCCCCTTGAAGACCGGTATTTCTGGCGTTAATGATTTTCACATCATTCTCACCAGTGTTGCGTGACAATCTGCGATTGAGAGTCGCCAGCACTGCTGGCGATGCCATGTTGGATGAGCGATGCAATGAGGGAGCGATGCACACCATCTGTGGATTGCTGGATCGGAATGATGAATGTTTGTATCGCAGGCGAGGTAATTCGACAACTCTTCAAATTGATTGACATTTGTTTGGACAAGTTGTTCAAGATATAGAAGTCAAGCGGCGGCGGCGCCGGTGAGCGTGATCTTTGATTTTTTGTTTAGTCTTATACGTTGAATGTTAGGTGGCAACTTTGGGGGGATTGGTAGTGTGAAGCAATCCGTTCCTAATGCATTTTTCTCTGAAGTCACAAATGTTGACCACAGATTGTTCATTCTGGAGGCTGAGTATACCAAACCAAAATGAAAGGAGTCAAAGTGTGTTAATGCCTAGCTTTGTTGAATTAGTGAGAAATTACATAGAACATCGTGCAACAAATTATAGCTTATTCATAACAGTACACATATTCTGTCCGCCCACACTCTCGCAATTTCTATGTGCTTCATTTCAGTACAAACCATGATTAGTCTGGTCATTTGCTTCTCCCAGAGGCGTAGTTGGTATGGGCAAGGATTTCATCTAAAAGCGCCCAACAAAAGATGAGCTATGTTAACGAATTGTGTAACATCTGAAAAGTCACTGTGCATTAGGCACCTCTTCTTACAGCCTCTGTTCCGACTGCGAGGCCCGTGTAACTATCTATCTACGTACTTATTCCGACGGAGTGTAATAAGAACGTGGAAGTACAAATCTCGTCTCTGACACTGCTGAAACTGTGGAGTCGCTTACTTTTTGAATATGCTATGCTAATGCTAGGGACTGTGTATGTGTGAAACAATTCTCGTATAAAAGTCTCACTTCTACGCAAGATCGATGCAAGACATCTTAAACAGTTAAAATTGTTTATATCCAAACTGTCATTAAGTAAATTGCTTCGGCAACCACAGCCTCAAAGCTAATCATTAATCCACGGCTTGGTGATAGACACAGCGAATGCCCCAGGATATGTATATGTTAGGAGATCCCGATTAGATTCCGCAAGCACAAGACAATCGATCAATATGGTGATTATACAGTCAGATTAAGTCATAGCGGTCACTGTCGCACCTACAACGTTCCACTAGAAAATTAAACTTTGAAAGCATTTTTTTGGCCTGTCTGACACTTGCAAACATCACATACATGAAACCTCTCCTAGATTTAAGGGAACTAGCTCAATTTAAATTTAATTCCACGCAACGACTAAGCCAATCCCGTCTTACACCAGACTTAAACCAGAATAGAGATGGGTATACATTGAGAGGTAACCACAAAGCTGAACTTCTACAGCTCGGTTTGTACGAGTTATTGCTTTTATTTTCAATGGGTTTTCCGTTGACGAATATGTCAATTATAGTTATTTTGCCTGCGATGCCATAAAAGAAAACAAAACACTGTTGCAACAACAACTGGAACAGGAGCTGCGTTGCATGGAATTTTCCAAAAGCAATGGAAATGGTCCCTGTCTGCTTCCAGGAGGTAAAGGAAGTTCTGACTTCCGAAAGGCTTTCATTGAGAGACCAACGCTACTCCCAACTGACTGCGGGGACAAGACCACACAGACAAAATACCGACTAGGAAAAGACGGTTCGTTTTTAACCCTTCTATGAATGAATCTAGACGTTTTTGGAAACACTTTTTTTTCCTGATTCACTCTGATTCCTCAATTAATTGCCTACACTAAAGCAATACAAATAAAAACACTGACAAGGTAAGGATGGAAATTTCGAAAAGGTGAAGACCTGGCTAGACCTACTTGTAGACAGAAGGGTTAATGCTTGATGCCCCGCTCTTAGAACTTAATCAGACAAGCCTTAAAAAAAAACAAGTGCAACGCCTTCATTTAAAAATACCGTGTAGTGGTCCCTCCCTTGATGCAGTAGAAGACTTTATCTCTGGCTATTGGTTTTATCAGTGCCTCATTCTTGTCATCTTCACGGGAAGGAAGAGGACTCACGCACTCGTATTTTTTTACAAACTTGATTTTGACAGTTATAACGCTCATGAGGCATTCGAAATGTATGCTCCGTGGGACGTGTCAGATAAAAATATATATCAACCAGAATCTGCGCTGATATTCTTCTAATTCCACGGCTATACCATATATTCAGCGTCAATCGCAGTATATTCCTAATCATTAATAATCGTCAAAGAATCAATTTTCGTGAATGACGTTGTATGTTACTAGAGTTAACCCAACCATTAATTCGAAATCAGTCACTCTCTCATGATGCATAACTGTGAGGTAGTAAGCCACTGTTGAAAGATATACCTCTTGCAATATGGTTTGCCTCCTTGGGATAGTACTTCTTGTACTCAGACTCAGCTGTACTATACAACCGGAGACAAGTCCGGAGACATTGTCTCTGGAAAAACCTCATCGTTTGCATCTGGAAGTACTTAAGTTGAACCACAGTGGACAACCGTACGCCAGTATTGACCGGATGAGGGCCATGTAGCCCTACCTTCACAATGGAGTCAAGTTGGCAACTAATATATCCTATCTCCTTGCCCCAGCGAAGATCATTTTAGCTTTCGTCAGAGCAATATCTACATAACCCAAAAATTCTCATAGATCATACATATATGGTCCGCGCATGAATTTGTGCTAGACGTCTAACATTTGAAAGTTTTAAAGTGTGTCGATAATACCAGTATATATACGACAAGCAAAAAATTCAGGAAGACACATGCTCGTACATACCATCCTTCTTCTGTAGAATCTGCGTTTTCGCGCAACCTGAATTGTCTAGCCCAACTATGTTCGGAAAAAGAAGTCGCTCGAAGGCATAAATGGTTCTCTGATCTATTTGGTCAATACGCTCGTGACCCACAGCAACCAACCCATCATCAGGGGTCGTTGACTACTAATCTTCGAGTGCACGAACAAATCCAAGAAACCCAACAAAACGTCAGGGCCAAGCCCCTTTCCGAAGCACTGTTGACCAAAAACATCTCATAACCTCTTTATCTTCCCCGACATACGTGTGTATTTGGCACAAATTAGCACCTCCGTTCCGGCAGGGGACCTCCTACTTGAATGCGCATCCATCCGGCGTATCCATCGACTGCCGCACACCGCAGCTCCAAAGGCCCGTAATTAACAATTTTGCCAAATTGCTGTGATTAATTCCAGCAGCAGTCCGATCATTACGTCGGAATGCAAATGAAGATACCAAAATTCGAGGAGGAGATACCGCTGTGGCTGGGAACCGCAGTTCCCAAAAACCGATGGCGGCGCTCAAGATGAATTGAGCAATTATCCCGAAACCTTAAATTAAATTCGAATCTTTCGGCCGGCCGCAGTGGGTCGCTGAGTGCGGAGATTTGTTTAACTTGAATCTTAACTGTTCTCCGGATCTTGGTGTGGCGGGGATAAGTGAAACGATTTGTCACTACCTACCACCGCAGACCAGTAACTCATGCTGCGACCGGTTCGACTTGAGAGGCGCACTCCCCAAGCTCGCCACTACTGCCCGGAGGGGCTACCATTTCCAGTGAATGAGTTGTCAAAACATTGTTCCATGGGAGGAGGGTAAATCAATTTTTTTGCTTCGGTTTTTTTTTACTCAACAACTTGCAGATACTCGATGAAAGGCTCAATTGCCATTAAGAAACAGTTAAATGGGGGGAGAGAGAGAAATACAATTTAATTAGAAAGGCCCGCGGCCAGGGGTCTGGCTGGAGTGGAGAAAATAGAGATTTGAGTCTTGCCGACGGATGGGTTAATCTGTCGAGTGCCGAATTAGGAGATGAATTGACATCTGGAGTGGCTTTTGACGTTGAGGAGTTGTGCTCTGATTTCGCGAGCTATTTTGCGGATATCTTATTAGAGCAACAGTAGCATCGCCGAAATGTGGACGGCGTGGGGCCGTTTGCTTATACTACTAATATATCTGCAGCACCCCCAAGTAGCACCTAAACGCTTAGAGTTTAACTTTAGCTATTTGTCGTTGCTCGTAAATATTAAAGTCTAGCTTAACTATGATGTATGCGACAATAAGGATGAACGAAAGAAGTCAATTTTCGGAACTTTTCAGTAGAGCTATTCGAATGTTCGACGCGTAGATGGGTAGAAGAAAACCAATAACATTGCCACAAATTATAGAAAAATCGGTTTCGATTTAACGAATTTTTCGATATAACCTTACCTTTACTGGACGTCCAGTGTACTAGATTAACGCTGCTCTCATAAACAAAATGAACAGCTCCACTGTGTTCACATATTTGTAAAACATTCTTCGGTTAAAACACTTCTTTCAAATTTTGTGCACATATTTTCCTTGAAAATTGAGTTTTAATAGCGTACAGAACTGGTAATAAGGTCGAGGTAATAAATATATTGATGCAGCGTGACATCGAAAAAGCTCACCGATCTTGCATGGATCAATATCTGTATTTTGACAAACAAACAGATATTGCTCTGAGAAAAGCCAGAAAAGCCTTTGCTTCGGCAAGGTTGTTTTCAGCAGCCAACTAGGGCCTACTGCGGTTCTAGGTGAATCCTTCCTAGATGGAAAATATGCTGTTGTTCGAGAGACAAACTTCGGGCATGTCTTCGTCTGTATCGTACACAGTGATCAGAAGTCATACTGCACGGGATATGGCTTCTTCCAATAGCATTTTGGGGTTTACTACCCCAATACCATATACCATGAGAGAATGCGCCTCAAAAGCTTTAATCCGACTGAATCATTCCTCTACCCCGATACGGGATAAGGAAGGTTGTTCTATTACCTACCAGGTTGTATGCCGGACAGTGGAAATTGGTGGTTGGTTCGGAACATATCTCGGCTTCCGTTGGCCAACCGAAAGAATGAGATAGTTGGCAATGGTGGCAAAATTACACAGAATATAGAATGGATGCTAAACGTACATTCCTCCTTAATCAAGAATGCTCTGCAAATAAGTTTCTTTCACGTAAGACTAAGTTTTATATATCTCCTTCCACATCAAATAAATCAAGTAATTTTAACGATTTCTTGTCATAGTCAGTATTTAAGTTATACTTTTCGAATAGTGTAAACGGGTAGGTCCAACTTTACTTGTCAACTAGAAGTTGAGCCAGGGCCTAGCTTCTCAGCAACCACGTGTATTACTACTTTACTGTGCGTGCTACTGTCATGACTTTAAGGTGTCTACTGTTTTGTACCAATTCCGAACGGCTAAGCTTGACAAGATATTTCTAGAAAGTAATACTCTTTGAGCATTGTTAGTGACCCGGAAGAGGATGGACCGAGAAAATTACTTTTGTGGTACTGGGATTCGAGCGAGGACGACGTACAGGCTCACAATGCCATTACCGCCATTTGGTTCATTTGCTCCTCAATCTGTCATTATTCATTTGTCATTCATACTATGTAGATTAAAGGCTATGCTGGAAAAGTAGCAGTCTGCAGATGGAGGCTTCCTTATTACACCTGTACGGATTCGGTACTGTATGTGAGGTAGTAGACAGATATTGGCAAAAGAACAAAAAGATGATCAATGTTTAATACATATGTAGTGCAAAACAAAACAAAACAAAGTAATAATATGTTGAGTTAACTTCACTTGGAGGCCGAAAAAAAATTGATGTGCTAAAGGCAGGGTACGTCAAACGTCAATAGTTTGTGAAATCTAAAGTTTTGAAAATGATCCTAAGTTTAAATGCATTTCTTTAAGTCTGAAAAACATACAACAATCGCTTGCGAGTGCTTTCAAAGACTGCAGAGTTGCTTCCCTTGAGACAGAAATATCATACGAATGTAAACAAATTAAAGAATTCGAAGTTCAATGGTCCGGGGTAGAGCTGCGCCTCAACCAACAAGCGTCACCAGTCAGCTCGATCTTGAGGTAGCCTCCAGTTTCGCACGCCAAGTTGGTTGAGGTCTCTTTGCACTTGAGTGCGCCAGCTGAGTCCTGATGTTCCTCTACGGCGCCGTCCCGCGGGGATGGATTCGAAGACCTTCCGACCCGGAGCATTGGTTTCCCTCCGCTCTTAACAACCTAGATATCTCAGCCGCTGGATCTTCACTCTGGCTAAGTTGATATCGCTGAAGATCTTATAGAGGGTCATTTTGGTTGTTCAAGAGAGGGCTTTGTTTATCATTTGCTTTCTTAGCCCAAGAAGCAAGACTTGTTCTTCGTTTAGTTTAAGCGTTGATGTCGTTGTCAGATTTATAGTGCTTCCTAGGTACACAAAGTCTTTGACTGCCTCAATATTCTGTCTGCTGAGACGTTCTGTCCAAAACGTCTATGTTGGGAGTCCTTTCTCGTTGACAGCATATATTTAGTCTTGCCCTAATTTGTCATTAAACCATCTTTGCGACCCCAATGCTCATAAAAGTGTCAAGTCTTTGCCAATTGAGCAGTGTATATTGTCCATCCTCTTCGGACAAAATTGCTCTATATAGCTCGTCTTAACAACAGCTGTTATACACGACCTTAAATTTTATGAAAAGAATCTTTTGTTTTTGGGTTTTCTCCAAAATTTGACTTAGTGTCAATATTTGATTGATTGTGAATTTTTCTGGCCTAAGGCTACTATGGTATGGACCGACCATATTGCTGATGAAAGGCTTTAGGTGTTTGCACAATACGGCAGGTAATACAAGGAACGCAACCACGTACCCAATTTTTTAAAGCAATAAACACGGTTCACTTTAGTCTTGAAGAAGTCTTTCGTGACTCCTGAGTGCATACAAGCTTATGAATCTTCGGCTGTATGACTGGAAATCAATGATGTATGCATTGAACAAATAAACAAGATATAATTTGTGCAGTTAAAAGGAACATCGAGAAAACCACCAAATAATTAAATCGGGATGTAAACAGCATCTCTAGAGCTAAGGGTTCCGTCATATGACCGGAATCTTTTTATTGTGCGTCTGTGACCGCAATAATCTGACACTCTATTAGAGATTACGCCGGATGTAAAATAATGATCCTCGCAGCCAATAAACATATTATTTTGCTTCACAATAAATTACTTTATCTACCCAGCCGGATTGGGTCAGACGTCCTTCGTCAAGATTCCACAAGAAGATTCCCAAATTCGTTTAAAGGTTGCTTCCAAAATTCTTCTCCATCGGTGGCCGGTGATTTCATCTAACGTTCCCACGTTCAATTAAATAGTGGATAAAAATCTCTAGTATCCAAAAATATCCTCATCTACCCAACACCTGGCCCATATATCAGTTCTGTGCGGTGTGCCCCTCTTCCGAATGGTAGCTCCGAACAACTTCTAACAACAAACCGCATTAACCATCTCGATGCCAATCAGCAATCGTTTACCCCGCCAGACCAGTCTGAACTCATTCAAGATGCCGAACTCCACACGCATTAATCGTTCATATCTCCATTGTCATCCGAATTCCCATACACATTCAAAAGACTGATCACAATCGCATCAGCTTGAGACTGGCACAAGGCGTGTGGCGATGCCAGCGCAAGACCACTGACCCATATAATGGCTCCAAACGGAATGGCGTTCAATTTCGAAATTGAATCAAATGACCACGGTTATGACCTGGCCAACGGAGCCCTCTCTAGCTCGCATAAAAGTGCCTCAGTCACCGCTGGCCGGACTCGATCTACTAACGGCCATCGTCACGACAAACGAACTGGAAATTCTAATGAAATCTGTTCACGCGGTGTGTAGATCACTCGAGGCGACCGATTGTGGAACGTTGACGGTCGACTGGACGTTCTTGCCTTTTTGCTTTTTTTTTTCGTTGGTCCGTTGATTGTCATCTATCCGATGTATGGGGCTTGGCACAAGGGGCTTTGGGGAAACATTACAGCTCGCAGAGGGCTGGTGCAGTGTAATTGGTGTTGCTGTTGCAATAAGCAAGTGAAACGAAGCGAGCTCTAGCAGTTAAGTCTGTTTATGGGGTTTCATGTGTCAGCTTGCGCCACGGCGGTATGCCCCCGGGGGATGACCCTCAAAGCAAATTACATCGAGTGAGAGTTTTGATGTGACTAATGCTGAATCATTTTCTTCTTTCCTTTGCAGTTATGCGCCCTAAACTGGATTGATGTGTGACACGCATGCCGGTCATAGGTAAGTCACGGCATTACAGGTTTTTTTTTGGTGATGGGATAAATTAAGTTATAACTTCAGTGTGGAATATATCCGGGTTACATTAATGATATGCCTTTGGGGTGTCGTGCTGCAATCTCCTTGCAGACAGTTATTCTAATGTAGGTTATATTCACTTAATGATGTCAAATCTAAGAAGCATCACTGCATAGACGTTCACACTTAAGGTTTGTCCATATGAGGGTGGATCAAATGCCAGTCGTTGAAGCAGATGTCATTGCTGACGGAAGTGCGTGGCGGACGTTTGCGAAGTACAAATAAAATCCGCGCAGTAGGACCAACATATAAGCTACATAGAATTACAGCAACAACTGAAAGATAAATTTTATAATTTGCAAGAAATATTTTATGTATTATTTACGTTACCAACAACATTCAAAATTCACGACGAAAATGTAAGCTGAACCCCTATCAAGTCAACTGGTTCTCATGTGCGACTACAGAAGCAAATATTTCAATGTAAATTAAGAACGGGTTAACAAAAAATTCGAGTTAGGGAGATATTATCGATGTTTTAATGTAAACTGTCGATAGCATCCAGGAATAAGTTATTAAAGATGAAACAAATTGGTTGGTTGGTTTAGGTGCCTACCCAGCTTGGCTAAAACCGGATACAAGTAACGCCGTTTTCATGTCACACCTCGTGGACCAGGTTTGTTAGGGTTAGCTAAATCCAGCATATAGAGTTCAGCTATTCACGGCATTCCTAGTTTAGCAGCGTGGATGCCTATGGGCTTGCAGTCACGACTCTACCTGTTTCGGAGCGGTTTCTTTTAAATAGGTCTTCAGTTCTACTTCTCGAGTAATGGGGCCAGGTTTTTAGAGGATGTAGTTGCTGAGGTGATGGCCGTTTTGGCTGCGGGGATCTGTACATCCCTTCAGTTCTTCCATAAGGGCAGTTGCTGCTGAGTATCTTATACGACTCCCTGATCGCTGTCCCACTTTAGTGTGGAAGATACTTGAATGAACTGGGAGGCGTGGTCCAGCTTTGATCCATCTGTGTAGATCAGTTGCTATTCTGAGGCGTATGATTGGGTTTCCAAGTCCTCTCTGGATGGAAAACTGCATTGTGTCGAGTTGTCGAAGTCTAAGGTAGGCTTAATGTAGTCCGTAGGACTTGAGCTCTGTTATGGCAATACGGTCTCGCTGATTAACCTCCTGCTTCTTTGAGTCTAATGGTGTTGTACGTGACTACATACTTTATGTAATGATCCTGAGGAGAAGGTGAAGGCTCAGGTTCAGGGCTTCGGTAGGGCATGATCTCATCGCCTCTGAGATTCCGATTGCTGCGGATCTATGGATTTTGTTTAGTTTGTCTAAGTTGAATATTTTATTTAGGGCGGCCATACTGGAGATCCGTAGGCGAGAAACAAACTACCCCAAGAACATTTTTGTATTTACTTAATAGTTTTATATTTTGCCCTAAGCAAAGCAATTTATTAAGGCGTTTTTCTTTAAACAAGTTTCTTGGATCGCTATGAATCAATTGACACTATAAAAATAGCTGGATGGCACAGTTGGTTGAATGATTGGCCTTGATTGGAGAGGTCACCGTTTAGAGTCGCAGGAAAAGTTAATACGCATTGTCAATTTGTCAGTCAGGCCAGAAGACTGGGATCGCCCTACAAGCTTCTGTAGAAGCTGCAAGGATGAGAAGAAGTAGGAAACTGTGATACTCTATATCTGAACCTGCCCGGCCCTTGCAGAAGTAAGAAGAAAATACATGGGCAGCTATTTGCTAGACAGCATCGAGGACACTTGTAGTCTTGCAAAACATGCCTTTTGTAAGCTAGTCCCTTTCAATCCTTCACATAATCTATAAATACCTACTTCTAATAACAATTGATTACTTAAGTGATCATTGAGTCTCCAGTGCTCTGTCATGCAGTTTGTTATGACACGGAAGTTCTCCTTTCCATTTGCACTTCGCAAACCTAAATATGGGGCAATTACGTCGTCCCTGTTCACGCGACGAAGATTTTTTTTTGTGGTTTGATTTGCGGTAAGTGTGGATTCGCATTTCTTCAGTTTTTTTACAGGACCTGCTACCGGACTTAAAACAAACTGAACACGTATAATTTCAAGTACTCACACAAAATGCAAAGGAGAGCTAACAGTGTCTGAAATGATTTTTTTTTTGTAGATGTTAAGATTCCGCCGATCGAACATACTCCCCTTTTTTACGTCGTTTACAACTGACAAACTTAATGCTTTTACTCGTCCTAGTTTTCGTTTCTCTGGGAAATCACTTGTCACTGATGATAGCTGCGACTTTCGGATAAGCTTAATGCTTTGATAAGAGAATGTTTATGTGCTATTTCAAGACAAATGAATTGAGCTATAAATCAACGAATGCCTCAAGGCCTATTTCGCCAACATTTGCGATTTGCATTTACCCCAAAAATTGTTTAAACTGCCATCAGTAGGTACAATTCCTATGGTTGCCCTGAACAGAACAAACGATCATAGTCAATAGGAAACAAAGATGACTCTATGCGACTAACATTCTGTTTAGACACTCATGTTTGATGTTTGGAACGTGTCGAAATTGAGTCGCACTAGTAAGTGGTGGCCCGTGGCGTTGTGGGTATGTGCGTCGACCCCAACCTCGACGTCGTAGGTTCGATTCCTGCTCTGTGCGACGAAAATAATTTTCACTGCCCCACCTCTTTCGAGTCCCTGCCAATGCTCAAAGAGTATTTCTGTCTAGAAAAGGCTTCTTAAACAAAGCCGTTCGGATTCGGCATAAAACAGTAGGTCCCTTCCACTCGTGAGAGAACAATAGCACGCACAACACGAGTGGTTGCTGAGAAGCTAGGCCCTGGCCCCCTACGGGCTGTAGCGCCACCCATATTATTATTATTATTAGTAAGTAAACTAAACAATTCGTGTACCCGGTATAGTACATTCCCTTCGCTTATAAGCCCACCTTTGTTACGAGTTAGACTGTAAGAGTAGCTGACTGTCAGCAAACAAATTACTAGATCTTATGCAATGTAATTATTTCGTCAGAAAAGTTTCAAGCCTGTCCGATGAATGATTTTATGAAAACACGCCAATCGCAAAACATGACAAGTTTACTGGCTACGAGCTACGTTTCGAATATGCATGTAGTTAGTTCTCAACGTTATAAAAGAATAAGTGGAGCTACAACACAAGTGAACATCGCTTACAAAACTATTAATCTTCACTTATATCTATTTTAAGTAAACAACTCTGGCAGGCCTTGATGGACTACTCAGATGAATGAGCAACTGTCTCGCATCGCTGATGGCACACCAATGTGCAGACTAAGAGCATAATTAACTTCAAGACATAATCCAAGACCCACACAGTAGCCGTCTCATGGTAGACAAGGTTTCGATCACGACATGCTCATAATTAAATCATAAATATCCGAGCGGATAACCGCAAGCCAGTGTTTGTCAGTGTTTAATCTGCATGCAAACAGCCAACAGTCCATCACTTCATTCATCGGGAGCAACTCAGGCCGTCTACTTGGACACTGAAACCGACACCGAATGCCGACAAGATAATTGACCTAATTGCATACCAGGCTTACACGCCGACCACCGCACGTCAGATATACTTTGAGCCACAAAACAGCCACCAATGCCTTCGCTCTCCCCCGTTTTGCTGCCTAATTGCCACACAATACATATCGAACACTAATTAAGCGTACCAGCATGGAGTAGCGGCAGTGGCAGCGGTAGTGGCAGCAGGTGGAAAGCTAGACCCAAAGTGGGAGGGACAGACTGTTGTTACCTGTTGCAAATTGCATCTAATCAGCCATGCAGAAAACAGAAAGAGAATTTCGCTATCTTGGCCAAAATCAGTTCGGCGGCATGAAGCGGAGTGCATTCGCCAGCTGCAGCGTCCAATCGGTGGCGTGTGGTTGTCCAACAAATTCAACGCGTTAAGGAATGCACCTTTTCTACACTTTCTTGCGGTGCTTCTGCGGCTTCTGGCTGCTGTGCAATGGCCGTCTCGCTCTCAGCTCGTAAGCTGCTGTTCACCAATCTTGGACAACAAATTTGTCCGACACGATCTTGTGCTTCAGAGTATATGGACATGTGCATGCGGCTGTCTGCTGCATCCTCATCGCCTTCGCGGTGGACGCAAGTGAATTTCAATGGTTTCTAACAAAAGCACTCGTATCGAGATCCAGATTCGTCTGCAATTTCCGCAGAACTAACTATCGATGCGGCGGCATGTGCAACGAGGGCATATTGCTGTGATATATGGCAGGCATTCGTAAGCGGATGGAAAGAGCAAAGCGGACCCACGGACTAAGCGTCAATTCATTAGCACACTGGACACGGGATGCACGACATTAACGGCGCTGCGCGGCGGGGCGAAATTAAATTCCGTGCCATGTTGGGTGATGTGCTCCAGTTTCGCAAGCGCAATGCGACTGAATCACTGCCCCACTCTCGTTTGAGGTGTTCACGAATTGCGTTGACTTTGATTTTGATTACGGATTGACATAGTTCCGTGGCAGCTATACCGGTACTTCGGGGCAGGGATGAGTTCGATGCCAGCAATGTTACAGCCTTGCCAATTGAGGGGGATATATGTAAGAGTTGGGTGATGGAGTCGTTCTTATCCGTATTTGAGGGCGGAGTCTGTTATAGTTCAGTGCTCGTTCAACAACCTTCTCAAATGATTCTCGTGGAATGTTAATGTTCAAAGACCACCATTCCATTGACTGATCTGACACTTTTTCGTCGTTGGCAACATTTTATTTTATGCCAGCCAAAATTTTACAAAATATCTTAAGTATGGCCCTTCCAAGACACGTATTTGGGCATTGGCATATGCTTCCTGATGAAGTTGAGATCACAGGGGCTTCAGACGTTTCACTAGGCGATAACAGAATAAATGAAACAGACAAATTAGGAGACACCCACTAAATTGCCTAACTTTCCAAAAGACCGAACAGAAATCAACTTCTGATAAAGAAAACACCATCATACTATCTTACGGTGGTACTACTTCTTCTTGCCTTAAACTTACCCAGCGCCATCAAACTGAGAGTCTCAGTGGTTTGATGACCATCAAAATACACAGAAGTATCTTTCCAAAGCAATAGGTGGCCACTTCCGCTAATACCCTAGCAGCCATCAAGGTTGTAAGAACCTATAATAAAAACTCAGATGTTTCACTGCCGTACACAAAAATGAAGCATATTTTTGCCGTTGTAGACCACGTCGTAGCTGAAGCTTTCAAAATAAATACAACCAAAGACCGCTGTCGGTCGGATGGAGGAAAGCCCCCTCCTAAAGATCACCCTTCACAAAACAAAACATTTTGAATGTAACCTCATTTGCTTCATATTTAAAACTAATGCTAAATTAGCGACATTACATAACCGGCTTAAAGTTCCATTATATGGGTTCTATGTCACAGTCAAATTCCAGGAAATCTGAATCGGCAGCGATCTGCTCTGCTATGCTCCATTGCGCAGGAGATTCAAATCCCACTAAATGCAGTCAAGACTTTCCTTGAAATAATAAACCTCAGATAGAGCCGGGTGAAAGCCAATGCTAACTTTAAAAAATGGCTGGGTGCAGCCGATTCAAAGCAAAATACCTCCATTGACAAACTCGTCATAATATCTCTAAATTGATGGCGATCTGTGCGGGACGATGGCGAAGGAGAACATGCCGTCAAACTAGTTGAAATGGCGCCCTTAATGAATTTGAATTTCCTCTGGACCTGCAAGAGCCAATCAGTTTATTTAGTAGGCTGTTCTTGGCAAAGGGTATTTAGGAAATAGCGTCTTGAGATATCTCAACATTAGACATTATAAATAAGATAACAGACCTGGGGTAATAATTAGAGACTTACTTGGTCATCAACGAACCACCAATTCTACCTAACTCTCCAAAGAATAAGTGAGGACGATATCAATAAGGATGTGGCTGTTCACTGCATTATAAACTTCAATTTAAAATATTTAGAGCTCGTTCAAAGGGTGATGTATCTGCACACTGTTCCCAATCGGAATCTGGAGCCCTACTATGTAACTATTTTTTACAATGAAATGTTTCGAATTCAAAAAGTCGGAACTATGAAATTCTTTTGCCTGGTTTAACAGTACGAGCTTAAGTGTTGATGCGATGCTAAGCTCAGTATTAATAGAAATTTTGTTTTCACAATATACCTTAAGTGATGGATTCCACTTAAATAGTAGTTTAACTTAAGCTACCAATGGCTACGGCTTCAGTGTCAGTCCTGAGAGTATACATAAAGGCCATTAGTGTATTAAAATTATTTCAACCCCAATATACATGGAGAAACTCACACACCCAACTAATTACTTAGTCTGGCAGTGCTTTTGAGAGAGCAGTGAGCACGCAAATTTATAAATCACACATATTTCAACAATATCCTCACTTGCATGAACATTCGCTTGTTGTTTTTAGTGTTCTTATTTCCTCTTGACATTTGAGTGATGTTTGTTTTCAATCACAATCCCTATTTTGTTTATGTATCTCTTGGTTTGCGTATTCAGTAGTTCATAATGACACTCAATCCTTGACTTATTTAAACCGCCCTTAAATATTGACTGTGAAAACGAAGTCTTTTTGAGTGAAGTTTAAGTTCGATCGTACACTTAGCAAATCCAGCAGATAAGGTTGTACTGTGAAATCGGGCATTAGGTATATTCGAACAAACGTAAATCGAATAGGTCGAGTGTTTGGAGGTATTATAGAGATATACATTTATTTTCTTTATCTTTAGATTGTTTTATTGAGAGCTCAGTACTCAGCTCAGTAAAGATTCTCAATAAAATGTTCCGTTCTCAGTTAACAAGTGAATTGAGTTATTTACCTGTGTTTACGTTCATGTTATTCGATTTGTGGATACATTCAAAATAATGTTAAAACACACTTTCCAACATAAGCAGAAACATCAATAAAAGAACATCAATAAAAGAACACACACAAAAGTATCAAATAAATGATGGATACCAACTGGCGTCAATTCTGTTTTCGGTGATTTAACGTAGTAATCAAATGTCAAGGTTTACTGACTACTTTTTACTCAGCAAATTATACTAATTTTACTTCCCGTGTAAAAGTGTGACTGAGCTGAGTATAGATTCTAAATAACACGCTTTTTAATGATTTGACTCTCAAAGATAGAATTCAATGTTATTTTTTATTTTTTTTACTAATTTATGTTCCACCAATAAAAACAAAAATTGATGCACTCAACATATCATTTCTTCTATTATTTCTATTGCTTTTAGCTATATTCTAATATTGCTCGTTGTCCAAGAAATGTTGTTCCAAGTGTACAGGATTTTCATCTCCATTAAAAAAAAAACTCTCTTGGCTTGGTACAGGTAATTCAACTCTGAACTTAATACATAAATTGTGGAGAGCACAGCACACAATTAAATTTTGATCGACCTTCTCGGGCGAATAATAAAGCTGACGACTGGGGCGTCAAAATAAATCGGAAACTTGTCTTTCCACCATTTATTCTCATAGATAATTCCATTTCAAAGTAGAATTGGATATAGCTTTCGAATAGGATCGAATTCTGAAGAAGGGCCTCTGCTCTTCGATATGTACATTTAGTAATGCCTGATGTAGCCTAAAAATAATAATTATTCAGAGTATCCACGCAACCAAACCTTAAGCAATAGTAAATGTAATAAGCGTCTAGAAAACTACAACTGCATGGGCACAACCAGCTCAAGAGGGCATCAACCAGCTCACAACTCACGCCCTTAAAAAAAGAGGCGCTGAGTCCTAGGTTCATCGTCCTATTTATATTTCGTAGAACTGCCATTCTAGTTGCGAATCGCGATCGCACTTTCTTCCCAGATAAAATATCTCTACGAGGTAATTGTGCTTCTTGCCGTGTCTCACGATTTCTCTAATTTTTTCTTAGGTCCGGTCCTCGAGCACTCAAAAACTGATTAGGCAAATTGCCTATCATAAACTCTCATCAAACTGTCAAGTCAAAACAATGAACATTCCTCGCCACCCCATGCATGTCACACCAGAGAAAGGCGTAAGCGCTCTGCCATATTTTGCACAATTGATTAATGAGCTTTCGTATAGATTTTTGGGATCCCTTTGGCAACACCTTTCACTTGTAAAACATAACGCGAGCACGATGTCTTCAAAATGCTAAAACATCCCTGTTACCAATCATATCTCAACACCTTAACACCACCGACGCATTGCTATTCCCTTCACAGTGATAAATTCTTCGCAGACCACACTCAACAGTCATTTGTCAGAAATGTTTTATAGCCTCCCGCCATGGTATGACTGCCAAAACTCAATCGTCTGCCATGGGCGGCGGGATGAATTTTGACAATACCCAGATTCGCACGCTTTTAACAACTTCCTCACGCAGTCATGTCCAACGAATCTGAAGCGCCCAAGAGACTTTGAATTGCTAATTCACACCAGAATACCGCAGACCGGGGCGAACTCAAGACCAGTTGCATAATTCCCCCAAAACGGTACCATTATAGCATTCCGCTAACGCGCTCGCGACTGTCCAACATATCCGACTATAATTTGTCACTTAAGACTTGTAACATGACCATAAATCGCGGTTTTTATGACCTCTACGCACAGCACGCCCGTTTCATACCAATAAACTTCTCTTCCTCATATTTTGTGCTGCGCATGCGCGATGAATTTAAAATCAGCGGCATATTTATGACACTTTTTGACAGTTTGAATTCATCAAGAAGAAGACGGTGTCTATGCATGGCGCCACGGCAAATCGGCAGACAGATGAGTACAAGTTTCCCTTTCGTTCGCCCAAGTGGCTGAGTGACACCCGCGTGAGGGTGTGTTCGGGATGCGTGTGCGCCGCAGCAGTTTTCTCCTGTTGCATGCAAATACGACATAATCTTGTCGAGGTTGAACGCAGCTTGAGGGCTTTCATGGAAAGTGAAACTCGGGACGGGACGGTGCTGATCGATTGGTGACGATTCGATCGGCCCTGCGCTTGTGCTGTGTTGATGTGGTAATTGGATTTGAGGGGATCCCTGATCGGGGTCGATCGCAACACTTTTACTTTCGAGAAAATGAGTGGAACGAATTGCATTGAGTACGGGAGACGGTGGGTAACGGACACTTTCTTGGGGCATGACTGTGGTACTTAAATTGAGTTCGGTCAAGGCAATTATCCATGAAGCTGTGGCTCGGGGCGATGAGTTGCAAAATATCCAACTGAACCTGAGTGCAGTCGACAAGAAACTCACCTGCAATTGTGTCTGCGCAGACGTAGGGAACAATAGAATGTCAGTTTATGAGCGAAAGCAGAGAAATTGGCGCTCAGAGTTTGGCCTGCACGTGGGCATTTCCTCAATATTCATTGACAGTTGAGTTATTTTTTTCGAACATAAAAGATGAGGGAATTGGCCTAGATCGTGGCTTCATGACTTCTTACCGCTTATTTCCACCGATCCGTAGAAAATGTACATATTTTTCATTTGTTTATCGACTATTGAATGTTTGGTTGAATTACAAGGCAACTGTATGCAGACAAATTGAATTCGAGCTACAAGAGGAAGCAAATGTAGCTTCTGCTGTAAAATTGTTACTCGAGCTTTCGTATAGATTGGTTTGGTTTGCTATAATTACATCCCCCGTTGCATATGTGAGACTAACGAGGCCTAGTTACAGTATGTAAAAGAATGTCGCTGAGCATGGCGGCGTGTACAGCTCATTTTTTTCAACGCTCTTATTTTATTATAAAAAATATATATATAAATTAAATATATACATTTTATGGATATTGTATGTGTGATTTCTTCCCTAACACCCTGTAGAAGTCGGTGCAAGAGGATATCATGTGGAGGAGCTGTCACCTTTGAAAGCGTTTGTCAAATGAAACAGCATTATACACCTCGGTCGTTATTAATTATATACATGTGGGTACAAATAAGTGTACACAGAACGGCAACTAATCCGTAACTTGGCCTTTTTATGCATGTCGTCATTAATAACTGCGAGGCCACGATGGATGGTATTCAGGGATGTTATTGGGTCCAAAACACCTTAACGACGAGTAAATTCCGGGGAAGATCTGATCTTCATAGATCGACAATATTTGTCTGGCTAGACGAAGACCAGCCGTCTGGTGTAATCTTTGTCGTTGTTGTTGAAGGAGTCCCTGGAGTCGACGTGCTTGACACTAAATGACTTTCCTAGTTCCCTTCTGGAGTTGATCGATTTTAGAAGGTTTAGATTAGACTATTTTACTTGACTGGTGTTTCGACCGGGTGATATGCTTGCTACAGTTCGCCTATGTTGATCAAGATGTCCTTTGATGGCTCTTGAATAACTTAGTTAAATGGAGTTTAAGTATTTCCAAATTCCTAGCGCAAGACTTGCTCAGAAAACTGGACTCAGACTGGCTGCTCCTTTTTGAAAGACAACGTATTAGGACGAATCTTCTCATGGTAGACCTGAAGTTAACATGGGGACGTCCAGTTGTGGTTTTATACATAGTGTGATGAAAAAGAAATCGTCTGAGCTTCAGGTCTAACTTCAGGGGTGTTTTCTTTAAGAATTTGGTCGTGGCTTGGTTACCAATTCTTCTTTTAACGATCTGCCATACGTTCTCTATCGGTTTGAGATTTGTAGTGGCCCGTGGCGTTGTGGGTATGTGCGTCGACCCTAAACTCGATGTCGTAGGTTCGATTCCTGCTCTGTGCGACAAAAATAATTCTCACGGCAGGCAGGCAGCGGTAAAATCTCTGAGCACAGTCACCTTTAACTCGAACTAGTAGTATCCTACTGATGTGGGTGCGGGGACACTGTTAAATTGCACAGAATTGTGAAACACATCTACCAAAGCTTGCACACCTTCTTTCCAGCTGTAGTGCCATCTCCAATCATAGGAAACGTCAGTTCAAACCTAGATTTATAAACTAAACTGGTACGTATTGCGGGTTAGGATAAAATTATCAGTCAACTTCTCTGCTACATCAATAGCACCAGCTGGTTTGTTTGCTTCAATGTTGTCTTCCAATGCGTCAATTGATGCGGACTGGAGCTTTAACATAGCCCCACAAAAAATAGTCTAAAGGCGTTAAGTCGCACGATCTAGGCGGCCAATTGACCGGTCCCGAACGTGAAATAAAATGTTCACCGAACTCGCCTCCCAATAAGTCCATTGTTGCGCGTGCTGTGTGGCATGTGGCACCGTCTTGTTGAGACCACATGCTCTTGCATTTTGGGCAAAAAAAGTTGGATATCATCTCACGGTAGCGCTCACCATTCACAGTTACGTTACGATTCGCATCATCTTTGAAGAAGTACGCACCAATGATGCCACCAGCCCATAAACCGCACCAAACTGTGACGTTTTCTGGATACATTGGTAGCTCCTGCAATGCTTCTGGCTTCTGACGTACGCATTGAGCCAAAAATGAGCTCGATTAAACTGACCATAAAATGGAAGAAGCTCGCGATGAACTCTCTTAACCGAGCACGCATTTTGATAAAGAAATTCAATAATTTGCAAGTGTTGTTCGTTTGTAAGACGATTCATGGTTAAATTATAGGCCAAACTGATGATATTTGACAGTAAAACAAAACACGAAACGTGAGTCAGCTGTTTAAACCAGGGTTGCCAAAAAGGTTAATAGCTAAAAAATCACCCTTTATTATCTAGAAATAAGGAAATATCCCAGTCAGAATAAAAATGTCGCCTTAATTTGCTATTCTAGGAAGGTTTTAAGACTCCGTAAGACTATGCAACACGGTTAAATATTCGTTGAAGGGATTTCCAATTTCGTTCGAAGTTCCACCATATTTTGGTCACTCAGTCTGAAACTTAAAATTAAATATGAAATCAGATAAAGAAATATCCATTTCTTCTCTGCTGCAGAAACCATTACTAGAAGATTACCCATTACTACCATTGCTAAAATCAAATGTCGCGATACAAGTTCGCACCAATTGTGCTTATATGTACATAAATCATTTCAGGCATTAAAAGACGGAAATGAATCGTTTCTTGTATCGCAAAATGTTCAAATACTTCTTAGCTAAGTCAACAAGTCGAATTGTTATGCATTCCAATTGAAGACAAGTGACAAAGGATTTGGTAAAAAAAACCTCGCGTATGAATAGCGTCATAAAGCACTGCTTAATGAGCATTTAACTTTCTTTTGATCAAAATAAGAGCTTTACGTTGCCATCAATGCAATCATTAACAAACAAAGAGGATAATATCTTTTCGCAAATATGCGTGTCATCTTGCTGAAAGACCTTTTTTTTTGACTAATGATATGCTTCCGTTGAGCTTTTAAAAGTGGATATTGAATACATAAAATAATGTTCAGAAATGTAACTTGGTCAATGTACTCACATACTAAGTCTTGGCGAAAAAAAATAAGTATATACTATCATGCAACAAGTACGTTATTAAAAAAATAAGAGCATAGTCAGAAATCTAAAAGTAAAAGTAAATTCTTCAAATCCGACCGAATGAAAAGGAAGACGAAGTCGACCTAGACATACGTACATATGTGCAATTCCGAAATACATATACACAGTTCATATGATCTTTAGAAGACACTTATCCTCATTTAGTAGGAATTTCAATAATTTATGACAAGGCACTAAAAATTACATCACGTTATTTCAAAATACGAGATTATTTCAAAAATAGGAATTTATTCCCAGAATTCACGTCACAGAATTCACAATGATCGATGACCGATCTCTCTGGGCTTATGAAACTAAACTTCTTCCTGTTTAGTCCAATGACCAGATAAACATTACTCCCGCTTGCATACTCATTATAAATTGAATTAAATCAGAGAAAGCTTTTCGAACCAAACTAAAGCAAGTAAACAGCACTATCTTTCTATTCTAGTTTTTCTTTTTCAATCAATGAGGAACCAATTGCAGTGCAATATGATTTCGAAATTATATAACGATATTTTCGCATTTGCTTCCACCAATTTCTCTCTTACGTGAGCACTTTTATTGTTATTATTGTTGAGGCTATGTTGGGTGAGTGCCTGCCCTTGGCTATAGGGTTTTCAGGTTCAAGTCCCAGTGAAAACAAAAGTTAATATGCCTTTATATGGTTTTCAATTCTGGTCTAGTCATCCTTTGCCGTTGGGATTGGTATCATAATGAACAAACAACGGGCTAAGTGTGTTGGCAATTTCGCTGGCAGCCCAATAATCTAACCTAACCATGTTGCACATCGACCCTTAAATCATTTTTCCACCTTTTTTTCTTATTCTCCTCATGTTTACCTGAGTTAGTGAGGGTGAGTGAGGTCTGTGAACTCTTTTTATTTATTTTAGAGTAATCTCTATAAGCCGATTTGAATTGGAATCTGATGATGAGAGATGGTTTATGATATTCCAATTCTTCAACTGATATCAGTTGCTTGCCCAGATATCTTTATCTTTTGTGGGCAAATGACTCACTAAATCTGCAGAGACCTTCTTCTAATACACCCAGTTTCCTTAGGTGTTCTTGTGTCTGCAGTGACATATTAGGCTACAAAGGTTATTCGTGCTCATCTTGGTAAGCGCGAAAATATTTTCGGTTATATTAGCCAAACGTTTCTAAGCTTGCTTCGTGCTATGACCATTGTTCCAGTTTCCTGTGTGGTTCCCTTATTCTAGTTTCCTGAATTTTTCTTTGAGGACCTGGTCTCTTACAGCAGAGTATGGTTCATGGCCTTTAAAGGGTTCAATGCTCCTTGCATAGGTAGAGAGTCAATCATTTCATTGCCCTCTATCCTTTCATGGCGAAGTACAACTTACTCTATCCGTTCTTTGAGCTTCTGCACACACCCACAAAAGCTTAGATTTGATAATGTAGGAGTCTAGTGCCATAGAAAGATAGGGGCGGCACACTTTGCTATGTCGCAGTTAGTAGATTTCCTATCAATATTGATTTGAACGCAACTGTATGTGGCATAGATACCTTCTTGATATATGCTGGTGCGTTTGATCATGGGTTCACTTTGTCCTGGATCCAAATACCCCTGCTCATGAGTTCTTGGTCCATCTGTATACCATTTTACAGTATTACTCTTCATTGTGGATAGTAATCATAAATGACGAGTATGTTGTCAAAGCCAAGCTAGCTGTTTTCAACACAGTATTTGTTCTAGTTCTCATCAGCTGCCAAAATATGCACTTCTTTAATTCACAATAGTTCGGTTTTCATTCGCCTGAGTTACACAATACCAAAGTAGATATCAGTAGACAAAACGATCAAATGACAATCGACACTAGCAATAGGGGGCCTTTCACTATATCCGGATCGTTTCTTTTTCAAATCACTTACAATGCTCGAAGAGTATATCGGTTGAGTATGCCTGGCCGGTTGTAGCCAGCATAGAACTAATAAAACTGTAGGTGTGCAGCCTTTTTCAGAGGCAATAAGCACGCAGACTACGAGTAGAAGCTAGGTAAAATCTAGGACCAAATCGATTAGTGGCTGTAGCTCCACCCTTATGCAATTGCACTAAGAATTCAAGACAGAACACAGTAGTAGCTTTCATTAACCGGACTTCTAACAAACGCCCACGCACATGTCTGCTTAACCGCAATGGCATGGGGTTTTTTGGCAATAGACTTCCTGGATCAAGACTACATAACACAGTAGGCACTCACTAAAAGCAATGTGCTGCACAGAAGTGCAGAAAATCTACACCGTTGTACTAAATCCCATTTTGACAATTTTATTTCATAAGCATTCCTTGAAATTGCTAATCACAGATTTTCTCTTTTCTTGCAGGAAATCATATCTTCTCCACAATGTGGAGTAGATGGCTAGTCACCGCTCCAGTCATATTACTCTATTACCAAATAGTATTAGCACTTACGAATAGCCTTAGCCTAGTGCCTCTGACAGCTGAGGCCGCCTTCAGTGGTGTCGGTGGTCAGCGAACGCGTGACTTCGTCAGCAGTAGCAGCAGCAGCAACAGCCGCCTGCGGTATAGCGATAACCTAAGTGATACCTTTAGCAATAGTTTCGATAGTATAAGCGATAATAATTATGATCATCTGCCGGTGCCCGCGCCTGCGTTCCTGCAACCATCCTCACCCGCCCCGAATCAGCATCGTAGTCAGAACTTCAAGATCAGCCCGAAACCATGTACGATTGGCAACATCGACGGCACATGCATGTTCGTTTGGGAGTGCATCAAGTCGGAGGGCCAGCACGTCGGCATGTGTGTGGACTCGTTCATGTTCGGATCATGTTGTTCGCATAATCTAACCCAAAACGTTGTCCTGCCGCAGACGTTCTCATTCACCCGACCACCGCCATCGTTGGCCTCATCTGCGTACCTGCCATCATCATCGTCCGGCCATCCGCACCATCATAAGCCCAGACCACCGTCGAGCATCAGGTAAGCAAGCGAGTTTAATTAAGGGCACAGCCATCCTCTCCGCCCCCTTCGCTTATAACAGAGAATGTGTTCATAATTGGATTGATTTTCTTTTTAGCGGAATGACAACTATCGAAAGACCGCATGGCGCTGGTACCCTGGTAATCCGGCCGTCGGGACCACATCATCAGACATCCATAACTCATCACCATGGCAGCAGCAATTACTACCAGCCGCAGCAGCCACTCCAACAGAAGCCCGTTGTGTCATCATCCTCATCGTCGTCCTCGTTATCATCATCGTTCTCGTCGGTGTCGACGTCGCCGTCAACGTCGCTAATTGCTGTACCCACAACCAAGAATCCTAGTCTAACAAATTCATTAGCCGACATGGAAACATCTGCCAGTGTGCCGTCAAGTAAGTTGTCTTTAGGAATTTTATTGCTCAATTCCAGACGCCATTGCCACTTGATTGCTCTATTTACGAAATGCTCTGGTTTTGCAGGTCTCTGGAACACGTCACCGCAGACGATACAGTGGCACATGACAACCGAACCGAATTTCATCACGAAGCCACGGCCGCCTATCTGGGAGAAGCCATCGAAACCGGCGAAACCATCAAAGAAACCCATACAGACGCAGGCGCCATACGTCACGTATTCGACACGGAGACCGATTGTAACATCGGGAAACATTCCTCAGAATACAAAACCACAGGTTTGTTTTTGGGGGAAATTATGAAGTGAGGGATCTTGGAAAGGTTTTTCGCAGGCAGAAAAGCATAAGTCCACTAGCGCATGATTGATTGCGGTTTAAAAACTTGAGACTTGTTCTTGATCTACAAACTTGGATTGAATTGTTAGGAAAGTCTTTTATTCCGGTTTGACTGAGGGTAACAAACAAGGAAGAGCATGTCTGGAAAATACATATACTCCATATGCTATGGCTTATCGAGGATATCTTACTGCTTGCATTTCAAAGAAGGTGTCTTCTCGAATAAACACTAGTCGAATATTCAGCACAATTTGTATGCACTTTTCTCGAAGACCAGGTAATGATGCATTGGATTAGCAGAGAATGTTAGGTTAGGTAAGGTAGTAGTGGCTGACTGCTGTAGAGCAGTCACACTTAGGCCAGAGTGGGGCCATTGTGATACCATACGGATAGACTTTTTCTAACATCGGAACCAGTTGGTGCTTCTATTGAAGCGATTTAGCTGGCCAATGCTGGCACAATTTAGCTCATTACGACCGCTGAAGTAGTAGGCTCCTAGGTGCAGGAACCTACGACTGGCAAGAGCACTGCAGGAGCAGAGAAGGTGATGAGTCTTTTTCTTGCTCCTCTTCATCCATGCAGCTTACATGGGGCACCCATCACACAGTGCCTGGTTATGACTCCAATGAGGTTCCTTAATGAGGGCTTGCTGAGTCCAAGTAGACAGAGTGGCCGTTTTAGGTTAAGTGATGGCCAGATTTCTTTTGTTTTAATGCAGGTGGTGCCTCCTAGCCATTTGTCATTAGGGGTTTTAGTTGTGTAGATCTAAAGAATATAGTAAGCTGTAGCGATCGGCATGGAAGGCGGTACCTCTGCTATCGATAGGGATGAGGTTGTACCACACTTAGCGAGTTCGTCGGCTTTGCAGAGAATGTAAATAGTTTTAAAGGATATAATGCATTTAAGTATACGCAATATTTTTTATGTGACGATACAGTTTAAGCATGGGCTTCGAACCACAAGCCCAGGCAGCATTTGAAACTTGCACACACCAAGTAAAACTTCGCACTTTTGACGAGGACGCTTGGAGGCTTTGAGTTAACGACAATTCGAATCTCGCAACTTTTCATCTAGTCCATTCAGCTCTTTACCTGGTCTACTTCCTAGCAACCTACTTCCTAGCAATTCAGGGTCCTCGCCAGTTCTTCAACTGTACGACTAATGCCAAAGCCAATTAATTTGTTATTTTTTAGTCACATTTGTGACGTTATTGCCTTAAGAGAAGACTGGAGTCTTCACGGGAGACCGCCGGTTATTTTCGAAAAGTGTGGTAACTGTTGTAGTCTAGTCAGAATATAGACACAAACAAAATATTGTTTACGACTGTAATTCGTAAACACTGCCCAAACTTGTATTCTGTGTGCAGTTTCCCCTACTTTTCGCGGTAAGAAACAATTTGAAATCGGATTTGAATCCTAAAATTTACATTGAGATGTTTGCGGCTGCCGTGAAGACCATTAAGTATTTCACCTCGTTAGCTTGTGGGACTAGGCTATCAGCTGTTCGGAGAGCACACACGTATTCTCCTGGGAAAAAAGCGTTAAAATAATTTCAGGCGAAAGAGACGAAGAAGTCGGCTATCTCTATAATACATCATTAAATTATAGCAGTTAAGTCAATTTTGTGCGTTGAATGCTTTTTGAGAATCAATGAGTTAAATTCACTTGCCAAAGTATTTGCTAGTAAGTAGCAGCTGGTCATACGGCATTATCAACTTAAATGCCAGGCGCCTTCCATTGAACCTGAGCTCCTAATGCAGCTCTAATACAAAACTTGCACAGTATGTGGCTTGCAACAAAGGTCAACATAGGTCAACAAACTTAAAAGGCTCTGCGGCTAATTTTGTCTGTAGATGGATTTGGTTCTTGCACCATAAATAGAGCACGATTTCATCTTTCAAATATATGGAAGGTCTCCCGTTGAAGCATAATGAACTCTTTTTTCTGTTGTTCAACAAACATTGAAACAGACCCCTTTCAAAGGTGGGTTTAAGAGCCATGTATAAGGAATTGAATAACCCAGAACTTCTTCAACGGATTCATTACAGTTTTTTTTTAGAAGAAACGACTCAACAGTCATGGTACAGCCGTCTTTATTTTCAAAATGGAAGTAATTCTCGATATCGCAATCACATCGAGAAAATTTCAATATTCACCTGCAGGCAGAATTATGATATTACTTCTGACTGGGAAAGAAGTAAATGCTCTCGGAAGCCAGTCACTTAAACGTTACTTGATATTCTCAAGATTTCTTCATAGAAGTTCTTGTTGGGTTTTATCTAGTCCAACCAACAGACTTCATTACCTAGAATCACTGGGTCCTTAACAACGTCTTCTTCTTCTTCTTTATATGGCGCTATAGTCGGGGGTGGACCTGGGCCTCAACCAACAAGCATTTCCAACTAGCGTGATCTCTGGTAATCTGTTTCCAATTTTGCACACCAAGTTGGTTGGGGTCCTTCTCCACTAGGGTGCGCCTGCTGCGTTTCCCCACAAGTTCCGATTCGAAGATTCTGAGTTGTCCATACGCTCTACATGGCCTAGCCATCTTAGGCGTAGAATCCGTATACGCCTGACTACGCTCATGTCGCTGTACAGCCCGTACAATTCGTGTTTGAATCTTATCCTGCAGAACCCGTCAATCCAAAACAGGAGCAAGGATCGGACGCAGAACTTTTCTCACGAAGACACCAAGCACTTCTACATCCGCTTTCGCGATTGTCCATGCCCCCGCGCCATATAGCAGGACAGAGTTAACTTCGAAAGAGGGCTATATTTCTCGATTGCCTCTTGAGCCCAAAGAAACAGCGGTTGGCAAAAGTTATTTGATATCGGTATTGATTTTATTTGTACAATATATTCCGTAGCCGAGGTAGGTCAAGTCTTTGGCTACCTCGGAGTTATAGCTGCCCATTGTGACGCTCTGTCCAAGACGTCGATGCTGTTTGTCCTTTCTTGAGGACGGTAAAACTTCATTAAGATGCTACTGGAGCAAAGGACTAAAATTGACCTGCCACTCAGAATTTAGGCCGTGAAACTGAGAGTAGTTTCAATCGAAACTGTATCGCAGTTGAAGAAAATGATGATTGCTCGTTGATTCGATTTTTGCTACGTTGTGTACTTAGAATGTGTCAGATCATAAATGCAGAAGCTTACATAACTCAGTATTATTCACGATTTTCTAGATGGACACCAAATAGAACTCACTCAGGCGTTTTCTTACTTAGCGAGCCTACGTTCCATCGTTGATGGTCCTGTCCAAAATTTGTTGCGTGAGCGATGACTTGATTTTAAACAAGATATTCGGTCGTCATCTCCTTTTTGAACCATGAGGATCGGATTTGAAGACCCTCTTTACTGCAGCGATGTTGTCCATGCTCAATATGGCTAAGTCAGTGTAGTCGACGAAATGTTGCCTTCCGGACTACATCTTTGTACAGCTCGTAGAGTTCGCGGTTATGTCTTCTCCTGCAGTTACTTTCCTTGCAGACGGGACCATATATCCGACGTAGATTTTTTCTTTCCAAGACACCAAGAATCAGCTCTGCTGTTTTGCTTAGTGTCCAGCTTTTGGCTCCATAAAGCAGGACTGGCAGAATAAGGGTTTTGTAGAGCATGGTTTTAGTCATTCGAATCAGGAGTCTTGAGCCCAGTTGTTTTGACAAACTGTAATAGCTTCGGTTGCCAAAGGAGATTCAACATCAGATCTGCACTGAGATGTCGTTTTTTCTAGGTATACCAATTCCTTCACTACCAAAAAATTGAATCTGTCAGCTGTGATGTGGCTCGACAGCATATATTTTGTTTTATCCTCATTAAGACCATCACGTGTCGGTTGTTCCTCAAACTTCAAACTACGGGGAACGCATCTTTTATCCCAGAGATTCCCAGAGTAGTCTACTATTTGGTACATGCTCTCTACGTACATCGTCATCTGCCTTGAAGAGCTTGATAGCTGTGTAACAGATTTAAAAATCAAATTAAAAATGAAAACAGGATGTCTTACCGATACGCGCAACAATAGATAAAATTTAAAAGTTCCTTTTTAATTTCAGATCTATGACACCAAGCCCACGAAACCTGTGACAACAACCAGACCTTACTCGGTGTATTCGAGCAGTAGTAGCAGCAGTTCGAGTACCCACTCCACTACCAGCACTACTTCCACGACTACATATCGCCCCTCTTCTTCGTCCACACATTACCAACCTTCCACCCACTACCCATCACCATCCACAACCTACACCACACCCTCCTCAACTTCATTGTCGCCGTCATCGTACAAGCCAACTAAACCTCCAACGAAACACACAACGACTACCTCGGCGAGCGTCTTGACGCCAGTACGACAAACGCCGCCACCCCTCAACCAGACGACCATCGATTCGAACGAGATTCTCAGTCACGACACCAAGCCGTCGCACATCAAGACTGTCTCAGCCGCGCGTAGTGGTAAGCTTAAGCTCATTCGAAACTTATTCGATTCCAATGACATCATAACCTCTTTCCAGAGTGCGGAGTTCCGTCATTGGCGCGGCCGGAAACCCGCATTGTTGGCGGTAAGAACGCCCCGTTCGGTCGATGGCCTTGGCAGGTATCGGTACGCCGCACGTCCTTTTTCGGATTCTCCAGCACACACCGCTGCGGCGGTGCACTGATTAACGAGAACTGGATCGCAACAGCCGGCCACTGTGTGGATGAGTAAGTTCACTAGTTTCGGTATCCCCATTTGGTAGCTAACCGACGTGCCTTGTGCGCAGCCTTCTTACATCGCAGATCCGCATCCGAGTTGGGGAATATGATTTCTCTCATGTCCAGGAGCAACTGCCATATATCGAGCGTGGCGTATCGAAAAAAGTCGTCCATCCCAAATACAACTTCTTCACATACGAGTACGACCTGGCGCTGGTGAAACTGGAGCAACCGCTTGAGTTTGCGCCGCATGTGAGCCCGATTTGTCTGCCGTCCACGGAGAGCTTGCTGATTGGGATGAATGCCACTGTAACCGGATGGGGCCGTCTGAGTGAGGGCGGTACTCTGCCGTCGGTACTGCAGGAGGTAAGTGCTGAGTTCGGTAGTCCTCTTGGCGAGCGGGTGCTTAATAATTTTATTTTATTTGCGGTTATTTCATCGCCTTGTAGGTCTCGGTGCCGATTGTGAGCAATGAACTCTGCAAAACGATGTTCCTGAAGGCCGGCCGAAAGGAGTTCATTCCAGACATTTTCCTGTGCGCTGGCTACGAGACTGGCGGTCAAGATTCGTGCCAAGGTGACTCTGGTGGTCCATTACAGGTGAGATTGCAAGCAATAGTTTATCAGTGTATATTTTGTGTGGACTCTTAGAACTGAGCAGAGCATAGCATTAATAACTTTTAGCATGACGTGTTCGAGCTGTACCAAGAGTTATTTAAGTTCGTCGAGCTTCTAGAATTTGAGTGTTGCGAAAGTGGTTATCGATTCAGACCCTTTCGAGGAGACTACGCAATTATCTGCTTAGCACCATCGCTGGTGAAAGCTTCGCGGATGCAAATGAAGAGATTTAATGTTCTTCTTCTTATAGAGTTTGTGATTTGGTGAGAACCCAACTGGCGCTATGTGCCTTTATAATTAGACGGCTTTCTTACCTCATTTATAATGTGATTTGTTGATATCCTGCGGCAATTAAGACAGACACTATTTGCTTAAGAGATCTCGTTAAGTGATTTGAAGAAGGGTCTACCAAGAGCTCTCTGTCTAGCTCTAGCAAGTCCCGGCATAAATAAAATGTGTTCAGGCCTACGTCCAGCGTCCGGTATCGAGCCCCACAAACTAGCGATTTCATAATCTGTGGAGACCCTCTGTTTTGGATCGGTCATACTAGCCATATTTTCTTGTCCGTCTGGCCCCTGGTCTGAAGATTGTTATTTCAAGTGCGTTGACTGTTTCTAGTAGAAGTGTACCTCTTCTGCTAGCGAACGCGACAGGGAAGGTACCCGCCTTGCAGTGGCGTGTAAGATTTGATACGGTAACTCGGAAAAAATATCCACCTGCAACCCCTTTCGATGCCTATATTGTGTATTGCACATCACAAATAAAAATGCAGTTCAAGCCCATTTTTATACTTCAGTTCGTTAAGCAAAAAATGTACACAACATAAAATAGAAAAAAAGATTCTTCGACACAACACGATCATTTGTTAGATGGTCCAAAATTCGTCTTCTTCTTTGAGTGGCGCTACGGTCCGGGGTGGACCTGGGCCTCAACCAACAAGCCACTAGCTGTCTCCAGTTTCGCACCTTTCCAGTTTCTTCTCAGCACGGGGTCCGCCACCTTAAACGTCCTCTGTTGCGTTGCCCCACAGGTTCGGATTCGAAGATTCTTCGGACCGGAGTTGTGGTGTCCATCCGCTCTACATGACCTAGCCGCCGTAGGCGTTGGTTTCGTAGACACCTAACTAGGCTTATGTCGCTGTACGGCCCGTACAGTTCGTGGTTGAATCTTCTCCTCCAGAACCCGTCAACACAAACAGGACCAAAAATAGTACGAAGAACTTTTCTCTCAAAGAGACCAAGGACTTCTTCATCCGCTTTCGAGATTGTCCATGCCTCCGCGCCGAATAGCAGGATTGGAATGATCAGTGTCTTGTATAGAGTCAACTTGGTTCTTCGAGAGAGGGCTCTATTACTCAATTGCCTCTTGAGCCCAAAGGAACAGCGGTTGGCATGAGTTATCCTACGCTTGATCTCGATACTGATGTTATTAGTACAATTTACTCCGGAGCCCCTGTAAGTGAAGTCCTTGACTACCTCGAAGTTATAGCTGCCCATTGTGACGTGAGTCTCGGTGAGTTCGTTACCGACTTTGATGGAGCAGCTAGAGTTTTCCATCGTCATCTTGCACAACCTGATGAGTTTGGCAAGAATGTCAAAACTAGACATGGCGTTGTATAGCTCGCCTCTATGCACATTGTCATATGCGGCCTTGAAATCGACAGAATAGGTGGGGGATGTTGATCTGCATCTCTTGAGGCTTTTCCAGGATCTGCCGAAGTGTAAATATTTGGTCTATTCTGGAGTTTCCTGTCTTGAAGGATAAGGATCAGGTTGCTAACGAAGGGTTTCAGGCGCTCACACAGAACGGCAGAGAGTATCTTGTAAGCGATGTAAAGGAGGCTGATCCCTCGATAGTTGATGCAGTCAAAGGAGTATCATTTTTTGTGGACCGGACAAATGAAGCTGAGATTCCCTCCAGCAGATTTGTTCGACTTCAATCTAGATTTTGACTTCGTCTAAGTCGGGGGACGGAATTCGTTTTCATCATCCAAATTGAGTGAAACATTCTGCCTGACAGCGGAATTCGTGTCGTCGTCGCCGTCGCTACAGAAATGATTTTTCCAAATTCTCAGCATCGACTGCGATTCTACTACTTCTGTCTCGTTGTTCGATGCAGAGTTGTCTTGTAGGGTTGCTGTTTAGCGGCATGTATCTGTCTGCACTTGTTGTCAAACCATGGGTATCTTTTTAGAGGTTTCGTAAGACCCAGCACATTAGTGGAAGCTTCTTTGATAACTTTTTGACAACCTATCCATTCTTCTTCTATTATATGTGCAGGCAGCATCGAATTTTCAGAAAGTTGCAAGGAGACTCGGTCGGCAAAAGTTCCTAGCGGTCGATTACGATTGTAGCTTTCCGACGTCAAGCCGAAGTGTCCTGTCTCGACTCCGTGCTTCTCTCCGCGAGTTCATCAGCTGCAAGTGATCTGTTCAGTGAACTCACATTCCACGTGCAGAACCGAATTGTCCTTTAATCATTTGTTGGGGTCGTCAACTGTGAATCCGTTCATATCCGAGGCATGTTCAAGGTTCGCAACCGTGGTATGCCACGGGGGGCCCCTACAACTGGTAGGTCAGGTCCATTTTTTGACTCTCGACCAGAGGGGGATCGCTTCATACATTAGTTCACCACACAACGGTTGTTTTGATGGCTATTCAGGGGCGTCACGTGGAGGCTGTATGTCAACCTGACTTATGCACAAGCAGGGATCGCACTGGCATCCTACCAGGTTGGGTGCAGTCAGCAAATTGCCCTGTGTACATAAGCCCATACTCTCATATTGTGTTTTGCAAATCACAAATAAAAAATATTCAATACTTAATATCGTTAAAGGGGAAATTTACAGAACCTAAAGTAGAACAAAATGTGTTCGAAGGAAACTTCGATACAACTTCACTTAACGATCATCTGTTAGTAGGTCCAAAACTACAAGAGTATATTATAGCCGTGACCATTCTGCTCTGGAGCAGATGAAAACATTTACTGACGACATCAGAAAGTTGTACCTATCGGCAAATCGCAGTCAGATAACTGGAAATAAATTATCAAATGATTGATTGATTTGTGGAGGAAAAATCAGGGCAATTAAGGGCTAAAAGCAGTTTAAACTGAGTTCAAGCGATTCAAGAAGAAATGTACGTGGATGATTTGATAAGCGCGATGCCTCGATGAAATAAGCTCTTATGAAACTTAATCCAATTCTACTCCAAATTACCAACGTTAAAGTACACTTCGGATTCTGCTTCATAATTGAGTTCTCCAAATAGGAAAAGGACAGAAAACCAATTAGTTCTCACACACATTTTACGCATGCTACCATGATTTTTTTAGATGAGAGAAATGCTCAGGAAATTGCATTCAAAAGGATGTGTGTAGTGTATGTGTTTACGTAGAGCAGTAGGACGATATGTAAGCGAATGACGACTGAGAAGTGAATAGGGCTGGTGTGAACGCAGAAATTGTCGCTTGCGTGTCAAGGAAACAGACCAATATATTGTTTCTGTGCACACATTAAAATATTCTTGTTGTTTGTTGTATTGACACAGTTGAAGAGTAGAAGGTAACCCAGCAGGAATCGGGTTATATGGACGCCACGCTACTGCTGTCTAGCCAGTTCAATCAGGTAATTTTCTTGAAGCCGGATAAATCGAGGAAACATCGAAGTAAATTAAACGTGATCTTAAACATTTTATATGTCACTTCACTTTGATAAAGAAAACGTGAGTGAAAACAGAACTAGATTGTTTAAAACCAAAAGGGAAACATAATCTCTTATGAAAATCGGAGAAACTCCATATAACCCGATTGATTAATTCCAAAATTGAACACAAAACTCACAAAAAATGATGTCATTATGCAAGTAAGGAACGCGTTAAGCCATTTTATTCCCTAGTTGAAGTCATTTGAAGAAATTTATTATGAATAATCCTTTTTCGGCCTTAACATTTTTGTCGCACAATTCCGTCACACAGGGCTTTCCATTGACATTTATTGTTGTCGATGATGTCGTGGATTCTGTTCATAAACAAATTCGTGATAGCTTATTATGACTCAAGGTCATATAAATTATTCGAAGCTATACCTGTGGTCATTCTTGGTGTGGTGGTCCTGGTCGTGGTCGTTCCTACTGTGGTCGTATCTGCTATGGTCGTTTCTCTTGTCGTCGTCGTAGTTGAAGCTGTCCATGTTACTGGTGTTGGATCTGCAGAATGAAAAAAGAAATTCTTTAATCCATTTTTCACTAAAAAAAATTAGCAATACCATTATCATCGGAATACCATTTGGTATGCCGACCAACGACACCCACGAAGAGAATGGGGATTACCACAAAAATCCAGCTAATTGACTGCATTTCGAAAAGTAAATATGTTGTAATCGTAATATGAAGTACTGAGCAGGGAAGACTTGCTTGCGCTTTTATAGCACATTAGGGCAATAAAAAAACCGAAGTCGCCATCTGTTCAAGCGGACTTGAGAACTACGAAAGTAAATAAGTTGCAGTATTTGTTTTATGAATATCTGTTAGCAGAAAAGTTACTGCTTAAAAGCTGTCAATTGGATTTGTAAGATATAAGACGCATATACCCTATTCTTTGGTTTCGAAAAATATCGTTAATCTTAAATAAGCCCAAGTAGCATCTAAGGAACAGATTTAGTAGATTGTAAGCGGAATAAGATACCAAAATAAGCAATCAAGACAGACCAGCTTCGGAAAAGACCTTTTTCGATTTCAGCCTGATATATGATTTCAGCCGACACTTGAGCTGAGAACCGGAAAAAAAACTACCTCTCGATTACCACACGAGTTTATTTCGACACCCAGGTACCAAGCCGTGCCTTGGCGTTGGATATCTTCGAATACAGTGATCTTATTCTTATACCTCAAAGACATACCGGTTACCAGAGCAATGAAAAATCAAAAAAGTGTTCCAAAGAAGGACTGTGAACTGAAAATTTGGCGCAGGATCGTCTTGATGTGAGTTTAAACAAACAGGAAGCCATCACCGCTTGTTACCTTTAGTCGCATGGAGTTACATATGTTAGTGGGATTCCTTAGCGGAGACTGTCATTGGCATACACATTATATCTTGAAATACTTGATGTCGACTTTTACAAGTCCCACAGACCGAATAAGAAAAGAAACATAATCCGGAGGCTTTGCGAATGCCCAACGTTCACAAAGAGAAAACGTCGTTTCTGGGAGAAAACATCTTGTAATTATGTCTGGTTGGTAAAGTTCAAACAGTAGTAACATATCTTCCATTCCCAATCAACCTAAAACGTTGTTTCACTCCAGTGTCGGCCGTCATACACGTGCCTGCATAATTGGTTTCCTATCGACCAATAAAAACGGCTGGATAGCGCAGTTGGTTGAGTGCCTGCCTTGGTCATAGGAGTCCCAGGTGATCCCAGTGAAAGCAAAGGTTTATATGCTTTTATCTAATTTTCAAATCTGGTCCAGTCACCATTTGCCATTGCGATTAATTTAACTGCACTGGGCATCACAATAGACCAACAACCTAACCTATCGACCCTCACTAAAGGGAACGTCTCTTGTAACATCGGGTACGTTCTCATTATCATTTTAAAAGCCGACCAGCCGACCAGAGGGCTTTGCGTTCACCTTATACTACGCAGTTGACGGACTTCCCTTTTGGATTCGTGGCATCAACATCGGGGCCCATGTTCTGCTTTCAGTGATGATGTCCTAAATAAATACACGATCCCAAACTCTACCGAGAAAATATATCAAATAAAATTAAAAAATCCAAAACAAATAAAAATTTGTACTGTGGTCGTACCACATTGTACAACTTGCTGTACGACCGATGGAAAAGTTGAAAACTTTGAAATTCAATACGATCGTCGTATGGAGCGTTCCTCCACCTTCGGCTCTTGTTTTGCTGATGTAAGCAAATTTGAGCTAAGAGCATGGAACCCCGTATGAATGCTCTGTTATGATCTTGTTGGATTGGGTTCCCTAAATTGTATTCTATAGCGCTCTACGGACAGTCCCTGCCTATGGTTTTGGGATGGACATAAGACATTTTAAAAACTTGTACAAAATTTGAGAGTTTTAAACTTATCTGAGATTTCTGCTTATTATACAGTAAGGCGCAGCCAACGTCGAAATTCGACGATTGCGGGTAAATTTGTTGTTCCCCCGAACTTTTCTCCAATCGTCAATTTGCATCGGAATTTTTTCCCGGAAAAAAAATTAACTATTTTCGACATTTTTAGAAGGATGAGTTGTGTCTTCTATGCCATACTGAAATTTAGATTATTCAAGGTCAATTATCCATGAATCAAAATTTCAAGACATATTACTGGTGAGAGGACTATTCAGGTTTACGATTGTATCTTTTTCAAATTGATTTTACTCCTTAACTTCCAATTGGAAAGTTATTCATAATAAGGAGACATTTCTTCCATTCCTGGGTTCTGTAAGATATTTTATGAAGTATCACGCCAGCCAGTTGAGTGCAGCACGTACCTATATATAAATAATACGGGTGAAGGTACAACCCGTAGAGAACCAAGGCCTAGCTACAGCAAACAAGTATTGTGCGTGCTATTTTCCCTCACGAATGGATGGGATGTACAAAGACGGACAGTATTATGCCGACGCGGCCAAGTTTGAGAAGTTTTTTCTAGACAGTAATACCCTTTGTGACTCAAAAGAGGTGGATCCGTAAATAGTATTTTGTAGTATAAGGAGTGGAATTCCATTCATTGTAAAGTGTTATTTCTAGAAACTTTATTACCTTTCAGGATGGCATGCAATAGCAATCAGTCTGAGTTAAGAACAACTTAGTACTAACTCTGAATCTGGTGAATAGCGTCTGTCCTCAGCGCTTGCATTTATCTGCAATGCTTTGTGGTATTCAGAAATAATGTTTGAAGGAGATAATCGACTAAACCCGTGGACTATTTTCGAATTTTCTCTAAAGTCACGCATACTACTTTATTTTCACGAACACTTCTATGGCCTTAGAGCAGCGCCATGCTGCATTCAAAACCCTTATTTTAACAATTTCTTTTATAACACATTTTATAAAAAAAAAGCTGTCAGTTGAAATCAAAGGGCGAGATAGGTAGAAGTTGACTATCTCGTTGTACGTGATTTGTTGTGGTATTTTTGCACAAATCTTGGTCAGAGAGTGTCCAAGGCTTCCATACTATTTATGGAAGTTTTAAGACCCTTGTGTTCATTTTCGTCACAGAGCCATTTAATAGAGCAGTTAATGAAATTATGTTTTACCTAGCAACAAGTGCTGACATCGAAGTGAATGTCATTTCTATGTTCGTTGATTTACTAGTTTTTAAAAAATTTTCTTCTCTGGACTGTGTTCGTCAGACGCTGTTGAAATTATTTAAATTTTTTTATTGACATTTATGAATACACCTTTCTTCAACGGCTTCGAAAGGGCTATTAGTCGTTGATCGAATATGCCATTTCGATATAGTCCTGTTTCCAAGTGATTTTTGCAACTTTAAGCGAGAACAGAAGTTCGTTCAATGATGTGAAAACTATACTAATTCGACCTTCCGACAATTTTTAAGTTGCTAATCACTGCCTTTCCTCAATGTGTTCAGGAAATGCAATGTATTCTTGGATTAAGAATACGAACCAGATGTTATTATCGTTGTTTAAGTTCAATAAGCAGATCAAGCTAAACAAGGTTTTTATGACAAAACGCCTCGTTACTTCTATGCCCATGCGAGCACACAGTAATATGCGAGAGTGATCGTACCGATGTCGGTTGTCCATAGTACACGTAGGCAAACAACTTTTAAAACACTATAATAAAAACGATATTCGTAACAAACGTTTTGCTGCAGGATTGATTCAGTAGCATGACGTCGGCTAAATTCAGCGAGTACATGTAAATTGTAACTAGCCATGAAAGCTTATTTAATTTGACTTGCCACCAAGGTATAGGTGGCCCGTGGCGTTGTGGGTATGTGCGTCGACCCCAACCTTGACGTCGTAGGTTCGATTCCTGCTCTGTGCGATGAAAATAAAATGTTCACGACTCCACCTCTTTCGAGTCAATGACAATGCTCAAAGAGTATTTTCCTGTCTAGACAAAGCTTCTCAAACAAAGCCGTTCGGATTCGGCATAAAACTGTAGGTCCCTTAAACTCTTGAGAGAACAATAGCACGCACAATACAAGTGGTTGATGAGAAGCTAGGCCCTGGCCCCCTACGGGCTGTAGCCCATATTATTATTATACCTTCCCTGACAAACTAATAATCTCTTTCAATTTACAGGTGAAATCTCAAGATGGCAGATACTTCCTGGCGGGGATTATATCATGGGGCATTGGATGTGCCGAAGCTAATCTGCCCGGCGTGTGCACTCGGATATCAAAATTCGTTCCCTGGATAATGGAAAATGTTGTGTGATGACTACAAACGAACTGACAACTACATATTGTAAATAAATTATTTTATTTTATCAAATCGAACAAGAAAATAATAAGAAAAAGCGCAATGAAAAAAATCTCACTGTCTCGGCAGTTAATTATTTCCAATTTGTGATTCACTAAATAATAACAAAAAAAAAAACAAATGACATGCACTCACACTTGTTTTAGAACTTACATATTTTATTTAATTAAAACCTTCGGGATCAAGTATCCAGACGTATAACTCAACTGTTCTGTAAATACATTCAGCTACAACTCATCGAAAACAAAAACTATATCGAATCCTAGTGAATAAGGTTATACATATTTAATGTACTCATCTGTTGTTATATATTTTTTATAAATTAATTTAAATAATTTTAATTATTGCCTTTTTTTGCACAAAATCAAAACGAATCTAAACTCAAGTCCAGACCGACACAAACCTTAGCCGAGTATGTGTACATGTAAAATATTTATTTAGTTATACTCGTTTATATATACATATATATATTTAAAATATATTTTTTTATGAATAAATAATTAAGGATAATGAATGAGAAGAGTTGAAAATCGAATTGAATTGTCTTGCCCAAAGATGCAAAGAGATGTGAAAGAAAATAATGTTTTGTTTTGAATTTGATTTCTACTGCAGGTTATGTTTTACACTTTAGAGGAATACTTTTGTAAAAATGAATTAAATAATAAAGAAAAGAATGTTAAATATAGAATGGTTCTATTTTTCTCTTCAATATGGAAAAGCATATGTACATATGGTATATGTCGTTCTGAACAAGATAGTGAACAAATTTATGTGGTATATTTACAGGACTGTAGTCTCAATGGATATGAGCCTCCATCAACAAGCCTGTTGCACTAGCTGATCTTTGGCTAGTTGCATCCAGTTCACTCCAGGATCTAGTTCTATTACATTGTTCAAACCTATAGTACACAGAATACAAGGGAATATGTTCATTTGCTGTCAAAGATGCGTGACGTCACAAGTTTACTATTTTCGGTGAGAGAGGACTTTTTCAAATTGTGAGAAAAAATTGAATTAAATTCCGTATAAAAATAGTTAAATTGATGTTATGCTCTTCTTTGGGGTATATATTGAACAACAACTTCCTCCAATATCTTAACCATCTTAAACATATACCACATAAATATCTTTGGAGGATTATAAGAACATCGGGCTGGTCCAACTCCAAAGAATTGGAACTGGAGTCATCGTAACGGGGACAAGCATAGGTCCAAAAGAATATCCCCCTCAACGGTCATCAAAATGGGTCTACAAACCTAAGTGTGGCGGGCTTTGACTCTCCAACATGCTCATTTAACCTTACCTAGCTTCATCCAATTACTCACTCCAGTGGACGTCTAGCCAGACGCATATCGCTACACAGAACTCTGTGACATTCAATAATGCTCACTCAAATAAATACGACCGGTTGGTTCAGTGGAGAACAATGAACTGACTTTATTGATATGTCAAAGTGATAGTAACAGTGTTAGTGACATAATACGTTTACATGACATGTACATGACATCCCCCTTTTTCTTTTTTTTTTTTTTTTTTTTTTTTTTTTTTTTTTACAAATTCGATGCAAAATTATTGCTCCATACAAACAATGAAAATTCAAAGATTTAGAGTAATTCATTTGTCATAGAAATTCAATTTAATTTATTTTTTTTTTTTTTTTATTCGAAATTTTTTCCACTATATTTCAAAATTGTACATGTGGTCTATGGTCTATAGCGGTCAACTGGCTTTACAATTCTACCAAACAGAACTTCTTGTTGAGGACTGTTGATTTGGACCTTCTTCGCGGTTAATCGTTGCCTCGAAATGTTTGGGGCTTGTGATTTCTTTTCCTTTACTGGAGGAATCGACTGCAGAGTCTGCAACTACTTCTTTATTCACTGGAATTGCTGCTGATGTTGGATGTATATGGATCGCATTACGCCGGAAAGTTCTTCCATCATCTGTTCGTACAACGTAAGAGCGTGGACTTTCTGCTAGCTTGTCTATTTGGACTGAAATCCATTCTCTTTTCTTGATTTGCAATCGAACTTTATCACCTGGTGACATTTTTGGTGATGGTCTAGCTCCAATGTCGGCATACCTTTTGGTTTTCCCTCTGGCTGCTTCTAAACTTTGTTGAACCCTGTTGATGATTTTAGGTCTGAGGTGATATGCTGAAGTCGGTAAAAGCGTTCTTGTTAAACGACTCATTAGCCGCTGGTTTGGAGACAGCAGTTCGTTGTTTCTTGCAGTGTTGCGGTAATTCAAAAGTGCAATATAAATGTCTGTATCGTCCTTAAAGCACTTTTTTAACAGCCCTTTTGCTATTTGCACATAACGCTCAGCGAGTCCGTTGGGTTTGGCATACTTTGGACTTGACGTTTGGTGCGTGATACTCCAGTTCTTAACAAATTTTCGGAATTCCAAAGACGAGAATTGGGGACCATTGTCACTTTCGAGAACGACCGGTATTCCGTGTGTTGAAAACCATCTTTTCAAGTGTTTGATGACTTGATTTGAAGATAAATTCGATAAACGGACGAAGTCGAAAAATCCTGAATAACTGTCAACAATAAGAAGATAATCATTATTATTAAAATAAAATAAATCAATAGGGAAGTTTAGGGATATTTTTTACAATCAAAGGCTCTTTAGATTTTGATACTTGGTAGCTTTGGCAAATCCCGCATGACTTGATGAAGTTGATTATGTCGACTGTCATCCCAATCCAGAAAATCAACTCTCGAGCTCGGTTCAGACATTTTTGGATTCCAAGATGTCCCTCGTGTATTTTTGCCAATACTTCATTTTGCAATGCTGCGGGTACAATTAGTTTAGTGCCCTTGTACAAAATCTTGTTATCGTAAGTTATTTCTTCTCGAAATGTCCAGTACTTTCGGAGATCAGCTGGAATCTTACGGATAGAGTCTGGCCATCCGCGTTGACATAGTTTGATAAGAGACTGAAGTTCATTGTCAGTTTCTGTTTTCTTTGCAAAACGTTGAAGGCATTCATTGGAGACTTCATGGATCATGTATATTTCAGTTCGATCATTGATTTCATCTTCACAAAATGCATTCATACAGTCTCGACTCAATATGTCAGCCAACACCATTTCTTTACCTTTCTTGTATACCACATTTGGATTATATTGTGTTAACTGAAACAAAATTTTTTGTAATCTGTTTGGAGAAGATTGAATAGGTTTCTTGAAGATGATTTCAAGTGGTTTGTGATCTGTTTCCACAGTTAACTTTTTTCCAACTATATACTCTCGAAATTTTTGACAGCCGAATTGTATGGCTAAAGCTTCTTTTTGTATTTGTGGATATAACACTTGTGATGTTGACAAAGCCTTGGATGCGTATGCAACTGGCTGATCTCCTTGAAGTAGTACAGCACCGAGACTTTTACTGCTTGCATCCACTTGCAGTACAACATCATCATTTGGATCATAAAATTTTAGCACGGGAGTGCTGGAGAATATTGTTTTTAAGCGCTGAAAAGCACTGGTGTGACCTTTGGTCCAGTCCCAAACAACATCCTTTTTTAATAAGGATCTCAATGTATGTGTCAGCTCAGAAAAATTTTTGATAAACTTACTCAGGTATGTGGCCATCCCAAGCAATCTTTGGAGCTCGACTTGGTTCTCTGTTGTTTTTAGAGACATAATAGCACTGATCTTTTCTGGATCTGCTTGAACACCTTCACTTGTAAGTATATGTCCGAGGAACTTAACACTTGTTGTATTAAAAACACATTTCTCTTTATTTAATTTAAGTCCAGAGTCTTGAATTCTATTAAGCACTTGTTGTGTTATATTTTCTAGCTCTTCTATTGTTTTAGCGTGAATGAGAATGTCATCAATCGATACTTCCGTATTTTTTATTCCATCTAATAGATTGGACGTATAACCCTGATACACCTCTGATGCTGATGCTACACCAAATGGAAGACGTTTGTATGATACTCGGCCCCAGGGAGTAGCCATCGTTAATATTTGCAATGTGCGCGGCGTCACTTTGATCTGCCAAAACCCTTTCTTGCAGTCAAGCAATGTGAAAAATTTTGATTCCTTAATATTTGCTACAATTTCTTCAACTGTTTTAAGTGGATGGTACCGTCTGATAATATTTTTATTGACATCTGATGGATCAATACAAATTCTTATTTTGCCGTTTTTGTTTACCACCACCATTGGAGACACTGCAGGGGTTATCCCTTTGGTCTTCTCAAGTACATCCATTTCCAGCATTTTGTCGATTTCGTGCTTAACTTTGTCGCGAATAGCATGTGGTATTTTACGTGCAGCATAGATTTCAAATCGCGGATTTTCCACTAAATCTATATCATACTCATAATCTTTCACACATCCAAGTCCGGTAAATATGTCATTGTTGATTTTAAGCTCTTCAACACGAACTACTAAATTAAGCGCTTCACATGCATTTTTCCCTAGGATTGGCACGACTGGATAATCCACTACTTTAAAATTTATTCGAGCCTTTTGATGGCGCACCGCACACTTTGCATTAATTTCCCCGCACACGTCGATTTGGTTATCACCGAAAGATATTAACTTCTTCGTGTTAGGACTCACCATATGAGTTTTGAGTTTGTCAACAATTGATTTTGGAAGCACGTTGCACTGTGCACCAGTGTCTAATTTCAGTTTCACCGTTTTGCCAATTATTTCAATTTCTTCATACCAATTGTTTTTTGTGTCTTTGTTTGTCTCGACAGCCAGAACAAGCAAATTATCAGAGTCTGTGTCACTTGAATATGTGTTGGAACAATTTCCTTCTCTCCCAAAATGATCTTTATCATTCAGTGAGTGCACTTGCTTCTTTCTGTAACAGAGCTCTGAGTAATGCCCTCTCTTTTGACATTTGGAGCATTTATGTCGATATGCTGGGCAATTATTTTTTGCATGATTTTTTCCACATCTATTGCAATCCACTGTATGACTTTGTGTGTATTTGTTGTTCTGTTTGTCTGTCATGAAATTTGATTGCCGTTTAGTTGATTATTTGGTCGAGTGTGCAGTATGTACAGGCTGTTTGTATTTTGTTATTGCATTCACTTCATCGGTCTTCTGCAATTCTCGTAGCTGTAATGTTGCTGCCTCACTCGCCCTACATATTTTAATAGCTTTATTCAATAAGAGATCTTCTTCAGCCAACAATTTTTCCCGTATTGCATAGCTCATCACACCAACAACAATTCTGTCTCTGATGAGAGAATCTTCTAACGTTCCAAAGTCACACTTTTTTCCTTGGTTTATGATTTTAGTTAGAAATTCATCAAATGACTCACCTTGATTTTGGCTCATCATGTTAAATGTATAACGTTCAAAGGTAACGTTGACTTTTGGAGCGAAGTACTCCTCGAACTTCTTTTGAATGATCGGCAGCTTTTTACACTCATCTGCCGTTAGTGAGAACGAGTTGAAAATGTTAGCGGCATCTGCTCCGATTGAAGACATAAAAGTAGCCACTTGAATTTCTGGAGATTTCTTGCCCATCTCCGCGGCAACTGAAAACCATGTATATTGCTGTCTCCATGTTAAGGCCATATTGTTATTAGAGATAACTAATGGCTTCGGCGGCTTAACAAATGATGATCCATTGTTTTGTGCACTGATGGAGTCGGTTACGGGGTCCGGCATCGTACTTTTAGAACTATTTAATATTTAACTCATAAATAAATGCACCACCTTTTTTTCTTTTTTTTTTTTTTCGTAGTAGGTTCTTTTCACAATTTTTACTAGAGTAAGGTTCGCGATTCTGACACCATGTGACATTCCATAATGCTCACTCAAATAAATACGACCGGTTGGTTCAGTGGAGAACAATGAACTGACTTTATTGATATGTCAAAGTGATAGTAACAGTGTTAGTGACATAATACGTTTACACGACATGTACATGACAAACTCCATTAACCGAATTTCTATCTGCAACAATGTACACCCATTTTGGAAGTGGATGATGACTGGTGACGAAAATTGGACCACTTAAGATAACGTCAAATGAAAACGGTGCCGAGTCGGCATAAACTGTGGTCAAGCCAGGGTTGCCGAACAGTGCTGTGTGTTTAGACGGATTGTCAAGGAATTATCTACTATGAGCTGATTTCCTAAGTCAATACTCTTAATTCGAAAAATTGTCAAGAATTGGATCATGTTAAGGAAACAATCGCTCAGAAGTGACAAGCATCGATTGATGAAAAAATGTGTCAGGACACGTCAGGTCACACTGATCGACAGTCACTCGCTGTAAGCTTTAGGAGTGACGTATTATTTGATACAAAACATTATTGAGGAATCTTACTCGTTACCTCAATTACGGCTTCTGCAAAACCGTCAGTTTCATTCCGCTTATATTAACATTTGTACGAACTTCTAGCAGTTCGTGCCTATTCTGTTGTCGTGTGGTATCGATCACAGTCGTCTTCAGGATGATTTGGAAAAATTTTCCTCCATACACACACTCATATGCGGCTTTAAAATCGACAGTGGTAGGTGCCTCCACTTCTTGGGGTTTCTTTTCTTTGGCCATATGTGTACAATTTCAATTCAAACATTTTCGAGTCTTCTTACCTCATAAAAAAGTGTGTTTACGGAAAAAGGCCTATACTTGCCAAGCCATTGATGGGCAGCATCATAAAATGTCGGACAAATAACATGCACTTCTTCTTCTCTCCTTTGTTATAAGGCATTTCGAACCACAGGGAATGTGATCCGGTACCAACACATGGGGTAGTCCCCACTAAGGACAACAAGGCATAGACAACATTTCACTGTATCGGCTAGAGCTGGTAGGTCTGCCGTAAAGTTGTTACATAGCTATGGCCCCAGCTTTGATCCTTGAGTTGTTGACAGGCTGCCTTTCACCTCGACGTACAATTTTCTGGAAGAAAGCTGTAGATAATCTTAATTATATTGGAGGGGAATCCCATCAGATTGATTTTGTAAATGATAATGATAACCCTCTATCAAGACTCTGTCGAATGCTTTTCCCAGAAAGCAGGCCACTGTGACGTGTTTATTGTTCAGGCCACCTACGACATCATGGTGAAACTTCATTAAGGAATGGAATGGCGTTGAATATCTCTCCGGGAATCATATGACGATGTTGGTGGCTGGATCATCGCTTTAATTTTATCGCTATCAGGTGCACCAGGATTCTGCTTATGGTATATGACTTAAGAGCGGTATAGGCTTGTATCCCAAAACACTTAAAGCATCTCCTTTTTTGGTTATTGCAACAATTTTTGCGACTGCTAGGAAAGTAGTAATTGCTGATGTAATTGTTCCCACTTGTGGCATTCGCTTTAAGACGAAATTCGATACTTTGTCGGCTCCGGCTGCTTTTCTCGTTGTGCTGTGTTGAATTATTCCAGTAATTATCTCAGCTGTTGTCAGCTCTTCATTTTCTACCGAGGCGGTTGTGAATGCTAGTTGTGCATCTTTTGTCAAGTTCTTCACAGAATTTGCACTCATTTTGGACGCGCTGCTTTTAATTAACAGTCGTTTGAGTGAGTCGATGTAAATGTCTTATTTTGTGAAAATGGAAAAAAAAATACTAACGAGCTGTTACTAAATTCATGTTTTAGAAAGGATACGCCTACGCAAGTTAAAAATAAGTTAGGCCGAATAAGCTGTGAACGGATGAGCGTATGGGACTCCCAAAAACTGCAACCAATGACGATATTGTTGCTAAAGTTGACCAAATGGTGTTAGACGATAACCGAATTAAAGTGAGAGAGATAGGAGAAAGGAGAAGAGTTATTTTGCAGAGAAAAACGGTAAGGACTATTTGGTCGGGTTAGAGAGGTGGAAGCATCGCTAGGAGAAATGTGTAGAGTTATAAGGGGACTCTGTAGAAAAACAAATGTCTTGTACCATTGTCGGAATCTTTTCAGACAACACTCAATTTAACTTCCTAAATACAATGTATGTATCATGAATAATCTATAACCATTCATTTCCATGAAGTTCAGCTGTGCCATCAAACTTTTACAAGCCCTCAAATACACAATGTCGATACTTAACAAGCGAACAATGCCGCAAAAAAATTGATTGTAGGTGTATAGCCCGGTAATGGTTACATACAATGAGAATAGCAAAAAAATAGGTTCACCTGTGGCCTTTGAATCATTAAGCGATCACTCTCTCCTTCAGTGCTATTGGTCTTTCAGCAGCGTTCCTGGTTCATCATGAAATCGATTTTGATTGATAGCAGTTGGTGGGCGGTACACGCGCAACAAACAATAGCGTTTCCCTTTTCTCAGATCACCTACCTGAGCAGCCACATCAAAATGTGCATGCAGAACAGCGTGGGTAGGGTAGACAGGGCAAGGTAGGTAAAAGTTGACAGACATATCAAAATTAAGTCAGTTGGTGAAGTGAATCTCGATATGATTCATCTGCTAAGAAAACGTATGTCACCGCGCCTTATGTGTATTAAAAAGCAGCTTTTCGTATTGTACTGTTGGAATCGATGAAAATTAGAACAATCCACACCAACTTGAACACGCATGCAAATACAAATCACTACACATGTACCATATAATGAATTCTACTTACTAAGAACATATGAGTTCCTTCCGATTCATGGATGTGTTCCTCAAGGTTCGATCGGACCTTTCCTTTTCTCTCAGGATTTATGTAATAATCTCCAGTGTCTTTATTAATTGTTACAGTGTAAGCCTTTTAACTTGGTCTCAGTAAGGACTTTGTAAAAACGAATACAAAAGTATTATATACATTAATATAAACTATATAAATTGTACTTTACAGCTTACAATCTCCTGTTCATGCAGATTTCAGGGACTTTTGGACAGTTAGTCACGAATTTAAATGAAATTTTGGCAATAAATTACGAAATCGTGTGCATGACATTTTCGGATTAAGTTCAGGACAATTCTGAAAACCTTAATAAAACGCTAATTTCCTTGTGAAGTCAGTAGTCATCATATATTTAATGTACTATTAATTGATGGCATCATTGGTGTCTATGAAGAGCCAGAAGTATCCGCTTAGCGCCGATTAGATGAAGTAGCCATCGCCAGAGGCTTGCAGTTGGATCTACATCAAGATTATGCATAGACATACAAAAGGCATGGTTGTTTGCCATTGGTCTAAATTTTGGCCCAAACCTTCAACGAGGCTGAGTAGCATCAAAAGAAGAATTCCATTCATCCAGTGGAATCCCTATACCTTTTGCATTTGCTTGGCATGCCGCTGCATCATTTGAGTCGTAGAATTTGGTCTGTAGCCATTGTGCTTTAAGATCTTCATGACCAATGTGATGTGAGCAAGGTTTTGAAATGGCCTTCCAATGGAGTAAAGTGAGAGAGGATTGCGTGTAACAGCCACATCGGTGTCATGAAAGATTTAGAAGTTAAAAGAGTTAAAAAAGATAGTTTTGACCATAGCTGCCGTGTGCCTTGGGCTAATAGCAGTAAAGTTTTTTCCTTTTGTATTTTTTTTTAAATGAAATGTTTCACGTGTATTTATTTTGTGTCTGTATTTTGATTTTTTTTGTGCATATCCTCCAATAAAACATTGTCCGTTTTCATAAAAACGGTTTTTTGAAGCAGCTTCATGGAAGCTTGCTCAAAAAGAACGTAAAAAGGGTTCTACAAATGTAGGCATACACTCAAGAAAAAAAATCGAAGAGGAAATTTTATTGCGGCAGATGAAAAAAAATCTAAACTTATAAGGCCTAATCAATGTTCCGACTTCAGAAATCGCATTTCGAAGTAGATGAAATAAAAATTGAGAAGTAAAACCTGTGATTCCAGATTTATCTGATTTTCTATTATATTTGGTATATTCGTCTGGTTTTGGAAAATATCTTCCTTATTCAAAGTTCAAATTTTGTTGCACAACTTGCAATTTGTCTTGTTTGCTCGGACTCATTTAGACTGGAGTTTTTAGTTTAATTTGCAGGAAACTGATGGCAGCCAACAACTGAGAAGAACCGAAAGACGAGCGATTTAAACCAAAGTACACATAGCGTGATGGCTTTGGGTACTTCTCAGCGGAAGGTATCAGCCCGATCCGACGAGTTGAAGAAGATGACAAGGATATTTTATTTTCGTCAATAAATTGTAGCATTTATAACTTTTAAAATGATTTATTAATTTCACTTCTCGGAAATCTTAGGTTAGGTAAGGTTGAAGTGGCTGACTGCTGTACGAGAAGACTTGTATACTAAATACTTTCCACAGATGTCATAGCAAACAAACAAACAAAAATAAGGGCTCGTTCACAACAAATTTTCAATATCGAGACATTTGTATCTTGACGCTCACTTCATACTGGTACACTTGGTATTTAGTATCTTTTTACATTTACTCTCCTTGTTTATTATTTTAGCATTTCTGATGAAATTGGCTGTTATCTTTTAGTATCTTGTTCTATATTGTTTTTTGTTATAAAACTATAAATAATATAAAGATAAATAATATAAAGATACGGGTCACAGCGCAACAATTTCTTAAAACACTATATTTTTATAAGTAAGAAGTGGAGGTCTGATTATGTTCTAAAGGCAGTTTATAGCCGGAGCATGGATCTCTTCAGTGGCCAGATTTCATTTGAACAATCAAACAACAAATGTTTTAAAAAATCGTACAACCAACTTAGGACTCTCCACCCAATGAAACTTCCATTTGCTATGACTGGAAATGTCATCCAGCACGCGTTGCGTGTTCTCTAATTGGGTAAAATCCACTTCTTTACTTACGCTCAAGAGAAGAAAAAGGTTGGGGTTATGTATCATTCAGAAAAAGATTTAACACAATCATTGTTCCAAAAGTAATAGGGTGTATACATATGTATAAATACAACAAGACAATTCAACGACATGTCGTTTCGTGTATTTCTTGAATACAGCCCATTAGTCTTGTTTTCAAGATAACGAGTAAATTTTAACCTGTCTTTTCGACATCTTCTCTTTGTATCCTCTTTATACATCCCCGTTCTTACATTTACACACTTAACATCAGACTGACAGTTGTCCAACCGCTTGTTGCAATTTATCATGTACCACAACGTATAAGGATTGTGGGCATCATGACGCAATTTCAATGGGAATTACACACATAAGTAGGTATTTCACTTCCAATTAAAATATTAAGTACTCTTATCGCTCCCGTATGTTCTTATTCATTTTGACCAAGCTGCTGCCGATTCATGCCTTCTGCTTGTCTTCTGTTTCCGTAGGTTGTTATGGCGCAATTTTGTAACGCACCTTACGACTTCTATAAATCATTTCATTGCAATATAAATTTTCTCGTATCGGCATTCTCTCTGCTGTCTAAATTTGCAGAAGGCAGAGAGCAATCAAAGAGGCGTTTTGTTAACATTGAGGCGGAAGCGGCTGAAATTTTTCATCTTGGACATACCGTCATAGTGCCTCAAACCTCAAATGAAGAGGTCGATGTAGAAGTTCAAGCCACATGCACATACGGCTCCATTGTCTGAGGTGACCCTAGAAGTATTGGTCTCTTGGCTAGTAAGAAGCAACAGAGAAGTGGATACAGTTCAAAACAGTTGTCAAAAGTTCGTGCTATCTGGAAAACCTTGTTGTTGATTACTTTAAAAATAGTACACCTATGATTTCGACTCATTGTAGCATTTAATTTTTGCATAAAAGTAATGCTCAATTCAAGTGACCTTTTCGATATTCAAAGTTCAAAGTTTCTTGCACAACTTGCAAATTGCCCTGTTGTCTAGTGACAACTTGAACCACTTTCTATTAGGTTAGGTCATTAAGGGAAAATTGCCAGAGACCTGTAAAAAAACCCAAGGCGCGCTAAAATGTTTCTCGGACTCATTTGAACTGGAGTCTTTCGTTTAAGGATATTTTAAAAGGTAATGCTCTATTCAAGTGACCATTTCGATATTGTGAACAGTTAAAACGTTAAGCCCGGTGGCAGAATGGGTAAAACTACACAGAAGTGCTCAAAAGATGATCGTTATGAGTGTGGGTCAAAAGTCGCTACTTTATATAATGAAATACAACAGTGCGCGTGAAATGTGGTAGAAACTGGATGCTGTGTATGAGCTATAGCCACAAACCAATAGTCATGTCCTCTAGCAGAAGTTCCATTGTTTTCAGAAGGATCCTACTCACATGACCACTCACAACATATCGATACACGCGACGGTTTTGCAGCAACTCAATTACTTTGGATAAACCATCTCAAAAACCATGCTCATTACAAAGATTCTGATGACACTGCCACTAGAATACAATCATTTTTATACAGCATGGAAAAAAAACATGGACAATTTTACGACTCGGCTCGTAATGAAAGAATCGGGCTTAACAGTCATTCAATAACGATCAGATAACAGTGCAATGGTGGCAAGAAGAACTGCGAAACGTATCCCTTATACCAATAGCAGCAATGAATAAAGCAGCCCGAAAAATAAAAATGGAAAATGGGCATTGGAAAAAGAACTGCCCATCTAGGAGAGCCAGTGCAAGTGTAGCTCAGAAAAATTAACATCGAGATGCCTTCATCAGTACAATTATAGCGGCTGATTCGTGGAAAAGTACAATTAAACACACGGACTGGTTTCTTGATTCTGACGCGAGCGACCATATGAAATTTCGGCAAGATTGGATGATGAATTATACAAATCTTGATTTTTCCTTAGCCAAATACACCATTACACACGACGCAGGTTATGTTAGGTTGTAGTGGCGTACTGCTAAGGTCAGTCACACGTAGGCCAGGGTAGGCCCATTGTGATACCACGCGGATTGACTTCTTCTAACATCGGAACCAATTGATGCTTGCAGTTGACCGATTTAGCTGGCCTATGCTGGCGCTGTTTAGCTCATTGCCCCTAGGTGTAGGAACCTACCACTAGCCAGAGCACTGCAGGAGCGGAGTAGGTGATGAGTATTTTCTTCCTCCTCCTTCATCCTGCATAAATCCCTATATAGGACACCCATCCTGCGAGCATGAGTGCCAATTGCACTGTGTCCGGTTATGACTCCAATGAGAGTCCTTAATGAGTGCTTGCTGAATCTAAGTAGATTGAGTGACTGTTAAGTGAGGGCCAGATTTCTTTTGTTTTAAGGCAGGTGCTGCCTTCTAGCAATTTGTCATAGATGGCTTTAATTGTGTGAATCTTTAAAAAATAGTAGGCTGTTGCGATCGGCATGGAGGGTGGTACCCCTGCTATTGATAGGGATGAGGTTGTACCACACCTGGTGAGTTCATCGGTGACGCAAGTGGGACGCGAAATCTCAGCACGGGATCTTCGTTGGATATCCTAAAAACGTACATTTTTTTTCCTGGAACATACAAAATGGAGTTGACCTCCGTTGGATGACGTGACATCATTTTGAAAAACTCTTCTCTTTGCAGTGAAAACAATCAAGTTATTATAAGTTGCAATGATATTATAAATGCAACAAGCTTATATAAAGATGCTTAACCTCAAGATGTAAAAGAGAGAGATTCAAGGCAAGTTGATGATATTTCAATTGCAGGTTCCGTCGTAGATCAAACAAAAGAATGTTAGCTCTATTGGACGCGCACGTTTTTGTAGCTGAAAAACAAGAGCCATTAAATTCTGAAGAAGTTGTTAAATTCAAAGATCAGCACAAAGGGAAGGAAGCCATGAGAGAGAAATTACATCGTTGAATAAAAACCATACATGGGATCTCGTCATACTGCCACACAATAAAGTAGCTATGGACAATCGTTGGGTCTTCAAGATCAAAAATGCAACTAGCAACGGCCACGAAAGATTTATAGTGAAGCTGGTTGTTTAGAGTTTCACTCAAAATTATGATGTGAATTATAAAGTGGCATTTAATCCAGTAGCCAAATTCTATTCAATTAGAATGATTCTCTCAATTGCATCGTCTAGAAATATGCATTTGAGACAGTTTGACATAAAAACAGCGTTTCATTATGGTGACTTGCATGAAGAGATGTGTATGAGACGATGTTCACTAAGAACGGGTGTGCCGATGCAGAAAAGGGGTTCAAAACAGGCTGCCAGATGTTGAATCCACCACATTTCTTCGGTCATTCAAATTAAAACAATCAGAAGCAGGTCCTTTCATTTTTGTTGGGGAAAATTTGTTTGTTGCGATTTACGTCCATGATGATTTAATTGCAGCCACGAACGAGTGCGACGTTGTAAAACTTGTGGAACAGTTGCGGAATGGATGCGAAGTGAAAGTGTACGACGCACGTTGCTTTCTAGGACTGAAGATTGACCGAAATTCACATGGATCAATTTTCTTACGGCAAAATAATTGTTGCAAAGTTAAAAATGGCTGATGCTAGGTCAGTAACGACACCCGTGGATACATCAATACATAAAGACAGCAGAGATGGAGCGTCAGTGGCTGAAATAATATTTCCATACCGAGAGGGTGTCGGTAGCCTTATGGACTTGACATTTGGTAGCAGACCCGACATTTCTAATGCTCTCGATATTGCTAGTCGACATTTGGAACATCCGACCTTGCAGCACGTTAAAGCAATGACACGTATTATACGATAGTTGCAGAGACTGCGAATTATGGTATAACTATAATATATATAATATGGGTGGCGCTACGGCCCGTAAAGGGCCAGGGCCTAGCTTCTCAGCAACAGCTCGTGTTGTGCGTGCTACTGTTTTCTCACAAGTGGAAGGGACCTACAGTTTTATGCCGAATCCGAACGGCTTTGTTTGAGAAGCTTTCTCTAGACAGGAAGAGCATTGTCAGTGACTTAAAAGAGGTAGGGTCGTGAAAATTGTTTTCGTTGCACAGAGCAGTAATCGAACCTACGACGTCGAGGTTGGGCACATACCCACAACGCCAAGGGCCACCACATTATGGTATAACTATTCAAACAAATTCCAACTTATTGGGTATATAACTTAATTCTTGCGGTTTGCTAAGAGATGGCGCAACTTGTATTATTCCATTGGAACAGGCGTTGGTTAGCTACTGTCATTGTACGTCATTTCAGTGTATGTCATTCATTGGAAGAGAAATCAGCAAATTTTCACTCAAATATGTCGAACTTTGTGCCTGAAAATGTGTTTTTGCGGGGAGTTCTTTTTCATTACTTTAATATGAAGGAAACTGCTGCCAAAAGTCATCGTATTTTGGAGGAAGTTTATGGTGAACATGCATTAGCTGAGCGAACGTGCCAAAAGTGCCTTCCACGGTTTAAAAGTGATGATTTTGGCTTGGAAGACGGTGAACGTCCTGGACAGCCAAAAAAGTTTGAAGATGAAGAACTGGAAGCATTACTCTACGAAGATTGTTGCCAAACACAAAAAGAGCAAGCAGTTGGATGTATTCAAAAACAAGGAAATTTGATTCCACGTGAACTCAAACCGAGAGGCGTCGAAAGGCGGTTTTGCATGTCCGAAATGCTGCTGGAACTCCAAAAAAAGAAGTCAATCTTGCATCGGATTATTACTGGGGATGAAAAATGGATCCATTACGACAATCCCAAGCGCAAAAAATCATATGCGAAACCCGGCCAACCAGTCAAATCAACGGCAAAGCCAAATATTATCCATGGCGCTAAGGTAATGCTCTGTATTTGGTGGGATTAGAAGGTTGTGCCGTATTATGAGCAGCTAAAACTGGGTGAAACCATCATTAGACAACGCTACCAAACGCAATTAATCCGTTTGAAGACAGCAGTAGCTAAAAAACGTCCGGAATATGCGACCAGACACGAGGCAATAATATTCCATCATGCCAATGCTCAGCCCCACGTTGCTATTCCGTTTAAGAACTACTTAGAAAGCAGTGGGTGGGAAGTTCTACCCCAGCTGCCTTATGGGCCAGACCTGGCCCCTTCTAACTACCATTTGTTCCAGTCGATGCAGAACGCCCTCACTGAAATACGGTTCACATCACAGCAGAATATACAAAAATTGGCTTGATTCATTGGCAGCCGGCGCAGTTCTTTTGCGATGGGCTCCACCCAGAAAGATGGGAAAAAAGTCATAGCTTCAGATGGGCAATACTTTGAATATCTGTTAATGTTTTCTTAAATAAACGTTCAAGTTTTAAACGAATTAAGTAAAACACTTGCTGGGAGACTTGCTCGTGCAATCCGCCTGATTGATCAACACAATAACTATGAGTTATTACAGCGATGCAGATTTTGCTGGTGACCCTGACACACGACGTTCTACAAGTGGGAATGTCTTCTTACTTCGCCAGTCACCGACATCGCGAAGGCAATCATGTGTGACTCTATCAACTTTGGAGGCCGAATATATGGCAGCGGCACAAGCAGTTAAGGTAATAATGTGACTCAAACGTTTACTTCAAGAGCTGCTTCTTCACAATAGTAGCCGACCCCCTTTCATCCCACATTTAGACATTTCATTCTCTACCGATATAGCTATCAAATTGCAATAATTAACCAAATCCTTAAACGATAACCTAAAAGCACTTGCAATAGCTTATGATCTCTTGACCATTCGAATTAAAACGAAGTTGAATACACATCAGCAGCAGCAGGGAAACTAAAACTCTGAACAAATCTTAACATGAGGAAAAAAACCACTTAAACACAATTCAAGGTCAATCGTTATACCCGTTTTGAAACTTCATGGTACATAAATAGACACAAAGGAGGTCGACGTATTCTTAGAAGCATCAGCCGCAAGTGATCAATCACAACGTATCCAATTCTGCGGGTCTGGCAAAACTTTCCCACGTAAAGTCAACAAGTTACTGCCCCACACTCAGTCATCGCGACCACACAGCCGAAGCATCATGTACCCCAGAGGCATCAGCATTCCACCATGTCCCCACAGAGCTATATACTCACTCACCTCAACTCAGTCGCGCTGTAAAATCCCTATTAGCAAATTCCCTTTGCCTGACACGCTAACCTGGATAGACCTAGAGAGTTCTCCTGGGAGAGAGAATGTCATAAAAGATTAATTGGATGCAAATTTCAGGCCCTAAGTGTGTGATGATGGATCGATTCGTATCTAAATTGGAATCTTAAACGGTCTTCAATCTCGACCGGTACACCTCTCTGCGAATACAAAAGGGCAGCCAGTAGCTCAGTCATTTGTGCACACCCACTGGGCGAGTGAAATGAATCTGAAATTGATACTCACATGCCGCATACCACATACCGGCTCGGGCGAGTCTGGCTTCCGTGCGTTTCCACTTCATCTTCCAGTCCGACCACGGAACCTAGAATTTGAATTTTTTTTTCGGCAAAAAGTTGCTGATTAATTCATCACATTCAGCTGGGTTGGGACGCGAGACTTGCTCGTGCAATCCGTGTGATTGATCATCACAATTTGTTGGTTCACCGATACCCGCACGGCCGTCTGGTTACTTTGAACTAGTAATAGTTTCCTGGGAGTGAACCCAAAGCAAAGGCATGTCGTTGTCTGGGGAATTGTATCGCACGTGAATATTTACTTGTTCGCGCGGGATTAATTAATTTTTCAAGCTGCACGCGCGGTATCTTCGTTGTACTGACCTCGATTACCCACAAGAGCCGAAATGTAAGTTCCGAATATTTTACGCTAGAGTTCTGGGTTACGGCGTCATATGACTCCGGTAGGTATTCGCTAGTTTTGGTTGTACGACGACTGATCGCAAGAGAAAGTAATTGCAAGTGATGATGTGTGGGAATCGGGAAACCTCACTCGGCTTGTCTATGAACACTTAGTCGAATCAGAGATCGCGCACGGATGTAGCATGACGTGACTTGACTGTTTAGTAATGACTGCAAAAATTCAAATTCTGGTCCGCTATGAGTTATGGAATGTGTAACACACGTTGAATGATGCTGGAAAAGAAACATTCAAGGACTGGAATGGGAACCGATAATAGATTATGGAATTGGATTGAAGGAGTTTCTTCATAATATTTGAGAACAAGTCGCCTTACAGCCTATAAAGTTTTTTGCAAAATCTTCTCCTCAAGACTAGGAGACAGGTTTCTATTACTAAATTGCTTCTTGAGCCCAAAGGAAAAGCGATTGGCTTCCTTTTATCTCTGTACTGATGTTGTTGAACAGTTGAACGGTAATTTTGAAGATCATGCATCTGGTGTTGACGTTTTAGTTTCGCAAGAACTTTTCAAGTATTATATTGAAGAAGTCACATGACAGCGTGTCACCTTGCCTCAATCTTCTTTAACTTTGAAGGTATCGGTGAGTTCGTTACGGACTTTGGTGGAGTAGCGAGAGTTCTCCATCGTCATCTTTTAAAACTGGAATTGTCTTTGTATTGGTAGTTTCTATGCACGCTGTCATATGCCGCCTTGAAGTCGACGAATAGATGGTGAGTGTCAATTTGCACTTGGACAATTTCTTGGGTCTTTTAAAGGATCTATGGACCAATCAAATTGTTAATGAACGACTTCAACACACGAAACAGCAGAAAAGATTTTGTACGCTGTGTTAAGGAGATCTTTCCATCTGTAATTGGCGCAATTAAAGGGGCAACCTTTGTTGTGGATTGGGCAACCGCTCCTGATATTTCCACATCCTACAGATGAGTTGATGCGTGCCTCCAGTCCGTCTTGTTTGACCTCAGTCTCGATATTGCTATCTTGACCTTGTCCATGTAGCTGGGACAACATTTTTAATTTTTCTTCAACCGGTATTGGGGTCATCATCACCATTAAGAGGTCTGCAGAAATGGTTTTTCAAAATTCTCTGTAGCGACTGTGACTCGTGTGTACCAGTCACGAAAAGTAGAGTCCCCCCAGAGAATGCAGTTTCCTCTTCTTCTTTCTGATAACTTCTTGAACTGCGTGTTTTGTAGGATGCTCGAAAATGCGATCAACAGATAAGAAAAACGAGTTTAACTCTTAAGAACCGAACGGAAGCTTGCAAGATATAGATAGATAAAGATGGAATTCGAATAGTAGAATCATAGTCTGTGCGAATATATAGAAATACCGCTTCCGCAAATTGTATAAGGGTCATGACGACCAAAATACCGCAGTTAGGCAGAATAATCCGTCCAATATGAGCTATGATAGCCAAAGGTTCGGGCACGCCGCGTCGAACTGCCAAATGCAGCCCAGATGCGTAAAGTGCAGCGAGAACCACAGTTCGGAGAATTGTCCCCTGGGGCAAGACAGAGCAGCTGACAGAAGTCGGCTCAAATGCGCACTCTGCGGGAACGCAGGGCACACCGCTAACTATCGGGGTTGCCCTAAGTTCCAGGAGCGGAAAACAAAAATGGTTCTGCAGAAGCAGCCCCCAGTGAAAAATCCACTCGGGGTAGCCATACCCGTCACACCCGAAGTGACTTTCGCCCAAATGGCGGCTGTCAGGGGAGGCACGGCAAAGCAGCCACTACTAAAGGTAGCGCCGCAAACCTCAGTGCCAAGAGCACACGATCCAACGCCTGATTGGAAATCCTCCATTGAAAGGCGTATGGATTCGTTAGAGCAGCAGGTGGCCAAAATTCTGGCGCTCCTGCAGAACCCAGCACGTCACCAGTCCTAATGGCTGCGCAAACGGGGAGTACTTTTAAGATCCTTGCAGTGAATGCAAATTCATTGATAGGGGTCCCACGAAAAAATGAGCTATATCGATTGTTGGACGATCAAAGCCCAGAGCTATGTCTGATGAGCGACACCAAGCTAACCCAGAGAGGCATATTGGAGCACAGTAAATATAATATTATTAGAAGAGACCGGCCCAACTCCAATCGTGGAGGCGGTGTTGCGATCTTCATTAAGAATAATATTAAACACAAAGTAGTATGCAGTAGTGAGGTGCGACGGTTTCAGGTGTTGGAGGCCTGCATCGTTTGCATTTCTCTCCGTAGCGGGAGGAAGCTATTTGCGGTGTCGGTCTACTCCTCCGGCTCCTTCAGTTCCAGAACTACTATATCAGAGCTCGATTCACTCTTTCGGTGTCTAAGTCTGGACTCGGAAGAGAACTATTTTATATTGGCCGGGGACTTAAATGCCCGACATGGATATTGGGGAAACACAGATTCCAATGACAGAGGGGACCTGCTTTACAGCTGGTTTTGCTTGCACAGTGTCGAATATCGACTCGATTTAAAAGCTACCGAGATCTCGTCCTTCCCCAGAAGTGGGTCGTTCTTGGATCTCCTGCTGTTTGACGCAAGACTGCAGCTGACAGACACAAACGCACAAACGGTAAACTGTTTGAACACTTTCGTGTATCTCAGTGACCATTGCGGGCTCAGTGCCGAATTCAAGATTCCTAACGACATTGCGGAATTAGGAGAGTTTGTCCAAACGCACACCTACAATTACAGTAGGGCGCGCTGGCCACGCTTCTCCCGACAAATGACTCGAGCACTCTCTTCGAATGCACTCCACATTCCGTCCAATAGAAACTTGTCAAACGAAGAGATTGACATGTATCTAATACAATTGGACGAGACAATAAAACGAACTATGGACAGTACGATACCACGGTATACACGCACGAACAATGAAAACTTGTACCGCAATGCGACAATTGACGCACTACACCAACAAAAAAGTAGACTCCTGTCAAGATTAAAAACCTTGTACAGGCGGTTTACTGACAGACGCAGCGAGGAAGTTAGGACACTGAAATCGCTCATTAAGAATGTACAGACGTTAATTGTGCAAAATTACAGAGTTTCTGTAAACACGTACTGGAACAACAAGATCCGGGCTGTTAAATCTAACAACCCGAGTATATTCCCACAAATAAATAAATTCTTTCGAAAGAAAAATAGCGATCTTCCGTGTCTTAAGCTTCCCAGGACGACGGACAATTAACAGATACTGACTACAGCGGGTATTGATCCCAATAACGCCGTACTCGACGATGACTTCTTTGTGGTCGAAGATCCGCAAGAAAAAGTTGAAGTTCTAGGCGCAGTTTTCCAGGAAGTGTACAAGGTGAACGTGAGTGTTCGCCCGAACCACGACCTGGAAAACAGCGTGCAAGCTAGCAACTCTCAACTTCGAGAAGAGCTGCAGCAATGGCGATCTGAGAACATCGGCTTTGTCCAGTTCAATGACGAAAACATGGCAGACAATGTCATCGCGGACGAAGGGGTTCATTCCCCGTTCATTTCGAAGGCAGATCTTCAAGCGGTCTTCGAATCATTAAAGAAGAAAAAGTCGGTTGGAACCGACGGGATCTCCAACATTGTGTTAAGACATCTTCCTCTGGAAGTGGTCATTATGTACACAATCCTTTGTAACAATGCTCTGAATAATGCACATTATCCGGAGCATTGGAAAACAATCGCAGGATTGTACAACCCATATCCAAGCGAGGAAAAGATTCTTCAAATCCGTGCAACCTCCGGTCAATTAGTCTCCTTCCGAACATCAGCAAGGTATTCGAGAAGGTGATAAATAGAGCTCTGATCAACTGGACAGAGGACAGACATATAATTCCGGATAACCAATTCGGTTTCAGAGCGGGGCATGACACTATTCATGCCGCGTCGAAACTGGTGTCGGATATCCAATGGAACAAGAGCAAGAAACAATGCACGGGCGCCTGCTTGATTGACCTGGAGAAGGCCTTCGACACCGTATGGTTAGAAGGTCTTTACTACAAGCTCAATCGGCTAGGCATTAGTAAACCACTGCTGTACCTACTGTATAACATGCTAACCGGTAGGCGGTTCGTAGTCAAGAATGGCAGCGTGACCTGTACAGGTATTTTTGAAATTAAAAATGGTCTCCCACAGGGTGCCGTTAATTCGCCGATCCTGTTCAACATTTTCTTGAGCGATCTGATAAGTTCTCTTCCGCACGCTATTGCGTATGCCGACGACTTGATCGTGTACAGATCAGGCAAAAAGATCGAGGACATCACAACGCTCACGCAGGGTGACTTCGACTCATTCATGAGGGATTGCGATGACTGGAAGTTGAATATCAACTTTCAGAAGTCGGAAACCATACTGTTCAGAACGCCATTGTATAAAGCTTCCGCGGATACGAAAAAGAATTGGCGAAAGTTCTCTATTGTTGGACGCCACGGGCAACCACTGGAGCAAAGGATTGTAGTCAGATACCTGGGGATCTGGCTGGATCAGTATCTATATATTAACAAACATATAGATGCTGCTCTAGCCAGAGCCCGAGGCGCTTTCGCCCTTACAAAGAGACTGTTTTACACAGCCAACTCGATGCAAGGGTAAAGGTAATCTGCTACATGACCCTCATACGGCCAATGCTCACGTATGGCTGCCCCGTGTGGTTCAACGTGAGTGCAAGCTTGATGGAAAAGATTCGGGTGTTTGAGAGGGCTTGTCTTAGGGTTTGCCTTCGCCTTTACAGAACACCAGAGTCCCAGTACAGAAAATTCTATTCCAACGAGGTCTTATACAACAGGGCGAACCTGATAGGAGTGGACAATTTCCTAGTGAAGTTGATTCGAGGCCACACTGCGAGGGCGATGAACTAGGTCAATAACTTGATCTCCGGGGCTTACTACCCCAATCCACAGTACCACGAAAGGGTACGTCACAGTGGCTTCGTCCCACCAGAAGCATTTCTCCATTTCGATAGTCAAGGTCTCATACAAGACATAAATGCGGTACCGCTCCTCTTTCACATCGCCCGTTCAACTGTGGATGGGCGACTCAACCACGACCGTTCCGTCGCACAACGAGCTGAGGGAGATCTCCTCCGCTTCAGTATGGCGGTGTCGAGTCGGGATAAGAGAGATGTTGCGTCACAACATCGAAAGTTTTGGTGGCTGAGTGGGGGAACTCCCTCGTCGAACCCTTTAGACCCAGGTTAGAATGGGCAGTGCAGATCTCCTCAAAAGGAGTAGTCGGTCAGTGTCTTGCAGCGGGATTTATTCCAGCTACCTATGGCCGACTTACAGACTTAGTGTAAGATAGGTGTAAGTTATACATACAAATGTATATGAAAAAAAAAAAAAAACAAAAAAAAAAAAAAAAAAAAAAAAAAAAAAAAAAAAAAAAAAAAAAAAAAAAAAAATTAAAAAAAAAAACACTCTAAGTATACACATTTGTACACTGAGTGTACTCATGTGTATGCAAATGTACATAGGTTAGGTACACTCATGTATATATGGCCGTATAGCGTTATACGCCCATGTATATATGTGTGTACGTTTAGTTAAGGTAGTTTTAAGTTATTTTAAAGTAGTACGTAAGTTAGCATTTAAGTTTTAACTAAAAAATCGTTCATATATTAAGTTTTTTCTTTAATATTTTTCTTAATAATAAGCAGTACACATAATGATAATGAAGTCTATAAACATATGAAATGTAAGTTTAGGTCGAAAGACAATAGATTAAGGATAAGATAAGTTTAGCTTAGAGTGCCCGCCGAGGGCCAGTAAGTTAGAGTGTAGAAACATGTACGTCCAACTAGTTTTAAGCATTTTTGTCTAGTATGTAAGCTTGTTATGAATTTGAAATAAAAATGTAGTAAAAAAAAAAAAAAAAAAAAAAAATGAGCTATGATAGACATGAATTCCGTCCTCCCGATCTCAGTGGAATTACGGTAGCAATCGCTAAACTGAAAGTCAACAAGGCTGCTGGTGCCGATCGACTGCCTGCCGGGCTCTTCAAAGCAGCTGACGGTGATTTGGAAAGGTGCATAAAAAAAATCACCTGTAAAAATTAGTCGGTTATATGCTCCGTGGATGGAATCGCAGGCCGATCCTAACGAAAGGAGGCCCTCGAAACTGTGCCGGGGAATTTAATCATATATAGGTAATATGATACCTGCCTTATTATGGTACTTAATGCTAATGTGCTTGCCCTAAATTGCCCCACACACCTTGGAAAATTCCACATAGTGTAGAAATCTTTCATTCCATTCGGTGTTATTCGGGACTGATAAGTAAATGTGGGAGATTGTCCCAAATAACGTCGAAAGTCCTGTTTAGAATTCGTCCAACACTAGTCAGACCCATCTTAAACGTCATCGAAAACACAAAACAGCCTTCATTTTCCTGTTATAACTGCTCTGTTCGAATGTTTGGTGAGATCATTCCAACCAAATAAAACACCTCCTTTCTCATCCGCACGGTCAAATGAAGTTGCTCTGGACCTTCGTAATACTTAAAATTAAGTGCAAAAAATCCGTGTCTGATGCGAACAGTATTTAGATTTGGTAGATAGATCTCGACGCAACGTATCTCATTTGGTACCTCTCTGCAATCCGACAACTACGATTTGTATGGATTTCATTTGAAACGCACGCACCGTATTCTATGGGCATGAGCCTTTACGGCCCGTTCATATGAGCGGCGAACTGCGAACTTTCAGAAACAACCCTTTTCCAGCAAATACAAGCAAAAAGTTATATTTCTTGGTATGCAAAAAGATTTTAAATGAATTAACGAGTTTTTTCATAGACAAAAATCCCACTAAAAGTTAAGAGTATCCTAATTAATGCTTTAAGAGTTTTTCTCTGCGAATCAATCATTCTCTCCGCGAACAGTCAAGCTGAGTTCGTGATACACAAACGCGAGTCAAGCAAAGACGAAAACGTAATCCGCGAGTAATATTGCTGCAACTTGTAAGTTTGGACAACTTGTGGTCTCGGCTGTGCGATTGCCGTCTTGCATTTCATGCTGGCCTGTATTGCATTTTCTGCAGTACACACCCTTAAATGGTTGTATAAGATGCAACAAAGCTATATTATGCGCTGATTGTGTTTGAACTTCTATCCTTTCTAACAAAATTCTCCAAGTATCACACATAATGCCGAATGCATTTTCTACCACTCTTCTTAATCTGGATAATCTAAAAGTATGTATGATTTAAATAGAAATATTGGATGAAAAGCTATAAATGTTACTTACCTGTAATTAAATACTCGTTCCTTCAATAAAAGTTTTTTTTACCAGGAAACGGTCTTAGAATGGTGGACTTCAAGGCAAATCCTTTATCACCTATGAATGGCACTTTGCTGTTCGTACCAGGAAGATGTGAATTAGTGTACATTCAACCTTTTGGGATTACTTAGCCAAACATTTCCAAAAGGCGACCTCGAAAATTGAGTTGAGTCTGCACTGCTGCCATAGCCACCAATAAACCTAGAGCGTACATCCACAACAGCCATTATGTTGTACTTTTGTACAACGTTTTTTATAGTTGAAATAAAGGCTTCCTATATTTTTTGGTGCAAAGGTCATCATATAGCTCCCAAGCAGTTTGGGAAATTATAACGTTCGAAAAAATCAGCCGAGTTCTTTCTCCAGTCTGTTGTGCTCAATTTTTTCCGGAATATCATGCTGCAGACACATTTTTGAGATGGCCTTCAATGTTTCATTAACTACGTTTTTATAGTCGATACCCATTCCCATTCTAAATCTATGCCAGTCAACAAAACTTGAACAAGTTGGAAGAAATCTGAAAATGCACAACGAACATATGTACATATATATTATGTAAGAATATTGGCGCAAATTCATAGTCAACTCATTAATAATGCCTAAAGTCTACTTTAGCCGACTCTAAATTATAAAGCCGACTTTAACTTTTTGTTTCTTTTTATGCCTGTGCATATCTAGAATCTGCTTAAAGGCCCAAACTTATGTAATCCGTCACGTACGTTGCGTCATGTCAAAAAACTTACAACTCATAAGACCTAATGAGAGAGAGAGATTGCAAATGCAGTCCACAAGTGGAATACCGCGTGCCGGATGAAATTGGTCAACTTTCAACTTTTTGTACGTCTGACAGTTTATTTTCCGCGTAAAATACCAAAAATCAATTTGACTTTAAAGATGAAGCAGTGCGGTTCGCAAAACAAAAGCAAACAAAAAAAACGGAAAATCTAGTGAAAAAATTAAAAAAGACTGTTTGGGTGGAATGCCGCTATATTTTTTATTTCAAATATTAGATTCAGAATTAATCACATAAAATAACCAAACAAATCAAACAAGATCACATATCATAAGCAATCAAACAAAAAAGAAGGTAAACAAATACATACCAACTGCATTATCCCATTCGCATTCACTCTCATGCGAGAAATTCGAAGACACCCGTATTACATGCCATCCTCTTAAGTTTGTCGCATGATACATCTATGCACTTACATACGTACAAATATATATTCACGTCACATATTCGTCGGTCGGTCATAAGCAAATCAACATCCGAAAATGTGTGTACATCCGAAACGCGCCGTCGTTTACACACTCGAACACACACGTACATATGCACTTTTGTTTCCTCTCTGAAGAACAAAAAAAAAAATCACTAATTCATGTGCTTAGTTTCTTTTCTCCAGGTGGAAACCTCTTAAATTACATTACATTACACTACACTACACTACACAACACTATACTGCGCACACGTCTCATGGAAAACGATCCCGAAATAGGTTTCATGGCTGGGGATTACAGGATCGGTATTGCACCGGCCCATAACAAAATAGAGCACCAAAAGAACATAAATACTCAACAACTTACCTGTTACACTAATCACTAATTTTTTTTTTTTTCTTTCCTAGAAAGAACACAAAATTAAAACACTGCACTTTTACACTTTCACAACAAGCACCGGTACGTCGTCCAAGTCAATTCAGTAAACAGCCTGACAGAGTGACAGCCATCCCGTGGTGAAATCAAAAAAAAAAAAACAGGTGCGATCATATTATGGATGGAATCAGGAGATGTTCAAGTGATTTATGAGAACGTTACATTTTGAACGTCATTCAAAGCCGGGGAAGATGTTTAAGTACATTATTCAAGTTAATCGCGAATAGAATTCATTATATCAATAAATTATTAACTTATATAATAACTTATGTTAAGCATTCGAAAAACTACATTACCGGCACCGAATATAAAACTAACACTTGTAAAATATTGTTTGTGACAAACATTAGAAAAGTAATTGTCAATATACATATATATATATATATAAATCACTTTCCGTGATTTGATTTTTTTAACGAGTGTCTTTTAATTAATTCAACAAAACAAATATACAGTCCACTTTTTTCTACACAACACTAGCGATCGGCTATTTGCTCTTTAGCAATTTTATATCGAATTTCAGGACCCCTATCAATGAATTCGCATTCAAAGCAAGGATCTTGAAAGAACTTTCCGTCTGCGCAGCCATTAGGACTGGTGACGTGCTGGGTTCTGCAGGAGCGCCAGAATTTTGGCAACCTGCTGCTCTAACGAGTCCATACGCCTTTCAATGGAGGCTTTCCAATCAGGCGTTGGACCGTGTGCTCTTGGCACTGAGGTTTACGGCGCTACCTTTGGTAGTTGCTGCTTTTCCGTCCTCCCAATGACGGACGCCATTTGGGCGTAAGTCACTCCAGGAGTGACGGGTATGGCTGCCCCGAGTGGATTTTTCACTGGGGGCTGATTCTGCAGAACCGCTTTTGCTTTCCGCTCCTGGAACTTTGGGCAACCCCGATAATTAGCGGTGTGCCCAGCGTTCCCGCAGAGTGCGCACTTTAGCTGACTTTTGTCAGCTGCTACCTCTTTCCCCAGCGGGCAATCCTCTGCCTTGTGGTTTTTGCTGCACTTCACGCATCGGTGCTGCATTTGGCAGTTCCACGCGGCGTGCCCAAACCTTTGGCAGCGAGCGCATTGAGTAATGCCATCGCGCCTTCTTATGCTTGCCCATACGCAATCGTAATCGGCTAATGTAGCAAAATCATTGAGCCGATCTCGCTTGCTGCTGGGTGACAGCTGTACAATGAAGAACGGTAATTTCCGTCCCTCTCTTTTTGCCTTGGCTGTGGTGAAGGGCTTGATCCCGACGAACTCGAGACCGTCACACACTTGCTCTTTGAACAGTTGAAGGATCTCGGCCGCTTCGAGCGGTGCGGCGAGCTTTAACAACACTGACTGGGGCTTTTCTCCTTTTGGAGTAAAGGAGAAGAACTCCGTCGTCGAATGCCTTAGACACGTCTTTAGCGTTTTGTGCTGCTCTACTGTCTTGCAGCTGATTGAGTATTTTTCGTACCCTTTATTTTTTTAATAACAAAATTACCACTACCTATGGCCGCTCTACATACCTGAGCAGTTTGAATGACGTCCACCCTGTGAAGATTTATCGGGGGCACTTTTTCCTTCTTCTTCCGTTGGTCTTCTGGCTGCTGCTGTTGCTGTTGTTGCTGCTGCTTGGGCTGTTGTTGTTGTTCTGCTTTCTGTTGCTGCTTTCTTGACTGTTGTAGTAGTTGTTTCTGCTGCTGCTGTTGAGCTGCTGTCTGTGGTTGCTGCTTCTTTTGCATTTGTGAAGTTGGCTGCGTCTGCTTTTGTCGCTGACTAGATTCGGGGAAACTGTTGTAGTTGTTGCCCGATTTGGCGCATGTGTTCTTCCTCCTCCTTCTTTCTCCGTACGAGATTGCTTGCCTTCAGTTTACGGATTTCGTGGAGCAATTTTTGTTTCTCCTCGTTCAGATTTGCGATTTTCGCCTCTTTGCGTCTGATGGTTGCCTCAACTTCGTCTTCAGTGTCGGAGGGAACCGATTCAAAGCTGATGCTGCTTATCGCGAATCGCCTCCTCCCATCTGACACATATGAGTATGCATCGTCTTCTGTAGACGATGCACCCCCTTCCTCTTCGCATTTTTTGGGTGATGCACTCGTAATGCGTCGCTTGGAACTGGTGGAGGTCTGTTTCTTCCTCCTCTTCTTCGCTGTGCCTTCTTCAGGCACCGTTGGTTGGTGGCGTGATGCACCAGGCACCGGATTCTTGTTTTTACAGTCCGCTTCTTGGCGAGCGGACTGCCCGTTCTCCTCCATGCTTGCACACACTCACTTTTCTAGTGCAATTGATTGGTCACAGGAAAAAAAAACACGATGTCGAGTATGCTCGCACTGGGTTTCGAACCCAGCACCTTCTGGTTCTCGGCTTTGAGTTCTACTGACTCGGCTGCGCCCTTCTTGCGGATACCTGTATCGCTTGCACTTTTTCACTTTTTAACTTGTTGAGATAACTCTTTGCGAAGTCGAAACACGTGTGCACTGTTCAACGGTCTGTGAACGACTGAATTGTTCGCTCACTTAGCAGCAAAATGTCACAATCGCAAAATATCAAACAAAAAAAAAAGAGCACATTATTTGGATCATCATACCACAAAGGATCGCCAAAGTAAAGAAAGTTCCCTCGCACTCATTGAGGGGAGAACACAACATCGTGTAAATGTCGTGTTGTGTAAATTCAGAGAAGGTTTAAACGGTAAGAAACAAAAAGACTACACACGGAAATTGTATTTTCTAATACAACATGTTCTGAGCTGTGAAACACTTGTTTGTCAAATTAATTAAATTTTTTAATTCGAAACAGGACTGTTTCTAAAACCATTTTTATATACATACCTTAATACTTTATAGTAACTAAGTTAAACCTACTACCTACCAGAGCGTTTTAACACAAGATTAGTAATCAGCCCAATTCCTTCTGGTGGTCTTTTCGCCTTTTCTTTTAACACATTATGTTCCAAAATATCATATTTTTTCAACCTACATGGACTTCACGTGCTTCATGGGGTGATATTTTGTTTTTATATGCCCCAAAGTTAAAAGAGGCACATAATCCCACAAAAACCAAATCCCTTTCAAAGAATGAAAGTGAAATTTGCCTCACAAGTCTTTAGCAAGGCTGTTTCAGCGGGTTGTTTGACCTACGTAAGTTTTGGTCTAGGACCCAGAACAATGACACCGGAGAATTGTTAGCATTCTTCAATAATTTATTTGATATATTCAATTCGTCATCTTAGTTGTAGTCAATGTAGGAAAGGTTATACGCAAAATTAAATTCAGTTGTAGTTCTTGCAGGGTGCCATAAAGCGCTTACATTCCATCCAAGTGCTCAATCCTAATGGTGTGACGAACCAGTTTAACTTTTTTAAAGGGCTGCCTTTTAAACATCTCGTCACTTTTATCGTTGTGGCAATCTTTATCGCCTTGCCAGTTCGAATTAATTCTAACTCTGCACCTTAACTAGGGTTATTTGTGTAGAAAGCGGTTGGGGTGGGCGCAAATGGAAATGCGAAAAATTAAACACTTGATTGACAGGCGGTGTTATGTTTATTTCGCAACAAAGAGAAGAAGAGCTAAAATTGCATTCTGCTTGTATTTATAGGAAAGCGACTTCGGTCGATAACCTGATCAGATGGTCCGAATATTAGTGTTTATTTTTTGTCAACAGTTACTCCAATACAATTTATAAGCGCTTTCCAAAAGTTGTGGGACTTCAATATTTAAAATGTGTAAGAACTGGTAACTGCGAAAGTATTCTCTGCGTCCGCGCCAAGTTTAGTATTCTTCTTTTTGTCCCAATCTCCTGTAAAATATGCTGCTTAAAAATAATAATATCGTCATCTCATCAGAAGAGATGAAGTTGGGCAACTTTAAGCTTTTGGCGTCAGTTGACAACCATTTTACGCTTTCCCGCGTAAAATCATAATTAAAATTTTTATTTGGCATTGGATTAAACCAAAGGCTAGCATTGAATGGTTTCGGTAATCATGTACATTTTGATTTATAGTCAAATGTACCTAAATACTATAATATTACAAATAGCAGACAAATCCATTGCTTATACGATAAAAGCAGCCGGAGCTACCGAAATAAAGCTAAGCTAAAATAAGCGTGTCTAATTATGGCCTGGCGCACGGTATTAATGACTCAAAAATATTTATTTTAGGCCAACTAGCCAGCCTGACAACAGCACATGAAATCACGCCGACACCAAACACGCCAGACGAGAGCCGTCTACGATTGCGCACAACTACAGTCGCGTAGCAATGTGGCGGAAAACTATAACATCAGTACAGAGAAACACTACGAGGGAATTTCTGCTGCAAAACCAGAAAAGTTAGAGGAGCTGAAAGATGTTTATGAAAAGGTACGTGAAAAGTACTTGGATACTTACTAAACGCCCTTGCTTGATGCCATGGACAAGCTTGATGCCATAGAAGCAACGGTATTTGAACCGGTAAGTGCTAACTTAAGTACTAATACTAGCCGCATCTCCTTGCCAAAAATAAATATACCCACTTTTACGGGAGCATACGAAAATTGGACATCTTTTTGATGCGCTTATTAATAAAAACACAGCGTTAACATCAGTTGAGAAACTTCACTATTTGAAGTAAAGTGTAGGAGGGGAGGCGGAAAGATTAATCCAACATTAAGCCATTGACAGTTCAAATTATAAACCGGCATTAGAGATTCCAACCTCACGATATGACCACAAACGTTTTCTTGTCAATGCGCAGCTGAATATATTTTTCGGGCAGGAAATATTAGTTAATGAGAATGCGTCAGGGCTAAAGAAGCTGTTGGACAGGTCAGTAGAGTGCCGACATGCGTTAACCAATTTAGAGGTCCCAGTAGAACATTGGGACTTAATCATTATATTCGTTCTTACCAAGAAGTTACCTCTTGTCACCCAGCAATTATGGGAAGAAAAATTAGGAACCGCAAAAGAACTGCCGAAATTCAAACAATTTCAAGAATTTGTCGAAAGCATGTTTAGGATGTTGGAGGACGTTGGTTTTCAGCAAGCTGCAGACGGCAGCAGGCTTGGTAGAACGCAATCCGTGAAAGCGAAAGATCTTCACATCAAGCCAACACCAACAATACAATTCAGCTGTAAGGTTTGTAACAAGGGTGCACACGCTATCCGAAATTGCAATCGTTTCCGTAAAATGAACACAACAGCACGCAAAGGTGTAGTCAAAAGGATAGGTGTTTGTGAAAATTGCGTAGCATATAGCCACGCAACTCAGCAATGCCCTAGCAGAGTTCGGTGTCAATTCTGCCAGCAGGCGCATCACTCTTTACTGCACGTGGATACACAAAACTACACACCCAGCGCCTAGTTCGCTCACAACAAATTCTCGAAATACACATACACACTTATCTACAACTGCAGAAGCCTTTCAGCCATCTCATCAAATAGGCAACTACCTGGCAACACACGAAGCGCAGACAGTGCTGTTAGCGACAAAATTAATCAAAGTCAAAACGGCTCGTAACAGTGATATCGTGCTTCGAGGCTTAGTCGATCCAGGATCGGAAGCTTCATTCATCACAGAAAAGGCTGCAAAATTATTGGCTTTCACGCCCAGAAAAACCTGTGGTGAGATCTCGGGGTTAGGGAAGGTCAGGAGTGGCACGTCTCACGGATACATTCAGATCACCCTTGGGGCTCTACATTCGGGTTATGAGACAAGTACCCGACCCGGCCCTCTTCCGGCCTACCAACTCAAACAGGAACAATGGAGTCATATCCGAAATTTGCCTTTGGCTGACCCAGATTTCCATAAACCTGCGGAAATAGACCTATGGTTAGCAGCTGAGGTTAACGGAGAAATCGTACTTCCAGATATAATTCGTAGCGAAGAAGCAATGGCGCCAGTCGCTCAAAACACTTTGCTTGGCTGGGTCTTAATGGGCAGAGTCCAAAAATCAACACAAAGTGTACAAAGGTTCCACCAAGCAACCGATGTAGACCGCCAATTGCAACGATTCCGGTAAATCGAGGAGGTACCCTTTAAGGCGCAACAAACTGCTGAAGAGCAGGAGTGTAAAACGTTTTTCACAATATCTACGAAGAGCCTTCGGGAATATACGAAATAGCTTTGCCATTTAAGGAGAGGGGCAGACCGACCTTCGCTTGGATCCCCGAAGCAAGGCGCCGTATGTTTGTTCAACTTGAAAGACGTTTTCAACACTACGGGATGAATACAAAAAATGTCTAGACGAATACTCACTGCTTGGACATATGGTAGAAGTTGACGCCAACGATGAAGTTTTGAGGACACCTCATCATTTTTTCCTTCCACATCACGCGGTCATCAAGGAGTCCAGCAGCACTACAAAATTTCGAGTGGTATTCGATGCGGCAGCCAAATCCTCAGATGGAACGTCACTTAATCAACATTTGATGACCGGGCCTAAAAAGCAGAGTGACATGTTAGATATTGTCCTTAAGTGGAGACAACACAAAAAAAGACTTTCACGGCGGACATCGAAAAGATGTACCGACAAATACGTGTCAACTCTGAGGATTCATATTACCAATTGATACTTTGGAGAAATGGTGTTACCGAGCCGATCAAGATGTATCGCTTGCAGACAGTCACCTTCGGGACAACGTGTGCTCCCTACCTTGCCATTCGAACACTGAACACAGCTGACAAACGACGAACAAAGCAAGTTTCCTCTAGGTGCACGGATGGTAAGGGAAGATGTCTACGTCGATGATATTTTCACTGGTGCAGATACAATCCAAGAGGCGATAGATAGACCTAATGAAGCGCATCGTTTTCTGTCGTCAGGAGGGTTCAACTTGCGCAAGTGGGCAAGTAATGCTGAGGAAATCATCGAGCAAATACCTGTGGAAGATAGGGAAGTTAATAATTCAATACCATTAAATGGGTCGGAGCACATCAAAGCTTTAGGCATAAAATGGTTTCCCGTAGAAGATTAATTTTCCTTTCAGAATATTCCAGCTGACACAGCAGAACCAACGGAAAGGAACATCCAACTCTTTGACCCTTTAGGATGAATCTCACCCTGCGTCATTTTGCAACAACTCTGGCGGAGCGGGCTCAATTGGGACGATCCGATTTCTATGCAAATGCAAAAGGAGTGGAACACCTTTAAGGACGAATTAGCTCACCTCGGAAATATGCGCATCCCTCGCTGGATCCATTGTAGCAACACACAGGCGAAATTAGAACTGCATGGGTTTAGCGACGCGTCGGAAAAAGCGTATGTTGCAGCAATTTATCTGCGAGTTCGCGACTCCGAGCAAAATGTCTATGTACATTTGCTGTTATCCAAGACCCGGGTCGCTCCGGTTAAGACCCAACCGATACCACGCCTCGAGCTCTGTGCTGCTGTGATGCTTGCCACACTTTTAGCATACACTAGAAAGGTGTTAAATTTGCAAGCTGTAAAACAATAAGCGTGGACGGATTCAACAATCACGCTGTCCTGGATCGCTGCACCTCCGACAAGATGGGCTACCTTCGTCAGCCACAGAATTGCGGAGATACACCGGCTGGTAGAAGCACAGTGTTCGAGACATATTCCCAGCGAATTGAACCCTGCCGACCTCGCTTCGAGAGGAATAAGGCCTTCGGCCAAAGTCCCCAACAAGCGACGAGCCTAGGAACAGAGGAGAAACGTTCGATAAAATCGCACACTGTTACAAGGGTATCAAATGATATACTTACGTTAATATGTGAACAGTCGAGCCTCACCTCGCGTTTCTATATATAGATCCACATATGTATATATACTTATAAAATTCTAAGCAATGGAAAACATAGCACAAAGGTTTTCCATTGTCCTTCATTTTATAAATTTACTTATTATTATTCTCCGAACAGAAGAATGTCAAGCGACCATTTGAAAAGTCATACCATTTTTAGATACTCTTTTCTTCCCTAGCAAGTAAGTTAAGATTAGAAAGTGTATTGGGAAGACAGTTGGAAAATAAAGTTGAACGAGAGCGGACGCATTCTGCTGCTCGAAAAATCTAAAAAACAACTCAACGTGCTTTTTATTTTGCTAGGTGAATTACCTGACATTTTAAATTAAATATTTTGTGTGCAGTTTTTTTTATTGGTGCGTGGGAGCTTTTCCACCAAAGTGGAGTCAACGATCGGAGACTATGTTCAACGATGGATTAATGTAATGTTTATTAAGGTAAGTTTAATACACTATTCGTTCGTCACATTCACATGTTTTTTCATCCATAGATAACAATGTTCTTCATAGGATTGGCGCTGAATCAGACGATTTTGAGCTAAGGTACTATAAATTTCTATTTTATTGTTATGTAATGCAAAATGTTTTTCTGTTAGTGTGGTGCTTACTTGTTATTTCAGTGGTAGAAAATTGCCGTTTGGAAGAGTGAACAAACTCCAAAATGCAACGTGCAGCTGAAAATGTGGAGCAAACCCAATAAGGAAGAAAGCAGCATGAGCTGAAATTTGGATATAAATCTGAATATTTTTAAAGCATTTCCACACCACCCACGTGGTATGCCTTTGGTGCGTTAACCGATGGATTTGTTGAGTTTTTCCATTTTCTCTAGAACAAATTAAAATTTTCCAATTACGTATCTAACCATTTCTTAGGCATGCATTAAAAGTTATATCTCTCAACAATGATCATTCTACTTCGTTCGAATTCAACTTCGAGTTACTTAACTACGTACGTATACAATGCGTGTGTATCAATACATTCTGATTACTGTAAAGTTCTCAACGCAACCATTCACTACTCTGTTTATCATTCAGTCTCCACACAAGCACATAACACAACAACTGTATAGTTTCAATTTTTGTTTGTGTATTCTCTTTGTCTTTTGTTTCTATCACTCTCTGTGTCCTCTGCAATCTTCCCTTCATGAGCCAAAGTTGTTACATTTCGAACAAACTTCATACACATACTTCTTTATCTTCATAGTCAATAGTGACCCCTTCGTATACCGAGAATGTACACTACAACTCATAGGATCTTTCATCCCTCATCGACCCTCCAATGATTTCTGCAAGAATATGTGTGAATGGACCAACCGAAACTATACCGAAAACCCTTTGTCCTTCCCAAGCATACCCGGCTTATCGTAAACACATGCGACAACAACTATATCAATTAAACTCCTACGTTACTATTTTAAAATAACAAACTAATTTTCTCTTTTTGTGAGGTGAAGCCTCTTTATTCGTTGGGTAAATACTTAAGACTAACTACAAAATGTTCTTAATGCTGTTGCTACTCACCGCAAATCGGCCTTCCCCTCCGTCAGACACATATTGAACAGCTTCCTCTTCCTCTGACTCGGCTGCTGATGAACAATTTGATGCCGCTACACTCTGCCTTCCCCCCCGCGACCCATCGGGGGAAGCATTTAAATTGTAGCGTTTTCCGCTTTTTGGAGTTGTGTTTTTTCTCCTCCTCTTGGTTGTGCCAATTATGTTTTTTGCCGTGAAGTTTAATAAAAAACAACAAAATTTGTTTTCCATTGGACAACTGTCCAGTTTAATGTGCGAATCAGAACTGAACTTAAAAACTAAATTACAGATATTTATATGGCTGGGATGAGTGTGACGATGCCGTTGTCTTAATACTTCTTCAAGTGCGAGATGGTGCTGATGACAACTTGTTGCCTCAGCATTTCTGCAAGTGCGTTCTTAGAAGGAGGGCAGCGGATGTTGTTTATTGATAGTTTACTTTCGCAGTCGTTCTTGAGAATTTCTGCTAAGATTCAATTATAGTTTGATCGTAGAGTTTGCTCAGGCTAATGATTCCCGAATGATGACCGGATGCTTTGAAGCTTCTTGGAACTAAACTGGTGCAATGGGTTTGGTTTGGAGAATGTGACATTTATGGTGTTAACTTGCCGTCTGTTGGCACTGCCGTCTCGTGACTTGACTCTGCCACCGGTTGTTGGTGCAGGTCAATGTCCGCTTTTAAGAGCGCGGACCGCTCGTTACTTTCCATTTTCCTACTCTCACTTGTTGGCGTAAGTGAAGTTCTGGTATGCAGAAAAAGAGGAAATTTGTTGGTTTGCCCAGGCAGGCTTCGAACCTAGCACCTTTGGTGCCAGAAGCACTGACTCTATCTACTCAGCCGAGTACTTGTTATGGCACAGGCTTGCAGACGCTTTACTTCACTACTTTCTAGCACTTCTAACGCTTTTATTAATTTACTCGACACAACTGGCCTGATACAGGATCCACACGGATGTCCTGTAATCTTCCATGTCGTACCCCGAACAGTGGAAAGCGACTTCAATATGAACGGGATGTCGCTCGCAGTCACGAGGATCTCCTCCGGTTTAGTAGAGCGATCTCTGCTCGAGACAGGAGAGAGTCTGCCAAAGAACGGCAATTTTACTGGTGGTTACACCAAAACCAGTCTCCGCAGTCGCTAGCGTCTCTAAATGGATCGATAGTTGATCATAATGGCCAACTTACATAGGTTTAAGGTAGTTGTAAGGTAGAATATAAAAAAAATTAAAAAAAAAAGTGCACCAGGGGGTATAAAGTCTATATGTTAGGCATATACATAACATATACGTCCTGGTGCACGCGTTCGTACTGTAACGAACATAGTTAAGATAGTTTTAAGTTTTAATGGCAAGTTAAGCTAATTTAAGTTGGGTTAAACTTAAAATTAGCATAAGCCGAAAGGCACAGACCACATTATTATGAGAAAAGCTTAGAGTACCCAGTAGGTTAGATGTAAGAACAGTTGTTAGTGAATTTTTGAGAATTTTTGTCTAGCATGTAAGTAAATGAATTATAAAATAATGTCTAAGTGTGACTGTTGCAGTCAGCCACCTCAACCCAAAAAAAAAAAGAAAATCGGCATCTGTGGCAAAAATTTATCTCAACATATAATTCACAACATGTTCTTGCAAATAGTTTCTATAAGAGCATTTACCTAATTCCGGAATTAATTGGAGTCGTCTGAAAATGTAGCCGTATTTTAGCGAGAATCATTCATTTGGTATGGCACTATACGTTTCTATAATGATATAAACAATACACCCTTTAAAAAATAATTAATTTGAAATTACACATTTTCAGTGGGTTGTTTCACCTACTTAACCACACAACACTACTTTGCTTCACCGCTCACATACTATTCAATAATAATTTAAAGGCCGTGTAACATTGACATTTTTAAAACAGTCGCATTTGTACCTTTCTAATTAAGGGTTCGATGATAGAAGGGATGTTGATTTAACAGGAAATTGGCTTATCACGTCCTTGCCGGATGAATCAATAACTTTAATTGAACTTCAGCGCCTCGTATAGAACTGCCTTTGATTACGTTGTAATTTTTGACCTTTAACCTGAGCTATAGTAGGTGAAAAACGCACTGAAACTGTGGCTCATAACTTGTGTGGCAAATATGACTTTCATTTTATGAAATGATGTTTGGCCGTACGGTAGGTAATTTCGGATCAAGCTCAAACTTAAGCTTGCAATGTTCCTTATAGAAAGGTATAATGCCATGCCGAATGCATATATGTCATTTCTGTATATACAATTGGCGTGCTTTAAATGAGGGGAATCAAAAAAGAAATGAATTCTACCATCATCGACTAGAAAATATGGTCCAGGAACGTATATTTCTAATACAAGTGCTAGACCGCAAAACTTCGACACGTGGTAGAAAACTAACTGCGCTGGGTGTAGACCGCAGTCTCGAAGAGCACATAAAGCTTGGAAAATTACCTTACAGAAGGTGTGCAGGTGCTGCGTGTGCTTACTGGGTAGCTGATTCGTTCTTAATTCCAGAGATCTTACATTAAAGCTAGTATTGTCTGGTGACTTTGGCCGAGAAGAAATGTAGTTACGAAGATCGAAGGAAGGTTTAGTGATGGCCGAAGTAAGCTGTAGGATGACGTGAAAGTGCCAGTATTTTCAATTCATGAGAGAACCATTTCCCTTGCTATATATTTTTGGGTGTTTCCTAATATTTTCGACAGCGGTTTTAATGTCGTTAGGAAACGTTTTTACTTTTTCAAATATTTTTTTTTTGACGTTCTAGAACCTTGACCAAAACTATGGTAAGTATAACAAGCTGCCGAAACCGTGTGGCTCTGCGAAGCAAATCTTCTGAAATGTATTTGGGTATATCTGTGCATTTGGCGCCATTCAAATATCTAACTTAGAATCCTTTGTGTATACAGAAATTTTATCGTCCTATGAGGCACGAAGATTGCTGGCAGAGCCGGTGTATAGTTAATCATGTTTGACAAGACAATTTCGCGTACTTTTCAAAGGATGAGGACTATCAAAAGAAAGTGAACTCTCTTCGTCGACTAGGAAATATAGCTTGGACGCGTCAATATCCAATAGTCAAGCAAAACCGCGGAAGTTTGTACCCTTGGTCGCAAACATATTGAACCGGAAATGAGCCACTTTGACGGCGTGCACGTATTTTCAAAATTCCCTTCGTACAAGTGGTTCGCATGAAATAATGAGCTATAGGGTGTTTCCACCTTTTCGCGATGACCCATGAGCACGATTACATTATTGGCCGTCCATTTTGAAGGAAACTCCTCCGATCCTAAGTCTTCTAACCCGAAAAAAAAGTCGCTTTTTCGGCAATAGTCGATATGCGTTTTTAAAGACATTTCGTCGGCGAAATGGAACAACGGTCTAATTCTTTTACTTTGAGCTAAACTCCATGTTACCAGGAGTCTTAGGCCGAGAAGAATTAAAAGTTCGGAGAGTATTTGCAGACGGTAGGCTTCATGACGGTTGCAAAAGTCTATAAGTTACCGGTAAAATAAAATGGATTGATAGCGCAAATGTTTTAGATTCGTTGGAAAACCGATTTCCTTTACTGTGTATGACCGGATTTTGTTTAACATTCTCTACTATTGTGTTTACATCTTCTGTAAAGTTTTAGCCAAGGTTATTGTGAGCATTTACATTTATCAATTGCTCACGCTCTTCATAACGTTTTAATTTTTTTTTGCAATAACATTATTTGAAAGTCTTTTTCGGGAATAATTTTTTCTTGGTGGCAACATTTTTTTTCCATTTTTTTTAAATTATGTTCCAATTTCCTGCCACTACGGCGAAGAACACTGGTCACTTAAAAACTCACCTGCTTGAACGGAGTCATCTTTGATCTCGTCGATCATTAAATCTTGCTCCTCCTACAGCTGAACATGTAGCACTTTTTCTGTTGCCTTTGCTCTACACAACAAATCAGGCACAGCTGTTAGAGTTGGAGACGATTTCTGGTGAGCGTATTTGTCTGAGAAATGTTTCACACAAACTATCGGTTATCTTCAATTGCTTTAACCTAAGAAGGTGGCGCCAAAGTTCTTTCCTAATATGCATACATAAGTTATTTATACATATTTGAAGGTGAAAATAACACTTTTAAATGTTTCATTAAATATATTTATTTCTTTTCACTTACTTATTTTCAATTAGTTGTTGCGAGTTGCGAGTGGCAAATATCAATCAATTGATGATTTATATATTTGTCAGTCAATATGGATTTCGGTATTGTGTATCACAGTTGATATAATGTTTGACTGTTGTGAATGGGACATTATATTTGACACCTACATTTCTAATGTCAAAAACTAAACTTGTATCCTATGGGAAAATATACTCAAACTACTGGATTTTAAATAACTTAATATGTAATATTATAAAACAATATAAATAAGTTCTATTGGATTGTGGTTTGACGATGAAACAGATCATGAACAGTAAGTTTTCTTGAAAACTCTCAGAAGAAGAAGGCAATCAAATAATGGTTTCAATTCCCTAGGATCGGCAGAAAGCATGTAAGTAAGTACATATGTTACTCCGCAGTTGAAATCAGTTCAAATGGGTAATACCAAAGAATTGTATGAGGTAATCCTGATTCAGGTGCCGAGTTAAGATAAATTGAAACTCGCATGGCTGTAAAGTTTGTCACAAAGACGTGAGGGGTGAGATATATGAAAGAGAATTGACGTGTCATGTCTTTGCCGGGTGATGCTACAAGTTTAGATTTTAATCAAACGTTTCCATGTCCCTCAAACCGAATATGAATGGTGTATCCTTTTTCAAGAGGTAATACAGTGGTTTAGCCACGCAAAACCCTTAATGAATTTGCGGAAATAAGAACATAGTCCCAGAAAGCTATGCACATTCTTAGTGGAGGAAGGCATTCTTTTAATCGCGTTAAGGTTGCTATCATTTGATCGAATACCATCTTAACTGACTTTATATCCGAGATAAACGATTTCGGTTTGCAAAAAACTACCATTGTCAAGCTGTAATGAATGTTCGGTTATAATATTTCTTCGCGTAATATATTAAGATGTTCTTCAATGGACTGTGTCGCAATGAGAATGTCATCCAAGTAGGTAAGTATTTTACCCTTTGAAATAAGTTTTCCGAAGACATGCTTCATGAATCTTTCGAACACGAAGGGGACGTTCTTAAGCCCAAAAGGCATCCGCATATATGCGAATTGTCCCAGCAGGCGTAAACTTCATCGATTCATCCAGCTGGACGTGATGAAAAATAGCCTCCTAGGTGTACACCGAAATGGTATATGCTTCGACAAAGTTATTTCCATTTTAAAATCTGTTTGGGACAAACCGGATTTTGGTTGCAAATAAGCGGGCCTAACTATCTCTTTTATTTAAGGATGAAACACTTTCAAACAAACTACTATTAATGTTGAGTGTTGAATGAAAACTCACCACAATCTGCCGCTACGTCGATGCTCATAATCTGCTGCAGGTCACTACCTTCAATAGTATCAGCACTAGGAGATGAATATGAAATTGCAGGGTTGGAGGAGCTGAAAACCACTGGTGAATTTCGATGTTCGTGCTCGTTGATATGTCGAAAAGCCAAACCTGTTTGGATATATCATAGAAAATTTGTCACTACTAAGAGATTAATTTGTATAATAGATTCTTTAAACCAAATACAATACTTCCTACTACTTGAAGTGGGCTATTGTTGACTCCGCAATAAGTCTGGCTCGTCCTCTCGAGTGCTGGCAGTAAAACTGTTGGTAAATACGTCTCCTGCACAAAACTTATTGGACTCCCTGAGTCCAGCAGCGTCAACAGTTTTAGCGATATCTCCATATGTTGGTTAATCCATTCGTAATGCACACAGCACTCAAAATCGTTCATTTGAACATCCTCAGCTCCTGGTAACAGGAGTCCGTCAAAGAGTTCCAATTGTTTCTTCCAGCAGTTACAGAAGTGTTCACATTCTGATTTATATGTAACGTCATGACACGGTTTAAGTTGTCGTTAGGTGATATGTGACCAGATTTTCTGCACTTGAAGTAGGTGACCTTCTTTTTTCTATTTGGATCATAGTGCTTAGCAGTAGTACTACGACGATTTTGAGAAACAGCGGAATTAACTCTCGCTACTTTGTCCGTGTTATGCTCCCGGTGATTGTTCTTTAGTTGTTCGTACTTTCGCAGTGCTTCTTTTAACTCCACAAGACAGTTAGCATTGTACAGTATACTTTTATTTGTCTCCGAATCAGGAATTCCTCTGATGATATACTGGATTAAGTAAGTAAGTAAGTAAAGTAAAGTTTGCCACAAAGCCATGAGGGATGAGATATTTAACAACCATCCTTTTATGAAAGAGAATTGACGTGTCATGTTTTTGCCTTTGGGACCAAGCACTTTTTTGGAATGCAAGCACTTTCTGACCTCTTGCAAAAATTGCCAATGGTATTTATTTTTATAATAGGCCTTCTTAGCTGACTAGTGCTGAAGATTGGTGACGAATTGAATATATCAAATAAATCATTGAAAAACTTAATGAATTCACCGCATTGGCCTGGTGCTTCACCACAACCGACATAGGTATAAAAATGAGACAGTCACAAATCACAATCTAACTTTCATCCGCTGAAAGGTATATGGCTTAACATGTGCCTCAGTCAATTTGGGTGCATGCCTAGTCTAGTCTAGTTTTGAATCTAAGCTGTAAAAGTGAAGGTTATCTCCAAATGTGGCCCGTAGGTTTCTAGAAAAACCGTTATATAGAATATTATTTTTAGAAAGACAATTACGAGTACCCTTAATTAGGTGGGGAGCATCGAAAAAAATTAATCTTACTGTTGTCCGCTTCAAAATATTGTTTAGCGGGGCCCTGGTCGCACAAAAACTGAACTTTTCGCTATACGCTGAGCTATTATGACCAAAACGTGATTGGTAATCGTCACTATCAAAACCTTTCAATCCTAATACAGTGTCACTTTTCCTGCAATAATCCAAGTGTGACTTCAAAGACATGTCGTCAGCTGAAATGGAGCAATATTTGTAAATATTGGATAGTTGACTCGTTTTTAGCTCAAGACCCTTAACGTTAAGTTCAATGTTATCCGGAGATTTTGGCCAAAAGAAAATGTAGGAATGCAAAGTGCTCACTGCGGAAGATTTTGGGCAGGTCGGCGGAACCTGTAAACAACTGGCGAAGTTAAATGAATTGAAAGTGACAAAAGTTTCAATTCATGCCTAAATCTATTTCGGATACTATGAGTAATCTGATTTCTCCCGATATTGGAAGCAATTATTTTACAATCTTTGGGAGTATCCTCACTTTCCTTATCTTTGGTCAGACTACTTCCTAACTTCGTTTGCATCTCCCTTTTCTCAGCTTCAAGAATTTTGATAAGTTGATCCTTATCTACAGTTTTTTTTCTTAATTCGCGACACTTATCTTCCATTTTTAAAAGATTAGCTTCAACTTCACCTAGTCTCTGTCGAAGATTTACCTCGATTGAAGTTCCCCTCCTTAACGTTGCGGGCGTCTGGGCGGCTTTCTCCGCGGTCTTGATGATGAAGCTTAAGTTTGAACTCACTTCGTCATTCTTCACATCACTTTCGTTACCAATGATTGCTTCATATTCTATTGCAGGCATTATGTCGGGGATAGCAGTAGCCGATAACCGTTCACCAAAAGGGCTGTCAAACATTTTTCTAGGAAATCGCCGTTTAATGCATTATCATGTTTTTTTTATAATATTTTTAAGTGTAAGAGAAGTTTATATATATATGTGTACGTCTTTGGTGTAGATGGATAGATAGATGATAGATGGTCAACCCTGTGTTGAAACAAAGGAAATAATTAAAAGCTGATTTAAGCGTTATAATAAATCGAACTAAGTTTATTGCGTGTGATCACTTTGGATATTGTGGAAGAACTGAGTTTGCTGAATTGACATTTGGCATTTATGATATTTCTTTAGTAAGTTACGTTAAGTTTAATTTGATACAATATCCGATAAGATGGTAATGTAGTTAATATAGTTTAATAAATATATAATACAATAAATTATTATAAACTTCATCGTCTATTACGTTGACTTCTTCCATATGCCCTAACTGGAGGTCTTCACATTTTCGGTACTTCGCTTTCAATTTTGCTGTTGCTAACAGAATACTTGATATAGTGTCTTGTTTAGTCAGGTGCTAAATTTAGTTTTATAATGTATTTTGATTTGTGGTGACCCCTGAAGGCGCTGAATGAATGAAGTGTGTGTGCATATTATGTTATGTTAGTACCGTGTTGTTTACTTACGGGTGGCAACAGGGAATGGTGAGGCAGAAATGGCATCTTAATCTGCTTGGGCAGTATGCATCGATGCTTCTAACCACCCTCTTGCGTGAAGCAGTGTCGCAGGGAGTGTGCTCCTTTGGAACACACTTTGCAGCTAAGTCGCTCCTTTTTAACGGGTTTCAATTAGCTTCATAACGCAATTTTAGTGTATGTCGTTTCGTTTTGTTGACCTACAGCTTCTAGAGTTCTAAACTGCGCTTGTAGGAAGTCACAAAAGAATTTGAACTTGGGCAACTCTTTGTCTGTTGCTAGTTTCTCTTCCCAATGTTGTTGGGTACTTCCTGGGAGTTTGCGAACCTTTGAGAAAACTAAAACAGTATCCCAATGTTCAAGAGGCAGTTGTGAATTCCTAAGCACATGGGTACACTCAACAGAAGTATCTAACAACTTGCACAGCGCAGCGTCTGAGTCCACTCTAACCTAAAATTAAGTTGGACATTGACCAGGACACGTTTGTGATCATAGCGCGCGGTAAGTATTTCACATGCTGGTTTCTAAATGTTATTACTTATAGGTAAATACTGCATGAGAGACTAGGCTTCGTGTCGTAATAACGACTTTAAAAAATGCAATTTCTCTCTTTCCGATAGGTTTTTATTAGAATGAATTAGTGCGATAAAAGTATCGTGGAATGATCTGATCACCACGCATTGCAGTCCCGGTAAAAATAGCAAAATCTATTTTTGGTAAACGGAGCACATTTTTTTTCATTTTTGTTGCTTATGCTAGCACTCACCACACACACCACACGTCTGTAGAGTGTAGGTTGCCCAAACTGTCCAGTAGTAAAGTTTTAAAATCCAAGTAAAGCTCCTTAATTTTGTTGAAAATGTCTGCTCTCGCATGTCGAAATGCCATGGTTATTGTACTGGGTACTTGCTTTGAAATTGTCCTTCAGTGTGACAATTCGGTAAGTAACATAATTCTTCGTCTTTTCTTTCGAAGCTTTTCGAAATTTTCCACATCTTTGACAATTTGCCTTACCAAATTCTTTTGCAGCTTCAATGATGTGCTCATAATTACAAAAAAAATGCGTAAGAGAAAAAATATGGATATGTATTCCAACTTATGTTACTCGGATGATGTTCTTCTAGTTCTTATCGAAGGCGTGTGGCTCGTAAAGGAATAAATGTGATTTTGTTTCGATTTCAACTTACGTTCGAGAACAAAGTTCGAAGAATAAGATATGAAGGTAAAAGAAAAAAGGTAACAGGGGAGTTATTTCAACTTCGTTCGAGAACAACTTCCAATAAAAATTTAAAATTCAGATCCCAAATGTGACCGTAGTGTCGTGGAAAGCAGTGGAAATCAAAGGTCTCCGTAATAATGGTTAACTGAATTGCAGATCCGAAGGTGATCACTATTGTTTCCAACGGTGCAGTCTTCAAACGGTGGAAATTGAACAAAGGAAATTGCGCGCCGCGAGAAACCCGGTTTGCACAAAAACTCAGTAAATTGGTTTTTACGCACTGCATTGAAAAAACATTAGAAGTTTTGAATGTGCTGTTTAAGTTATAATATTGTCTACATTGTATTTTTTTCAGATCTAGGAATATACTCTAAAGTAGACTCTTTTAAATTAATTTTATTTTCTTTGTACTTTCGCAAGTCGAGATTATCGCTTATTATATGTTTTCCTACCTTGGCATCAGACGACTTAGTACACAAGTTAGGAATGTGATTCTTTTTTGTTTTATTATTATTTCCTTGTTCAAGGACATTTGATTTCCGTTTTCGCATACATATTCTTTTGTTGGTTCACATAAATAAATGTTTTCTGTGGTTTTACCGTATGCTAAAGTTTCGTTTTTTTAAATCTAAGACAACATTTGCTGCCTTAAGCGAATTAAAACCAACAAGAAGATCCGATTCTAATCCTTCTAATTCATAAAATATTTCTTTTTTTTCAAATATTTCGAATTCGGAATAGTGAGTTATAAAAACGTAACTATTAAATGTTCTAACTCTCTTAATAATTGGTAATTCCAATCTATTTGCCAATATATTCGGCTTACAGTAGCAACTCGTGGCTGCTGTATCAAATAAAATTTTAAGATGGGTTCCAGTTAAATTACTGGGTCGATAAATGAAAGGCAAGTTCATCCTTTCTTAAAAAACCGCATTTTCATTTATATTGTTGATTCTAAAGGTTTTTTGTTGCGGTTGGCCGCTGTCTCCCAAAGCACTAAATGTTCGTTTTTCAAGGGGGTCTAACAAAATTATTTTGGTTAAGTCTTTGTTGAATTGCATTATGTAAAAAGTTTGATCGACCAGCATTATAATTTGGATTATAAGAAACTAGTTGATTACTGTACGGTTGAATGTATTGATTTTTAGCATTATCGGTCAGTGATGACTGTGTTGATGCATCTACATCCTTGGTTCTTGTCTAGCTTCAAAGTGCATATTATTATTTCTTGGAGGAAACCTTAGTAAATTATGTCTTTGTTCTCGTATATTTTGAGTTCGTAAAAACTGAAAAGCGAAATTTGTTCTCAAATTGTTAGCTTCAAACTCTTGGGCTTTAGCCAACGCGTTTGGCAAATCTTCGGGGCATAAAGAGAATAATATGTTTGAAAGTGGTGGATTTAAACCTGTTATAAATATTCGTAGAGCATTCTGTCGGTTTCTATAGTTAAGCTCTTTCGTTAATGGTGCGGCATTACCATACGTCATAATTGTCTTTTCACAATTAATGTCAGCTTCTTCGTTATAGAAGTCGGTCAGAGTTAAATATCCCTGACGAAGGATGCTCAACTCTTGTTCGAGTATATGTACGGGCGCTTATCCGCATAAGCAAAGTCCAACCTACTAATTATGGCATCTATGTTTAAAACCGTACCGTGTTTAGTCAACGTCAAGCGTCAACGCACCTGCACACCTTCTATGCTGAAAAAAGTAATTTTCCAAGCTGTACGTGCTCTTTGCGATCAGGGGTCTAACTTTCGTGGTCTAGCACGGATATTAGAAATAGACGTTGCTAGGCCATATTTTCTAGTCGATGATGGAAGAATTCATTTTTTCTTTGATTCTCCTCATTTAATTAAGAGCTCGCGCAGTTGTCATTTCAAAAACAACATTATTTTCAATGGCTCCTTATGTTACCTTCGCGCCACTTGGAATGACATTATACTCTTTCATAACAAAGACAGCAAGCGTAAGTTTAAGCTAGCACCTAAATTAACGAAGGCACACATAAGGCCAAACACATTTCAAAAAATGAAAGTCAAATTTGCCTCCCAAGTCTTGAGCCACACAGTTTCAGCGGGTTGTTTTATCTACTACAGTTCAGGTCAAGGACCCAAAACCATGTTAAGCACTGGAGGATTATTAGAATTCTTCCATAATCTTTTTGACATTTTTAATTCATCATCCAGTTTTAGCACTAGCTTATATAGGAGAGCTTTTCGTCAGAATGATAATCAAAGGCAATTCCTACAAGAAGCAACTAAGCTCTTATATTCAAAAAGAGTTATTGATTCTTCTGGCAAGGAAGTGACGAACCAGTTTTCTTTTATTAAGGGCTGGTTGCTGAACATCTCGTCACTTAATTCCTTGTGGCAATTTCCAGAAGCTTTGGGGCCTGCAGTATTTAAAAATTGTTAGAGCCGGCAACTGTGAAAATGTTGATATTTGCCTCCTACAAACTCATAAAATGCTATTCGCCAAGGTCGCTTTATCCTTTGCCGTAATTTATTCATGGTTGATTGCACTCCATAATGTCTGAAAGAAGAAAAGCTGTTTGTGCTGGAACCACCTTCACTATGCAAGTGAAAACCGAATTAAGGAGCAATGCCCTACCAGCATACGTACATTCGCAGTTGACAATTTCACCAGTACCCATTACATGAAAATACACCTCATCAATGCCTTCAGTCGTTAAATGATCTTCAAGATATTAACAATCACGCCCATACGACCTTCTAACATTTTCTCCATAGCCCAGCAGACAATTTCAATCAGATCCCAAGCGGCAATCAATTTGCACTCCAGCAACATCTCAAACTTTTACTGCAAGTATGCCCCTTTCCCTGTTGATCGTCGACGGCCATTATCATCGTGATTAGCTGTAATTACCGCGGACTGCTCAAAGGTACAAATCGTATGTAATTTCATCTCTCTGAGTCGAGGGTTGGGCCCGACTATTGCTTCCATTAACCTGCACACACATGCTCGGCGGGGCGCTTTATGTAAATCGTTGCAGTAACTTTCACTGCAACCGTCTCATAATCATCTAGCTGTTCGAAGGGCTTCCATCAAGCACCACAATCGATCGACCACTTCACATGACCCGATGTCAGTGTGCCTCTAGTCGGGTCTATCCTAAGCTAACCGAAATCTCTGTTTACACGGTCATCACCTGACATGCGAGATGGGAAAACTTAATTTCCATATTTTCGGGGCGCCGAGTGCACAGCCGCCGCGCCGAGCCGCCGAGCACATTTGAAAGTAAGGCCTTTTCTCCGAACCACAACGTAACATTCGCTTCAAGCAGCGATCATGGTAATCATTCCAAATTGTTTGGGCAAATGCATTAGAATATGTGCACTCTTAATGAAAACATCAAACAAACAGTTGTGCCCTAGGGCGGCGGCAGGCAGCGGTGTCGCCGCCGCTCGTGTGGTGCATGCGCTTCGGACTTAAGTGCTTTGAGTGAGCATGTCTTTTGTTTGACAGATGGTATTGGGTCGTGGTGAGCCCGCAGAAAGTCGACTACACGTCCGAGGAAAGTTGGCGACTGATGCGGACGATGGTGATGAACAAGTCGATTGTCATCACAAATTGCTGGCAACAGGTTAATGACGATGATTGGATTCAGTCGGGATGTCTAGTGCTTGGGGAGATTCTTGTAGATTTTTGGAGAGATTGTCGCTATTTACATTCGGGTTGGGAGTTTTCATTGGAAATCACCTTGACGCAGGTTGGCAGTGAATGACGGTACACTGACAGAGGCAGATGAGGTAAGCATTTTCCTTTGAGTGGTATCTGCAAAGATAAACGTGTCAATAATTGGGTACTGGGTGAACAAATGGTCTTTAGATGGGTTACTTTATTAGTATTGTTCTTTATGAAAACGAGCTCTAGCACTCTGAAGCTTGCTGTTGCGACTATAACACAATTGTCGTAGATCTACTTCTTTTTTGCTAAAATCTACCACATCTACTACTTACAGCACAAAATCGAACAATAGTAATGTGATTGGCGCTACAGCCCATAGAGGGCCAGGGCCTCGCTTCTCAGCAACCACTCGTGTTGTTGTTTATGCCATTTATTGTTGTTTTTTAATTCGCAGAACTCAATTGTCAAGGAAAATGTGTACACAAAATTACAAAAACGTGGTATAACTGACGACACTGAGATTGAGGAGGTATTTTCACTCTGTTGTAGTCTGGCCGTGTCCAAGGATGTGTAAATCTTCTAAGAATACTTATAAGATGCACGAAATAGTGCATCTCAAAGGCAGATAGCACGTAGAGTGCTGTAAAGCTTTCCATGGCGTCCTGCGCCCTGTTTAAGGAACACTGATTAATAAAAGCTGAATGTGGCAATCAATCACTTACGCCATTGCCAAAGAAGGATATCATTTCACCATATCACATGTGCACGGGACGAACCGAACTTTGGAACACCGGTATAAACAGTCAAAGTTACACAACAGTAGGTGTTGTGGAACTTAAGTCATTAAGTTCCGTTCATTAATTATCATTTCTTTTTAGTGAACTGGACAAGATATTCGCTGAAAAGAGGGGAGTTTATCCCGAGCACCTGTTGGATTAGACCATAGTAGAAGTGATCTCTAGGGAATAACAAATGGCAATGGCTGGGACTAGATCTCAAGCAAGGCAGATGAACACTTCACGTAATTGAATTCTTATATACATATTAAACGACGACTTTAACGATATCATATTTGTAGATGACGAGGTATACACCCCTGTTTCTAAGAAGCTGAGGAATACAGCGCAACGAGACGTATCGCGAATACTAGAAGAGATGAAAAAGGATCGCACGGAGTACCAGGCGGAGCGCAGAGATTACTATGCACAAGTGTTACAACGCTTCGACAGGGTAATACAATTAGATGAAGAAAAACTTAATTTTTTTAAAGCAATGATAGAAAAAGATAAAAAATAAAAAAAAAGTTAATATAATAAGAAAATTTGTTTTTATTTCAGAGTTTGTTAGGAATTGATGGCTAGATATAAGAATAATTGAAAGATTTATTTATTTAGTTATTTAGTTGTTGACAAATAGTATCGCGAATAACATTCTCCCTGGAAAGTTCTCCAAAATGGATGTTGTCCTCCTCAGAGTTTTGAATTCATTCCTCTTCGTCTTCGAACGTGAAGTCCAAGTCGTCGTCGTTTGCGATATTATGCAGCACAATACAGGCTCTCATGAAGTAGCATACTTTTTCCACATCACGCAATTTACAGTAATACAGCTGACGGAATCGCTGTTTAAGGATGCCAAATGAATATTCTATGGCCACACGGTAAGAGCTTAATTTGATATTGAAATTCTTTTGCAAAGTCCCCTAAAGGTAGTGTATTCAACTTCTCGGGCACATTCGAGTTTTGGAAAACCCAACTATCATGAGAAGACCCAGGGAAGCCGACCGTCGTCATCGCTATATATTGGACACAGATGCTTACAATCCCTTTCCTGTCAATATAATCATCCTTACATGGTGGTGGATCAATAACCACGTGCGTGCCATCTATACAACCTTAAAGGAAACCATTAGCTGCAATTTTAAAATAGATTCAAATAAACAATTGTTACCAAACGCCTTCGAGAATCCGGCTTTAATAAACGGCGGAACGGTTCACCTCTTCTTCAGTAGGCCACTTAATGAATGTTTGGCTCTGGGCATTCAGGAACATTGAGTATCGACTTATAATACGTGAAACTGATGAAAGGGACGATCCGTTAAGTTCCTGAAGCTACATGTTTCGTGCCCAGCAAACCATAAAAATACCGCTGTGTGTTTTCGAGCACTACACCTCTGATCTTCACGAATTTGCATCTCGAACATTTCCATATACCTTACAATACAATTCAGTTCATTTTTAAATGTTTTTTCAACAACCATTGGCGCTTCTTCATCAACTGATTCACTTAATAGTAAATCAAAGATAAATTTTTTTGTATCTTCCAAATATTAATTTTTTAAAAATAATTCCATTTTTTCTTATATTTAAATTTAAACTCGCACTACTCACACCACATCACTGTAAGAATTGAATATATTTTTGACGTTTCTGGAATTCTGTGCATTTCTAGGAAAAGTTGTTCCACAAGTTTGTGCACAGTTTCTCTCTCAAAGAGAGATTTTTACCCCCACTTCTGACAATTTGCTCAACTACGAATTTCTGCGCACAAATCAATTGGAACAGACCTATTGTTTGGCAAAGAAACATTTTTAAATCATTAATTAGGATCAGAAATAAGAGAGCAAAGAGATGTCCATCTTTTACCTCTCTTGCCCCTTGATTCCATCTGACAGCGTTTTTTTATAAGCTTTCCCCGCCGTGTCTGTGAATACGTGTGAGCTCTTGAGAACAGCTGATATACTACCCCTCCAAACTAAAGAGGTGGATTATTCATTTGACGTTTTATTTGTTTTGTAAACAGCTGAAGTGAATTCTATCCGCAAATTAACAACAAATCTTTCGTATTTTTCCGTGAAAAGGGTGATTATTTATTGAAAACAATGTATTTAATTGATACAAATAAATTACTTTTGTTGGGAGAATGTTTTTTTAAGGAAAACCTTACAAAGCATCGTGAGTTTCACTGGATAAAGTACATATGTACATTTATTCGGTGGAAAGATAGTGTGACGATTTCTTAAAAGCTAAGATATATTTGTTGTTCCTAGCATTAAGGAATATGTATATAATTTGTTTTTCCTTCTGCAGGATTACTCACAGTTGCAGTATAATATCGGTGCTTTTCAACATTTCAATAATTGGTTTAATCATCCCTTGTCCTTGTCAACAATACACTACACTCTTAATTTGTTCATTCAGTGCACTAGTTCTGGAAACAGTATAAAAGATTTAGTCAATGTTTATAATGAACGTATAGGCATTTCCGCACCACCATTGAGGTATGCCCATGGCGCGTTAACCGGATTTATTTTACCGGGTGCTCGGTTTCCCCAAGAGGCCTATTGCACCCGCACTAAAAAAAATTTGAAAACTTATTAGCAAAAATACTTATGGATATATTTAATTCATTAAGTAATAAAAATGCATGCACATGCAATTAACAAAAAAACTGTGTTCGTGTTTTGTGTTTTTCTGTAAAAAAATCGTGTGAAATGTGTAGGAAATGTAAAAAATGGAAGGCTCATGGAAGCTTTTAAACAAATCTATATATTACTCTTTATTAATTCGATACGCGAAACATCTTATTCCTAAAATTGGGGTCGCTCAAATCCCTGTTCCAAAATTTAATAACAAAATATAACCTAACTCTAATGAAATATTTCAAAATGAAATCTTCCGGCAAATTCTTACAGCAGATGAACTTCTTGTCGGTCTGAAGCTGTGCGTAGAGATGTTGCGCTACTCCCCTTTGATGGAAGCACTCGTAGAACGATTCAAGAAACTTGCTATCAATTTCTCGAATATATTCCACGAAATCATCTGGAGCTGCAAATAGATTGCTGTCTTTAAATTGCTTAAGCGATGTAAATGTTAAGCTTTGGGGTGGCTCAGACAGCGAAAGCACTGGTTTTGGCAAACTACACGTATGGCTTTCGTACACCTTCCGAGAAAGCCAACCACAGACTACATATGTCATAAACTACATATGTCTAAACTATTATCTTGCAGAAAATCATTCACTTTTATATCTGTAGTCAAATTTACTGTGGAGGTGTACTTAGGCCTATCGCTTAGTTTACTTTGCAGCCAAGATGTTTGTGCTACCAGGGGTTGGTTGCTGATGGATAGCAATCGCTCAGCTTCAACATTTTCACAGTTGCCGGCTCTAACAATTTTCAAATATTGGAGCCCCCAAAGCTTCTGAAAAATGGTTTGAAACTGTAACGCCGTTACGCGGCACTTCTCGCTGGCATGGCGATAGAAATTGCCACAAGGAGTTGAGTGACGACATGTTGAGTAACCAGCCCTTTATAAAAGAAAACTGGTTTGTCACGTCCTTGCCTGAAGAATCAATAACTCTAATTGAACCTAAGAGCCTCTCGTAGGAATTGCCTTTGTGTTTCATTTTGGCGAAAACTTTTCCTATACTGACTTGTACAAAAACTTGACGATGAGTTAAAAATATCGAATAGATTGTTGAAGAATTCTATTAATTCTCCAGTGCTTAGCATAGTTTTGGATCCTTGACCTGAACTGTAGTGGGTGAAACAACCCGCTGACCTGGGAGGCGTACTTAACTTTCATTTTTTGAAAAGTGTTTGTCCGTATATGAGCCTCCGTTAATTTTGGAGCAAGCTTAAACTCAAGCTTGCTATCCTCGTTGTATAATTTTGTATTGTCACTCCATGTCGCACGAAGGTCCATTGAAAATGATGTCATTTTTGTGAAGACAATTACGCGAACTTTTTATCAAATGAGGAGAATCAAAGAAGAAATGAATTCTACCATCATCGGCTAGAAAATACGGCTTAGCAACGTCTATTTCTAATATCCGTGCTAGACCGCGAAAGTTTTTTATAATAGAAGGAGTGCAGGTGCTGCGGACAAAATAATACTGCATAGGTGTGCATGTCCTGCGTACGAAATAATACGGGGTGGAATATTTCCACATCTTTGCGAAGCCTTGAGCTATAACCGAAATCTTCCAAGCCTATAACGGTATCAATCTTCCTACAATAATCCGTATGGGCTTTAAGCGACATCTCGTCAGCTGAAATAGAACAGTACTTATAAATACTGGGTAGCTGATTTGTTTTCAATTCCAAAGCGTTGACGTTAAAGCTAATATTGCCCGGTGATTTGGCCATGAGGAAATGTAGTTAGGAAGAGTGTTAACCGAAGGAAGATTTAGTGATGGCTGATGATATTTTTGGGTTTTTCCTAATATTCGCGACAATGGTTTTAATGTCGTTTGGAAAGCTTTGGCAAAATTTCTCCTCATTTATCCAAATGTTTGCTCTTTCAAATATTTTAATTGCGATTCTATGAATAAGATGTAATTATCCCTATCTTCGATAATTTTTTCCAATTTGCGGCATTTGTCTTCCATTTTTAAAAATGTTGCCTCGACATTGAGTAATCTTTGTCGGAGGCCTACTTTTTTCGGTGTCGAATTTCTTAAGGACTCACACGTTTGAATGGCTTCAGAAGTGTCTTCATGCATGAAGACACCTTCCCCAATGAAGTTATCTTCTTCAATGAAGCCATCTTCTTCAATGAAGCCATCTTCTTCCATGAAGCTATCTTCTTCCACAAACACAGCTTCTTCATTGATGACGTCTTCTTCAACGATCACGTCTTCTTCAATGATGATACTATTGATAATTAATGCTATAAAATAACATTAATATATCAAGAGAAAAAAAACCGCGAAATTGAAAAGTTTAAAAAAAATTTCGCGCCCAAATTTGGATACGAAACTACAAGATCATTAAGATAAATAGTGAACTTACATGTTATTATCTCTTGTCCCAAATGTATGGAGGTAATTTTTGCATCCTAATACGCACACCTTCATTTTGTTTTAATTTTATTATATTGTTTAACTATTTAAATCAACACACTTAACTAGATTTCACTTATCTCGTTAATATTTTCATATCAGTTTTGTTTACCTTAATTCATCTTGAAAAATAGGGGAAACTAACCACGAAAGCTGGCGTTCACAGGGTACAAAAAGTATTTACATTTTAATAAGTTACTAATAATAACAATATTATTTAAGCATTTTCACGAATCACTTAAAATAAACTGTTACTGTATTCATATTTACTTTTATTTTACAGAAATACGATGGAAGACAATTATGAAAGACATTCATAGCAATTATGGAATTTTAATATTATTTTTTTTTGCAATTTTGAATGAATGCTATAAAACTGAGTTAATTTGACACGTATGACATATAAATAGGCTGTATATAATATTAATGGATTGAATTGATGCAAAATATTTCTCTAAACAATAGGTGGCATTACATTTTTATGCACACAATGTTTTTATCTAAACCCTTAAAAAATTGAACCCTCTGAACGCTCTTCGAACAATAGTACATGGATGCGGCCAACTTCTCACGATTTTCCCACAAAATCCATGAATCTCTCTCTCTTATCCCACAAAATCCACGAATCGGCCGCCATATTGTGGTGGATCCATATTTTTTGTGACAGTATTTGTGATTTACAAGGGATTACCACTACTCTCACATTCCTCTCCCATGTAGACTAGGGGAAAAAATGGCCGAAGATGGACATCTTCTTGCTCTCTTATTTCTGATTAGGATTCTTAAGTCCCATTCATATGTGCGTCGAATTGCCAAGGCGAACTTTTAGAAACAACCCTTTTCCAGCAAATATGAACAAAAAGTTGTATTTCTTGGTATGCAAAAAGATTGGAACGTAATTATAGAGTTTTTTCATCGAAATAAAAGTTAGTTTATGTATCCTAATTAATGATTTAAAAGTTTTTCTCTGTGAATCAATCATTCTCCGCTTACTGTCAAGCTGAGTTCGTGATACACAAACGCAATGCAAAGACGAAAGCGCGATCCACAAACTCACGAACGACACGAAAGTGTCAGTTGGAAGCTCATCCAGTTATATACTGCAAATCATTGGAGACTACTCCGACCGCAACAAAAAGGAGATTGCTTTGAAAGATATTTTCATTATTCTGGAAGTTGAAGGTAAAATTTACAAGTATGTAAACAGAATAGAAATGGGGTATTAATAATTGGGAATACCAACACATATATATGATTTGTATTAATTTTCAGAAAAATTTTGAAAAGATAGATGAAAGAACTTAAGACACTTGCAAAAGCTTATGGAAAACAGAAAAATGTGCCGAGTGGGTCGGAATGCACAGCAGAGAAAAGATGGAACTACTTTAATGTAATGAGCTTCGTAATTCCCTTCATGAAGGTTCCAAGGTAGTTCTCTTCATACCATACATACATAAACGATAATTGTTTCATAATTTGAATATCAGTGAGGAGGGAAGGAAAACGTCGATATGCAGGAATCACAAAAGAGGTCCCCGAAGGAATCAGATTTTAATCGGTTCTTACAAGCATTAAATGATATGCAACCGCTTCGACATTCACCGCCTATTATGCAATTTTTTGCATCTCTGGCTACAATAGCAAGCATCTGGAGCCAAGAAAAGCAGTCTAGGCTAGAGATGCAATCACTCCACCTCTTCCTATAAATAGAGTTTGATGAGACTGATTAGTCTTGGATATTTGTATATGTGTATATTTTGGGGCTATTTATTCTATGTGATTTGGTTTTGTGATATATATATTTCTTAATTACGTTCCTTTAATGAATGATTATTTTGTTTTCTATTATGTCTATGGTGTTGCATAGCTTCCAAAGGAATTACTAAAAACATGCAGTGCAATTTTATCATATTTGTATTTTTATTTGTTTGCATTCAGTTTTGCACTCATTCAACTCATATCAGATAATATTAGATATTGAAACGCCATGTCTCCATCGGATAGACACCAGTAGGCCAACCGACTCCTAATGTTATATCCGCTTGAGGGTAGTCTTGCTGCAAGCTGTGAGTTTGGACTTGTGGTCTCGGCTGTGCGATTGTCGTCTTGTATTTCATGCTGGTCCGATATTGCATTTTCTGCAGTTTCCATCCTCAAAAGGTTGTGTAAGTTGCAACAGCAAAGTCTTATATTATGCGAGGAATGTGTTTGAACTTCTATAATTTTTAACAAAATTCTCCAAGTATTAGACATAATGCCGAGTGCACTCTCTTCCACTCTTCTTGCTCTGGATAATCTAAAAAGATGTATGATTCAAATAGGAATATTGGATGAAAAGCTATAAATGTGTTACTTACCTATAATTAAATACTCGTTCCTTCAATGAAAGTTTTGTACCAGGAAACGGTCTAAGAATGGTGGACTTCAAGGCAAGTCCTTCATCACCTATGAATGACACTTTGGTGTTCGTACCAGGAAGATGTGAATCATCAGGTACATTCCGTCTTTTCTGATTACTTAGCCAATAATTTTCAAAAGGCGACCTCGAAAATATAGTTGAGTTCGCATTGCTGCCATGTGAACCAATAAACCTATAGCGTGCATCCATAAAAGCCATCAGGTTATACTTTCGTACAAAGTTAGAGGCTTTCTGTATTTTCTGGTGTAAAATTCATCGGATTTCTTTCTCCAGTCTATTGTGCTCAATTTTTCCAATTCCAAAATTTTCTTCAGTGTGATCAACTACGCTTTTTATTGTCGATACTTTCATTCTAAATCTGTATGAGAAGTCAACGAAACTTGAGCCAGTTGCAAGAAATCTGAAAATGCACAACGAACATATGTACATTTACACATAATCATGCCGATTATGGAATCCTCCAGATCAACTACGGAGGGAGTAAGTCACAACCACATTACCGGTCCGCAAAACCTCTTTATTGACACTTTCTGTAATCAGCTGTTTCCTGTCAATTTCGAATTTTCAAAATTCGATTGTTCACAAGGATTGGTTTTTAACGAACGAAATAAAGTTCTTCATGGATTCAATTGATTTTAGGTTTAAGGGAAATTCGTTGCAAAATAAGAAGTAGGGCGAATAACGTTTTCTCGATACCGGGCAATCAGTAAGTTAAAATAAGTTTTTTTGTAATCAACATTCATTTTTGCACCTTTCTTTAGGTTTGTGAAAAACTTTAGGTTGAATAAAGCGAAATTTTAATATGTATAAGATACATTAAGGGAACTGCTGCCACCTGTGGTAAGGTCCACATTTTTGACTCCGGAATTTAAGTTGGCTGCATGTTTAAGGTTCCTCGCTGAGGATGGCTATCAGACTGGAACTGTTAAAGACTTTGATGTTGGAATGGCACAACCCACAGTTTCTGTAGTTTTTTCCGAAGTATATGACATCTTGGAAGCGCAATTATGTCCAAAATGGATGAATATTAAAATGATCGAGAAAGAACAGCTAGAAGCGAAAGTGCACTTATATGAAAAATCAAGCACTTCGGGTGTTGTTGTTACTTCTGCTGTTGAATGAGTAAGAACAATTATTAGTGATTCATTTTAATATGCTCGGTAAGAGAATTTCTTTTGACGTAAAGTAGTTGGTTTACTATAACCATTATAATAGCAAAAGTGTAAAAGAAATGACCGAGATGTTTGGTTTATCTAAGAAAACCATTTACAATATAATTAACCGAGCAGAACGTGGAAGTCGGTTAGAAAATATTGCACCAAAAGGCAGGCCAAAAAATTTATCGGACAGAGAAGAGAGCTGTTTACTAAGAAAAGTGCATGAAAACCCTCAAATATCCATTCGAGCTTTGTCCAGAGAAATAAACCAAGATTGCGGTGTACAAATTTCGCACGAAACTGAAAGGCGCTGATAAAGAATGAGTACACATCAAGAGTTGCACGGAAAAAATCATTACTTTCGACCCAAAATATACAAAAACGCTTATCATTCGCTACTCTGTAAGCATGCAACCGAACGAGTACTGCGATGTCATATTTTATGATGAAACAAAAATAATGTTGTATTACAACGAGGGGCCCAATAGAGTGTGGCGAATATCTTTCAAATCGTTGCGAATTTTGCAAGATTCATAAGTTTTTGAAACAAAATAAGTTTATAATTAAATATAGTATTAAGATGTGTAAAGACTTTCTTAACAGTTAAATTTTTGTTCCTTTTTGCTTTTTGTTTTTTTGTTGTTCTAACTGTTATGCTATATGGAGTTTTGTTTATGTCATTTACTTTTTAAAACATGAAGTATGAAAATAAAAAAAAAATTAATGAAAAAAAGTGTACAGAAGTGTCTAATATTGTAGCGAGAAAGTAGAAATTGCCTAGTGTAAACACTTTCTTGACAAACTGTATATAAATGCAAGGTATCCCCGAGCAAGACATGATGCTTTTATTTAGGGCAAAGGCGATACTTTCTTTTACTTTAACTATCGACGTTTGGAAAAATTGGTGTCGGTGTTGCCTCGGAGCTAGAGAAGTTCATTATGCTCGAAAGAAGACTGCACAGATTATAAATGTCACCGCTGCATTGCATAACATTCGCATTCATTACAATGTGAATGCTGATGATTTGAAAATACCAGAAGATATAGATGAAGTTGAAGAAAGTGTGCCAGAAACACCGCAGTCATATCTAACAGAAGCAAATCAAATTAGAGAAGAACTTTTACAACTTTTTTTATGAGTTAAAAACACTTCACTTCAATTATATTTCATTTTAAGTTAATTCATAACAAATTAAAGTAATAAAAAGAAATAAAATCAGTCTTCAGGTTGAATACATATGTAGTTTTTTTTTTGTAGTTTCTTATGTTTTTATCATATCACTTCAATAAATCACTTAGTTAGGTAAATGCATCTATTTTTTGTTCTCGAGCTCTAATAATCGATTCTTATATGCCAATTTGTCTTGCGTAAGTCTCTCTATTTGGACATTATGCCTTTTATGTTCTTGTAACAGTTGTTCCTGTATATCATTCCCTCGATTTTGTTGTTCCATTAGTCCATCCAACGATTGTAAACCTTTCTCCAGGCTGTCATTTCCTTCTTCAGTCGTAGCTTCAATTTTATCATATATAATACCTCAGAGACCTTGTAGTACAGCTGCTCTTGTATGTGTTTCTGCTTATGAAGCAACTGTTGCATTTTTGAATTTTGCTGTTGACTTAGAAATGTACTGTCTAAGGATATTACAGTATTTTTGTCCTTTACAGCCTCGGTCTTCTCTTCATGGAAATTGCATAAATTTTGGTAATTTTCTGAAAACCTCATAGATTTTCATATTATATTCAATACCTGCATCTTCTAAAAGCTGTTGAGCAAATAGGTAAATTTGCAGTCAATTGAACACCAAAGTTTTTTGTCCCACGAACTCCTACTGCACAGGTTTTTAAACAAACGAGTTCAATGAGTTCCTGCTCCAAAGAAGTAAAATTAATCTCATTGCTTTCTCCGCCACCAATAGCTCTCTTCTCCCTGTCGGTATGACCTTTTGTAAGGCGGATTTGTGATCTCACAACCTAAATTCAGATAATCAAAATAAAATAAAATAAATACATTATGAAGTCACCTTTTTCCATTTCGCAATTTCTTTAATTGGAGGTCCTAGCCTATTCCGTTGGACTTTTAAATCATCCCAAAATTGTTGCACAAATTCAGAGTTCTTTTTTGTGGAATTCTTGTCTATGTCAGGCTTCTTTTTAATTGCACTACACATTGTCTCGAGCTGTGGCCGCGTGGTTTGTCTTCCGAAAATAAAAGTAAATTATTCTTATATTTATTTCATCTGAAACTTACTTTCTGTTGCAACAGCTCATGTTGCGTTTTTTTTCGCACTACATCACCGACATCAGCTCATCAGCTTTCTGGATTGCGTTTTCTATAATAGGAAAATATGCGGATGCATGAATATATATGAATATATATTAAAGCCACTGATTACAGAATAATACCTTAAGGTAACGACAAACTTCTCTTTGGCAGATAAAACATCCTTCCTAAAGCTTTACGGATTGGGCACCAATTCATTCTCAATAAGACTGAAAATTTCTTCAAACTTCTCCTTGGACATCCTGAAGTACTTGTGGAATCATCAAGGATACTTTTCTAATTGGCTTATCAGTGTGAAATATTCGCAATTCGCGGCAACATCAGATGAATGGGCCTTAATTCATATGGAGTTTTCTCATTCGCGAAAACTACGGGAGTAAACTGACACTTCACTGCGAATTGTTGAGTCTTGGAGGTTGTGAATTGCGTTTGCCTGTCTGTGTATTGCTATCTGAGGTTGACAGTTCGCAAAGAAAATTCTTGGTGATCATTAATTTTGTTTATATGGGAAATTTACGAATTGTTTTGTTTATATGGGAAATTCACGAATTTTTACTTTATTAAGTGACAAAAATGCACGAATGAGTCGCCATTATACTGCCATTCATTCAAAAATAACCGTCAACAATATTGGAATATCCGTCTAATTCGTCCATGGACTACGGAGCAATCGGCTGTGAAGTCGGCTATCTCTATAGTATTTCAACTCTTTCATGAGCGGGTTCTTACTCCCTCTTTCTTTGAATCGTTTAAACTCTCGAATTTTCTGTAAGAAAAAAATGCATTTATTGCATGAAATTGAAACATTTTATGCTCAACCTGAAGTGGAGGAAGTGTTTGGTTCATCGGCAAGTCTTCCCTTGTTAAGCCGTCCTTTGCTTCATCGTCCAGATTCTGGATGTGTTTCTCTTTTTTCAGGCAGGACTGTATCTTACTCACTGTAAACCTTTCTTGGACGTATAATTTGAGTCAATACAATTGGAAGTTTTGTTCGTGCTTCCAGTCAAACATCTCTGCACTTTTCTCCACCTACACTCTTTCTGGAAGTGATTTCAATAGTCGAATTATATTAGTAATCACCGCATTCTTTGTCTACAAAGAAATTGTTATTTATTTATGTACATACATATGTTGAAAAAAAAAATAAATTGTCTTACCTGTTTGAAGCAGGATATGCGCAACTGGCGAATTCAATTTAAAAATTTTCCTTGTTTACTTTTTTTTACACAAAGGAAACAAATTGCACAACACACTTAACCCATAGTGCGTGCGTTGCGTCTTGTCAAAAAATTGACAACTCATAAGAGCTAATAAGAAGGAGCGAGACAACAAGTGTGGGCTATATGTGGAATACATCAGAATGGATGGTTGGCGAACTTTTAACTTTTCTTCCGTTTGACAGTTTTCTCTCACATGTGTGTATCATGTATGCATGTATGTGTATCATTTTACTCTCTTGGTAGTGCGGAATTTTATGTATGTACCAGGTGTACCGGTATGAAATTAGCGTTTTTTTTAAAATAAAACACTAAATATTAATGGGAAAGTAAAAACATTTTATTCAAAGTATTGACCATTGTTTTCTACACATTTTGACCACCTCTCTGGCAATTTGTGAATACCACGCCAATAAAATTTGTTGCGTTGGCCCACAGGTTCGGATTCGAAGATTCTTCGGGCCGGAGCTGAATTGTCCATACGCTCTACATGGCCCAGCCACAGTAGGCTTTTGATTCGTAGACGCCTGACTAGGCTCATGTCGCTGTACAACCCGTACAGTTCGTGGTTGAATCTTCTCCTCCAGAACCCGTCAACACAAACAGGACGAAAGATCGCACACAGAACTTTTCTCTCAAAGACACCAAGGACTTCGTCATCCGCTTTCGAGATTGTCCTAGCCTCCGCGCCTGAATGTGTCTTATATAGAGTGAACTTGGTGCTTTGAGAGACGGCTCTATTACTCTGGCAAGAGTTATCCTACGCTTGATCTCGATACTGGTGTTATTTGTACAATATACTCCGAAGCCGATGTAAGTGTAGAGCTTGACTACCTAGAAGTTATAGCTGCCCATTGTGACGCTCTGCCCAAGACGTCGATGTTGTATGTCCTTTCTTGAGGACAGCATATACTTCGTTTTGCTCTCATTCACCGTCAGACCCATATTAGCCACTTCCGTTCAGGGGCAGCTTCTCTGATGGCGTTTTGACAATGGTTCCATTGTTTCGTCTGGCAGGGTTGGACTCTCTGAGAGCTTCAGGACGACTCGATCGGAAAGGTTCCTAGCGGTCGATTGCGATTGTAGCTTTCCGACTTCAAACTGTTTTGATCTTGCTCTACTCCCTTGTACTATCGATATCCGAGTTCTAATCTTCGATACAACAAGGATGTATGCACTTCGGAACGTTCGAACATCGAGGATACTGGATAAGTGCCTGATAGCAGTGTGATCAATCTGGTTGCCGGTTGAATGATCAGGGGACTGCCAGGTCCCTTTGTTAAATTTGAGGTGAGGGAACCGCGTACTGGCCCCGAAGTTGAACAGCCTGAGTCCATTATTGGACATGTTGTCATGTAGCCTGTGTTTCCGACGACTCTAGCAAAGACGTCTTAATTGCACAGCTGTGCGTTGGAATCTCCAAGAACGATCTTGGTCTCGTTGCTGAATTGCAGTAATAAGCCATTCTAATGCCAATATTGAAGTAGTGCGTTGGTGAAAATCCCGAAACATTATTTCAGCGACGTGGACAAGAATTGAAAAATTCAGGAAGTTTTCTAGAGCGTGCTACAAAGATCTGATACCCATGCAAACAGAATTTATATTAACTTACCACAAAAACTGAAGCCTTTAATAAGATAAAACAAAAAAAAAACAACTTAAACCGAAACGATACAAATTATTATTAGAATTTGTAGGTTAAATTTAAAAGCATTTGTTGAGTTAGTTAAGCTAATTTTAAGCATTTTTGTCCGGCATGGAAGTAAATGTATAAAAAAAATAAGAGAATGAGGAAAAAAACTAAAGTCTAATGAGTGAGTGAAAGTTTGGTGAATGGATTATTGAACATCCTAGAAGATCATCGCAATGAAATAATTCTATGTTAAATAGTTTAACTACACGAGTTGTTACAAACCTTGTGCTTCCGATGCTCAGTTGTCAGGCGATTACAACATACAACTTAAAACATAGAAATGAATGAATACTCTGCACTAGATCGCGACCAACATTATAACCAAAATCTCGCCGTTAGTCGTGTGGTAAGTGTTCAAATGTTATGATCGCCACCCAGAACTATGCAACCATTTTAATTTTATGTATTTTTAGCATGGTGACAGTAGTAACGCGTTGTCAACAATGTGTGCAAAGTGCCGTATCATTCCGCCCACTTTGGAACGAATTACAAAATGTGTTCAAAATATGATTATTATAAATTACGAAATTGAAAAATTTGTTACAAGTCTATTTTTGCTGTTCAAAACTTTCATCATCGATGGACATCAGCGGTGATATTTTGACAATAGGTCGAACAAGCATCCCATCGGCTGTTTTCAGCGTGACCACTCGTAGTTTACCATTAGCTCCAGGGTGAATACAACTTATCCTTCCTAATTTCCATTTAGCTAAGGATAACATGTCGTCTCGAATTAAGACTAAGTCACCCATTCGAAAATGTGGGCTAGGTCGAGTCCATTTAGCACCTTGTTGAAGTTGTATCACGTACTCCGTACTCCATCTTCCCCAGAAATGCTGCTTTAAATTTGTTATTAGTTGCCATCTGTTTAGTAAACTTCCCTTGAAATGTAACGTGTCGGGTTCATGTATCGTTTTAAGAGGCTCACCAATCAAGAAATGACCAGGAGTAAGTGCAGCGAGATCGTTTACATTAGTTGACATTGAGCAGATTGGTCTGGAGTTAACGGAAGCCTCAATTTCCGTCAATTTCACTCCTCGTATGGTAATAGGATGTCTAATAGCATACGGCATAGATGAAACTTAACACGTTTCACTGCTGCTTCCCAGTACCCACCCATGTGTGTGGCAGCTGGATGATTAAAGTGCAAGTCCGTCCCATCGGTAGATAGATGCTTTGCCAATTACCCGTCTTTAACTGAAACTTCCAGCATTCCCCTCAGTGCCTTTTCAGCCCCCACAAAGTCGGTGCCGTTATCACTATACAGCTCTCCACATTGACCACGACGAGAAACAAAACGCTTGAAGGCGGCGATGAACGATGCTGTTAACAAATCGCTTGAAAGCTCCAAATGCATTGCTCCATACGACATAATAACACAGCTATGTAACCCTTAACAGATGTCGTACCGCGTCCCTTTGATAAACGGAATCTTAATGGTCCAGTGAAATCTACTCCGCTCCGATAAAAAGCTCTTGATGCTTCCACCCGTGGTTTTGGCAGATTCCCCATAATTTGCTGTTGAACTGTCAGTGAGTACCGAAGACATTTAACGCACGATCTCGAAATTTTTTCTAAGCAGCTGGCGAGCTCCGATAGCCCAAAAACGACTTTGCAACACAGCCTGCATTGTTTGTGGACCTTCTAATTTGTGAATATCTTCACAGATGAGCTTGGTCAGCTTTGCTTTTCCCGGAAGCAGTATTGGATACTTTTTGTCCGAACGAACTTGTGCGTTGCTCAACCGGCCTCCCACTCTCAAAAGTCCTTTTTCGTCCAAGAACGGGTGTAATCGAAGGACTTTGCTTTAGCGACTCACCTGCTTATGAGATCGGATGCGCTGAATAACTTCAGAGAAGAAATGTTGTTGAGTAAGCCGTATCCAGAGAGTAGTAGCCTCATCCAGTTCCTGGACGGACAAATGGATGTCGTTTCGACGAGTTATTTCACGACGGTTCCTCTTCATTTCGATGGCAGCTCGAACGTTGTGCAGGAATCGCTGTACATATGCTGTAACACGTCGAAAATGACTGAATGATGAATATTTGTCGATGATTTCCCATATAGGCGAAGACTGAAGCTCACTTGTTAAATATATTTGTTCTGATTTTTGATCGATGTTTGTTGTGAAAAGTAGCTGTGGCGGCCACGAAGTCTCGGGCTATTTCAGTCATGGTGGACCATCCCACCAGATTGAATGGTTGATTAAATGCTGTGGAAACACACCTCTTGTGGCGCAGTCTGCTGGGTTGTCTGAAGATTGTACATGGAACCACTTCGCGGAAGGTATTACTTCTTGAATCTGTGATACGCGATTCGCAACAAAAGTACACCACTTTCCAGGAGGTTGGCGAAGCCACTCTAGAACAATGCTTGAATCGGTCAACCCATAAATGTTACGAACGTGTGGCTGTAAGCATGGTTGTATGTGTGCAATAAGTTGAGCTAGTAAGGCACCAGCACATAATTCCAGGCGAGGCGAATTTCGGGATATATTAAAAAAGTAAAATCGTTAATGTCCACAGAACATTGTGATCAGTCAACTTCATGTACAACCTCGGAGATGATATACTCCCAATGGTCAATATCGCTCTAAGGTTTTGTCAGACGAACTTCTAGAGATTTTAAAGGTGCTTACACATAAAAAGCAAATTTCATGTCATGTGCTTGGTTATCCCTCAAGATGAGCGCTAAGCTATTCAAAAACTTTAGAATGGCACAGAAAACCCCAAAGCGTTCTTTTCCTTACTTATTGAACAAACATGTTTTTTACTGAATTTGCCATTCATGATTTGTTCCAAATTGTTTTGAAATGTCAATTTTTTTCTTCGAACAGCTGACTGTTACAAATGTGGAGTATCATCTATGCTGCCAAGTTTTTGTGATGAATTATGAAGCGCCGCTCATCGTTGTTTTGTGCACTTAAGTTACGCTTATATAGGACAGACTATTGCTTGTAACAATATCAGGTCTCAACGAGGGATCAAATCCCCAGTAGACCAAGGACCCGCACTTGCCTTCCGCGGAGCCTCTCGGATTCTGCCACGATCCTGAAATTCACCCAAACCTTCCTACCCTCAATTGGAAGGTCGCAAAGTGTGATTAACTAAAAAGAAAAGGATGGGGAGACAGACCTCGACTGCTCCATTTGTCAGTAATATAGTAATATATAATATAGTAATATAGCAGAAGAAAGACCGTCCTGCTGCATGCGAGCCTCAACCCTCTACTTCACGCTCTATCCAGAGGGGGATCCCCGATCCCGTAACGTGTCTTATCAGGCAGACGAACCATGAAGGGTCTGAGCCTGAGCAATTGCTGCCTTCCATCGGTGACGGTCCTAGGCACGCTGCTTCCAGTCATCAAGGCCAAGCTGTCTTGCATCCGCGATGACAGGCACTCAATCGAGTACATAGACTGGCCTGGCTGTGAATCAGCGGAGCAGTGAGAAGTACTCCGTCAGACGCACTGAATATTCTCCTCCATCTTCCTCCACTGGGTCTACTTTGGCCTAAGTGGGAATGTCCTTAGCAGTCAGCCACTATCCACTACCTAACCTAACCTTGTAAGAATATCTGTAGAGCTACATGCACTTGTCTATTCGTATGTCCCAGAAGATGTCGTAGAAATAGAAATGAGCTTTCTATTCCTTGTCACAATCGATGATTAATGCTATATAACTCTATTTGTAATGAAGTCGATCTACAAATGAGTAGGAATACTTTTAAGAAAACAATAAGGAATTTATTAAACTCTTATATTTTGTAAGTATGTAAAGCCCCAGGATATGATCGAGTTACTTTTGAATTCTATAAAAATGCTACAGACGAATTTATAAAATTGCTTATGGTAGAATTCAACCGGATATTTGCCACTGCTCGGGTTCCTGATTGTTTCAAAAATCTATAATGTTCCCGTAAAAAAAAGGCGACTATAAAGATCCAGCAAACTATAGGGGTATTTAGTTTTATAAGCACCTCGGCCAAGTTGATTGCAGCTTTAATATACAAACGGATTAGAATCCGTAAACGCTTGACTAGACTCATGTCGCTGTACAGCCCGTACAATTCGTGGTTGAATCTTCTTCTCCAAGAACCTTCAACGCAAACAGGAACAAAGATTGAACGCAGAACTTTTCTCTCGAAGAGAGATCCTTTAGGGCCTCCGTAAGTTCATCGGCTGCACGTGGTCTGTTAAGTGACCTCACATTCCATGTGCAGAACCGATCGTTGTCCATCGTCCATCTGAACTTATGTGTGTTTTACACGGTGGGGAACCTAACCCCATGCGAAACCCCGAACCTGGAGGAGCGGGTCCTGGCTTAAACCCCCGGACAAGAGGTCGCTGCATACATTGGTTCACCTCTAAGCGGCTGCAGTAGAGGTTATTCAGAGGGCGCCGCGAGGTGGCTGTATGTCAACTTGACCTGTGCATTTACAGGGATCGTTGCTGGCATCTCGCCAAGTTGAGAGCAATCAACAACTTTGCCCTGGATGCACATTCCCATGCCCTACAAATGTAAGCAAACCCCTTGAGAAAAATTAGCGGATGCAAAGCGAGCTATTTCATTTATATGAAACCGTTGAATTAGAAACAACTGCTGCATCAGTCCTACTCTACGGAGCTCAGGTGTGGGGTTATAGACCAGCATGATTCCGTTTTTTACTTTCTTTCTTTACTTTTTAAAGTTGATGTTCCGGTTACCGACAAACACCCCCAGTTATATGTTATGTATCGAAAATGGTACTCCACCCATGCTATCGCAAACCTTGAGAATGCACTTTAATTATATTACAAAAGTATTAGAGATGGAAGAATCAAGGATACCAAACATAATATTGAGAAGCGGTGTAAGAACGAGCAGAGGTATTTGCAATGCATGGAAGGAAATCGCATCAGACTGTGAAATGGACCTAGTTATCCCATCAGATGAACGACTTTCCTCTTTAAGAGTAAAATTTAATTCGTTGTTGTCTACATGAAAAGACATACTTTCTAAACTGCTATTCTCAGGACAAAATCAGTACGATTTTCAGAATGAGAGGTGAGATAGTAAATTTGAATTTTATACCTCATCGCACGGACCTTCCAATACTCTGCGAACTTTTCATCATGAAAACTAGGAAACTTTTCTTGCAGAATGCCCAGTTTTGAAGGAATTTCGTATTTTGGTGTTTGCTAAAGTTATTATAAAAGAAGAAAAAGCATTAAGCATTTTGAACGGAGAAGGCTGGGACATTTTATACAACTACACCGTGGCTGCACTACGATAGATAAAACGAGCTTTAGCATTGGATTTTTAATAACATTTGTAACGCAAAATTAAACTATTGGCAACAAGGAAGTAGAAAAGGAAACAACGAAGGAGACTGGGCATTCTGACGGTGACTTTTAATCAGGATAAACGTTTATTTTAATGTGGAATATTTTTCGAATTTTAAACATTGCATAATTTTATTTAATTTTCGATAAGCATCGAATTCAGATTGAAATTCTATTGTGAACCTGGGGTGACAGCACATAACTTGAAACAATCGAGCATTGTTCATCGCCATTCAACTCGAAGCAAATATTTTCTGGCAACATGTAACTTGAAACGAGTTTCATTGTGACTTCTACTTAAAAATTTCATAGTGAACTATAAAGTGAAATGTCAAATTTGTTATTTAAAAAAAAAACCCATTCATTCAGTGAAATTGGACTTAGAATGATATTTTTTGAATGGGAAAGCGAAAATGAAGAAATAACTAATGCCAAAATCAAAAGAATTTTTTATATGTGTTGAATTGCCTTAAGTAAAATCTTCGAATATATTGCATTCTACCTCATCTCTTGCCAGGTTTTTAGTTTCTTCATTATTATTGTGGTCAGCAATTTGACTAGGTCCGACTCCAAACATTTTTGCTGTAGGTATTTCTTCAACTGCTGCTTCTAGCCTTCGCATTCTATAATTAATACGTATGGGCGACCGCCTGTGCTTTTTAAGTGGACCTTATTCTTCCTGAGTTTGTTCTTAACTTTTTATTTCAGGTGACTCAATGTCTAAAAATGCACGTTAAATATAACAATTCAAACATACATGCATTCGTCTTTACCTTTTTCCAGTCTTTGAAGTTGTTTTTTGTTGATGGATATATTTTGCTTCGCTTCCATACTGAGGACAACTTTTTATTAACTGATGACGATAACTTTTTTCTATCGACTAAACAATTTTTTTTAAACGTCATATTCAAATTTGTATGCTGCCTACTTCTACGATGCAATCGAGGATACTCGATTAGTATGTTTTTATAATTGTCAAAAAAAAGAAAATAAAGAAATGCGTTTCGATGGGAGCTATCGCTTTCACATTGTATTTTTTTACCTATGCTCAGTATATTTAAAAGGCAGTTTGCTATTCCAAGCATCAGTCAAGTTTCTTGCAAAGTATATTTCCTGATTTCAGAGACGGTTAAGAATCTTGAAGAGGGAGGTTGAAAGTGCAACATCGCAGCAGATAAGCCTTATAGAAAAATTGACGGGCTGTTGACGACTCAACTACATGCCTCATTGTAAGCCGTTCACAATTTAAACTTGTATCTGTGTAAATGTATGCGAATACTTATTTTCTGGATCATGATTTATAAGTTCGGATTTTCCATATGTGCACTTATCTGATGGGTGGTACCCACTTTAATCAACAGCGAGACTTTGCATTTGATTACAAAGCTTGTGCGCTTTATTCGCGATTCTATTCTCATTGAATAAAAACGTTGCGATCTTGTCATTCGTTTCTGTATTTTCAGTTGTGCGTTGCATTCGCCTCGTCATTTTATTACCTCTCAGTTCGTTTATTTTTTTTAAATGCCCTGGAAAATCATTTTGCTCTTTATTGCTGCTGGATATTTCCAAACATCGGAAGCTCAAGGTTTGTTAAAACTCATGAACAATTTTCTTTGGAACTTTTCACGCTTACGTTTCAAAAACAAAATAAATAAATGCTGTTCAACCTTATCTCATTTTTTGACCTCTCAATATTTAAAAAGTCATTTCTAAAGATGTCTGCACTCTGTTACAATGGGTCCAGAACTAGTAAGAATTGAGTGATACATAATTCGAAAGCATAGTTTTAGCAGGTACACAGGAAAACAAATCAAAAATTACTATACACCTCCTATCAATTTTGCAGTATTTGAAGCTGGTCTATGTTATGCAATGATAACGTAAAAGTGAACATACAATTTCAATTAAATAACTTTTTCGTTAAAACACTGAAAAGGACTTAACTGACGTTACAAATCAATCATTGAAACAATAGTCTACTTTTCAGCTATACGCGTCAGTTTCTACAATTTAGTTCATACTCGCATTCTGATTTGATTTTCTTCCCACAGATGGCAAAGTTAGTGGGTTGGATCTTCCCGCTTACCGGCAACCTATGTATTTACTTCCGGGCACTTTGGACTTCTGGCCACACAATTCCGAAGGATATTTAAAATTCAATCACCAGGACACTATTGATTTGTATTGTGCAGCTGGATTCGAAGTCCCCTTTGATTCTGAACAATTTTTAACGGCTACATATAGCAAGTTAACCAGTCTATTCAAAATAGGAACTGCTAACTACAAGCTCGAAAATATCATGTGCAAAGAGAACCCGAGGACCGATGTCATGCAACGAGGACCTTGTGGTAATCAATATAAACTCGTGAGCATCGGCTTCGAAGTGGCTGGTAGAGGTTTCAAATCGATTTACGATATATGCTTTGACTACACAACTATGGGAACAAAGTACGTCAAATACACACTGCGACCCGGAGCCTTGCACAAGTCCAAAATTAGTAAGGGGCAAACCGAATTCTTTGATTTGAAATCGTTTGACAAGTATGAGTTCAAGGCATATTATACAAAGGCAAAGGAGTTGGCTTTGAATAAGGCTATCATAACTAAAGGTCACTTAGCGCCGAGAGCAGATTTCTTTTATGGAGTGGAACAAATTGCTACATATACGTTTCCCAACGCCGCACCTCAATGGTCTAAGTTCAATGCAGGGAACTGGGAAGACCTAGAAAGAGTCGTTCGATCAAATCTCCATGAGAGGACTTTGGAGAGCTACACTGGTGTGCTCGGAGTCATGCCGTATCATAACAAGCGAGCGGGCATAGAGAGAGATGCGCTGTACCTGGATGATCCAAATAAGCTCATACCTGTGCCAAAATTGTTCTTCCGAGTTCTTTACGAACCGAGTACACAGAAGGGAGTTGTTTTTGTTGGAGTCAATAATGTCTTCGAGAAACCACTTCCAACTGAGTATATTGTGTGCAATCCTGTCACAGATAAATTAAAAGGAATTATTCTTAATAACGTTGATAATGTAAATCGTGGCTATTTGTACGCATGTGAATTTGATGAGTTCCATCAGAAGTATCCATATTTACCTAGATTACCAGTGACATCACTTCTCTTTAAAGAGATGGTAATTTACGGCTAGAATTGTATGTAATATAATGTAAATGCAAACATTAAACGTTCATGATTACGATAACAGTTTTCTTTTTTTAATTTTTTTCGACTTGCAATTTTCAGCACGGACGTTTCTTTTATCGTGTCTGGGTTATGATTTACACTGGTCTTAAAGTCATAAAGAAAATTCAACATTGGCCCATTGGCTAAACCAAGCAAATGACGAAATGTAGAAGATCAACCATATTTGGACGTATGTAGCACATGTGAATTTAAGAATTATAAGAAACTACACTGTGCGTAATGTATCAATAGTGATTTAGAAGTAATGAAGAAGTGAAAGTGGTACAAATGAACACTTTCTTTTTCTAACCCTTTTCGAGTGTAGGTGATACGACCGCAGCACAAATTTTCATTATGTTTTGGATTTCAACGAATGAGTAATGAAGGGTACGTAAATAAGCAGAATTGTCGATTTTGGAGTGAATATCAGCCAGAAGAAATGCAAGTGCTACCAATGTATCCAGAAAAAGTCACAGTTTGGTGCGATTTGTGGGCTGGTGGTAGCATTGGACCGTACTTCTTCAAAGATGATGCGAATCGTAACGTAACTGTGAATTGTGAGCGCTACCGTGAGATGATATCGAACTTTTTTTTGCCCAAAATGCAAGAGCTTGACTTGCATGACATGTGGTTTCAACAAGACGGTGCCACATGCCACATAGCACGCGCAACAATGGACTTAATGAGAGGCGAGTTCAGTGAGCATTTTATTTCACTTTCGGGACCAGTCAATTGGCCGCCTAGATCGTGCGATTTAACGCCTTAAGACTATTTTTTGTGGGGCTATGTTTAAGCTCATGTCAATACAGACAAGCCCGCTTCAATGGACGGATTGGAAGACAACATTGAATCATTTATTAGTGAGATACCGGCCGAAATGTTGGAAAGAGTATGCCAAAATTGGACTCAACGGATGCACAGTCAAGGTCAACATTTGCATGAAATAATCTTCAAACATTAAATTATATGGACCGTACTATCGATTCAAATAAATATTTCATGCATGTTTCTGAATTTTATGTTTTTTTTTAAACTTTCTTATAGCTTTTAAAAAAATCACACTTTATAAGCGAAATCTCCTTATCTTCTTGATAGATCGGGGGTCTCATCATCACAGTTTTCCTCTTCCGCAATCCGTTTTCACAATCACGGTGCAAACAAAAACTGCCTTACCATTAGAAAGGTGTGTTCTGATCAAACCTGAACTCGACTACAACAGTAAAGCTGATTTTATATATTTGAACATGGATGTTGCAGATAATTTATTTTCAATGGTTCGATCAAATAGAGTTCATATGAGCGAAATCCTTCATCTTACAGATTTTTTAAAGTATAAGATCGTGAATGTGCGTGTTATGAAGATTCTGGGGCTACATATTTGACATTAGATATTTCCAACGGTATCGAATACCATGATGATACCATTACGAAGAACACTTTGATGGATCAGCAACAATTTTATCCAGCAAACATTCAGAGAGGCTACGTGCAGCGGTACCTTCATTTTATACGAGTTTTGCAGCTTTCAAGTCACATCAGAGACTTAATTGCCTGAATTGTTCTCGGTTTATGATAGACAAAATCGGAGAACAAGCTCTCCTTATAAAATTAATGACCTATTTTTTGAATTTGGAATATTAACTTTCCCTTCTTGTAGAATACAAAGGTTATGTACAAAATGTGCAATCACTTTTTAAAGTCATTATACAGAAGTACGACATAAAAAACACTTGGTTGACACTTTGCTGGACACCCACATTGAATAAGACATTATTAAAGAATTTGAAATGTGATGCTGATGAGCACAGACACTCTATCTATATTTTTTTAATTCTTCCGTATTTTCATATATTTTGACTATACATTTTTCTTATATGTATTTATTTTGGTGGCCCATTGCGTTGTGGGTATGTGCGTCGGCCCCAACCTCACCGTCGTAGGATCGATTCCTTCTCTGTGCAACAAAAATAATTTTTACGGATCGAATGACTTTCTGGCGGAAAAGTACTAGACTGTTGACAACGCGCTATTCTGCGTATATTTATAACAATTTGAACACTTCTATACAAAATTTGAAACTAAACTGTCCTGCTTCGTCCGCCGGCTGGCTTTGGAATTTTCCTATGGGCACTCACGTATGAACTTCGGAGGTTGATTATGTATAACTTCACGTTGGCCCCGGAGTTAAGAGAACACCATCACCATAGCCAACAACAACAACAGCTAGATACATCGTCAGCAACCGAACACTGCGAAAGCAAACAGCAACAGAAGCAGAATAGCGCTTTGTCAACAGTCTAGTACTTTTCCGCCAGAAAGTCATTCGATCCGTTATTGCAAAGGTGATCTACACAAAAATTACCCATCAGCGTCTGCTGTAATTTCGGCGATCGACATGAATATTGCAATTGGATTATAAGTTCAGTCCTTGCTCTGTACTCGAAGAGGTAACAATAAAAATCGATCTTATAATTCCGGCGCTCGTTCATATGCAGCACCACCCATTTACTAAATATACTGAGAGGGTGCTGGTTTTCGTGTAGTTTCATTATAGCCAAGAATAATGGCTACTACTCCAAATGATGTTCGATTGTTTTAACACAGATGGCGCTCCTTTATAGGTGGTTTTCGTTCCTCCCGATTTGGGAAATAAATATTGTGTGCAATCCGTTGTGGGAACCAGTTTATGCCCCTCGAAACAGGTTCCTTAGTCTAACGGCCTGCTGCCGCCGTTATCTCCTGTTGCTTCCGGATATCGTCTCTTGATGTTATGCGCCGGTGACTGGGACCTGGAACGCTACCGACGCTCCCTGCAGTCGCGTGCCATGTGTCCGATTCTCTCGCATATGAAACAACGGCCCTTAAATGTGTCCCGAGAAGGTGCCAGCTGCATATTCATACTGCAAGCTCTTAGATGTGGCCCACACGCAAGTCCCCCTGCTTCATAGGACAAAGCAACAGCAACTGTCACCGGGAAGGTCCTCCTTGGTGGAGATAAAGTTGTTCGCTTCGTCTCGCTAATACCGTCCATAAACACATCCGTCTTAGGGTTTTCAATGAGCTCCATGGTTGAGAGCGTACGCAAGATGTGCCAAAGTTCTCATCCTCCATACTAGCGTTACAGAGAGCTCATGATTGCGTTTGAATCCTCTGGAATCGCCTGGATCGACACCACAACTACCACTAGAATTTCCCCCCCCTATGCACTATGTATATGAACCCATTTACTCCATGTGCCAAGGTGAAGTTTTTTTTGTATAACTTTATTATAGCGACGAATTATGGCTGGCTCCGAATAGTGTGGTGATTTGTATCCGCGATGAAATATAAACACAAGACTCGCATGTCGAATGTCGATTCACTGCACAAAAAGAACTTGGTAACCATAGTCAGGTATTCTCCCAACCAGTAAAAACAGTAAGTTTGTACGAAGGTGTGGGACAAGTAGGGTATTTGTCAATTCTAGTTTCTTGCTGACGTTCTTCTCGTTGACGTGGATTGCTGCTGGACCCCTAGCTTTGACATTAAAATGTCTCGTTGTCCAGCCCAACTATGTTTAAGGATTGATTTCAGTTTTTACACATGTGATAAGTATATCCGCTGTCCAAACATTGGGATAAACATTGGGATTATTTTGATTGGAATGCAGTGCACTCCCAATCCTATTCTGATTCGGTTGACCGTGCCATAAAAGGAATACAAATTCTTCCGCATTCCAAGTGCTTGGTTTGTCATTGTTGTTTGGTCTGTTCGCTTATGTCCCGGTTTTCTACATTTAGATATAACAGATGATCTTCAAGTGATCTCCATCGGGGAGAGCTATCACTTTTGATTTGAATTTGTAGTGGATCCTAGGCATCGAATCTCCTAACTTAATCTAATCTAACCTGATGGCAAACTTTAAAGTAGCATGATTGCCAGTAGAACTTTTTTGATTTTAATTTTTGTTGATTGCATCGAAGAATCTGTTGAAGCCTTCCCGCACGTCATCGCATTCGTGCATTTTTTGAAGGATAAGTTGCTTCAGCCAAGTAGTCTAGTGTACAGGATTACAAAAACGAAATTAGGCTTAAACAAACAAAACCCAAATTTTGTAAGGAGGCTAAGATCGGGACGACGATGTCTATAGAAAATTCCTTCAACGATGATTAAAACCCGTGTTTTAAGAAAAAATCAATTTATTTGGTTACCGCGTTAAATGCGCGCTTTACTGTGGTCGAGATCCAAATGGCAGAGAAATCAGTTGATCGAAAACTCTTCCTAAAGAACCGCTTGCACTTGTTGCAATATGCAATTACAATGTATATTAATAGTACATACCAGTGATAAGGATAGAGATAAGATTGACCTTGAAATTGCAGAGCGCTTACTAAGCTACAATATAAAGGTACATTTTTCTTTAAACGAAGAGAGAAACATAGGGTACATGTGGTAACGTTAAAAAAATTATGTAACATAAAAGATGATTAAAGTTAACTTGGAAAAAAAACTGATAAACAATAGAAAAATAGAACAGATTTCCACGACTTTACAAATATACAGATATCCATAAACACCAAGCGTCTTTTTAAAAAAAAGGCAACATAATTCCCCCTCAACAATTTGGTTTCAGGACACACCATTTCGCAGTGCATCAAATTAACTGCGTTACTAAGACCATTAAAGCTCATTTTGAGGCTGGTAAAAGTACGGGTATGGTTCTTCTGGATGTAGAAAAGGCCTTTGATACGGTATGGCACGATGGTTTGCTGTACAAACTTCTAAACCTAAATTTTCCAATCTACTTGGTCAAAATAGTCCAGTCCTTTATAACGGACCGTAATTTCATGGTTTCCGTAAACAACTATTTATCGCTAGCTTTTCCAATTATGGCAGGCGTACCCCAAGGTTCAGTACTTGCTCCCATACTGTACAACATTTTCGGTCGCTATGCTTGCAGACGACACATGCATCTTTGCGTCCGATTCGTTGGGTTGTAACGTAGTAACCAAATTGCAATCAGGTGCAAATGATGTAGAAAAATACCTTAGTAAAATAAATTAAATGCTTCAAAGACCCAGACTGTCTTTTTTACCAGAAAAAGGAAAGCCTGCTTCTTACCAAGGAACAAAATCACAATAAATAACATTGAAACAGATTGGAAATCAAGTGCTAAGTACCTTGGGATGCATCTCGACAAGACACTAACCTACAATATTCATATTCAGAGTATAATTAAAAAAGTCAACTTAGCAATAAGAATGCTATATTCTTTCATAAATCGTAAATCCAAATTAAGCAATACTAATAAGCTTGCCATCTTTAAAACAGTTTTGCAACCAATCATTTATTACGGTTCTCCAGTATGGGGCCAATGTGCTGAAACCCATATACGCAAACTACAAGTTGTAGAGAATAAGTTACTCAAAATGATGCTTAACTTGCCATGGTATTTTTCTACAGATGAGTTACATAAAATGTCAAATATTGAAAAAGTTCATACTAGACTAAGTAAGTTATATGAACGATATAAACGGTCTTGTAACCAATCCGACAGCCACTTGATTTTAAGTTTACTAAGCGAAACATAATGTACATATGTCTTTGTTTAGTTAAGTCCAAATTATTTAATTTATCTATCTACATATTCATCTATTTATTTATCAATTTGTTTATTAATTTATTTATTTATTTATTTATATTTTATTTATATATCTATTTATTTATTTTTCTGAATTTATATATATTTTATATTTATTTATATACTAATTTATTTATTCAATCACAATGTATCTAATACTTCTTTTTGCTTACGTTTTTGTACATAAAACTTGAAATCGGGAAATAACGCCACCACCCTCCTCCGCCTTCTTTTAATTTTGTAACTCCACATATTTTTGTAATTGTATTATTATTTACCTATTATGTAAGTAAGTTGAATAGAGGTTTTTATCAACAGGATTTCCTCTCCTACAAATTAAAAAGTGTCACATATAATTTGGAAATAAGTTTATAGATTGTCAGTAGTAAGGTTATTCTAACCAAATCTCTGTAAATTGCGCAATAGTATACTTCATGTATTTATAACGTTGAGCTGTTTAAATAAAAAGGAGGAGGGCTATAGCTTTCATGTGCATCCGCCTGGGGTCATAACTGTCCTTTTGAAGGGTTTACATTTTCCCAGACCTCGTCGAGTTCATTTTGTTTTCTATTCGTTATTAATGTCTATTTCGCCATGCAGCAGATTTCACAACCTCAAAAAGAAAGAAAACGACTTTGCTTTTATATTTACATAAACAATGGTTTTATTTAAAAGAAGGACAGAAGTAAGATCTGCATGGTTTCTCGATATTCAGAAAAACTTTGTGGCGCCTTCATCCATGAAATTATTTGAAAATATTTGAGCGTGTTCAGTGATTCAGTGTTCACTGAAGGTGCGTGTACAGAGTCGCGAACCGTTGAAATCTCTAACAAATAATAACGCCAATAATAAGTGTTGCAAATCAAAACAAATTTCGTAAAATATATGTCTTTATTGATACATCCTTAAGAGCTATCTTAAGACTAAAGGATGAAAGAAAAAACAGTTTTGTCTTTTTACAAAGTACTTAGTCTTTTAACATATTTGGTCTGTCATTTGTTTATTTACATCTAAGAAAACCCATGGCACAATATCACATTCTCGATGCAACAGATTTATCCTTGATTTTACTGTCCCCTACTTCTCTTCTATCTTACTCTACAACACATGAACTGAGCATTTAATTCTAAAACCAAAAAAAATCTAAAATAAACTCTACACAAGAAGACCCATCGGCATGTAGTCATCATCAGTTCAGTTAGCACTCACGTAATAAATTATTTAAACCAAAACTAGAAATATTTTGTGGTTGGGATATGTGTACCTCTGTAACTGTGAACAGCGCTAACTATCAAAATGTTTACAGCATTTTCGCTTTAGTGCGGCGCGTAACCTTTTCAAATGGCAAGCTTTTCGAGTACTGGCGAATTCGTATGCACGCCATAGCAACAGCGCAAATAAGAAGGCATATAGTTCCGACAACAGCGAGGACAACATCCAATAGCAGATACTGCATCCATGAAAGCTTCACCCAAGAGTGTTGTAAGTGTTGAGTTCCACCATTGCGTAGAACGTATTCAATCCACCAGACGCCACGCTCAACTGGTGCCATCGGCTCATCATTCAACAGCGTGTGGAGCTTGTTCATATTCTTCTGGTACCTATGAAAGAAAACAACATGAAATTGGTTGGAAACAGTGAAGGTTGAGGATGATACATGGATTCGCTGTCAACTGCAACTGAGCGGTGACTAATTAAGTGTCACAGCCCAGGAGTATGCAACACTATTTGGTTTTATCAAGCGAGTGAATCTTGGAGCATGTCAGAAATTATAGAGCAGCAACTAATTACCCAACTTGACAGAATAGATTAAAGAGGTCTGAGGGATGTGGGCATCTATATAAATCTCAAATCAATCAAAGTGACATTCTCATATGGAGCTTTCATTTCGAGCTATACACCTAATTGGAGATATTCAGATGGAAAATAGGAGCGGAACATTTCAAGAAGCCATCATGATTGATGGATCAGATGCATGAGGTAGTTCTAGTAAAATTATAATTATTTGATGAAATTGCAGAATAAATATCATCATGTAATTTTCTTTGTTTTAGACACTCGTGCAAATTCGAATGAGGAAAGAAAGTACAAATGACGCAAATGCAAACGTCAACAATTCATTCATATAGAGCAGAAAGCACGAGAACACGTGTGAGCTCATCCAAACAGCTGATAGCCTTCTCCTCCCAGATAGCAAGGAGAATTTTTCCACGGCCGTCACGGCAACATAATATCATGGCCAATAATAAATTCGAATCGAATTTCAAATGCTTCTCCGCGAAAAGTAGAGAAATATCATTTACAAAGAATTTAAGTTTGGGCAATCTTTATAAGGCTGAGGAAGAGACTTCAGCAAATACGACAAGTGATTCTTAATGAGTTAAAGGCGAAGACGTTTTCATCCCACTTCGAAGGCAACTTCCAACCATCACCGCCTGATGACTCAGAATTCGTCACAGAAGTCAACATTTTGACTCTTGACTGAAACCAACCCAGATGGCGACGTGGTAGAAAATGAAGACCTTACAACACCCCAAGAAATCACAGGAATTATTTAACATAGAGCAACGAGAAAAGCACGTATGTTCTCAACCGAATGAAAAAGTGAGCCAACAATTGCTATACTCCTCGCAAGTGGAAAGTATCGAAAATTGTTGCAATACCTAAAGAACGGAACGCTGCCAGTGTTTTAGGATACAGGCCTATATCACGCTTGAGCAACATAAGCAAGATCCTGGAGTTGCTGGTAGCGATGGTCCACCGGCCTGAAAATCATCCCGAACAGGCAGTATTACATACTTCGGGAAAAAAGCATTCGATGGTACAACCCCTAATAAACTGTGTCTGTTTCCTGGACGTTTAAGAGGCTTTAGACACGGTCTGTATAGAGGGTCTCACCTTTCTTTTATAATTTGCGCGTGCTCAAGGGGTTATTAATACCTTTCATTGTCCGGGATCAAGACACAGCATGGTATAAGGGAGCATAGAGGGAGAGGAGGTACCTGTGCACATTAGTCTTAAATATCTGCGGATTATAGTCTATGGGAAATATTGAGCTGCGAAGAGCATTCCATATTCGCGTAGTGATGCTGAAAAACGAGTCTCTAAATTCAAATGTGCGTCTGAGTTTCCGGTTTCGTCAATACAAGCACCATTCATGGATAATGGCTGATTATCAAGGGTCCGCTTTAAAGACAGCAGACAGCTTTGAGTTTTGGAGGTATTGAATTCCATTCTGTTGTTCTTACCTCAGTTAATTATGCTGTCAAGATCGGAATTCAATGTGCTTGACATACGCTGCCATTCCAATACTACGTCCGAAAGACAGGGTCGTGCATTTTGGAACGAATATGAAAAGCTGAGGGTGCTGTCGTCAGCGAAGGAGTGGGTTGGAGTGGCAGACAGAAGGTCTTTTATAAAAATGAGAAAGAGTGTCGGAGATAGAACAGAGCCTTGGGGAACACCAGCATTTATTTTGTGGACTCATCAACACCATAAGCACGCATTTTCGACAAAAGAGCTTGCTTCACGCAAAACTGTCAAATGCTTTAGAAATATCAAGCGCAACCATCTTGCTTTCGCCTGTATTGTGCAAAGATTGGTTCCACTTTTCGGTGAGATAAGCTATCAAATCCCAAGTGCACCTGTTGCAGCTGTTGCCATACTGTCGGTTATGAAGCGTTTCCATGAGCTTAGAAAGAAGGGACGTAAGTGCCATAAGTCGGTATGAGGTGGGTAACGATGATACGCCCTTTTAAGGGACCGGCTGGTTACTCGGAAAGAGACCCAGTGGTTTTGCAAGCGAAGAACAACACCTCTTCAGATGTATTTGGGGGAACACAAATCGTTACTCAAACCGACAAAATGGTAAATTGTGTGAATACAAACAATTGCACCCGAGTAGCTCCCAGTAAATTTTGTGCTCTGGCTTACGACGAACGGCTTGAAGAGATTCAGCGCTCGAACGCTTTGCTGCGATTTAACCAATTAATTTACGTGTATCCTATCAAAAGTGTCTCTTTTTGCATAGCAAATTTGCAGATTTCTTATTTTCATATTTTCATTCATATTTGCTGAAAAAGTTCATATTCGCTACATAGCACTTAAATGAAAATAAAGTACATTGCTGTAGTAATTGCTAAAATGTCAACTTGCAATTTATTATTTGGAACGTATGTAGCTACTTAGCCTTGTGTCACTTTTTCGCAATTTGGATCGCCGCCGACTTTATTAAAGTTTCAAAACATCGAACTGTTCTTAATTCCTAAGACCTCATCTTAGTCAGCTGTTTTTTATGTGCCGGATTTCAGCATGTGCCGGATCGTGTGATTTTTTCAATTTTTTTCAAATACGCAGATGTCATCGACAACATGGTGTGCTTAACACGTGCGTAGTGCAAGCTTTCACGGCGATTAAAAACCAGACGAGCAAGAAACAATTCTACGTATTCTACCGCCTAGGGCAAAACATCACAATCATGTTACACCTTTGAGGTTATGATGGAAGAGTAATGATGGATAACGTAATCTTCTCAAGTGATATCAGTTTAGAGCCGAAGTAGAATCGACCTTGGCAACTGTTGTTCCTGCTCGGCTAAACTCTTATTTTACCAGCACTGCTTTATGGACGCTAAGCAAAACTCCAGAGCTCGTACTTGGTGCTGGTGTATGAAGACATAACCGCGACCTCTACGAGTTGTACCAGAACGTCAATTTAGTCCGCAAAGCAAATATCTATCGACTGCACTGGCTCGGCCACATCGAGAGGATTTACCGAACATCCCGTAAAAAGACCAAGTCATCGCGAAAGCAAGACAATTTGGCCTTGATGGAAGCAGCGTGCCCAGTCGGTTGATAGCGACATAAATTCGTGGAGAAATTTGTGAATACAAATTCAACAGGTTGAATTATACAGAAATAAGTGCTTACATTTCTTTGACGAACTTTCATTTGTAAGAATTCTACTCTATGACATAATCAAGCAAGACAATCAAGATTGCAGAAGTATCAAATTGAAATATCCTTTTGAAAGGACCTTTAGAGGAATGCAATGAATGAATGAATCACATTAGAGGCTGACCTCGTCTTGGTAAACCTTTTCCAATACACACTCGTATCAATTAGGTTCACCAAGGGAATTGTTTCGTCCTTGTCAGCTTGCGATGAAAAGTCTTGCATCTTTGGTGGTGATCACCTATGTCGCACACGAAAATTGTGCAATTGATCTTTAGTGAGGTTTGACCGAGTATTATTCACAAACTATTACGATATGAGAGATGAGGTAAACATATACATTTCCACAAACATTGTCTGGCCTTGTTCACAAGCTCATGGGGGATCTTTTATGATTGTATACTTCGAGATGAATTATTAGGTCCGTCATCTCTTAGCAAACCGCACGAATTAAGTTATATACCCAATATTTTGACTGGGAGTTTTCTGCTCATTAGCATACATAGTAGACGTGTGGAATACGTTTGATTTACTATTCTTTCGAATCCACGCATCCCAACAGACCCACTTTTTCCCCCAACCTTAGCCAAGTGCCAATTTATTGACACGGCAATAATCCAGATAATGCATGTCAATTTCTGCGAAGCATAAACACTTGATTGATTGCAATACAATTATTGCGATCCAACATATACGACGAATTCGGTTGATGACTCACGCGATTCACGTACAACGAGTTAGATTTACTAGAAATCATGCTCATTACATTGTTTTCTTGTAAGAGATGTATTACGATGCTTACTTGAGTATGTGGCATACCCTTACATAAATCCACATCTTAGCGCTTCAGCGCAAAAAAGAAAATTAAAATCTCTTCAAAGGGACCGATGAGAGGAGCAAATCCAAACGTAACCATTTCATCGACCTGACATTCGATTTGATTCCCGTCCAACTAAACAGACTTCAGAAATAGATTCAAATCGATGGCACCCGCCAATCGCAATTACGTTGCTGTAGATACATATCTCAGTGAAGTACAATTCACGTGTCTAAAAACAACTCACCTTTCTGTAATGGCGAACGCTTCGATTTTTGCCAGCAATTCAGCAGTTGAGTCCATGTCGATATTTGACACAAGCCCAGCATCGTGCTTAACGATCTGCAACAAGTAGTGCTCTAAATTGCTGGAGAATGTGAAACCCAGCACTGGAACTTTATGATGAATTGCATCTTCAACGTCACGCTGTCCACCGGGTGTAATGAAAAGCTTGACACTTTCGTGAGCTGAAAATAGAAAAAAAAAGAAAAATTTCAATTTGGGTGGCATGAAAACTTAAAGCGAGACATTTACGACACGTGTGATAGGTGCCATTTCTATTAGCCACACGTTGTTCGATTTTGCGGTATATTTTATGCAAACGCGACAGTGTGTTGCGAGATTAAGCAATATAGGTGGCATTTTTACATTTTTGCTTTTACGAGCTGTTGGGCTGATAAGCTTTTATTTTTAGCTGCAATACAAATACTAATGCAGGTTGTAAGCAAAACGAACCTTTGGATTTCACGCGAGTTATGAAAATCAGTTCGATCTAAGGGCGATTGCGTAACAGCGATCAAGGCAATTTGCATAACTGATGTAAGATTGATTTAATGAGATAATGAGAGCTTGCCGTTGGGTAAGAACACGCTTAGAGTTGCGTTTCTCTAGAAACTGTGTGCGACAGATGACTAGTGGATTAGCAACAAGACAATTAAATGAATCTGTCATCGTAGTTAATCCCATTGCATGCAGTGTTTCAAATTGCACGGAAATAAGTCGTCGTGAACTAAGTCCACCAGCATTTTTCAAACTTTGATTGATGTTCATACAATGTTTAAGAAGGCGTAATTGGAACCAATGGATATGCTTTCCCACTTAAGGTGGCGCTGCAGTATGACGTCGACCTGGCCCTCAACTATCGAGAGTCTACAACCAGCTAGATCTTAAGCTAGCTGCCCCCCAGTTGCCCAAGCATAGTTGACTGAGGTCCCTTTTCACTTACGTGCGTCACCTGAGCCTCTATTGAGGCGTCCCTCGGGATGGATTCGAAGACTTTCCGGGCCGGAGCATTGGTTTCCATCCGCTCGACACAGTCATCTCAATCATTGGATCTTCACTCTTCCGGCTAAGTAGATGCCGCTGAACCGCTCAACATCTGGAACAGATCGGCGTTGTATATCCTCCTCCTCTAACCTTCTATGCAGATTTAATGGCTGGATGTCGCAGTTGGTTAAGCGCGACATCACGCTGTATTTTTCCGAGTTAATATCCTCTGGAAATGGCGTGCTAGTTTTGAACCATTCCTTCAACAATGAAGAATGTCTGCTTGTTCCTTTTTTGACATCAAAGGTTTCTGTTAGGACTATGCCGACCTTGATGGTCGCCGATAAAAGGGCGAGTTGGATAGGAATGCCAAACTAGACATTGCTCTATATAGCTTGTCATACCTTAAAATTGAGGAAAGGTGGTGGTTATCGATCTGTTGCTCCTGAGTTTTTTTTCCAAAATTTGTCGTTTAAATATTTAATCGGTGGTTGATTTTCCTGGCCCAAGTCCACACTGGTGTTGACCTATGCTCCTTTCCAAGTCAAGGCCTTCCGCTCTTAAAAGATCGACCGCTAAGCCGTCAGCTCTAGCTGTCTTTTTGGATTTCAGTTAAGCTATGGTTATCATCACCACATCTAGGTCCGAACGGAAATGTTGGTTCTTCGCTGCCGTCGTACAGTCTGCACAAATGATTCATGTTGTCGCCTTGACCATCCTTACAAGTTTCGGTTCCTCTTAAAACTTCTTTACTTGATTCCTGTATAGTTTCCCTCTATTCTACAGTTCGAGGGCCTCGTCTTCTACTTTTTACTCCTGCCGATTTACATCAGCTTTTTTCCTTCTTTGCAGTCCCCTTTTACAGGCCTCTAACCTAGATGCATAGGCATACCGACACTGATCGTTAACCCAGGGGTTTCTTTGTGGTTGGGTTCTTGAAACCCAGCACATCTGATGCCTTTTGGGCAAAGTTGCCGCTAGACTCCAATAGTGGTGCTTGCGGAGTAGGAATCTTAAGAGGTTAAGGGAGACTCGATCGGAATAGCTTATTGCGATCTCTTGCGATTGTAGCTGGCCGACGTCGAACTTCTTTAAAGTATTTTTTGATTGATATACTATAACAAGGTGGTGGTCGAAGGTTCGGACGTGTATAATATTGGAGCAAAGTCTAATTGCGTCATCACATTCGGATTAATCTGGTTGATGGTTGATTGATAAGGAAATCGCCATGTTCCTCTGTGAATATCGAAATGTGGGAACAACAACATTTCGCTCCGCATATATATCGCAAATAAGGATTATGTTGAAGAATTTAAACCTCGTTCAAAAATCTAAACAGACTACTTCTTCTTTTAATGACGAATACACATCCCAACAACTGCTGTTTCTGTTACCTTTAGCAGTCACCTTTTTACAGATGTATGTATCGATATGAGTATCCTGTGAACAGTCTGTGGCTGTTGTCTCCATTTGCGTACAACAGAATACGGCAGAAGAGGCTTTCTTGACTTGTTCGCTATCGGTGATGAGATCCGAAAATTGCGCATAGTTGTGGAGTGAGAAAGTCCATCCAAGGATATTGCATACAGTCTACTATACTATTAAATATATGTCGTTTAGACCTAAATTCCAAGGAAGAGGCGAGAATCATCCTTCAGTATAGAGTGAATTATCCTGATGTATAAAATCGAACAGGGAACTTTAGGTCCTTAGGTTGTTAAGAGGAAGCTTTGAGTTAAACGGGAAAATAGGGAAAATTCTGAGGGTTCCTATTGTGGGCACGCAACACGCTAAGTTTATTACAATACCTTTTGTGGTGGCCCGTGGGTATGTGCGTTGACCCCAAATTCGACGTAGTAGGTTCGATCCCTGGTCTGTGCGACAAAAATAATTTTCACGACCCCACCTCTTTCGAGTCACTGACAATGCTCAAAGAGTATTTTCTGTCTAGAAAAAAGCTTCTCCAACTTGGCCGTTCGGAGTCGGCATAAATCTGTAGGTCCCTTCTACTCGTGAGAGAACAATTCCACGCACAATACGAGTGGTTGCTGAAAAGCTAGGCCCTTTTTCTTGAACTATACTTAAAATGGTTAAAGTTTTAGCAAAGCCACACCTTGACTGTTGCTGGGGACAGAAATACTTAAACTTGTTCCACTTGTTCTTCACACCAAAGCATAAGTGCCCTGTGGGAACCCTCAGTTTAACACATACTGTTAATTATTGTTATATCCATTACCAGTATTTGGTTCACAACATTAGCGATTAATCTACCGAGTAACACATGCCGTCAATAGATGTCAATAGGTGTTGGCAAAAGCATCCATATCGATAGAAATGTTTTGAGGTGAGTTATTTTCTTTGCAACCCATCGTGATAACAGATAAATTGATTTATGGGATTTGCTTGTTATTTTGTCACAAATTCGCCGGTGATTGAACCATTTTTGGGACAAACTAATTAAGATTACGTCGCTTTTGCATACATCGTAACAGTAACACTAATTCACAACTTGCTACCATCTTCACACCACACTGGTCATTGGCTCATTATGAAGCACCCTGACTGCTACGCATATTTGTCAGCAGCACACTACTGGTGTCAGTCAATTACAGGCGTCGTTCACCTGGCCTTGTTTACAGTACGCTGTCTGTATTTACCAGCCTCCCTCGCCCTGAGTGTGCCGTTTGCACTTGAACTTGCCGCCGCAGTTCGTACTGTTTCAGGTTGCTGATGCTGCAGCTTTTATAACGAGAAGATGATACAGCGTAATCAGAGTGCAACAGCAGCATCACCCATCCTACATCTCGTGTGACACTAAAACATGAAAACTCTATTTATAGCATTTCAGGGACCGGCTCTTCTCCGCTCTCCCTCTTTCGCGCATCTCTGCTTCTGTTGGCTGCCCATGGGCATTTTTTGTATCTGTATCCCAACGATACAATACAAGAAATCTGCATTGACGTACTGAGACTATTGTCCGTTGAATTTATTTCAATTAAAGCCGCAAGACGGCTCTCGGCAGGGGATAGCGTGGCTTTGTGTACAAAATGCGCGCTTCTTGTTCCCAAACCTCCGCTCGGTCCTTGGCTGAATTCTAAGCTAATCTCAAAATGAATGACTGGCTTCTTTTGAGGTGACTTCAGCTTTTGTGCTGTGAAATGTGTGAGAGTGGTTATAGTCATTTGCGAAATTAGGTTGCTTTGAGTGGGCACACACAGCAAGAACATTTTTCAATAGGCGTTTCTTTACTGGATTGTGTGATGTGTCCGCGTCCGCTTGCTTTGACGGATTATTTGCGCGAAGATGATTGCAGTGTGAATTTCTTGTTTGCAAATTAAGAGCATCACCCTCTACATGGAAATGTGAGGGTAGTACACGAGACGTTGATGTACATTGTGTGTTTAAATGCCTTTGCAAAGGGTTATTTTTGACACATTCAAGATCGGTAGTAGAGCTCAACGGGGATTTTGACATTCTTTTGACTGGGATTTATTTATTCAAGAAAGAAGCGACAACATTTGTAAAATAAAATATTTTCTGGGTATGGAACGAACCTGAACCCGCCTAATTATGTTACTGACTGAGAGTATGCAATTAAAACTGTTGATGATGCCTCCCTTGAACTACACTCAAGAGAAAGGAAGGACCGAATTCACACTGCAAAAAAAGTGTTTAAAACTTTGAGAACTTTACAAATTTCTGAAGGACTTCTGCTCTGGGGTGCACTCTTAGACTGAATGCGATGGGTGGAGATGCATGCAACGTATGTACAAAGACACATATGCCTCTTTTCTCCTTGTCTTTCGTCGATCTTCATAAGTTTATATCTAGAATAAGTACCACCAAAAAATAAGATTTTACTTCCCTCAATTTACTGCTCCCCTACACTGCTCTTGTAGTGCTCTTGCTGGTCGTAGGTTCCTACAGCTAGGAGCCTACTACCTCAGCGGCCGTAACGAGCTAAACAGTGCAGCATTGGTCAGCTAAATCGCTTCACTAGAAGCACCAACTAGTTGCAGTGTTAGGAAAAGTCAATCCGCGTGGTACCACAATGGGCCTACACTGCCCTAAGTGTGACTGCCCTTAGCAGTCAGCCGCTATAACCTAACCTTACCTAATAGGGGATCGATCCACTGCCTTGATAGGTCTTTTAATCCTAAAACCATCCATAACCATGTAAGAACATTATTAACTTTTCAACACCGCTTAAACCTCCAGCTATACGAAGAAGTACATTCCTGCCTCCTATTCCCTGGGTTAGGGCAGAGCTTTGCTGGTTTATTGGTTAGATTCTCCCTGCTTTTGGAAAAGTCACTATGTTAAGTGTATTGTGTTCTGCCATGACAAAGGACCATGTAAGAACTATTTGCATGTATACTTCCTTGCGAATAAAATATAACAATGGCTGGACATATAGAACTATCCATATAATCATGCTATTCACCTAATACCCAGACGAAGCCATCTAGTCCTTTCACTTTCCAAATCCTGTCTTTTGGTTCCTTTAGATACCATTATGCAATGATGCACGTGTTCGCTAAGGGTTTCTCACGCACTCTTTGTCTGCAGAACGTTCCTCGAGCGCTGAGTCGCCTATTTCACGGGCAGTGCCTTCATATTGGATTCATAGTTTTGATATGTCAATGTTAGCAAGCGTTAGCCACAGAAAAGCCACATTAATGACGGTTGGGGTTTCTCCTTCGCCATTTCGAAAGAAACAATGTCGGGTGATGCCACTGTGTCGTTAACCATAACAAGCTGTCAATCCTTGTGATTTTTATCGCCGATCCTGTTCAACATTTCCTTGAGCGATCTAATAAGTTCTTTTCCTCACGCAATTGCGTATGCCGACGACTTGATCGTGTACACATCCATCGAGGACATCACTACGCTCGCGCAGGGTGACTTCGATTCATTCATGAGAGATTGCGAGAACTGGTTGAAGTTGAATATCAACTTTCAGAAGTCGGAAGCCATTTTGTTCAGGACCCCTTTATATAAGGCATCGGCAGATACGAAAAAGAATTGGCGAAAGTTCTCAATTGTTGGACAGCACGGGCAACCACTGGCGCAAAATATTGTTGTCAGATACCTGAGGATCAATCAAACATGTAGATGCTGCTCTGGCCAGGGCCCGAGGCGCTTTCGTTCTTACAAAGAGACTTTTTTACAACAGCCAACTCGATGCTAGGGTGAAGGTAGTCTGCCAAAGCTCACCTATGGCTGTCGCGTGTGGTTCAACGTGAGTGCAAGCTTGATGGAAAAGATTCGGGTTTTTGACAGGGGTTGTCTTAGGGCTTGCCTTCGCCTCTACAGAACACCAGAGTCCCAGTACATACAATTCTATTCCAATGAGGTTTTATACAACAGTACGAACCTGATACGAGTGGACAATTTCCTCCATTACGACAAGCACGATCTGATACAAAATTAAAATGCCAACCACGACCGTTCCCTCGTACAACGAGCTCCGCTTCAGTATGGCGGCTTAAAGGCGCGATGTTCGGAATGTTGCAATGCAACGCCGAAAATGCTGGTGGCTGAGAAGTGTAGGAACTCCTTCTTCGAACCTTTTAGACCCGGGTTAAAAATGTGCAGTGCGTATCTCCGATTGGGGAAGCAGTCGGTCACTGTCTTGTGGCAGTAATTTTCATTCATAACCTATGGCCACATAGCGTAGGGTAGTCTGTAAGTTAGTTATTAAGGTGTACATAGAGACGAAGAAAAAAAATTAAGTATACACGTCTATACACTAGTGTTTACTGATGTATATACAAATGTATATAGTACACATGCATGTATATACACGTGTATATATGTATATGATTATGTATGTTTAAATTAAGTTAATTTTAAGTATTGTAAGGTAGCATATAAGTTATGAGATACGTTTTAAATAAAAACACGTCCTGTCAATACGTTTTTTCTAATTTTGTACAATCCTCCAATTTAATCCATTTGAATTAAAAATAACCTTTGTTAGCTTAGGTCGAATGAAATTGAATAAGATTAGGTTTAGCTTAGAGTGCACGCAGAGGGCCAGTAAGTTAGAAGTATAAACACTTTTCGTACAACTAGTTTTAAGCATTTTTGTCTAGTATATGAAGCACAAACTAAATAAATTTTTCGACTTGCTGAGCCAAAAATACACTATTTTGTTTAAGCTCCAGCAAATATTTTCAGCGCCCAATTAGTGAATTCATGGCGTAGCTAGGGTCATCCTCTCAATCTTATACGGATATACTCCCAAAACCAGTCGCAAAATAATCTAGATTAACTCACTATCCATGACCAAATCCGCAGATTGATTCGACTTCTATCGGTCTGACTATTGGCTTGATTTAAAAAATATTTAAGTAACTGAATAAAGTGATTGCATAGCTACAAGTAGTACTACTTTGAATTCATTCAACAGAACCTAACACACAACAAGCACTAAAAATGAGAATCTCACGACCACTTTACCATGCGCCATGCCGTAAGGTATTATGCACAACAAGATATATGATACACATACAAACTTATTCTAGACTCAACACTCATGATCCCTGCTTTAAATATCTTCCAAAAACCACAACAACAAAAATGAAGCTGATTACAGTCCAACGAAGCCGTAGCTCGACCACCTCGACCTACTTATTCACTTCACAGGTGTCATCCAATGCCCCGGCTAACACAGCTGAGCATTGACGCGAAATTGGAACTGCACCGAAATGCATTTCCACCAAGTAACGCACACATATGAATGTATGTATCATAGGAGAGATTAACTCCGCAAACTCGTTAAGTCTGGGTAAATTCTTCGAAGACGATGTTTTAACATATAAATCTCTTATCGGCTTTATATGTAAAGTCGAATATTTTACCAATAATGCCAAGGAACTCTTGCTTCCTTCGCGCACAGTGTGAGGCATTCAATGTGTGAATAACCACAACACAGCGCATTATCGCTGCACAAGTGTCGCGCAGCAATAAGTCGTCGTAAACAATTTTCGCCCCACATCTGATTTGATGCAGTTTTGTGTGCAGTCACTGGTTGTCGTTAGGTGCTGTAATTTGTTTATACTTCCTGTTTTTGTTTTTACTTGTTCGCTTTGTTTATCCGACGGTTGCTGTTGATGAGAAATTATCCACTTGATTATGCGTCCTTGAGGAAAACGTAAATATTTACAATACGCAATTAAAATAGCGTGCAACATGAGGTTGATGGCTGAGTGGGGGCGTGTACTGAAATTTGAAGTCGAATGCGACAATGACTAAATTGGAATGGATTAAATTTCAGTGACGGATGTTGACCGTCGCTATGGAACGAGGAAGAAGGGATAGTACCTCTGCTCTCTTTGGCTGTTTTTACATGTTCAACTTTTTGATTGAGATTCCTTCGAATTCCCTATTGAGATTGAGAACTCGGTCTTACAGATTGAGTTAATACAGTTGCGATTCCTGCTATTTTTCTTCTTCATTTCTTTCTCACATATGTATGGCATGCTTCCAGTGCCCAACACCCAACAACGGACAAGATTGAAGAAATTCGAGAAAAAACGAACAGAGGTAGAAGAGTATACGGAAAATCGCAGCAATCCTTGAGCACACGCAGTTCGGTCTACCCCGCAAGCGTTTTCCAACAGGGCAACTTTGACATTAACTCGTGAACGCACTCTTTCACTAGTCATCAAACTGTCACTGTCAATTTGTTCAAATAAACTTAACATTTCCATCAAAGTTCACGAACGAGCAACATCTGTAAATTACAGAAATTGTATACCGAAATGTGAAGCAGGTGACCGTAACTTTAAGAACGTTAACTCTAATGTTCGGCTTGCTCATAATTGACTCCATGGTTTCATCAATAAGCAAAATGTGCTTTAGTGGTCGATTGAAAATCCTCATGTACTTCATATTGGTAAATATTTTTTCTTCGAGGATAGCGGTCTTCACGTTACTGTGAATGGTCAGCGTTATCGCGCCATTATTAACGTTTTTTCCCCCCGAATTGTGCTTTCAACAGGATGGTGCCACACGCCCCACAGCGCACATTACAATCGACTGAAGAGTAAATATGGTGAGCGTCAAGAAATGGACCGGTCGATTGGCCTCCTCGTTTGTTCCATATAACGAAGCTTGAATATTTTCTGTGGGGATACCTTAAGTCATTGGTTTATGCTAACAAGCCGACGACGTTGGAACGACAAAGTCAAACAAAGTCCGTGCCTCCGCGCCATATAGCAGGTCTGGGACGGTTAAAGTCTTATAAAGCGAGAGGGCTTTTTTTCTTCCAATTGCTTTCTTAACCCAAGGAAGCAGCGATTGGCAAGAGTTATTCTTAGTTTGATTTCAGCGCTGGTGTCATTGTCTGAATTGATAGCGGATCCTTTTTTTAATATCAAAGGTCTCGGTTAGGTCTTTACCGACCTTGATGGAGAAGCGAGCATTCTCCATCGTCATTCTATACAAACGGACGAGTTTGGTAGGGATGCCAAAACTAGACATTGCTCTGTATAGCTCGTCTCTATAGATGCTATCATACGCGGCCTTAAAATCGATGAAAAGGTGGTGGGTATCGATTTGTTGCTCCTAGGTTTTCTCCAAAATCTGCCGAAGTGTGAATATTTGGTCGATGGTGGATTTTCTTAGCCTACATCCACACTGGACCGACCAGGTTGTTGAGGAATGGCTTTATGCGTTCACACAGTACGGAAGATAAGATTTTGTATGCGATACTTAGGAGACTGATGCCTCTGTATTTGGCGCAGTTCAAAGGGTCTCCTTTTTTATGGATCGGGCAAACAATGCTGAGGTTCCATTCATCGGGCGAGTTTTCCTCCGACCATATTTTAAAAATGAGTTGGTGCATGCACCTTACCAAATCATCGCGGGTAGGGCGGGTAGACCGTCAGCTCCCGCAGTCTTGTTGGATTTCAGTTTATATATTGGAATCCTCACTTCATCCGGGTCGGGTGTACGGAATTGTTGATCTTCATCGTCCCTTTCATTGGGGTTGAATATTTCGCTCTGCCTGACAGCGGGATTTGGTTCTTCGTCTTCGTCCTCAGAATTGACTGTGACTCTACTACGATGTTCCCTTGATCATTCTTACAGGCTTCGGTTCGGACTTTATAATCTTTACTGGTTAACTTTACCCTTTGGTAAAACTTCCTTACCTCATGCCTGCAGTAATATCCCTCTATTCCGCGCTCCTTGCTACCTTTTGCTTTATATCTCCGTGGTCATTCGATTATTGAAATATATACGTTTACGAAAATCTCAAATTCGAAGACAAATGGTCATGGTTCGAAAACACCCCTGCCTTAGTTGTTGGTAGCAACTCCATGACAACAGTTGGGCAAGTTATCATGACCCCTATAATACAGAGTTCTTCTTAGTACAACCTGTAGTTTGTTGCAAAAATCCATTAAACATAAAACGGTTTATATTTATAAACATAAAATCAGCAGCATCTTGGCTCTTTAGTGTGAATGGTATTATGGATCATTGAATATTTGAATATTCTAACATTAGTTATACTGTCATAAGTTGACAAGGAGATATCACTGATATGAAGCTTTCAACAGGACAATGGTCCGAAAAACACCAGTAAGGTAAGGTAGTCCAAACCTGGCTTGTTGCCAAGAAAACCAAGGTTCTAGACTGGCCTGCGCACCTCAACTCGATAAAGGCCTTGGTGACTATAGTCGACATGTGAATAAACCGGAACCAATGCCAAAATTTGGCAAAAAAAAATCCACAAACAAATAGGCGAGCCTATGGATGTGATAAACCACCTAATTCAGTCTATGCTAAAAAGATGCGTGGCTATGATAAAAGCGAAAGCATTCTCAACCACTAACCATTCCGTGTGCTTTGGTTATCTTTTTGAAGAGATATTTCATTAATAGCCAGGGGTTGCATCGTCGCGGTGATGTTTTTGTTAAATTAAACCCTCCAGGAGGGCATGGGCCTGTGCATCCAGGGCAAAGTTTTGATTGCTCTCAACTTGGCGAGATGCCTGTGAATGCAAAGATCAAGGGAACTATCTCCAGAAGTTCGTCTACAACCAGACTCCACAATGGAGGGGCTTGACGAGTCTTCTTGTTGAGTTGAGTGATTTTCCGACATGCTCGGATTTGTCCTCATAACTGCGTGCGTATCACATCATATTTATGATTGACTTTATCAAATCGTGCACATAGATCTGTCCCCTCATCACAACTTGCGCAAATGAGTTGTTTAATGAATGATCGTGATATTGTACAAATAGCCAAGACAAAGAAAATTTAGTAATGTACACCATTCACATGCTTATATTTTAGTACATTGTGTGTTCTCTCTTCTTTTTTCCCTACTCTGCTCTGTCCTTTTGCTATCTTATTTCGGCGTTCACATCAGTTTGTTGCCAAAAATTTGATGTGACACATCTTAACTTGGATTAAGTCCAAAAACTTCTGTCAAACTCATTGTTACAGGTGGAAACACAATGTTGATGCAGTAGCTAGTCATTTATTGGCACGGCAGGATTGGCAAAGAAATAATTTTTTCCCAAAATAAGTAGAAGCGAGTGAACCCATGAAATTATATATACACGATTCTTGGCATAAGAACCCGACTGTGTGAGGAAGAAAAAAAAAATGGACTATATTGAACCTTTAAAGGTCCTCGTACTTAGTTATGTGCTGTTGATAACTGATGGTTCTGAGAAAAAAAGATCCAATACGGATGGAAGCCTAGATTACAAATCCGCCCAATCATTGTGAGTGTTGCTAGCGGAATGATGAGCTTGATCGCACTCAAGACTAACGAGTCTGCAGACAGGGAATACTGGGAACTTAGCTCTTTGTACACAGTCATATATGTATGCTCCAGATATAACCATCAGTTGAGCTTTGTATGCGAAAACCAGACCAAAAAAATTAAAAAAAAAAAAAAACAGACATGTACAATGTATTTGTATAATACCGAAGTCGAATTCTAAAACTTAATGATTTTCAAATAGGCACTTTCGATTTAATTTTTAAATGCATTCTTCCACTAATCAAGCACTGTTATTTTTTTCAGTAAACTCAACATTTTCATCATGGTAAAGTACACGAACGAGCAACGTCTGTCTTAACTACAATTTTCAGTAGTATTTCTCACCCTAGGATTGAAAGTGGCGTTGTGGGTATGTGTGTCGACCCCAACCTCGACGTCGTAGGTTCGATCCCTGGCCCCACCTCTTTCAAGGCACTGACAATACTCAAAGAGCATTTCATTGAGAGAACAATAGGACGCACAACACGAGTGGTTGCTGAGAAGATTGGCGATTGCCCTCCACGGGCTGTAGTAGTAGTATATTATTATAAGTCTCACCCTACTAGCGATACTAGCGAGGCAATAGCAAGTGCGAACATTTGCGTCCACAGTGGTCCAAGTGTCGAAAATATCGGTGTTCAAGATTTGGGCTTTGCTCAAACCACATTATGGTATATATTGGCTTACACCCATACAAGATCAAGCTGACTCAAGAACTGAATCCAATGGACGAAGCGACGTACTTATTTAAAAAACAAAGTATACCGGTATGAAGTGAGCGTCAAAATACAAATGTCTCAATAGGGAACATTTGTTGTGAACAAACCCTTATTGTTTTTTTTTTGCCATGACATCTGTGAAAAATATTTAGTTTACATCAAGTCATTGAACAGACAAAATCATATTCTCATCGTGTTAAAAATGTCGAATTTTGTACCAGAAAGTGATGATTTGCGGAAAGCATTCATTTTTTGTTTTCATTTGAAGAAAAGTGCTACAGGGTCGCATCGAATGCTTGTCGAGGCTGAGAGGAAGGGAAAAGACAAAGAAGTTTGAAGACGCCGAATTGCAAACGATATTGGATGGAGATGACACTTTGAGTCAAAAGATATTGACAGCAATGTTAAATGTTGCACTACAAACAATTTCGGACCGTTCAAAAGCTATGGGAAAGATCCAAAAGTGTGGAAAATGGGTGCCACACGAAATGAATGAAAGACAGGTGGAAAACCGAAAAAACACTTGCGAAATTTTGCTTCAAAGACACGTAAATCGGATTGTTACTGGCGATGAAAAATGGATTTATTTTGAGAATCCTAAACGGAAAAAATCATGGGTTAATCCGGGACAACCATCAACATCGACTGCAAAACCAGATCGATTCGGCAAGAAGACAATACTGTGTGTTTGGTGGGACCAGAAAGGTGTGATGTACCACGAGCCCGTAAAACCTGGTGAAACCGTTAATACTGATCGCTACAGACAACAAATGATCAATTTGAACCATGCATTGCTCGAGAAACGACCACAATTGGCCAGAAGACACGGCAAGGTAATTTTGCTCCATGACAATGCACCTGCACGCAAAGCGAAACCGGTTCAGGATACAATCAAAACACTTGGCTGGGAGCAGCTACCCCACCCGCCGTATTCACCAGAATTGGCTCCTTCCGACTACCATTTGCTTTCATCGCTGGGACACGCATTGGCTGAGCATCACTTCGATTCCTACGAAGAAGTCGAAATTTGGGTGTCTGATTGGTTTGTTTGTTTTCAGAAAGGTGGTCAAAATTTATAGAAAACAATGGCCAATACTTTGAATAAAATGTTTTTACTTTCCCATTAATAATTAGTGTTTTATTTTCAAAAAAAAACGGTCATTTCATACGGGTATACCTGGTATATGTTGGAGATGATCAAATTCAAAAGAGTGCTAGGAAAGTTAATTTTATAAACACTATTTATTCAAGTGATTATGACCAGAAACTACCATTGTTAACGTCTTCGCACACGATTAATATTGTAGATGTTTGAAGACGGCCTTTGTTTGGCTGCCTCATGATTTGGACATTCAGCATTTTCTTCACACATCGGAATTTGTTGGATAGCGAGAGATGTGTCTGTAACCAGTTTATTTTATCAACACATGACATATTAATGAAGTACTTGTACCTTGCCGATATACGACAAGAGTCTTCTAAGAGAAAGTGTGCCAGACGTTTCTTTAGATTACTTTTGCATTGTTGAAATTCATTCAACATCGATCTAATACCAAGAGCATATTCTACCTACTTTGAAGAATACATATGTACTTGTACCTAGCATCATGTTCAATTTATTGGTGTGAGGCTTAGTTAATCAGCCATGTTAAGGGAGGAAGGCCTCTTCGATGTTCAATAAGAAAGTGTGAGACTTCACACCTTACATACCTATAATCAATTATTGGGATGCGAACATGACTTACAGTGTTCTGAAAAATTCAATATCCAGGAAGTTTAGCAGAGTGAGCAGCCATACACTAGGATGATATCTCTTATCGACTATGGTAAATTCATATGTACCTATAGACTAAATGAACCCAAAGTAAATTTTGCTTTTAACTACACATTTTTCACGAAATAAATTTACGAAAATGCTTGCGATCTTTCGCCAGCTGCCTCCAGTTGCGCACACCAAGTTGGTTGAGGTCCTTTTCAACTTGTATGCGCCATCTAGTGCGAGGACGTCCTCTGTTGCGCAGTCCCAATGGCACGGTGTCGAAGACTCTTCGGGCCGGAGCTGTGGTGTCCATCCGCTCTACATGACCTAGCCATCTTAAGCGTTGGATCCGAAGACGCTTAACTAGGTGCATGCCGCTGTACAGTCCGTATAGTTCGTGGTTGAACCTTCTCCTCCAAACGCCATCAACGCAAACAGGACCAAAGACCGTACGCAGAACTTTTCTCTCAAAACAATCAAGAGCTTCTTCATCCGCTTTCAATAGCGTCCATTTCTCTGCGCCATAGAGCAGGACTGGGATGATCAGGCTTTTATACAAGGTCAATTTGCTGTTTCGAGAGATGGCTCTGTTACTCAATTGCCTCTTGAGCCCAAAGAAACAGCGATTGGCAAGAGTAATTCTGCGCTTGATCTCGGTACTGGTGTTGTTGTCCCTATTTACTCCGGAGCCTAGGTAGACGAAGTCCTTGACTACCTCGAAGTTTTTGCTGCCTAAAATGACGCTCTGTCCGAGACGTCGATGTTGTGCGTCCTTCCGTGATGACAGCATGTACTTTGTTTTGCCCTGGTTTACTGCTAGACCCATTTTAGCCGCTTCCGCTTCAATACCAGCAAACGCCTCATTGACGGCTCGCTGTGTTCGTCCAATCACGTCAATGTCGTCCGCGTAAGCAAGCAGTTGAACGGACTTTTGGAAGATCGTGCCTCGGGTGTTTACGTTTGAGTTTCGCACGATCTTCTCAAGTATGATGTTAAAGAAGTTACATGACAGCGTGTCGCCTTGCCTAAAACCTTTTTTGACATTGAAAGTGCTTGCTATCAAGCATAAAATGTATGCAACGTCTTAACGTTCAATAAAACATTTTGTATACAAAATTCTTCGATTTAGTCCACCTATTGTTACAATATTATCATGAATTCAAATCGCAATCCAAGCACAAGCTTTTAATTACTATAATGAAATGCAATCACCATATTCACTGCTATTAACTAATTAATTCAAAATGAGAAAGTGCAATCAATAAAAGATTAATCTCAGTCCTCGCTTCCATATATCCCCGAAATCCATCAAGTCAGCAAGACATGCTAATGTTTAACGCAATTACTGCCGATATTCGTGTACATGCCACGCCTTCACAATTAGAAATACAAAACAAAATAATTCTCGAATTGCAATAAAAATCGTAAATATTTGTCACCTGTCACAAAAATAAACAAACAAACTATTTCAGCGGGTGGTAAGGTAACATTTCAACTATCAGCAGAAGCGTGTGGGCACGTTTCCTGTAAAGTGTGCTTATCTGACAAATTTTGCCAGAATTTGCTGAATTCTTATCTGCGAACCTTGAACTGTTGTCAATTCGAAGTCACTTAGAGGGTTCGCAGTCCGATTGATGGTGGTCCTATCAGTGGACGTACTCATCCACAGAGATTAGAGAAATGTACGCAAGCTAATAAAAATCACTGGGGATTTGTGACGATCAATTATGACGCTGGACAAACGAAGGTTTGTCATCTGTTAATGTCTATTTTGGAAAATACGTAATTGCGCGATATGTTTACCAGTTGGTCATGTTTTGCAACTTATCACGCGAACCAGAGTGCTTTGAATATTGCGTCAAGAACATATGTTGAAATAAGAAATTAACAAATAATCGTATTAAAGCCGTAAACAACGAGAGATTAGCAGAGGAGGATGTCAAGGAGAAGCAATACAGTACGATAAAAGACGACTACATCTATAGGAACACAAGCACTCTCTCTCTTGTTGAGCCTATCATCAATAAATACAGCTAGTTGAGGGTGATGACAGCTGTCAAACAGCAAATGCTAATTTACAAATAATAAAAACTTAAACGTAAACTTGTTGATCGATTACTGCCATTACTTGAGTAATGACGACACTCTGCAACTTCAGAGTAAATCATTTTTTAAATTAATTGCTTGCGTCGAAACTCCCGCTAAAGAATCTGCATGGTAATTACTAAACAGAAACGACTATTGTGAGGATCTGTAACTCCCGATAATGATCAGCCAGCTGCAGGTACACACACTTGCTTTGAGTTAGTCTATGGTAAATTTATCCCTGATCTTGGGGATATAACAGAGCCGCTCCGGAAGCTTACAAAGAAAGATGTTCAATTCGAATGGCGACAGAGCCAGAACAATTCCTTTCTTAAATTATAAGGACAGTTGGCAAGCATACCAACCTTAACGTATTTCGATCCAAAGAAGCGAATTCGATTAATAGCCCATGCCAGCTCAGAAGCTTTAGGCGCCGTGCTCTTAAAATTTGAGGCTGATGTTATATCGTTTACGAGTAAAAGCTTGCTAGAAGTCGAAAGGAGGTATTCACAAACGGAAAAGAATAGTATTGCTTTGCTTTGGTCAGTAGCACGATCTTATTATTACTTGTCGGGTATAGAATTGGTTACATACCATAAACCACTAGAGGCAATTCTTAAGCCAACGTCGACGCCATCACTCCGTATGAAACGATGGGTCTTGAGCTTGCAGTCCTTTGAATTTAAGGTCATATATCAACCGGGAGAATAATAGGCATAATCAAATGATTTTAAGAATCGAGACTTTAGTAATGGAGATATTTTAATAATCGAATGATTACTCGAAAGACTATTAACCACGCGAGAGACTACTTATCACTCGAGTGACTACTAACCACTCGAATGACTACTAACTAATTACAAACTACTAACACAAGATGACTCGATAATTGTCTTACTTCAGTGCAAGAACAGGTAACAAATGTTTTTCGTCGATAAATACTCATCACAAACGTAGAATGAACATCAGAATGAAAGAAAAACGCAAGGGAAAAGAACTCAAGTATTACCCCACTACTCGGTGCATTAATAAAAACATCAACAACAACAGTGGGTCCAGAAGTGTTGCTTGTCGCAAATCACTTTCATACTCCTCATGTTCTTGATCAGTAGCTCTCGACAAGAATTTTTTGTTACTCGTTGTCGCGCTGTTGATACATTAATCGAGTTATCCTGTGTTAGTAGTTAGAAGCCATGCAATGGTAAGTAGTCACTCGAGAGATTAATAGTCATTTGAGTGATGGATTGAGAATCGAGATGTTCTCGAGATGTTGTAATAATCGATTATCACTCGAGATATCATTCGAATGCGCCCATCACTAATCCAAAGACCTTTGATGAACACTGTGAACGGAACATTTGCGCAATATTCGAAAGAGCTATACCAAAAGCAGAAAAGCACTGACCACATCTAAAGTAGTAGAGAATGCTGGCGAGACGCGGAATTGATGGAAGCAATAGATAATGCGAAAAATAATTCTTGGAGTTCGAATGACAGTCGAATTTTTGTATGTTGGGGAACATTCTGCTACGTGGGACGAACATCGTTATACCTAATCCCTTGAGGTCAAGAGTTTTAAATCTGGCGCATGAAGGGCACCCAGGGGCGACTGTGATGAAACGTAGGGTTCGTTCGAAGGTATGGTGGCCATTAATTGACAGAGACGTGAAAAAATTCATAAAGAACTGCAGTTATTGTTTGCTCGTATTCAGACCGATACAATGAACCCTAATTAACAGACTCTAATTTCCTGATGGAACATGGCTCTGTTTGGCAATAGACTTGATTCCGTACCATGATCATATTTTCGTAGTCTTCGATTATTATTCGTGATATCATAAAGTCAAGTTCCTTAAAAGGATAACATCAAGCGTCATCATTGAAAATTTGGAGGAAATATTTTCAAGGTTAGGGTAATCGAAACCGATAACAGCCGACAACGGACGTCAGTTTGTGAGCGAAGAGTTTAAGCAGTATTGTGCAAACAATAATGTGCATCTTATGACGTCACCACCCTATTGGCCACAAGCTAATGGTGAGGTAGAAAATATGAATCGTTCAATGTAAAAGCGGCTACAAATAGCAAATTCTAAAGGAACCGACTACAAAAAAGATATCCAGAAGTTCATTCTGATGTACAACGTTACTCCGCACGGGACAACTGGAAAGGCTCCGTCGGAGCTGTTGTTTAATCGCACTGTCCGAGACAAAATACCTTCGATCCATGACATCAACGATGATATTTTAGACTCTGAAGCACGAGATCTGGACATTATGAATAAACAAAAGGGGAAAGAGAGAGCAGACAGAGATCGAAGAGCCAAGGTCTCTGAGATAGGGGTGGGCGACAAAGTGGTCCTTCGAAATGTCATCTTCCCGAATAAACTAATACCGCCTTTTGACCCACAAGAGTTCGAAGTAATTGAACGGAAAGGGAGATGTATGTTGTGGTTCGAGGAAATGGAGACGGCAAAATATTTATGAGAAACATTTCTCATCTCAAGAGAATACCAGCTTCTCCGAGATCAGATCCAATGTTAGCTCCTAAACCTACTCTGAATTCTTTCAGCTCTTCAGGCGAAGATACAACTTTTACAGAGTTCGTCGCTGACCCAAATACTAATCTCCCACAACGTAAGGAAACATCACAAGGCCAAGCAAGCGGTCCAAAGTTGAAGCTGAAGCTTAAAAACATGGGAGAGATGTGGAGATCTGTAACTCCCGATAGTGACCAGCCAGCTGCAGGTATGCACACTTGCTTTGAGTCAGTCTATGAGTAACAGAGTATACAGAAACACGTTGGAGATTGTGTCAATACAATTTTTGAGAGAATACAAAAAAAAAGTTTTGTTATTGAACTCGGGAGTGAAGTGTTTGATTTAGATGAACCACGGGTCATTACAACTATGTTTAATTGTTACTATTTTATAACAGTCAATGGAATCCACAGAATTCTGTGGTGGAATTTCGGTCGCTTTCGAATACAATAGATAAGCAATACTTTTTATTAAAAAAGGCCTTATTATCAAAACTTGGCACCTGCATATATCAATGCTTAAATTGTTGGTTACTTAGTTGAATTTTTGTCGTACTAGCACAAGTGACGTCGTTGTCGTTATGATCCGTCGAATGATTCTGGATGATCGATGAGCGGTTGTATTAAATTTCATATTCGCAGGTGACATGGTTCCTTACACTCCACGATAAGAGCAACAGTGCAATATGTTGAATGGAGTGGCAAAGATTAATAAAAAGCGCTGGTAACGGCCCATCCTGCACGGTCTCAAAATTCAGGTTAGATTCCCGAATTAAGGAACTTTCATAATTCACCATGGACAATACTGGATCGTAGAGACTTTGGTAGTTGCTCCAATCTAACAATGTAGCTTGGGAAAACTAACATTAAGTATTTGCTCTGAGTATTGTTCTTATCCAAAACAAAGTCGAATTTACAATCTAAAAAACCAATGTCATCCTCATAACACACATCTTTCATACCACATGTGTCACATCTCCCGAGTCCTTACTACGGCACGCAAAAGAGGTCAGAAAACAAACAAATTGATGTGCTCCTTTGTTTATGTGGACTAACCCTCAAGATAAACTACACAGCTCTGTTTGCACCACTCTACCCCATTTCCCAGTTGACAATAAAGGAACTTGAACTATAAACAGACAAGTCAAGTATGAGCAAAGTCAAATAATGTGACAGACGAAAGGGTCTCTTCACTTTAAAGTAGCTTCAACTCATCAAGTTGACGATAAGAGAGAATTCTAGCAAATGTATGACAGTAAGTACCCACCTTTAAGGGGCGAGTACAATAGGGAGTTTTGTGAAAATTAAAGTGCAAAGCTTTTAATTAATTGTAATCACTGCAAATCACAGACTCTAGTTCTGCGTTCTCTAATAATCTACAGGCAGTTTAAGTTCTCATTAAAATCATACAATCAATTATATCAAAGTGTTTTCGAATCGAATTAATGGCTTACATCCTGCACACAATTGTCTTAAAAAAAGTGAACTCAGATTCAATTCAATGCAAAACATTGATTGTCAACTGCCACTGCCACACATCACTGAGGCAAATCCCCATTACATCTACATATGCATCCAATGCTTAACTTTTCTGAAGTGAAACACTCACCGAGTATACTCTCCTGTTCGAAGTCAGATCCCTGGAACATCTTCACTGTCGTATTGAATGCATAGCCACCATCAATTCCATTTGTGTTGAGGACAACGTCAAAGCTGGACTTCTCTAATATTTTTACGAGTTTCTCCATTCTATAGCTGTCCAAGAATGCACGTGTTAGCATTGCACCAAGATTAATGTACGCCACGTTGCCGCTGCCACTTGTGCCAGCTGTGTCCACTTCACTATTGAGGAAATGTTGCAAATGCCATGGCAGTGATTTGTCCCCAATGGCATGGATGCCACCCATATAAATGGTGGTTGGTCCAACCGGACGAGCATTTCCTAATGCCTGGTAGCAGTTGACCAGAAGTAGATCGGCGTTAGATTCAATTTCCCAAATTGAGGGTGTGCCGGCACCGAAGAAGTTCTTCACAATCTCATCCTGCTTGGGTAGTTCCTCGTTGAAATACAGGTATCTGTTGGCGACAATAAGAAATTTCAACAAATATTAACGAGTGAGAATGCATCTTTTGTGAGGTAGATTTGCTTGTGGAAAAATATAAAGGAATGGACCTAAACGATGAGGAAGTTGGTTTTTTTTTATCCTTTGGTCTATTTGATGAATAGGAATGATAGGAAATGTAAAGGTGCTGAAGGGTAGATGTTGAGGGATCGTTGTTTTAGGCTATTTAGTGAAGGTGGAAGCACAGTTCACACAGTAAGAACAAACATGTTAAAAGCAGCTATAGGAGATATCGTAGATAAGATGGTGGAGATCAGAATAATTTCCATATGTGTAAAGACGACACAGCAAACTGTCACCCCTTATAACACCAGCCAACGCCAGAAGAAAAAAGAGTGGACATTTCAGGAGGAATGATCCAACTGACATTCAGATCGTTCGACTTCCCAGATCGATGTTAATCCAGCTGAGGCTGAGCTAAACGAGACTTTTTCGTGGTGGAAGATCCGAAGTAAAAGGTTTAGACAATAGGCGATGTTTTCTAGAGAGTGTGCAGTGCAGGTTCGTATGCTGAGCCACAACCTGGAGAACAGGGCCTCGTAAAACCACTTCTATCTTAGTAACGGATTGGTCAGATTGCATTGTCGCCATTACTGGTCGCACATACCGGACAACCAGTTTGGTTTTAGGTCAGGGCATGGCTCCACCTATGTCAAAGCTGGTATCCGACATTCAATGTAACAAAAATAAGAAAGAGTGTACGTGTGCCTGTCTGATCGACTTAGAGAAGGCGTTCGATACTGTTTGGCTAGAGGGCAATTTTATTTAATTTTATTTTATATCCCTGTACCTATAGTACGTTTTCCTTAAGCTCGTTAGACTTGGTTTGACTTGGCGGTGTAACTTCTATCACAATTCTTAATATCAATAATGGTCAACAGCAGGGGGCTGTTGGCTCACTGATATAGTTTTCTATATTCACTACAGATCTGCTTAGGTCCATACCCCACCTAATCGCGGACGCTGATAACCTAGTGGCGTACAGATCAGGACATTAATATCTTGTTACAACGTGACTTCGGCAACGCTTTGAAAATGAAAATGAAAGATTGTAGCATTTGGTGGGTTCATTTTCTGTATTTTGACAAACATTTAGGGCAGGCACTGACCAATGCTACAAACGCCTTTGCTGTGGCAAGTGAGCTGTTTTACATCAGCCAACTTAATACCATTGTGAAGGTAATCTGCTACAAGGCATGAGACCAGTCTTGGTGTATGGTTGTCATCTGTGTTCCACGTGAGTCCTTCCCAGATAGAAAATATGAGGTTGTTCTAGATACGGTGTCTTAGGACCTTTCTATGGTTGTATCGAATACCTGAATCTGATTAAAAAATTACTTTCCTAGCGAGGTCTTGTACAACAGGGCAAATGTGAAGAGGATAGACCATTTTGTCATTAAATTAATAAAAAGTCGCATTGCAAGCAGTATTAGAAGTTATACGGTTTTATCTTCGGTGCTTATTACCCCAAATACATGTATCATGACGTGAAGCATTCCCCAGACCCCTGCTCGAGGCAGAGGAGAATGTGAGGAGCGACACATCTTTTGGTGGTTGCACTAGAACAAGCCACCGCTTTCGCCCGCCCCTGCCTGATATGATAGTTCTTGAAGTTCTGTAGGTTTAGCGGCCTACTTACTTATTCCTAAGCAACCACTCGTGTTGTACCTGCTATTGTTCTCTGAAGAGTGGAAGGGACCTACAGTTTAATGCCGAATCCGAACGGCATTGTCAGTGACTCGAGAGCGGTGCGGACGTAAAAATTATTTTGGTCAAACTGGGATTCGAACCTAGCCATGTAGATCCAAGTATGTATATATGAGTCAACGCACATACTCACAGCGACACGGGTAGCCACAAGAGGGCTTGAAGATACTTTCATTTACAATTGTAGTAGTAGTTCTAGTAAACAAATATTACAGTTCACATAATTTATGTTCTTTCCCCAAGAGTGTACTTCACAAAGTCAACAAACGATTTAATAGCTTCTGTAGAAGAAATACACAAGTTACAAGATTGGACTTGCCATTGACGTATGATTTCAACTTTACTGAAGCTAGCAAAATTCCAAAGTGATATCATCGAGATTGGCAATTAACCGATTAGCCGATTATGCGTCAAATAAGCGCAGCAGTCAAGAGCGTCATAAACTCGATTCGAAAAAATGTGTATACTTGAAAATTGCAATTATGCAATATAAACAAGTTAGTAACATGTGCTAATAATGCTTTGGTACACGAAATTAACTCATTGATTTTTAAATAGCATTAAATGCCCGTAATTGCAATTTATTGATTTTGCGGACAGTTCCGCGCTAATAATTTGAACCTCATTTTCTTGAATGCAGAAATGGGACTGCTCTTGCGAGAAATTTTTGCTCGGTTACTCACTTTCTATGCGATGGTTTTGTATGCAGTCGCTTACTATGTTGCTACTAAACTCCATTTGTGCAAAAAAGTTGTGAAAATATAGGTGAAAGATTGTCAGACTAATGTTTTAGCGAACGTTGCCAAGCGTCCAAACATAAGAAGGAGGATCATAACAGCTTAACACAAAACATATAAAGTATTTGTAAAGATGTATGTAGTGGTATGGTGCAGAAAATTGGTTAATTGTTTTAAACGCTCTCGGTTTTAAATTCACACTTAATTTATTGATTTCGATAATTTGTCTACTCCAAAATGTTTGCAGTGAGTAACGACTATATCAACGGATCCATCAATTGGGATTTGACTGCTTCAGATGTCGAATCATTAAGTTAAGTGAACGAGAATCGTATACAAATTATAATGTGTTACCAAAGTTCCGAGTGAGTGAAGGCACCTTTAAGAGTGTTAATTCCAATTGTTGGTCCTCATACTCACCCCAATAGGAAAAGAACTCAAGACAATCATTATAGCGAATTTTGCCAGAGGATCTAGCCTTCTCTAATGTGACTCGGTCAGATAAAGCGAAAAACATGATTAGCTCTAGAATGTTGAAATGTGACGTGAAATGTGTTGTGAACGACGATATGAATGTTGATCCGTAGTTAATTTCTTCGTCAAGAATATCCTCTGCATAATCTTGGACATCTGTTGCATGCGCAACTTTTTATTAAACTTTTTTTCAAATTCCATTTTGATCCATTCCCTTTTGCAAACCGCATTTACAAGCTGAAATGAATCTTGCTGCGATTACCGCTGCCTAGATCTACATTTCTTTTTTAAGAAACAAAGAATAGGGCGAAAAAGGAAAGCCAAGAACAGTCACAGAAACATCCGCACACGGTTACGAACCCTTGGACGGTGCCTTAATAGCCTGTCCAGGGCTTCAAATTCGCTTTCAAAATCATACTCGAGAAGACCAGCGAGTTTCAAATCGACACTAACCATCTTTTTATCGATTTTAAACAAGCATACGACAATTTATCACAAGGAGTTATGGCCGAATTCGGGATCCCGGGAAAATTGATCCGGTTGTGTCGCACCACGCTAACACGCGGCTGTAAACACAGGAGGAGTAGTAGTGGAAGCTTTCACTGCAATTGAGGAACAGGCGAAACGAGCCGCCGCACACCACCTAGGCCAAAACGTTACAATCGACAGCTACAATTTCGAGGTAGTAAAGGAGTTTGTCTACCTCGGGGCAAACGTTGACTCCACGAATGACATCGTAGTGGACATCCGAGGTAGAATCGTCTTTGGCAACCGAAGCTACTTCGGTTTATCAAAACAACTGGGCTCGAAACTCCTGACTCGAAGGACCAATTGAGCCGAAAGCTGGACATTAGGTAAGACTGCAGAGCTGATTCTTGGTGCCGTCGAAAGAAAAATGCTACGTCGGATTAATTCTATGTCGGATACATGGTCCCGTCTGGAGGAATGCGAATGGAGGAGAAGACACAACCACGAACTCTACGAGCTGTACAATGATGTGGATGTAGTCCGGAAGGCAAAAATACAGAACTGTCTATACAGACTGTCTTCGAATCCGAGCTCCCGGGTTCAAGAAGGAGAGGAAAACCGAACCTCCTATATAGAGAAAAAAACATTGCGAATGCAAGGCAGCTTGCTTTGATGACTGGAAGCAGCGGGCCCAGGACCGTCACCGGTGGAAGGCAGCAATTGCTCACGCTCGGATCCTTTATTGGTCATCGGCCATAGCGCGTGAGATTATACATCATAATTCCATTGCAAAATTTTATTGATAAACATTACGTCATTCATTGTCCAAAAGCTCTCGCAATTTTACACAAGACCTCCTTGAGAATATCGTTCATTCAAAACAAATCGTAAAATATAAATATTGCATGTAGTATTGATTTTCAATTCCAACTTAAACAGAAAACTCGTCAAAATGTACACCAGACCGAGTGCTTGTGGTAATAGCTTAAGGCGCGGGCGGAGTAAGCAAAACACATTTCGATTTTACTATCGTAATTCGATTATATGTCTGCAAGCAAACATACCCTACTGTACCCCCAATGAATCATGGCAAGCCACAATAAAGAACACCATATACGCAAGCTAGAGGCATTCATGAGAATCCCGCTAACAAAAGCGTGTCACTGAATCTATGTAATCAAAAATGTAAATAAAATATTAACGCATACCATTAGGGTGAAAACCTTAAACATAACTCGCAACAGTTGAACCTGCAAACGTATTCGAGTGTATTGGCTTCACAATTTCGAGAAGGCACTTTTAACGACTTAAAAGCTCCCGTTTGCAGATCAAATGCATTATCCCGTCGACACGTGTGACTCTTGTTGATTCATTTTTTAATTCGTTTATGAACACCCAATGTGTCTGTGTGATGCCAGTTTAATTGCAATTAAGAGTGACTGGATTTTAATTCCAAACCACTCCTCTAGCCCACTCAGGGGATAATGCGACACTCGTGAAGGAAATACTGGTACGTCACCACAGAGCGTGGCGCACAAAGCGTCGTTTAATCGTCATGAACTTCAGGGCTCAGGCAGATTGCATATTAATCTTTGATTGCATATTTAAGTAATTTATTCGACAAGATTAAATTCACCTCATCGGAAAAAGAAATTTAACATAACAACACATTCCGTATCCGTCAGTGAGCGAATTATCCGGACGAATGCAAACAATTTCTAAAATTGGAACACATTTGCTCGAAGAGGAACTTAATTGAGTCGCTAATTGTGTATTTAGAACAATTTATATCCAGTCACAAGCAGTGGAACCGCGCGGAACAAAGTAGTACAAACTGATCACTTGTTTGTGTCTTGCCGATGTTTTCATCGTATCTATTGACTTTGCTTGTTATGGAAACTGGCATATTTTTGTCGAATTGCCACGAGTGTTAGAGGGTGTTATGCAATCACCTGCGCCTAGTAAACAACTTCACAAAAGGCTGGGACGTAAACCAGTTTCAAACAGCCGCTGAGTGTTTACGTACTGTGTCTGTGGTATAACTCTCTATCTCTTTATGGCTTTGAGGGGCTCGACTGCTGTTTGATTTCTTTCGATCGTCATCTGTTGTCATTGTATAGTCAACGTCGACAACACTACTTTTTGGCGTGGAACAGGTCAATGACAGTCGCTGTCGAACGTGACAACCTTCGCACAGTTTGACTTAGGGTCTTAAATGCGTTTGCACAAGTGTCTTTGAGCTTATGTGGAAATATTATTGTTTTGCAATAAACACGCAGATTCATCGTAACAAAACCTTGAATTCAGACAGTGATAACAGTTCGCGCAAGTGAACCTCTCGTCGCGTGGGGGCTATCTTATCAATTGTTTATAGAAATTTCCGCATCCACTACGCACAGTGAAGGCCATGTGCTCCTTTGTGAAGCAGTTCACACGTGGGTAACACTAACAAACTCCAATTCACCGCTGAATATCAAATAGCTCGAGGAAGCGGAATACATTTTGTGGTGGTGTGCTAGAAACAAGCGTGAATGCAGAATTTGGAAGCGGAAGCTCCGAAAAAGTTGTTATCGATAGCAAAAAAATGATTTGCATTCGAATGCTTTGGGGGCAATCGATTGAGGTAGGCTTGCTGTTATGTGTGCTGGTTTGAACGAGTGCGAGGGCGAAGCTAAGAAATCACAATCATTCGACGTAGCAATGTCTATTGAGAGTGTAAACATCGGTTTAATGACAATATAATAGGGGTGGTGCTGCAGTTCGTGTTTTCTTACAAGGTGCAGAATCCTCCTCCAAACACCGTCGAAAGTTTGAGTATCTCTGTCTTGCCATCTAAGCAGTGACTCAAGCTGGAGTCGTTTATGAAAATTGTTCCGACCTGAAATCGAGCAATAAACCTAGGCTTGGAGTAAAAGTCTATATTTTACTGTCTAGTGATCGCCTATTGTTTGAAGTTAATTATTTTTTAAATGCCATCTCTTTTCGGTTTTTGTCTAAGTTGAACCAATCATGCATGTCTAGCCTAAAATGCTCTCGTGGGACTATTGTAAATGATGCTCGCGGGATGGATTCAACTCAGACTTCCAAGGGACAGGACAGGAGCCGATACACTTACCAGTTCCAAAGCTTTACTTGCCTTGCAGGTACAAGATTTCTGAGATAAGAATTTTATCAATTTGGCAGTAGTTCTTATCAGTAATTCTGCCACTTGTGCATGTCCTGGTCTGTGCGACAAAAATAATGTTCACGGCCCCACTTTCGAGTCACTGACAATGCTCAATGAGTATTTCCTGTCTAGAAAAAGCTTCTCAAACTTTACCCTTCGGAGACGGCATAAAACTGTAGGTAGCACTCACAACACGAGTGGTTACCGAGAAGCTAGGCCCTGGCCCTTAGCTGTAGCTCCACCCATATTATTATTATTACTCTTATTTGTGCATTTGACCATCTATAGAAATGAAAGCTATAATTTCTAAATTCCCCATTTACAGAGTTAATATTGTACGCCATTTAGTGAGCGATAACAACTTTTAATTTGGGAGCTATGTGCTGACTTTACAAAAAAACTATAGTAATTGATAACTTTATGTACTTAACTCCATCGGTTCCTGTGTAATATAATACACCGTAAAGAGCTAAATGTAATTTTGATGATGAGCATATGAGCAACTCATGAATGCAGTCTTTGTACGGCAAGAATAAATGTGAACTAATAGTTTGACAGGTGGTGGCCCGTGGCGTTGTGGGTATGTGCGTCAACCCCAACCTCGATGCGTAGGTTCGATTCCTGCTCTCTGCGACGAAAACAATTTTCACGACCCCACCTCTTTCGAGTCACTGACAATGCTCAAAGAGTATTTCCTGTCTAGAAAAAGCTTCTCAAACTTGGCCGTTCGGATTCGGCATTAAACTGTAGGTCCCTTCCACTCGCACGCGCAACTCGAGTGGTTGCCGAGAATCTAGACTTTGGCCCCCTACGGGCTGTAGCGCCACCCATATATTATTACATATTACTATATAATAGTTTGACAGAAACAAAGACCATACAGCCATCCAATCGAGAGCTAATGTCAACTAAGACTCGTCTTAAAAATGAGTGTAAGGCAGTACTGAGCAGGATTAAAGCAATAAGGCCTGCTTCCATTTAGGTTTCAACTGAAGGTAAATTGTGTTTTTAAATTAAATAATTGCGTCTAGAAAAAAAAGTCACCCACATTTCATTAACATTGAATCAGTTACGTCGTGGCTTGCAAATTTTTGGAGCAAGGCGGAGTTATAGCAAAGTAGATGGCTTAACCGAAGGTCAGTATCTTTATACACGATAAGACATAAGCTCTACGCCTAATCAACGACGCTAAGACGTGAATAATGTTGACAACGGATGAAGACCTTTTTTTTCAAACAAGAGGTCCTCTTGCGAAGTTTTTATTGTAGCTGGAGTAGGAGTCCAGGTAGGCCCCTAATACCTAATTCTGCAATGGTGTATTAATAAATTGCCCGCGTATATTTCGGTTTATTTTTATTCCCAAAAAAACTTTAACTTTCCAAGCGAAATGCATCCAAACATATATTATGTCCGCCCATCAATTGCTCTTTAATCAAAAGTAGTCCATCATAACATTCCGCACAGCATTGAGTAACATTAAGTTTTATTTCATTTTCCTCTTTTTCACTTTCCAGTAATCTGATTACATTCATCATCAACACCTGCATCGTTTGCGCATACCAACAGTTGAAGGGGAGATTCATCTACTTAAAACTTAATCCGCATGTACAAATGAGTCAACCGGCGACCCTTGTTCACAAAAGTGATTAATTTGTGACACAGCAGAGGAATAAAACACCCATGCTTCATTTACACATCATTCAGACACATAATCTCCTGACAACTGCACTGCCTGCCATCCCTGTGACATTTAACTCTCGACACTCGTTAACCGGTTACCATCGCGTACGACAGCACATTTAATTTCCTTCCGACCCACTTTTATTCATTTTCCAACTTCATGTGACTCATTCACAATGACTTGCATGAGTCTGCCCACCACTCGACCCCCTCTGCCTTTATATAATCTGAAAATCAGTTTGGTCAGAGTCCAAAAGGCAATCACAAAGAAAAAGAACGCCTTATCAGCCACAAACCAGCGAATTTCCTCTGTTTGCTTCGCCTTCTTCGTTTGACACATTCAATTCTGTGACACTTCACTTCAAACAAAAGCGTTCGGTTGCATGCAACAGTGATAGCACACAATTGTCAGCGGAGACTCTTATCGAACTCGGGCTGTCTGAGGAGGTCTTGCGTCTCACTTGCCCCCTTTGATTTGCTACCGTTCTCAGATTTTTAATCTAAACTTTTCGTTCTTTGTACCTTTCCCATTGGCATGCAATAAAACAAAAAACGTTCGTTATCTTCTTGAAAAAATTCGCTGATTCGGTGAGAACTTGTGTTAATTAATCCGTCAGCTCTTAATCGCAATCTACTTCAAGGGGAAAGTAAAAGCAAACAACGAGGAAATAATGAGTGCCCAGCTTTTTGTCCGTGTTCTACACCTTGGATTGGTGTTCTCAATTTATCAATATACTTTGTGATTAGGACAGTCCGGGCAGAAAGGTAGTCCAGGACTCTTATCGCATTCGGATAAGAAATTAGATCTGGGGGTTGAATTGTCATTTGGCACGTGCCTGGCGATTGAAATGACCCTGAATTGGATTTGTTTGACAGATTCCTTGATGAATTGTGTATGGAAATCACAGCCAATAGCAGAACTTTGTGACGGGGTTTTTGGAAAAGCTTCTGAATATTTTACATTCATCATTTACATCCATTTGTCAAATGGTACTGTAAGTTGTCATAAATCCGACCATTATCGGAAGAAGTATGAAATATTAGCTAATTTTGATAATTATTAATTGACAAGGGCACTCAGTGCTGCCAATTACTTGAACTAGTTGACATGTCATGTACATACTAATAATATGGGTGGCGTAACAGCCCGTAGAAGGCCAGAGACTAGCTTCTCTAAACAACCACTCGTATTGTATGTGCTATTGTATTGTTTTCTCACGAGTGGACGGTTTATGCCGCCTACACCGAACGACCAAGTTTGAGAAGCTCTTTCTAGACAGCAAATACCGCCAATGACTAGAAGAGTTTTGGTCGTGAAATATATTTGTGCTGTACAAAGGATGGATCGAACCTACGTTATCGAGGGTCAAGTGCGTTGGAATCGACTCACTTACCTATAACGCCATGGGAAACCACTACATATGCTCTCGTATTTGCAGAAAATGCAGAGAGTAGGAATAATTTTTAGCTAGTCTGTCGCATTGGTTATGTTTTGAGAAAATTTGTGAGTCATTTCATAAAAAGCTGTTTATGAGCAATTGGAATAAAGGCGCAAGGCGAATAAAAACATTAACATTCCAACATTAATTTTTTGAAATGGCCTACAAATATTTGCAGTATTTTTAACAGCAAATTAATGAGATTAAAATTAGGATTATAACCAATTACCTTGTACACATGTTCGACAAGCTACATGTTATTTTAAAGACGACATAAAGAAAGAACGCTTTAGGGACATGCTGTTAACAATTTCGACAGTTACACTCGTAATCCATCTGGTCCTTCTGATGATTGTGATTGATGACGTGTTACATCAAAGTCATTACAACAGTCATTCTTCAAAGACTACCTGAATTGTCTAGCTGGAATCGATCAAGAATGATGATATGCGTGGCCTGAGGAACGACCTTAAAATAGAGAACTACCAAATCACCAGCGCCCTCTATACAGGTATAGGGTGCTTGCAACTTTTGTGCATTGTCATTGCAGATTATTTTAATGTCAAATATGGATTAAAGTGGAAGATAATCACGTTTTTTTTGAATCTGCATAAAACCATTCCTACATAAAATCAAGCCAATACTGACTATTGTAGCTGGTGCACCAAGTGGACTAATAAACGAATTACCACATTTATCCATTTCTCGATAATGCTTTCATAATTTTACTACCTGAACAGTTAAAATCAAGAACAGCAATTTAAACTCTAAAATTGAATGAAGTAGGTGGTAGTCGTGATTCCGTGATCACGGTAACCCCTACGCGAAACAAATAAAAGTAGAACGGCGTGTCCTTAAAACAATAAAAAAAACATAGCATAATCCGAAAGGTATAGCCAAATTTAAGATTAGAATAGCTTAGAGTACCCGTATAGGGTCAGTAGGTTAGGAGTAAGAACATTTCTTAAGTTAGTTAAGCTAGTTTTAAGCATTTTTGTGTAGCATGTAAGTTAATGAATTCAAAATAAAGCAAAAATGAATGAAAAAAAAAATCGTGATTCCGTGAAAACCCAAAAAGCATTACGTACTCTCAGTTTCTTACGGCGCGGCACATAGTAAGCTGAGAGCGGAAAAGTGTCTTTGGAAAAAGTGAATTGTATGTCTAAGTACTCTTACACAACCATGACTTATGATTTCAAAGCTTTTTTTAATATATGTGTACACTTATTCGCAACCTCTCAAAATCAATGAATCATTAAGGTTTTGAAGCATATTTTCAACAAAAGTTTACATGACTCTTTTTCAGGCTTCTTATGATACATTTTATATCTATTTTCGTCATTTTGGTATACTTTTCTCTGTCTATAAAAAAATAATCGAAAACCTTCAACGAAGCCTCCGGATAAGTAGCCTCAAAGGTAGGTACTAAGCATACGCATTTCATACATTAAGGTTGCATCACACAAAAAATCGACTGCACATTTTTGCATATTCGGAGTTATGTTCAAATGAGTGTCCATGTATGAGATTTAAAAGCACAGACTTATCGTTGTCTATAGGCTCGTCATGATCGTTTATTCTTTTCTTTTTTGCTTCGACATATTAAATTTCATATGAAAGGATCTTTATTAAACCCATCTTTGGGTATGTTTTAATGTTTGTTGCACTGTAGAAAAAGAGGTTCGATATGCTTCAGTAGGATGACTAGTTTGTCTGAAAGGTGGAATCGTGCTGTATCAACGGTGAAGATGTCATGTCCATCTGTGGGCCAATTTAGCCACATGAGATTTTCAAGTTTGGCACTATTTTGACCTAAGTTGCAAACCAGCAAGTTTTGTATCAGAGCTCCAGAGAGATTGAATTGATGCAAAATAAAAGGAGTCAGTTTTAAAACGTTAATGGCTATAAATGGGAATAGTTTCTATCTGTTGTTTAGTGTGGTGTAATAAAAGTTATCTAGGGTCAACATCAACATGGATATGAGCATAAAAAATAGATTATGGTCATAACGCACAAAATCGAAGTCCATATTTTGGAAGGGAATACTCGAAATCAAACTCTGATCAAATAGAAACGGTGATATTAGAAGAACATGCACGTTTTATTCCACAATTTTGATTTCGATGGAACTTAGTTCATAGAACCCAAAGTATTACTGAAAATAAATACAAGGCTTGGCTGAAAAGACAAATTTACCCAACTACCCTAACGTCAACTAATGCTGGGAAAACCGCTAATCAGTATGCTGTGTCCGATCAATAAGGTATACGAAGAAATAAACTGTGTAGCAAGATCAGACGATGTTCAGTGCAAAACCATCAAAGTTAAGAAAAATGTCTTTAACTTTTTTCTAACCATTATTTCTTAACAAAATTTAAATTAAAAATAATCTCAATATGTCTGCCGAATTTCATTGTGATCCGTTTCATAGTTCATATTTGACATAAATCTGAAGGATATCGCCGTACGCCCACTGTGTGGCGTACGTCGTTATCTTCTATCTTCCATATGTCTCGTCCGTCAGTCTAGCGATATAATGACTCAGACCATATTTTCCTTCTTGTCACACAGCTTGTCAGAAGGATCAGCTGAGGTTTACTATTAGCAGGAGTTGCACATCCTCTGGAGACGAAAACTGTGGGCGACATCATTGCTAGTCAGTTCACCGGCCTTCACATTTTCTGTCATTGTCCAGATGGTACTTGGAGCCCAGATAAAGGAGTTGTGAAGTATTTAATGAACTTCCTGAATTATAAGTACCTATATTCAGATCATCGAATAATCCAAATGGTGCTGTTTCCCCGCCAGTGGCAAATACGAAACTCGCAGTCTAGGAATTTGCACTCTAAACCAACAAATCACGTTTTAAAGACTTTTATCATTTGGTGTTGCTTGGCGTTCACCGCCCGTAGCACGTAGCTAGACAGAAAATAATGCATAAGTATTCAATTTCACGATTATTGAGGCTAATTCGCGAAATTATCTCCTCATTATATGTGTCTGTCAACAAATTGAATACAACGTGCATTCTCGGATATTTTCCACTTCCACACTAGTGTTTGAATATAAACCACTCAACACAATAATTGCACACACAGTTCGAAGAAAAAACGCCTGACAGAGCTTTTCCAAAAAAAAGTGAATCAATCTTAATCAAGGTTTTACATGATCTAATCCCAGCGCAGTTCATTGTTAGTCAGAATGCCGGCTGCTACAAGTTCCAGAAAAATTAAATTTCCTTGCAAAGTGATTTAATAATTCCCACTCTCCTGAATTGAGTTGTATATGCTCCTGATGTATATTGAATCCTTAATGTATTCAAATTGCAACTGTCATCACAATAACAGCACTCAAACGGAAACCTACTTGCAAATCCATCAGTTCCCAAATCACATATGCGTCCGCATTCAGTTCAAGCGTCTTTATTATTCCAATATTAATGAATTCATAACCGTCATATCCGCTAGTGATTTTCCATCGCAATACGACTTACATTCATATCCATTCATTCGAAAGCACCTGATTGTGCCCTCCCCATTCCTATTCTAAATATAGTCCCACAAGCATATCGCCAAACTCTCTACCGCATTCGCTTAGTGGTAATAATTCCAAATGCTCATATTTCCACGCGAAACGAGTGAAACTTTTGATTTGAAAACCAAAATTCGCAAAAACAACAACGAACATGACCGAACGAAATGAAAAAAAAACACAAACAAAAGCAAAGAACATACAAACTGCGAAAGTGCTCAGTGTGGCGGAGAACGAACGAAAGCGAAACGCAAGCGGGTGAAATCGATCGTCTAGTAAATCAGATAATCAAAAACTCACCTGTACTTAAGAGTAAACACTGTGCTGGCCACTCGTTGAAACAATGACAGATCCTCACTGAACGGCATGAAGATACTTGGGTAGGCAACGGGATGATTGGGATTACCGATTGCTTCATGCGAAGTCATGTATGCCCCACCGGGTGTTAGTCCAATGAGGGGAGCCTTGAATTTATGCGCGAACGCGTTCATGAGAGCTGGTCCCGACCAATCCACCAAAACTGCATCGTACTCCCCTCCGTCCTGGGCATGACCGAGCAATACTTGCATTTGCGCCGACTTTAGTTCAGCCTCCGCGACAGTACGCATGACGTGGAACACCGTCCGCAACATGTCCGAACCGCTCATTATGTTCTCGTGATTCTTTAGCATATTTAGCACGCTCAAACGATGCGCGAAACTTAGATCTATTAGGTCAACCTGATCGGTATCGCTGACCGTCAAAAGATGTGAAAAATCATTCGGATCGGTCGTGACAATGGTTAGATTGTGGCCACGTTTCACCAGACTTTCGATCAGTGGCCGAAAAACAATCTGATGATCACGCAGCGGAACTGGGAAAATGGCCAAGATGCGTGAACCGAACGTGAACTGCACACCGGCTGTGAGCAGCATCAGAACTATGCCACACAAAAAATTTGCAAACAAAGACATTGTACGGCACTTGTTTTGTTTGAATACCTTAACTTCACTTCACTTGTATCTAGACACTGCACTGAAGGGACAGGGCTTTGAGTTCACAAGACTCTCATTCACTGCTTTCGCCTCCGGCTCAATTTAGCTAAATTCGATTGAATTTGATTGAAACTGATTATGTATGTGTAACAATTAGATTTTTTCTTGTTTCTTTGAATGAACGCTCTGAGTTACGACAAAAACTCCAGTCGGACACAGTACCTATCTCTGCGATACGCGAAGTCAAACTGATCGTGCAGCACGCTCGAGCTTGCCATAGTCATTGCGCACACACATTCAATGTTGCAGATAGTCACGATCAGCGTCTGTGTTGGTGTGCACAGTTTGGTGTGCGTGTGCGAAATGTATTGTTTGAGCTTTTTTTGCAACGCATCGCTATCACAAGCGGGCAACAAGTCAAAACAAATCCCAGACGGTAGTTGAGGGTGTTATTCACGCAATGATGAGGTACAACGAGCAGGCGGTGGGCACAAGTCATTGTCAAGGAAGTCATGGGTTATGTTGTGTAATCATTTGAAAAACGGAAGAAACTGTGTGATGTTTGAATTTCTCCAACTCAATTAAGCACAAATTGATTGAACTAGAGTGATATGCGGTCGGCAGGTGGGATAGATAGTAAAGAAGAAGAAACAAGTTATAGTCGCGTGAGGGAAGATGAGTCGTTGATGGAGTAGTCATATTAATTAATTAAACGGAATAAGCTCTGGGAAGGTGTGCATACTTTATGATGAGTATCTATGGAAATATTAGATGACAGTCGGAAGAGAAAATCAGCAACCATTAGCGTCGGAAGAGCTTTTTCTTGCATGCGCCTACAAATATGCAATGATTTATGAATATACTATATGGAGGGTGCTACTGTAGAGCGAGAGGTATCGGTTGACGGCACTTGTCACAAGGTAGTTGCTTTTACTTAAAAAGTCAGACTGGCTTAAGCTCTTATCATGAAACTGCATATAAGGTGGTTTCAAATGGGCCCTCAAAATGTCTTAATAGGCGGAATTTGTAACATCATCTTCGTTGATCGTTTGTTAGATTTGAGTCCGTTAAAGAAATCATCATCTTCTGACAGTCATGATCCGCTAAAGTAATCGCGGGGGTAAAGCACGCACTAGAGATGCACTTAGGCCACTCGATCATCTGCCATCGACTCCAACTCATCAGGATGTACTCACAGGCGCAAACAAGCAAGTTTTTGAACTTGATTCCTTTTGTTCTCGAAACAGTAAAATCACATGAGATTTTCTTTGATGTAGAATTGTTCTTCTCTGTGGCCGAACGGGTATCCCCAACGGATCTTTGTCCGTATATATCATAAGCATCTTTATATAATTCATAGTTGTTACTTGTCGGGTATTGTCATCCATTTATCTCTCTCGCAGACGGTACCATATTTCGCGTGTACATTTCTTCCTATTTACCTCATAAAACTAACTCTGCTTTCGACCTCTAATAATATGACTGGCAAAATTAATTTTTTCTCAGCATGGTTTTCATCATAATATCCATGGGTTTTGCACAAGCATGGAGCATACCCCATAGTTGTACAGGTTGTACTTTCCGACTGCACTCATTTTTTTTTTCATGTTTATTTATTTTTTTTCTCTGGAATGACTTATACTAGACAAAAATGACTAAAATCTATCTTAATATCTAACAATTCATGTTCTTAATTCTATCTTACTGACACTTTGCGGGTACTCTAAAATAATCTAATTTTTGTAGCTTATATATTTGCCTTTCAGCGTCTAAACTATCAACTTTGTGTCTTTTTAGTCCTTAGGACTAACTTTATTATTTTTAGACTTACGGCCAAGAAAACTATGGAAAAACTTGACGCTCTAGACATACTTATTGGTACTTAACGTAGACCTTAACCTAAACTTTAGTAACCTATTAAAAATGTATTAACCTAACAGAATATTAGCCTAACTTAATCTATATCCGTAACATTACGGGCGTGTACACAAGAGTGCGTGTGCTATGTATATGCCTAACATATATAATACACGCGCCCTTGTGCACCTTTTTTTTTGTTTTTATTTTTTTTTTTTTCTTAAATCTACTTTACATCTAAGTAAGTGGGCCGTTAATCCACTACACAATCTATAATTTTTCAGGCAGGGGCGGGCGACGGCGGAGACTGATTCTGGTGTAACCACCAAAAGAAGTGCCGCTCCTTATCACTCTCTCTCTCCCGTCGCGAGCGGGGATCGCTCTACTGAACCGGAGGAGATCATCGTGTTCCCGGACGACATCCGGTTCGTACAGGGGTCGTCTGTCAACTGTTCGGCGTGCCGCGTGGTAGATTACAGGACATCCGACTGCACTCATCTGGGATTGAAAATGAATGATAATTTACCATACCTATCTTACCTATCTAACACCCTCATCACGTAAAAAAACATGGTTATGAACCGCCTCGGATATGAACGGATTCACAACATAGGACAATAGGAGGACAACGATGTTCGGATTTGCACGTGGAATGTGATGTCCCTTAACACAACATGTGCGATGAACTTGCGGAGGCACTGGGCTGCTACAAAGCAGACATTACCGCAATCCAGGAGAAAATATGGGATGGGTCGGGCAAAAGGAACATGAGAAACTGCGACATCTACTACGGTGATTGCTACAAGGAGGGAAGGCAGAGCTTGTTTGGATGCGGATTCGTTGTTCGAGGCAGACTTAGGCACAAAGTCTTAAGCATTGATTATATCAGCGAGCGCCTCATAACAATTCGCATCAAGACTTAATTCGAACATCAGCCTGATTTGCGCACACGCCCCGACGGAGGAGAAGGATGACGATATCAAGGATGACTTCTATGATCTCCTAGAAAGCACATACGATCAATGCCTCAGCTACGACACCAAGATCGTTCTAGGAGATTTTAATGCAAAGATAGGCAAGGAATAAATCTTCTAGCTTCTCTGCTAGAGTCATCGAAAAACACAGCTTGTGACAACACATCCGGAAACGGACTGAGCCTGGTAGATTTCGCCTCGGGGCATAACCTTTCTGTGATGAGCACGTGGTTCCCACACCTCAACATCCCTTAAGGTGACCTGGCGGTCTTCTGATCAATCAACCGTCAACCAGATTTATCACATTGCGATCGACGTCAGACACTCCTCCAATATTCTCGATGTTCGAACATTCCGAGGAGCCAACATCGACTCGGACTATTTCCTTGTTGTAGCCAAGGTTAGAATGAGGATATCGAGAAAAGTACGGAGTCGAGACAGGACACCGCTAGGAACTTTGCCGACCGAGTCTCCCTGCAACTTTCTGAAAATTCGACGTTGCCTGCTCATACCATAGAAGAAGAATGGAAACGTTGTCTAAAAGCCAACAAAGAAGCTGCTATTGTGCTGTGTTTTACGAAACCTCTAAACAGAAACCCATGGTTTGACGGCGAGCTCAGGCAGGTACATACAGCCAAACAGCAAGCCTACAAGAAATCGCTGCATCGAATAATGATAGTTGTTCGCGAGCTCTACGAACAGAAGAGAAGGGAAGACAAGCGGCTTCTCAGAAGAAAAAAGAGAGAGCATGAAAAGCTCGCTGTCGAGGAGATGGAGAGGTGTTACGATAGGAAGGAAGTCCGAAAGTTTTACCAAAAGATACAACAGTTATCCGGAAGGTATAGATTTCGGACCGAGGCCTGTAAATGGACAACTGGTAGTAGAGTCGCACTCAATGCTGAGAATTTGGAAAAGTCATTTCTGTAGACTATTAAACGGCGATGACTACACAAATTCCGCTGTCAGGCAGAATGTTTCACTCAATCCGGACGATGATGAACACGAATTCCGTCTCCCCGATTTAGACGAATTGAAGATAGCGATATCTAGACTGAAGTCGAACAAAGCCGCTGGAGCGGACGGATTGTCCGTGGAACTGTTTAAAGCAGCTGGAGATGACCTCGTTGGGCGCATGCACCAGCTCATCTGTAAGATATGGTCGGAGGAAAGCATGCCCGATGAGTGGAATCTCAGCGTCGTTTGTCCGGTCCACAAGAAATTAGACCCCTTTGACTGCGCCAACTATCGAGGGATCAGCCTCCTTAACATCGCGTCCAAGATATTCTCTGCCGCTTTGTGTGAACGCCTGAAACTATTTGTCAACAACCTGATCGATCCTTATCAGTGCGGTTTCAGGGCAGGAAAGTCCACAATAGACCAAATATTCACACTTTGGCAGATCCTCGAAAAGACTCAAGAGATGCAAACCGACACTCACCATCTGTTCGTCGATTACAAGGCCACATATGACAGCGTGCATAGAACCGATGGCCATGTCTAGTTTTGACATTCCTGCCAAACTCGGATGACGATCGAGAACTCTCGCTGCTCCATCGAGGTCAGTAACGAACTAACCGAGACGTTCAATGTGCAAAAAGGTTTTAGGCAAGACGACACGCTGTCATGAAACTGCTTCAACATCATACTTGAGAAGATCGTGCGAAACTCAAACGCAAACACCCGAGGCACGATGTTCCAGAAATCTGTTCAACCGCTTGCTTACGCGGATGACATTGACGTGATTGGACGAACACAGCGAGCCGTCAATGAGACGTTTGCCTGTATTGACGCGGAAGCGGTTAGAATGGGTCTAGCGATAAACCAGGGCAAAACAAAGTATATGCTTTCATCCCAAAAGGACGCACACCATCGACGTCTCGGACAGAGCGTCATAATGGGCAGCAGAAACTTTGAGGTAATCAAGGACTTCGTCTACTTCGGCCTTGAAGTAAATAGGGAAAATAACACCAGTACCAAGATGAAGAGCAGAATAAGTCTTGCCAATCGCTGCTTCTCTTGGCTCAAGAGGCAATTGAGTAGCAAAGCCATCTCTCGAAACAGCAAATTGACCTTGTATAAAAGCCTGATCATCCCAGTCCTGCTCTATGGCGCAGAGACATGATCGCTATTGAAAACGGATGAAGAAGCTCTTGGCTGTTGTAAGTGAAAAGCTCTGCGTGCGATCTTTGTTCCTGATTGCGTTGATGGTGTCTGGTGGAAAAGATTCAACCACGAACTGTATGGGCTGTAGCGGCATGCAGCTATTTAGTTATGCATCTTCGGATCCAACCGGCCTGAAGTGTCTTCGATACCGAGCGCAATAGATGACGTCCTCCTACGAGATGGCGTACACAAGTGGAAAAGGACCTCAACCAACTTGGTGTGTGCAGCAGGAGGCAGCTGGCGAAAAAACGTGCTGGCTGGAGAGGCATGTTGGTTAAGGCCCAGGTCCACCCCGGAGCCAATCAAAGAAGAAGAATATCAGCGTAAATAGGACCGAAAACACTTGTTTACTCTTCTGTAAACCAATTACTCCAAGCAATGACGAATTTGAACGATTGCAATATTTGTCTGCGCTTTTTAATAACTTACGACAACAAGACTTACTTTGCAAAAACCTCACTAACCCAAGATATTGGTGCTGGTTACAGTGATCGGAGCTAAGTGACTGTTTGTCTGGAGATATGACTCAATGACTATGGCTTACTTCGGCGTAGACCATATTCCATTGGCAGTAATGAGTTCTCCTTGTCAGATCACAGAATCACAGAAGCGGACACAATCAAAAATCTATAATTGTCTAAGAGGTCACATGACATCATATTATAAAACGAGGGGAAAATACCATAGTTATTATGTGATTTGTTCTAATTCTAATCTGGGGTCAACAACTGACGTCAAACTATTTTAATTTACACAATGCAAGTTTAAACTTCACTTTGGGCTTGAGCTATATTTAAACCATTTATTCGGTTCAATGGTTTCGTTTAAGCCTTGAATTGAGTTTCATTTCTAGTCAAAGTTAAATGTTATTACATTATGGTTTAGATTAGGGCTCTTGATATTACCCGGGTAATACCCAATTCCTCATACCAGCGACATCGATAACATCATAACGCTGCTTTTCCACCGCTGGGCACATTGTAACACCCAAGCGGCCTAGTCTGCTATCAGAAAATGTAAATTTGTTGACATTTTTGATGAGAAATCAAAAAATTGTTGCAACAACCAACATATAGATAGTACACAAAACACGTTCATAGATGTTTTATTGTGTTATGTTAGCATCTTCTAACACTGCTAAGACACTTTGCTGAGAACGGAAAAATACCGGGTACCTAAAGTAATGACGACCGGTACCCAATAACTTTCGGGTACCCGAAATTAAGATTCCTGGGTAATACCCGTGAGTGAGAGTGAGAGTACTAAGGTGCATGGATAATGTTTCGGGTACCCGTGTATGAAGAGCTCAAGTTTATACCTCCAATTTCACAATTGTCGCTTAACCTCCATTTTGGGGGTGAACTGAACTGTAGTTCAACGATGTTTTGCTTCAATCTTGAACTGGGTTAAATTTGTAGCTTAAGTTTAACGTGAAACCACTGTCCTCTCAACCTCCTGCACATCTTTTATTTCCCTCTTTTTCCAGCTTTTGTGTTTCGTCATCTCCATCAGCAAATCTTCGGTAATGAGATCCATCATTTGAATTGAAATTATTTGCAATTGTATCCTATCTCGCAACGTCTTCCCTCCTTGGTTAGTTATGTAAATGTTTGTTTTCCGATAACAACAGCTACAAAATTTGATAAGAGTGCAAAAAGCATTTTAAAAAGCAAATCTATCGAAAGTCCTTAAAAATTTGCGTTTATTTTGTCAAAAATGTATTATACCCCAGCTCGAAATGAAAGCATCAACCACTACCTTTTCAAAATTACAAAGCATAGCAAGATGCAAATACTAGCCAATACACACACCAACTGGAAAGTGTGGCTATATTTCGATCGCTTTACACAAACCAGTTCAGGTTGCAAATGATCTTGGCCTTTTGTAGTGCGTCCCTTTACTCGTGATAGAACAATGGCACCCACAATACACATGTACACATGTAGTAGAAGTTAAGTCATAGCCTTCAAAGGACTGTAGTAATAATAATAAGGGTGGCGCTATAGCCCGTAGGGGGCCAGGGCCTAGCTTCTCAGCAACCACTCGTGTTGTGCGTGCTATTGTTCTCTCACGAGTGGAAGGGACCTACCGTTTTATGCCGAATCGGAACGGCTTTGTTTGAGAAGCTTTTTCTAGACAGGAAATACTCTTTGAGCATTGTCAGTGACTCGAAAGAGGTGGGGTCGTGAAAATTGTTTTCGTCGCACAGAGCAGGAATCGAACCTACGACGTTGAGGTTGGGGTCGACACACATACCCACAACGCCACGGGCCATCACAAAGGACTGTAGTGCCAACCTTTTTTTCTATTAGAATTCATCATGGACATCGAACAATCAAGACTAAACAAGCTATTGCACTTTTGTTGTGATAATCTCGCTGAGGCGCATTAAGGTTGTGACTGCTTAATGATCGACGATTAATAAGCAACTTACATTCTTTCATTTATCTTTATTGTGCGAGGGCACATGGTAACCCTGTCCGCTGTGACCTCGTTTTTATTTGATTTGATAGATTACGCCCTCGGGATCATGGTCACACTTCGCTTTCACACTCAATTTAGGAGAAAAATACCACCTCCCTTGCAACTGCTGCAAACGGCACTAGTCCTGGAGAGAGTAACGAAGTTGTGTAGTGTCCCGGGGCAAAGGACTATCCTCCGGAGTCATGATGTCATCATACATCCACGGCGGCATTGCAACAATATTATCGATGACAATAGCCTGGCGCGAGGATGGATAAAAAATGAATCCACCTCGCCTGCGTCTTCCCTACGGTCCAGCTGGCCAACGAATGCAAATTGCCCAACTTGGCAGCAAAATACATTGGCACGAGGAGGATGGAATGGAGATGGTTGCTGTAGTGTATACCTGTGGTAACTAACATCGAGGAAAAAGGAAGTGAGTCTCAGAATCCGGACGGTCAAACTGAGGGAATGACAACGAACCGAAATTAGACGTAGTCGATAGAAGTAAACTCTGTGCACTGGCCTCTCGAACCGAGCTAACTGTGTGCTTGTGACAAATATGGACGAGTATTACACCTTTTTCCAGAATAGACGACACTCGTTTGTACGGTTCCTGTTGCCGTAGGCGCTGGTGGTACCGGTGCCGGTGTTTGTGCTGTCGCCATACCCGCGCGCTACAGTGAATATCTTATCGGATATCTTCTGAACTTGTTTTCCTATTTTCTTTTCCTGAATCATCAACAGAATTTATTAGCATATTTAATTTCTATGCAAACATTCTGGGCGTGTATTGTAGTGGGACAGGCGCTGGGAGGCAAAGAAACGCGGAATGCGCTCATTCTCACAAAAAAATGTAACAAAAATGAGCGCCATTATGTGAATATCTTGTATCGTCTCGGTCGCCTTTTACTTCTTTATCTCGTTTTTTAGATTTAATGGTCGATGGATATCTCCTTAGTGTTTAAGCAGCATTGAGATTTATGATCTATATAAGACGCGAACGATGGAGAGGAGCCTCCTGTGCTCGGTAAACGGCGCGGTGCTGCGCGGCGTCTTAGTACGTCACCAGAGCGAATCAGTTAATGAGCTTAAATGCGAAAATGCCACGGCTTGAGTTTGCTTAGTTTCAAGAGAATGTGTTTCATGTTGGTGAAGTTGTTACTCAGTCTTTTCTGATCACGGCCCCAAGATGGGTCGGTGATGCATCTATTTTTGACACGGAGAAGATGCTGCAGCATAAAATGGGAACATGTCGCTCGCGTGCCCCCATGCGGGAGTCGAATTTTCGTTTATTTCCGTTGGATCTCAGCCTGCAACTGCATGGAACGTAGCTGAAGGGGGGAACTTATTTTCGACACATATTGGACACTATAAATAGCTTTAAAGTCAGAGCAAATGTTGTCGTTTGTCAAATGAAGGAAATTAGTCTGACACTGGCACGAGAAATTTGGAAAAGTTTCCTTTTCTCGATGGGGGGAGACTGGCTGACACCAAACAAATGCACTCACTTGAAAGTGAAAATGGGTCGAATGAAATTTCTTGGAAGAAGCTGAAAAGAGTATATTGTGGAATCTTTGAAGAAGCTTTTGCATTGAAAATGTGCTTTCAAATTGATTGTAATTAATCAGCTTTAAATGGGGGATTGATTTTCGCTTGCAAATATAAGTGCATAGCGAAAAAGTGACTTGTGCGCTCTCTCGTTAGCAGCCGCCAATGACGTCCCACATCTTCGATCGAAGGTACTCGGGTCCCGGATTTCACCACGTGGAGGTGAGAGCAGGAGTTCATTGACAGAGGCTGAGTGCAAACGCCTGTGCCTACATGAGACGCTTGTCAACTCTTTGAAATTTTACATATAATAATAAACGTAGTAAAAAACCCGGGCCTTCTAAAGCAACCAGTCGTGTTGTGCGTGCTATTATTCTATCACTAGTGAAAGGGACCTACAGTTTTTCCCGACTTCTAATGGCTCGATGATGTACTTTTTGAGCTTGGAAGGGGTGCGGCGTAAAAAATATTTTTGTCGTATATATCAGAAATCGAAACCAGGCGCGGCAGGTTTGAGTGCATAGGGGTCGACGACCCACATGCAAATTTATCAAAACACAAGAAATATGAATATGATACCTAGGTACCTCGGCCTTTACTTACGTACTTACTAGACCTGCAGCATCTAAACAATATGAACTTGACCTATATCAAGGTATGCACCTTCGACCGATGACGGTGGTCTTGGCATTCTGTTCTCAATTACAAAGAAGAAGCTGTCTTGTTAGATGACTTGATGAACGGATTTCCCTCTCCTTCTCCAAACGCATTGAAAATCCGTCCTACAGTGAGCATTTGTATTCTACGAATTTTGCTGGAGTACAGTTTGGTACAGTTCGTAGAGTTCGAAGATGTATCCTCTACGCCATTCAACTTTTTCGCATACATGCCAATAAGAATCAGTTCTGTTGTCAGTTCTTTCGACTGAGTATAGCTGGTCTGGCAAAATAAGTGTTTCTGGACCGCTGTTGTTTCGACGAATAAAGTCTGATAGCCATCGCTTACCAAGAGTAGGATTCCGTTGTTTAGTCCGAGTTAGACAAATTTCTTCACCATCTCAAACTTGCAGCTGCGTGTCCCAGGTGGTGACCAACTTCTTTCCGCTCTTTTCCAATTGCCCTGAATGCTTTGACTATGACACATTTGGAACGCAGTCAACGTCAATCACACAACAGTTTGTCTGAATTGTAGAGGATAATGCATTCCGTGCTTACCACTGCCCCCACACCACACCTTATCCAGTACCAGATTGAAGAAATTACACATTAGGGCATCTCCTTGTGGAAACCCGGTGCAGGTTTCGAACGGTTCAGAGGTTCTTGAATCGCGTCTATGTGAGCGTGGTGCGACACAACCACATATTTTTTTCCTGGGATCCCGGATTCAGTCATCGCTTCGAACTGCTCCCTTCGATCAATGCTCCGTATGCGACTTTAAAATCAAAGAAAAAATGTATATAGTCAATTTGCCTGAAGCCGAAGGGCAATTTAGTGCTTTCGTGTTCGCAAACCGCACAGATGATCTGGTGTATCCTAACAGGCACTTCTTTTTTGTTTGTTCCAAGATTCGTCCATATTTTTAAGCTGGGATAATGTTTTCATTAGGCGTTGAAGATTCTTCTCCTACCGTCTTCTAGTTCTGTACTTGTGCGAAGCTACTGACGCAACACACATCTTGTATTCATAAACTTTTTATATAGAGTCCCGTCAGCTTATTACTTTGTATAGAACCACACTGGATACCAAAACGGAAGGTGGACAGCTGATCAACGATATCCTACGAAATCATGCATCCGAGTATTTCTCAATACTCGGATCCCTCTTGTTTTGGTCCGAAAAAATTTGAGTGTGTGGACTACCTGAGTCAAAATAAAATATTTTTAATATACAATTTTCTTCTATCATTAATAGAATACCAACAGGAAAACTAAGATTCAGAACTAAAAAGTGCCTTACGTTGCTAGACATGGAAAGTGGATTCCATTTGGAAAAATTTGCCCAAGACTTGGGGTAATACACATCGTTTCCCTTCAGGACAGTATGAATATTTGGGGATGTCATTCGGTCTAATTAGAACTCTTTCAGTAACCAACTAAAGGGTGATTCTTTAAAAGCTATAGGAAAGTTTTCTAAAAAAAAAAATAAAATTCAGAAAAATGCACGAAATCTTTATTTAAATCGATCCTTAAATACGGTCCATATAATTGAATGTTTGAAGATTATTTCATGCAAATGTTGACCTTGACTGCGCCTCAAATGGTCCATCCGCTTATTCCAATTTTGGCATGCTCCTTCCAACATTTCGACCGGTATATCACGAATAAAGGCTTCAATGTTGTGTTCCAAGCGTCAATTGAAGCGGGCTTATCTGTATAGACATGAGTTTTAACATAGCCCCACAAAAAATAGTCTAAAGGCGTTAAATCGCATGATCTAAGCGGCCAATTGACCGGTCCCGAACGTGAAATAAAATGTTCACCGAACTCGCCTCTCAATAAGTCCATTGGCATGTGCACGTGCTGTGTAGCATGTGGCACCGTCTTGTTGAAACCACATGTTATTCAAGTCGAGCTCTTGCATTTTGGGTAAAAAAAAAGTTGGATATCATCTCACCTTAGCGCTCACCATTCACAGTTACGTTACGATTCGCATCATCTTTGAAGAAGTACGGTCTAATGATACCACCAGCCCATAAACCATTGAGCCAATGAGCTACGTCGCTGAACACATTTTTTCGGTAAAAAAGTGAATCTTCGGCCAACTTTTTAAGAGTCCATTCACCAACAATTTTACGTTACTGTAGGTTGTAAGACGATTCATGGTTAAATTATAGACAAAACTGATGATGTTTGACAGTGAAACAAAACACGAAACGTGAGTCAGCTGTTTAAACCAGTGTTGCCAAAAGGATAATAGCTAAGAAACCACCCTTTATTACATTGCCAAAGTCTATTGTTTTGGAGAAAAGCTAAAAATGATTGCTACAACCTTATTAGAGGATCATTTCAAACTACTGCGGCAAGTCTTACTCTACAAATAAAAATATCAATTAGAGCTATGTTATCAAAATTCAATGTTTTGTTTCACCGAACAGAATATCTGGTATAAGAAGTAACTGCCCAAGGTATACGAAAAGACAGATGTATTCAAACAAATGACAGAATTTGTCATCGAGCTCTTTTGTCAAAAATTCATGCCTTTGGTATCGATGAATCTTCTATGGATTACATTTCGAACTTTCCAATTTAAGTTTACGATAATCTAAGAATAATAACAATCCACAAAATAAATTCTAATGTTCTTCAAGATTCTGTTGTGTCCCCAAGACTTTTAATTTTTTTGTAAACGAATGTTAAATGATTCTAACAATTCAATTCACTCCTTCGCTGATGGCAGCACGCTTTTTATATTTATTCCAGGACGGTCGACCTGGATCCCTTCGAACCTAGGATTGGAATACGCTACTGTTACTGCGGTAACACAACAGTGTGGCATTCAATGGGTTAAAAAATTAAACTCCCTTTGCTGTCACTTAAGCGAACCCCTCATAATCATCTATTCATTAATGGCCTTTGTATCAATGAAAGTAGAAAACCTTCCATCCGTCCTTCCGTCACTTTAGTTTGAACGATCACATATTTGACATTCGCGGCGAAATGTCCAGATTTCCTAATTCGATACAAAAAAAATATTTGCTCCCTCTGCTTTGGCATTCATTTATAAGGCACACATCCCCTCTAACATTCAGTACAACGCTCATGTGTATCTGGTGAAGTTGCCCTAGGACTAGGTACCTTAGTTTAGACTACCCTATACAACAATATTGCCGTGTCTAGTGCACTATCCCGGATGTAATATAATAATAATATGTGAGACTTGCTTCTACAGTAACTACTTATAGTGGATGTGTTGTCGAGTTGAGTGCAGAGGAACTATTTACTTTATATCGACTCTGAATTGTCATTTTTGAGAATCTTTTTTGGACTACAATGTACCTGTAGGCTCATGTGCATAGGAGTTGATGCACATACCCCCAAATCCACAGCCCACGTAAAAGTTTCGTTTTTATTAATGAGCAAGCAAAAATTAGAAACCAATTTTAATGAAAAGCTTAATAATTCAAAATTCAGTTTTGACAAGTCTACTATGTACATACATCTAAAAAAATACTATTTATTTATTTTATTATGAAATAAAACATCACATAAAGCCACCTGGAGATGAATGTTGGTTGAGGCCCAGGTCCACCCCGAACTGTAGCGCCAATCAAATAGGGGAAATAAATTCATTCCATGAGCCACAAAAGCGATGAGTCATTGGGATCGATCAACACAACCACGAACCTTGTACAATATACATTGTGTCTGTCGGTGATCAGCATAGCGCCTATCCAACAGTCAATCATGAGTCACTTGCCAATAATCTCCTGGTATCCTGCGATAATCCTTAACGAAGGATTAACTCATGTCAGTCATGTCAATCAATCATGAGCAACTCATCTAAGTTCACAGGAATTTAAATTTAATACCAAAGTTCGAAGAGGAATCCAAAAGTATTCCTCATACCCCGTCCCGCACCATAGGCGCGGCATTACCATCACCATGGCAACCTCACATGCAATAACTCCACCATAAGGTGAATTATTAACAACCCCGAATCCACCACATGATGCATTCACGCCACTCTGCCTTAACATTATGTTTGAATTGCAGTCGTGGCCCCACACACTCGCATTTTCTCTTTTAATTTTATTTACTCAACACAGCCGACGACGAAATGAATGAAAAACCAGAACTGCAAGTATCTTGTTCGGCGGGAAAAAATCGACAACCACGATTCGCCCCCAACACTGCCAATGGAGACGACCAACGTCACGCTGGCCGACGGGTACAGATCACTCACACAAAGTAGGATTCGGTACTGAAAAGGAGCACACAAAATGCGTGCCTTTCAAGTGTATGACGTTGAGTGCGCGGGCGACGGAATGAGGTGGGGCCGGTGATGGTGTTGAACAGGTATGGTAAGTTTGTCAATGTTTCTCGTCGTTCGAGCGGCGTTAACGCTCGCGACACAATACACACAATCAACTTAAGTGTTTTCAATACAACAGTTTTGCTGTTTGGACTGGTGCAGGACCGCATCGAGGGTGAATTGACCTGTGGCGGAGGGCGCCTGGGAAATGTTGAGGATATGTAATGCTTGGAGAGTTTCTGCTGGTTTTGTGATGGCGATTGTTAAGAATAATGTCACATTGGGTTAGAAGTAGCAGGGTTTTCTGCAGAGGCTCTTTATATATAACTTTATAAATGGACACAAAAGGCTGCTGATGGTGAAACAAAAAAACTGCTTCGTTTAAAACACCCGGAGTTCAGGAAGCCATCTGAGAGAAGAAGATAACCTACAGAGACTGGATTTTCTCGATGGACTCTGCTTCTCGTGATTGAGGTTGATGCAGCTGAAGAGCAGTCTTGGAAGAAGTTCGGCGAGAAGCCAGAAAGCGATCTGCGAAAATAGTATTCTGGCAAACTAATCGCAGTCTCAGAGGAAGGAAATTCAACACCATCGAAGGAGTCAAATCCAAAGATGGTGTGTTACTTTCCAATGAGGGAATATCTTACGCAGATGGAGTGAGTACTTTTCGGCGATGCTTAATCCTGAACATGGCACTGCGGGTAGCAGACCCATGGTCTTGAGTGGGGCGGAGAATAGTAAGTTGTCAAAGAATAGTCACTAGGGCGAAGCAAGTCATTTTGGGAATTCAATTGCTAAAGAGGTAAGCTCTGGAGTATTCTGCAGGAGTATCAGATTGGGGGTCCTCTTTTGAGTGACATACAGTCGCTATACGGAAACTGTAACAGCTGTGTACGTTTGACTACGCCAAGGCTGCGTCTTGTCATATATCGGCCTTCGTGGCACGGCATCGACAAAAGCAACAGCGGCCAATGAACTTTTTGTATTCTCACCACAACTTATAAAATCTTGATTAATACATAATAGCATTGATAAAAGTTAAGTATTTTATTCTTAATTAGTGACTCCGGTGTAGCAAATATAGCAGGACTTAATGAAACATTGATAAGAAGGTTAGCTTCGGTACATTATCGTGCAAACGACTATCAAGCGACCAAATCAACTTGTCCAAAGCTTTATATCGGCAAAACAAAGAAGCTTCTGGTGTTAGACCGAAAATCGATCCGTATGCTACTCAGAGTGCTTGCAGAACACTGACCGATAGGAACAATGCTGCGAACCAGGAATCCATTGGTCTCTGGCTGGACAATGGGTCTTTGTGAGTGGAAGTGATCGTCAACTATCACACTGCCCTTATTTTTATCGCTGAAAACAAAAAAATAACAGATTAAACACTGATTGGGAAGGTTTTATTAGCTGCTTCGTGCGGAGGCGCGGTTGAAAACTTAACCAAAAGCAAATTAAAGCAACATTATGAAATCTTCTAGAAAAGCAAAGATAACAATCAGAATGTTGACGGAAAATGAGAAAGAAAAGAAGTTCTCCGAACATTCAAATAGATGGTGGCGCTATTCACAACTTATGAGAACTTTACACATTATCATTACTCTTCTTGCATATAATGTTTGAAGATTAGGTTTAGAGATAGTACATTGCGATACTAAATCAATCGTCTTCATGAGATTAAAAACTTTCATTAGTTGGTAATTTAAAAAGAGTAGGGAAAACAAATCTTCAATACTAACAAGATCAAAGATCAAAGCAATCCAAAATGGATAACATTTTCTTTGATATTCTTTCTTTGATTTTGAAACATGTTTAAATACATTCCTAATCGGAACACTTAATAATCGAGCAACTTTGAATGTTATATATAGATTCAGCAGTGTATAAAACGTGTTTCAAGAAATATAATTATTTTTCAACATGTCTCAGTGCAAACTGGGATTGAGTTTTCTACTAATAATAATAATAATATGGGCCCTGGCCCGTAGAGAGCCAGGGCCTAGCTTCTCAGCAACTAATCGTGTTGCGCTTGCTACTACTCGAGACCTACAGTCTAATGCTGACTCCGATCGGCCAAGTTTAAGAAGCTTTTTCTAGATAGATATGATTTTGAGTATTGTCAGTGACTCGAATGAGGTGGGCCCGTGAACATTATTTTTGTCGCACAGACCAGGAATCGTAACTACGATGTCGAGGTTGAGATCGACGCACATACCCACAACGCCACGTGCCACCACAGGAGTTGTGCTATGTAAGCCATTAGAACTGAGAGTTCGTTAAACTGTTTTTGATGTACAATTGTATTTGATCCTTCTGCCAATTCGTTAGACTATATTGTGTAATATATATCGCGCAAATGTAACATGCAAATAGCGTTGCCATCTATACAAAATAATTCATGGGATCTCGCATGTAGTCTTTTATCGAGGTAAAATGATCGTTCTTTTCTGAATAAAATCCTCAGTTTAGCTTAAATTAATTTATCTTTTGTTACTATATTTAGAAAAAATGGAATTAACACAAAACTGTATCATTGCATTCATTCAAATAGGTTCTGAACTCGACAGGTTACGAAAATGGAGGCCGTATGTACACTTTACTCGGACACTGTACATATACAGGACAAGGGTGGTTCAGTTTTCAGGGTATTACTGCAATTAAACCTTATATCAACGTTTTAGAATCTGGCATAGCTCCAAATTGACCAATTTTTTTACGAATGACGAGTTGTGAGAAGCCTTCTCTAGACGCGCGATCACTTTCATATCATTAAATAAATATTTTTTTTTTCTCACAGCAGTGGATGTACTGTCGTCGTCTACAATAAAATACACTGAATTTGAGTAATGGCCCGCTTTGTGACAGATCATTCACATTTATCTGTTCTTTTTTTTTTCTTTGGTCTATCCAAAACATATGAAAAACGACAACAAATCAATATCTCACGTATGCAGCGATGGGTAGAGATACCCAGTAGTAGGTTATGCGTGAGGTTAACTTCCTCACCGCGTACTAAAGACATGGTTATGAACCGACGACATGCCTCGGATATGTACGGCTTCACAGTTGATGACCCCAGTAAACAATTAAAGGACAACGATCAGCCTGATTAGCACCCACGCCCCGACAGAGGAGAAGGATGACGATAGCAAGGATGACGTCTACGATCTCCTAGAAAGAACATACGATCAATGCCACAACTACGACACCAAGATCGTTCAAGGAGATTTCAACGCACAGCTGGGCAATCAAGAAACTTTTGCTAGAGTCATCGGAAAACACAGACTGCATGACAACACATCCGGAAACGGACTTAGACTTTATAGACTTTGCTGGCATTGAAGCGGAAGCGGCTAAAATGGGTCTAGCAGTAAACCAAGGAGAAACAAAGACATCACGGAAGGACGCATAATCAAAGACTCCGCCGACCTGGAGTAAACAGAGACAATAACACCAGTACCGAGATCAAGAGCAGAATAACTTTTGCCAATCGCTGCTTCTTTTTGCTCAAGAGGCAATTGAGTAACAGAGCCATCTCTCGAAACACCAAGTTGACTTTACATAAAAAATCTGATCATCTCTGTCCTGCTCTATGGCGCAGAGACATGGACGCTATTGAAAGCGGATGAAGAAGCTCTTGGCTGTTTTGAGTGAAAAGCTCTGCGTGCAATCATTGGTCCTGTTTGCGTTGATGGCGTCTGGAGGAGAAGATTTAACCACTTACTGTACTGGCGGCATGCACATAGTTAAGCGTCTTCGAATTCAACGCTTAAGATGGCTAGGCCAGAAGGATCGTGCTGGCAAATGAGGCTTCTTGGTTGAGGCTTAGGTCCACACAGGACTATAGCGCCAATTTTGTATTAAGTCAAGTTGTCTGTGATAATGATATCAATTAATAAAAATACGGGTCGCGACAACCCATTCGAGATCTGAACCTATTATTAAGACCAATCTGTGTTAATCCACTATGAAGGTTCTAACATCCTCGTCTTATAGAAGTTGGGATTGAATGCGAAACCTTCTCAGCTGTTGTCCATACGCTCTACTACATCAAATCACCAAAGGATCATTTGACCCCACACAATAAAAATTAAGAATTTTGCTAATAAATCTTTTAAAAGTGCTAATCAAAGATGAAATAAAAATGTGATCAATGAAATATCCTGACGTGGACACAAATTAATCTAAAGCACCATCTGCGGGCAACATTCGAACACCATTCGGAGTAGTAGCTATAATCCGTCGCTATACTAACGCTCCAAACCACAAACCACCACCACCACCAAAGCCTATGGCATTAATCAACTAATAGGCCTCCAAAATAATGAGGTGAAAGAGAGTATTTATTTGAAAAGAAACGTCTTTATTTGAGCGTTATTTTAAACCAGTAGTCTCCACCACCAAAAGGAGGAGGCGCTTCAATAACTGATTGTGTTCAGAAGGTACGTTCATACCACTGGAATAATATTGGAATGCATTGATCATTGACAGGTTACATTTGAATTTTGTAATATTTTGCTGTCGAAATATTCGATAATGGTTGAAACAAAACGCGTGTAATATGATTTGGTCTTTTAATTCAGCTTGTAAATAACTATTAGCAGTTCATACCAATGTCATGATAAGGAAAAATACATTTTGCAAATGCACACATATATGTATGCCTTCTCTTTGGCCGTATGAAGTATACACCATAATAGAAAAAAACGCAAATTCACTTGAATTATATAGTATTGTCATTTTAGCATACATATTTACCCATTACTCAAACACTTCTTATTTTCCAAATTAATTTAAAATTATCATATCCCAACAGAAATTATTAATTGAAGCATTTTAGTTCATGATATCACATATATTGTACAGAAAAAATTGTAATTTGTCTGGCATTTCAATTATTCGCAGTTTGTACAACTTTGTTTTATTTTTAAAATTCAACTTACTCAAAACAACTTCTTTTACGCATTTTATAACTCTATTACCTTGCCAAGCTTGATAAACTTACTCACGGAATGTTTCCAATTTGTGGGAAAGTCAGCCTTTTTTGGAAATCTATTTGACACTAACAGGGGCAAAATTATGGAGGGGTTAACAGCTGTTCAAACTACCCCAAAATGTGAAAAATACCTCCAAATAAAGAAGTATGCGTGTTTTGTGGGAGGTCATTGCATTTTCGCCTGGAAAGTTGAATATCTCTATTAGGTCATTTATGGCTTATGGAGTAAATGGGGTCCTGTACATCGTGCCGGAGGGTTGGTTGTTGTGTTGCAAGCGAACGAGACAGCGCCGCGCCGCCGCCATCGTACAGTAAAGGTCCATTCATATGAGGTCGCCACGAATTGCGAACTTCGCAAACTCTGACAATTCAATCATATGGAGTTTTCTCATTCGCAGAGAACTACGGGTGCATACTAACGCTTCACTGCGAATTGCTTGGTCGCAGTGGTTGTGGATTGCGTTTTCCGGTTTGTGTACTGCGATCTCAGCTTGACGGTTCGCAAAGAGATTGATTGATTCGCAGAGAAAATCTTTTAAATAATTAGGATAATTAAACTAACTTTTGTTGAGATTTTGTGGATGAAAAAACTCCTTAATTCAGTTCCAATCTTTTTGCATACCAAGAAATATAACTTATTGTTCATATTTGCTAGAAAAGGGTTGTTTTTGAAAGTTCGCATTCGCAATTCGCCGCTCATACAAATGGGCCTGTATACATAATCAAACCCGAATGTACATGAATGGCCATAGGATCCACAGACAGATGGCGACATAGTTTTCTAGAAAGAATGCTTGCTGATATACATATCGGAACGGTGGCCGAAGCAGGACAGTTTAGCTTTGGATTTGGTATAAAAGTGATCAAAGTGCATTAAGTGTGAGCCTGAAAGGCAGTAAGTAAAAGCGTAATAAATTAATTGTGGTGATAAAAGTGCAGTAAAGTCAAAATTGTGCAGAAGAAGTAAATAAATCAGTGCATAGAGATTTTGAACTAGTGAATTTTATTTCGTCAAAATATAGTGATCGAACCTCTTTTATTGGACAGATTAAACATGAATACGTAGACACAGTTTTGTGTAAAACCTAACAATATAATACTGACGTCTCTTACCTGTACCTATACATCAGTATTGTTGGTTGGTTAGCGGACTCCTCCGGCGCGTTGCTGATTTCAAGAGCCAACTGTGTATTTATGGCGAACTGTAGTATATTATGTTGGCCGGCGCCGTCTGTAGTAAATTATACGTTAATTCATTTCCTCATAAAGATATAGCAATCACACAACAAACTATATTATACATAGATTTAATTTGTAACTATTTTAATAAAATTCACATAAGGACATGTCTTAGAGTTTTGAAATTATAAAACGCTAAACTTCAAAATGGGTCAAATGACCCCGTCCTTCTTTCTAGTCCTAACATTGCTCCTTTTCGGCAATATTTTTGACCACTAAAAGGCTTCGTCCCAAAAATGATGAGACTAAGATCCACCTGAAATTGTTCCAGAACCCAGTCAAAAAAAAAAAAAACAGGAAAACTAACAATAAAAAAAAGCACCACGGCCATCATGAACTGTCACTAGGAGAAGCCTTACTAAACGTTACATTCTGTATTTCTTTGAGTGATTGGACAACTACTGGTTAACTTTAAAGAACAAAATCTGGTGTACAATAGCTTTGTTGCGAATTTCAATAAAGACGACATTTTCTATACATCCTCCCTCCCTTTTGGCACAAGTAATAGCTTAATTCCTTTTTATTCAATTTCGCCTGAAATTAACTGTTTAAGGCTCCTTTCGAAAGAGCTCGCCAATGTATTCAGTTTCCTATTCTTTGCTTATCAGAATTTCACACACTCCACTTTTCATATCGTACGTGTCCGATTTATTTTTATTAACCCTAACTATTTTCAAATCATCTGCGAATAATAAACCCTCGTATAAAGGATGTGTGATGACAAATCATTAGATAATACAAATACAATACAAGCTGTAAAATAGTTGGCTTCCTTGTGTTACACGAACCGCACTTCAAATCGCTTTAGATAGAGCAGTAACATGTCTTGACAAACTGTTTACGACTCGTTATATGTGATTTTATAGGTCTATAACAGTTTATGGTGAAATTCGAAAGATTTAAGCTTCCGACTGGGAATTTCATGTTTGTAGGCGATTGACAGATCTTTGGGATACATTGATATTGTTTTCCAGTTTTGGAGGCTATAATAATGACTTAAGTGTTATCGCATACGTATACTAGCTGACTGTAAGTGTATATTTTAATCATCCACCAGGATTTTTTTATAAGCAATATTTGAAATATTTAGTTAAGTACACAAGAATGATACAAGTAATTCTTTATTGGAGTAATCATTGAGAGCCATGAAGCTCACAAAACGGTGACTTTTTTGTATAATGTTGTTTCGGCAATGGCCGTAGTTTGAGTTTATTATTAATTTGTAAACGTTGTTCTGGAAGGAGTACGGTGACCAGATTCACAGGCGATAAAAAGAAGACACCTTCAACAGTCTCCAATAGGAATTGAAAAACAGAACAAAACAACCAAAATGAAAAAAATCTTAATTCATCAAAAATATGAGCCCGGCATTGGTTCCAATCAAATTTGTGTATCCATTAATCTGCAATTTATGAATATGAATGAAACTACCAACATTTTTGTTTTTTTCCGCAAACATTGAAACGCATTTTGAAGACAAGACGAATTTGTTTAAAGTTGAAAGCAAATTGTTGGAAATTGTTGGATTTCGTCTTCGATATTTCATCTTTGCTTGCTTACTTACCTACTTACTTAAGGTGGCGCTACAGTCTGGGGTGGACCTGGGCCTCAACCAACAAGCGACTCCAGCCAGCTCGATCTTTAGCCAGCTGTCTCCACTTTCGCACGCATAGTTGGTGGAGGTCCCTTTCCACTTGCGTGCTCCACCTGAGTCGTGGTCTTCGTCTACTGCGCCGCCCTCGGGGGTGTATTCTAAGACTTTTCGGGCCGGAGCATTGGTTGCCATACGCTCTACATGACCTACCCCTCTCAATCGTTGGATCTTCACTCTTCTCGCTAAGTCGTTGTCGCTGAACAACGCTGAACAACGTCGTTATATACCCTCCTCCACTCACCATCAATGCAGACGGGACCGAAAATCACCCGAAAAATTTTCCTCTCGAAGCAGCCAGCCTCCGCGCCATATAGCAGGACTGGGACCATTAAGGTTTTGTAAAGCGTTACCGTGGTTGTTTGAGAGAGGGCTTTGCTTACCAATTGCTTTCTTAGCCCAAAGAAGCAGCGATTGGCAAGAGTTATTCTTCGTTTGATTTCAGCGCTGGTGTCATTGTCTGAATTGATAGTGGTTCCTAGGTAGACAAAGTTTTTGACTACCTCAAAGTTATATGTGTCTGCTGTGACGTTCTGATCGAAACGTCTGTGTTGGGTGTCCTTTACCGATTTCATCTTCATTACCTGAATATCAACCACCTTTATATTAACTACTGGTAATCTAACAAAAAAGTCCTGAGACAATTGCTAAGACATAACAATTGCTTATGTTTTAGTTCTCATGCTTGATGTGTGGTAAGAAAAGTTCGAATCAGTCAAATTGTATTTCAAGAACTAGTGAATACATTTAAAGAAACGAAATCCAAAGTGGTGGACTAAGTCTAATAGAAGATCTTAACTTCAATTTAAAATGGTTTGTATAAGAAATTCTGGAATTTTTTGCAGGAATTCCAGGATTGTATATAATACTTGTGTTTTTCAGTTGCCCAAATGTTGTTTGGATCTGTTGTGCTGCTGTTTACCACAGAAATTGAGCAACTAAAGGGTGATTTTTAGCTATTATCTTTTTAGCAACACTGGTTCAAACAGCTGTCTCACGTTTCGTGTTTTATGTCACTGTCAAACATCTTCAGTTCGTTCTATAATTTAACCATGAATCGTCTTACAAACGAACAACGCTTGCAAAGTATTTTATTATCAAAATGTGTGCTCTTTTAAGAAAGTTCATCGCGCTTCATTCATTCTTCATCGACGAAGCTAATTGTTGGTTCAACAAGACGGTGCCACATGCCACACAGCACGCGCAACAATGGACTTATTAAGAGGCGAGTTCGGTGAACATTTTAATTCATGTTCGGGACCTGTCAATTGGCGATTTAACGCATTTAGGCTATTTTTGTGGGGCTATGTTAAAGCTCATGTCTATACAGACAAGCCCGCTTCAATTGACGCATTGGAAGATAACATTGAAGCATTTATTCGTGAGATACCGGCCGAAATGTTGGAAAGAGTATGCCAAAATTGGACTTAGGCGCAGTCAAGGTAAACATTTGCATGAAATAATCTTCAAACATTAAACTATATGGACCGTACTATCGATTCAAATAAAGATTTTATGCGTTTTTCTGATTTTTTGGTGCTATTTTTTTTTTTTTTAAACTTTCCTATGGCTTTTAAAAAATCACCCTTTACTAGACTTGCAAAAATGTGCATTTTATATAGTGTCCTCACCAAAAAGATGTAGGACATTTCTCAATTGGTATTGAAAATTAATTTCACCAGCAGTAGTCTGCCATCATATATGAGACCCACCTCTTAAATTGTCCAAAGTTTGTGATGGATTCTTGCACCCTGCTCTTCATTAAAACCAACAGGTTTTGAGCAAATGTGTCCAAATGCGAGTACAGAAATTGGATTTTTATTCTCATGTTCCAACATATCGTTTGCAAGGTGCTCTCTGTAATATCGACATGCCCGTCAGCCCGTCGTTACCTATTAGCTATAACTCAAAACCAAGAGCTGTTTTTGTTTATCTGTGTTATCAAGGATTGCCTTGTGTTCTTTCACCAGCTAGATAATAGGTATTTGCATACAAGTTAATTATTGATCAATGATCTTCTGGAAAAATGCAGCTTCAATAGCTTTATATTGCCTTCATGACGACTCAAGTAAGCTCCTCTGCTCTTGATAAAATTATTACAGCGTTTCATAAGATCGTCGTTGTCCAAAAACCTTCTTCACAACTCAGTAATTATTTTTTTGTGCCAAGTGTCCTGACCAAGGCTGTTGACTTTTTTAGGTCTGCTTTTCGAAAACTGAAGGTAACTCTCAAGGATTTTGTCTGAATACGCTTAGCGAATACCATTGACGAAGTTCATAGTCCACATATGGTTTGTATGTCGATATGAAGAATAGGAATTAGTTCGCTTCTAAAATAATAAATTATAAATTTCTCTTTATTTACTCAATTGTCGACATAATCTTATGTCGATTGTCGACTTAAGCTTATGTCTTATATAAGACAGTTTAAACTGCTTTGAACACCAGGAATGGATCAAATAGGCTTATATTAAATACACAGCGGCTGTAAAGCGAAAGTCTCTATTTTAGCTTTTCAAGTATAAGGGTCTTTTATAAAAAATAGCATTATCCTGAACTCAGGCTTTAGAAAATAACACCTATGCTCGTCGATATTGTAAAGTATCTAGAAGGGACCAGTGATATCAGATAAGCCATCAGAACTCTGCAAGACCCTATCATTTACAAAATTTTTGATGACTGGAATATCAGCTCCACAAAATGCCATACTACCTCTTATAACAACTACAGAGGCCTCCTAAACTGAAACAGAAATTGTAGACTCAATCGCTTAGAAGAACGCTATGTTAGGATTTTTGAAAAGAAATAGTAAGGACTTCCGGGATATGTGTTCTAGTTTAAAATGCATACATAAATCGTTAGTTAAACCGTACTTGGCATATTCATCCATCAACCACATGATATACAAGAGCTAAGACTCGAAAAAGTTCAAAGAATTTCACGAAATATGCTTTCCGAAAGTTAAATTCTCTAGAAGAGCGAAATAACTATGTAGGAAAGTCGTAAAATAATTGGCTTTCAAAGCAAAGTTTGAGGCGTAAGGCAGCGTCACCTATGTTTATCCGCGACATAATTATTAATCGTATAAATTCACCAGAGCTTCTTTTTCTCATGAATATATGGTATATGCTCCCCAAAGATCTCTTCGAAAATTGAAACGATGAAATTGATTTTGGTTTGTCACGAATAGAGTTTAAAAATAGTTTTTACATTGTTTGTTGATCTGTAACACGAATAGTAGCTAGATGATCCTTAGTCGCACACTAAATATCTACTGTGTAGAGCAATACTGAGAGGAAACACTTAGAGAACGTTGTGTTTTGTGTTGCTCGTTGATGGATACACAAAAAATATGATCAATGTGAACGTCTAAAGCTGTTTTGCGCCGCATTAATCTGCACGTACCAGTGCGATTTTTCGGGTTAGCAAAACGAGTAGAGCAATTCATACTAAGGACAATCCTAACGATGACAACTATATACAATATTATACCACAACCTGAATATGAAGTAAATAATTGGCACGAAGGTTTTCCAATAGCCACGGTGAAGGCAATCCGCTACATGGTCATCATCCGTACACTTGGTAATTGTGGTTCAATGTAAATTCCCCTGGAAGAAATTTCAGAGACACTGTCTTCAGCGACGTTTTTGCTTGTATACTACACACGAGTCTGAGTTCATGAAGTTCTATCCTAACAAAGTCTTATACAACGAAGCAAACTTGAACAGAGAAGATACTTTTTTATTAGACTATTGTATGAGCTATGACTTCGTTCCACAGATCTTTTAGTCCTTGGGCCTTAGTACCACACCTTTCTTTCATCTATAGATATCTGGTTAATTCAAAGTCCACAATCCACAAGCAAAAAAAAAAATGGGGATGTTGGTCGTCCCAAACCTCAATGTCGTAGGTTCGATACCTGGTCTTTGGGACATAATTAATTTTCTCGGCCCTACCTCTATCGAGTCACTGACAATGCTCAAAGAGTACTGTCTAAAAAAATCTTCTCAAACTTAATGGTATACTTCTCTAACGTAGTCACTGAGGATCGCCGATTTCTTCATAGACGAAATCTTCACATCGGTTACAGAAGGAAAAAATTTCATCCGGGACATTAATTCTTGATTAAATGTTATTATTGAGTACAAATTGAGTTGAGAAAATGTTGGTAACTCATATCCTTCTTCATCAGCGTCAGAGTCATCATTGTCTGAACTTAAATAAAATATATATATTAGTGGGTTTACTTCATGATTCCTATACTGATTTGATAGAATGCTTTGCAGAATATCTTCATCGGAAAGCTACTCCTTAGTAAATGTATCTTTGTCGACATTAATTTAATATTATACTATAACTCTGCCAAAGGAATGTTTTCGTCTTCAATATCCGCTATTGGTTCAATGCCTATTTTTGACATCGCACCTCCAGACTTTACTTAATTCTTTTCTTTCTCTAAATAACATTTAACTTTCTTTAGAATTCGCTTTCTATAGTGGTGTTTGAGATTCTGCATCATTCCCAGATGCATTGGTTGTAGTAACGATATCTTATTGGGTGGAAAATGTACAATTTTAATATTTATAAGCTTTGACTGAGATGATTTGGGATGCACTGGACAGTTGTCAATAAATAGTAAAATCTTCCTTTTTTGAGCCGCTAATGTTTTGTCTAATTTCAGAAGCCATTTCTCATATAATTCATTCGTCATCCACGTTATTCTCGTAATCCACTTCGAGATATTGTAATCTTTTAAAACAAAGAGGATTTTTTGATTTTCCTATGACAAGCAGTTTTTGTTCCAGTTCAGTTTGGACCTACCATGACCATTATACTTTCCTTACAAGCAAGTGCTCTGGATGGTAATCATTTAAAAAACAATCCTGTTTCGTCAGCGTTGAATATGTCATTTTTGTCAAATTCCTCAATAGGGGAAGGTAAAATATTGTGTATCCAATCATCTCCCCACAAACAAATTTTCCAACAATGTTATGTCTTCGTTAAAATTATCAAGGCATTGCCAGCGCTTCAATATCGGAATGTTCCAATGTTTCCGCAAACTCTACAGCTTTTTCTCTAATTAAAGGTCAGGAAAGTGGAATGTTCTTATGCCTTGAAACGGTGATCCACTTAATCATAGCTTTATCAATATAAGGATACTCACAGGATCTAGTTTTCTTATGTACACCAGAGGAACTAGATTCTTGAATCTTATCTTTATTCTTCAAAATTGTTGACAAATCAGTTGCAGACATTTCACACTCTTCAGCAATATCCTTTTTTTGGATTACTGCCAAAATGTACATTAAAGACCCTTTTTTCACAACATAAACATTTTGGCTTAGACATCTTAATTTAAAAACAATCGTGCAGCGCAAAACTTATTTCACACTAAGATGTTCTTACTTGCTGTCTATGATTTTTCCACCTCGAAATACACAGGAAGACAAAATGTAACGTATTTTACCGTGTACGTTACGGTCAGAAATTGTTTGTTGTGCAACATTTAACATTGCTGCCATTTGCTTTTGACTCAAAGTGTCATCTCCATACAATATCGTTCGCAATTCGGCGTCTTCAGACTTTTTTGGTGGTCTTTCACGTTCTTCATTTCTCACATCAAAATCATTATTTCTGAACCGTTGAAACCATCTTATGCATGTTGCTTCTGATAGAGCATGATCACCATATGAAACGACAAGCATTCGATGCGACTCTGCAGCACTTTTCTTCAAATGAAAACAAAAAATTAATGCTTTCCGCAAATCATCACTTTCAGGTACAAAATTCGAAATTTTTTTTAATATTATAATTTATTAATTATACATATATTATTTTTCACAGATGTCATAGCAAACAAACAAAAAAAATAAGGGCTCGTTCACAACAAATGTTCCCTATCGAGACATTTGTATCTTGACACTCACTTCATACTGGTACAGCTGGACACCTGATATATTGAGAATAGTGAGCTTTTAAAGGAAGCGTGAAGTGGTTTGAAAAAAATAAAACTTAAAAAAAAGTATACTGACCACGTGATTCCAGCACGCACAAGGCGTTGGCTTAACGCATCAATGGATATGCAGGTGTATGATACATTATATTTCATTTAAGAATAAGACTCTAATTGTTGGGGATATCTAGACTTAAGATGATGATCTTTCAGACGAAATATATCCTCTCTTAGGCTTCGGAGAATCAATGGCTCTGAACTCTAGCCAAACGATTGGAAACGAATTACCCTCGTTAAAATGTCCATCTTCTTTGATAACTTTTTTTAAGCTCAGATCTAATATTACAACTTTCCCAAATAGAATACTGTGGAAGAGGCACTTTGCGTGAGAACCAATTAAAAAATATAATATAGGAAGAATAAAATTCCTCAACTAAAAATGAATCATACGTCCAATTTTCATCCGGCGAAGATTTGCTGAATGAGCATATTTCGTGGCACATACATAACTGCATACCTCCATTGTTGTGAATGATTAACCCGTAGTAAATGCGTAAGCCACAAGGGAGAAAATGTGAGAGCAGTGGAACTCCCTTTTTATCACACATACTTTCAGAAAAAAACAATGGATTTACCACAGTATTGCAGCCAATAATGACTGTATGTTCATGAATCTTCTGGAAAAAATCTAAGACATTCAATTTAAAAATAAAAAGGTACACACCGCAATGATAGTGTTTATACCACCAAAGGACGTACGTCAGGAACCAATTCTCAGGCCGAACAACATCCAAAACTTTGTCTATAATATGCAAGTGGGACATTCGCATTGCCAAGGATAAACCAAATAAAGTGGTTCTTTTAGACACGATTTTGGTAAGGTAATGAAAATTATTATCCGACTGGGATTAGGCGATTGAGATTTTTTATATTTTATATTTTCTTCATTTTTTAAGAATATAATCCTTAGTAGAATATAACAAAAAAATAAACATGCATTACAAAAAATAAAAAATAAAAGTATAGTTAAAAAACAAATATCTGTAAACTATAATGCATAATGAACTAGGCAAAATAGAAAATAAACCAAAAAAAAAAATTAACTTATAATCATATACTTAAAGTGAAAATGGGGTCGTTTGGACTTTAAAACACACCTATATTTTAAAAAATATTTTTGAACTTTGAAACACAATAAATGTTTAGAAGGCAAGATATTCAGGCCTCTAAATAATGGCACGCCATTAAACAGTCGATTCTTGCAGCATATAATACTAATGACATGTTTTTGATACATAAGATGTGCAAACTAAGCTATATTCAAACATATATTGCACTAAACCATAATGCAAAACGGTCTTAAAATGCAGATCAGTCCACCAACCTACTTGAAATCTTTGAAATTTTCAACTGTAAAACGTTTTTTTCGAACACAAGCGTTGCTCAAAAAAGGTTTATTTAGTGTGTGGAGAGTTTCCACAGTGAAAAATTAAAGGTCCACAGTCTACTTGACTTCCAAATAGGACTAAACCACATAAGTTTGGTCTTGTCACTTTTGACACTTACAGTGACTAAGTACGTCCAGGTCATGATTGATATCTGAATGAATTCACTAGTAAACGCACATACCATGTCGTCCGCAAAAGCTATTCTTACTGCGATTGATAAAGATTAAAAATAATAAAGGACCTAGCATGGACCTTTGTGGTACGCCTATAGATACGATAATTCTAAAGGAATTTTCCACACACTTCATTTGTATTCTTTGGCATATATTTTATTTAGTAAGAATAATGTCATAATTGGATTGTACCTGTAAAACCACATTTGAATAGCTTTTCTAAGAGTATGATATGATCACCAGTGTCGAATGCTGTTGTTATGTTCATAAAAGGCGCTGCGGGATTTTGTCTATATTAGGTCTATAATTGCGCCGGTGCAGTTCATTTGGAATGGGATCCACAAATTGCCAGAAAGATGACAAAAAGGTCACAGTTTCAGATGGGCAATACCTTAAATAATACTATTGTACATGTTATTCTTTAATAAACGTTCAAAAAACCGTACGAAGTTATATATCCAATATTAGTACAGAAACGTAAGATACAAGCCTCAGTGAAATACTCTTTTCCCCCTCGGATATCCACATAAGATTAGTTTATAAGTTACTCACGATCGTTAACCTGGAAAGTAGCATATAATATTAATTTGTTAATTTAAACCGGCCGAAAGCCCTGATTCAGAAAACACAAAAGCACGACTAAAGCTCATAAATTAAGAAGATCCTCGTCCAATCCCTGAGTAAGACATATGCGACTGAAATAAGCTTAAAAGCATAAACTACTTAATTAAAGTAATTAAGGATTTTTTTCTGCTTTATTAAATGTCAATGGCATTCTGCCCCACTCTACATCATGACCAACTTCCTGGACGCGCAATAATAATTGAAATGTAGCTCCACATGCCATTCGGTTTGCGACTGTGTCCAATTAGATGCTCATTTCTTAATCTCGTGATCTGAATTGAAAGGACTATACACTTTAATCTACGTTTATTCATTGTGACTATTTTCTAGCAAAACGTCTTGTCACGACTGCATGTGCTTACAGTATTCTCCATCAGATTCATCGCAATTTTTATGTCAATATAATTAAAAGAACTTTAAAACATATTTCGTCATTAAAACCCAGTGCAGTTGGTTGAAGTTTAATTTTACATTTGTATTGGAGATCATTAAATTCTGCAGTCTGTCCAGTGGTATATTTAAATAACTAAATAGTAATTTGTGAATAAGGGCAATCTTATAAATAGAAATGAGTGTCAGAATGCATGCATCTAGGACATAGTAATTGCAACCAAAAAGTTTAAATTGAATTAATAACTGACATTTGAATAGATCATACGTAATTCTACTTAAATAACACCTGAAATCGATAGACAACTCTCAACCCCCCACAAATTGATGCCGAAGAAAGGGTTATCAGCTACTGAGCTATTCAGAGTGGCTATTCCCCGACTGGAGTGCCCTACTAAATTGAAACAATCTCGCAACGCATCGAAGAGTGGCTCATTCGATATTTATGAGTCATATCTTCGCATGTTTTTATGATTTCACGTGGGCGTATCGAGAAACTAATAAAAATCTATGAAAGGTTAATATTTTAGATGTGTTCTTGTGGGTGCAGGGTTCGGGATTTCATCTCTGTTGGAAATGCACATATTTCAATTTGTTTCTGAACGGCAGGTTAATTTCAACGCTTCCATCATATTTCCCTAATTCTTTCCACTGTTATCTGAATGAAAACCCCTTGCACGTATCCACAAGATTATCTGTGTACATATAGGTATATGCATACAAAAATAAAGAATGCACTATCAGAACGGTGCACATCCGGTTAGAAATCCTTTCACCTTAACCTCAACCTTCGGTATGGTTTCACTTGTCATTCATGGTATTTGCTTACTCCCTCCCTGTGAACAAACTCTATCCCAGCCGTTTCTTAGTCGCCCCGACTCTGCCTGAATTCCCCAACTCCATCCCTGTACAATGTATCTAGATGCCGGTGTTTTCGTCCAAATAGATTTTCCATATTCAACACACACTCATACGCAGAGAGAGTTGAAATGACAGTGTATCTGGTTTCTGGTTCTCTCGCATTCTCTTGCTCTCTTTCTCTGCCTGGCCAACGTTTTGTCTCCCATTGCACGCACAACGACTTCATATGTGTGGGCAAATAAACGAACGAAGCCAACAGCAACAACAACTATGGTAGGTTCGTAAGCAAACACCCAACCGAACGTTGTGCGAACTTGCTACTTGGAGTCATTTGTTCACTCGTCGTTGCCGTTGGCCGCTGGTTAGGTAGATGAGTGAGAGAGAGAGTGGGTGGTTCACAACTGACGGGGCTGAGGGAGTGAAGTTTAGGGGCATCGTCACCATCATCATCATCATCAACATCGGCATCGTCATCGTCATCATTATCTTTGTCGTCGTTGTCGTAGTCGCAGTCGTTGTCGTCGTCGCCATCACCATAGTCGTGCTGTCGGCTCGAAAACTTACCTCACTTTGACTTTATTCAGTCGCATTGGCATCTCGCACACCAGTCGCACTGGTATCTGGCAGTCAGTCTGTTTATAACCGGTCTACGGGTGGGGTTCCAACATCAACAGAAGGCTCTACGTTTGTGGATTTTTCACTTCGATTCGAGTCGAGCTCCAGTCGAAGTTTCACTGTTGAATTTTCTCGCTACACTCGTTCATCGTCGTCGATAGTATCTGTCTGGTTTTTGGTTTCGGTTTCGGTTAAACGATATATTTCGAGGTATTAGCAACACTCTGTGGGCAGGTTGTGCGGTGGACGTTCAGTTGGAATTGGATTTGTTGTTTCTTTTTGATTTTTTTTGTTTTGATTAATTCAAATTTCTTTCGTCTGCATTCAGATACGACGAATATTTTAAAGTGTCGGCGTTTCGTGAAATTTTATCGGTTGTTCTCTTGGAGCGCGATGTTGTCATGCACTTGATGGTAGCGGAGAAGTACGCGTGAGACCAGCAATGACACATAGCTTAAGCGGCAACGAATGAAAACAAAAGAAGAAGAAAAAAAATAGCAAATAAATTACTAATCGTTTCGTTTTGTTGTCGCCGTGTATCTTTGAGTTCGTCGGTTATTCTATTTTGAATGCGTTAAAGTGAAAAAAGTACGTTTTGAGTGTGTTCAAGCATTTAAAGTGAGAAATATACTTGGTTTTTTGTTGCTAAAAATACTCTCGGTCACACGGCGCTGACTAAGGATCACAGAGGATTATCGTTTTTATTTTTTGTCTGTGGAATTTCCTGCACAAAACAACAAAAAGGAAAAGGTGAGTTGGAGGTGTTGCAGCTCATCTTAAAGGCATACACACGTACATAATTTATCAGTTTGGCAATGATTAATTTAAAAAAGAAACACATCTTCCCTTCACCGGATTCGCGAATCAGTGCACACAAATACGAGTATTCCTGTTGCCGCCTGATGCGTGAGAGTGAAGTGCAAGGAGTGTGGGATACTGTCCGGTTCGGGATGAGTTATGTGGGCAGGTTTTCAAGTTTCGTTATCCCACCACAAGGAATAGGATGTGTGGAATGGCAGCGGGGAGGCTGACTTTGCCTGTCCTATGCTGCCTCCCTTTTTCGTACTTTCGACGGCGAAGATATTATTGATGACCATGTGGAATTTGTTCGCTTGTTGATGGTGTTTTTTTTTTCTTCTTTTGTGTGCTCACCGTCCAAATTTTTATATCCATCGGCGAAAACTGGATTTTTGTTCTGCGAAGCGGGATGAATGAGAGTGGAGAGGTGAAGATAAAGATGCGAATTCGGCATTTTTTTTTTATTTAAATTATGAGTTCGTCGAAGGGGACGGAGAGATAGAGAGGAAAGCTGCTAACAGGTTGTTAAGTGGATGAAAACGTCGTGTGATTATAATGAAATTAATTTGAAAGAAAAAGGTGGACGGCACTGAGGTAGATAACGCGTGTTGGAAGTTGTGAGTTTGTTGGTTTTGAATTTTTCCAAAGGAAAAAATATACATTTTTGTAAGAATTTTTCGCATAAAAAGTTAGCGAATGATGGCTTTTTGTTTGGTAAAGTTTGGATACGTTGAAAACGTGGATACCTACAGGTTCTACAAATTGCCGGTGGCTTCCGTAGGGTAAGGCATTCAGCTTCGCGGAGGCGTCTCAGAAGACATACAAATTAAATACTGATTCTAAGGGCAAATTAGTTTGTATTTGTTACTTTTGATTTTCCATGGATTAAATGACCTGAACTGATATATGGTAGTTAATTTGATGGTAATTGATAAATTTGCTGTAAGACGTTCTTAACAAATAAAATTCTGTCCTACCCTAGATGTTGTGCAAGATTGATGCTGTCATTATGTGTAAACTTTTTAATAACTATGAGGAGTTCCATTGCCAGTATTTTCCGAAACTCGTGCTGTGACAGCCGGTCTCACTTGTTTCAGCTTGACGTACTGTCGCTGGCAGTGATTCAAGCTGGCGGTTCACATGGTCATCCGGCTTCGATCCTTGCGCCTACGTAATATTTAACGGAAGCCGAATCGACTCTGTGGCAATGCCCAATTCTGCTGACCGACTTATACTGGTTGCTACGGTGACTGTTTTCTTTATTGCACAACCGACTGGTTGTTAGTGCAAGGCGACTTTTCACTGTGCGACGAATTGATAGACCGCATTGGAACTGTACCCGAATCTCGATATTTTAAATAATTTTTGAACTCCAAAAACTGCTACTAATTGGAAATGAAAGAATTATCGGAAAGATGTCGTAGGACTACAAACGGGTTCAGGGTTGAATTTCAAAACGGAATTTGAACGACTTCAAACGCAATTTAACAGAATTATAGGACATTTCGTAACCGTTGATGAATCTTGGATACACAAATATATGGGGCTCACTGTCGTCCTTGAAGATAACTTCACTTGAAAAATTATCATGAGTTTCAAGATATCTGCGGCAATTGCAGCAAGATCCAGTTACTTCCGATGTATTAACAAAAATGGACCGCTGCAGTTGTCTGAAACTATATGATTTGATAAACAACCGCACTAGAACTTCCACACCCAATGCGTAATTGAATCCGAGATAAATTCCTTTGCTCCTTCATCATCCCCTTAGGCGCCTTTTGTGTTTCCAACATTATCTTTCACAACTATTGGGGATTCATGTTCAGTTTCAACATTTTACCCAATAAAAGCGTTTCTTTCATCTGCTGGGTTTGAGATTTTCCAAAGAAGAATGGACATGGCCGGATATTGGATCAAAGTTGCCGGATACTGAATTTTAGAGGACAGGTATTGGCGAAAAGAAGTTGATATTAAAAAATGTAGGATAAATATTAGAAAATTGAAATTTTTATTGAATACCAAGCATAACCCATAATTGATCAAGGTGTAAATAACTAGCTGTTTAAGTTAAACAGCGTTAAAGTTGAAAAATGTGTTGGATTCGTTGGATGGCCGGTTGATTTCCATCCACAGCTCGCAGTATCTTAATCAGATGCCTCAGCATGTGAAGATACACCTTGAAGCGAAGGAGGTAGTGCCGCCACTAAATCTGAAACGATCACTCTGTAGGCTTTGACTAAACAGACTTATGTTCAGGACACTCATCGGCAACATAACCGGACACTGCGCAATTGGCATACACGCCCGAAGAATGGATGTCCTATACAATCATTTTTTCAGAAACTGGAAAAAGGGGAGGTAGAAACTACAAACCACTTCTAGTACTAAATAGTGTAGAGCCAGACTATTACACTGTGGGAGATCCCACTCGGAGGATTTCCCCCCTCGGGGGCATAGGTCATTTACCACGCCTGCGTGCAATCTCGTTCGAATTTCCGCAACGCGTTTGGGCTGCCTCCAACTCATTCCTAAGTCCAGTCCAATCCATTTACGCTTTCTCCTTTGTATTGGTATGTTTATAGGTTCCTGGCCCGTTCACAGATACAATTGTTCGTAAGATATACAGTTCGGCCACAAAAATCGTGCGGTAATTGTGTCCACTTTACAGGTAGTGCATCCATATAGCAGCACCGACTTCACGTTGGAGCGGAAAAGTCGCAGCTTGGTTCTTAAGCTGATGACATTGCTTTTCCAGATCATGGATCTCTATTCAAGCTATTGAAAGCCTTCTCGAAGTCGATGAACAAGAGATGTAGCGGAGACCTATACTCAACGCATTGCTCAATAATGATCTGTAAGGTGTTTATGTGGTCTATGCAGGAGGATCCAGTGAGGAAAACCCGCCTGTTCGACATTGAGAGTTGAATTTAAACGCTCTTTGATCCGTTCCTGAACTATTCGAGCTATTATTTTTTATACTGCTCAAAGAACGCAAATACTTCTCCAGTTTCCGCATTCCATAAGTTCTCCCTTATTCGGAAGCTTGGTGACCATCCCCCTTTAAGAATAGGTTTAAGAATACAACATAATAAACATTATGAAACTAGGCAAAACCAATATAATTCCTATACCATGGTTTCAGATTTTACTCAATTTCATCCTCACCAAATCCCTTCCGTCTCTGCATCTACACTACAGTTCGCGCTTAGACAAGATAATCTTCTAACAAATTTTCCATTCACAATTTCACACAACGATGACAGTGGAAAGTTTCCGAATAAATTATTTCGAAACGTTTAACTATATATTTAAACCGTGTCGATACCTTATTCAACTTTGTGCAAACAACTATGGTCTTAAATATACAGAAATAAGAGATTTACACTCACTCCAAATAATGCTTAGGCATGAGTAGTTCTTTCTTCTTTTTACTCCCTAGCACTTCATTTGTTTTATTTCCATTTGGTCAGTGACGTTTCTTGACCTTTAAGGGTATCTTGACCCCTAACGGTTAAAAATGTCTTCAAGGTATAGATGAGAAAGTTATTGCAAACACATTTTTTGAGTATCGCGGAAATTGACCTTTTTTGTGTTTGTGTTCAACTTGAAAATTCATGACCTCATTAAAGAGCAATAGCCATTCGTTCTTATCGAGTGTGTTCGCCCAAAGGCTCGTAACCTACGGTCAGTTCTCGCAACCACCCTTTCGAATGTCGAGGTTTTTTGTTGCTTTTTTCCCCAAGTATACTAAAAAAATTCTGCTGATTGTTTATATTCATAAAACATGGCCAGGTCTACCTTTATTTATGAGCTTAAATTAACCGGGGAATACTGCATAGCTCATCTAATTTGTGACTGCAACATTGTGTCCGTCTCTTGTTCAGCTTGAATTTTGGAAAACCCGATCCCCGTGCTCAATGGTGTCTTTTTTCGCCTGCTTGTTGATGCACTAAGGAGAATTTCGATTGGGGGAGAAAGTAATAGAAACAATGTTTCATATTACGATGAAAAATCGATTATGTCCTTATCCTATCCGACTCCAACAGATGAATTCATCCTTTAAGTATCGGGTATCGAGTGAAGGGGGGTTTTTCTTAGTATTCTCTATAGCAAGACGGCATCGTGAATTCTATTTGGAGAATTGCATTTTACTTTACAAAAGTGGTGACACATTGGTTAGTGCTGAAAGTGAGTGTGGTTAGTTGTTCAGGAGTGGTAATGGTATGGAAATGCCTCAAATGGATCTGTTATCATGATTTTCAAGTATATATATTTCAATTACATACAGTGACGAATGAAAGTGTAGATGCAGTCTACTTTGCTAAGATCAGTCTTCCAAACGAAAACCTTACAACATTTTTAGGAAGAATTCATGCAAGTCGCATTTTGGCAAAGTTCAATTTCGGTGAAATTATGTCACAAAGTGGCTAAAAGACTACTGTCACACATCTATCGGCAGACATCCCTGGCAGAAGCCTTGGAAATATTGTGTGAATCTAAGTCACTTTCATCTACATTGCGCAAAAGGCTCACTTCTTCGAGATATATGTGCATTTAAGGACATTCTGCAATTCAAGATAAGGAGGAGAGACGTTTCTTTGGGTCGAATGAATGTTCTGCTTTTGTGCAATGGGGTGAGCACGTACCATTCTGCATATATGTAAGTACGAGAACTGGCTTAGTGGTCTTGGCAGCGTAGTGAGAAATTCTTAAGAGGTACAAGAGGAATATCGTCTAGATCAGCGAATTTGTGCATTTGCAGATCGTGCATATGTTCTAGTGTTGAAATAGACCATAAACGCTATAAAACCTGCGAATCTACAAGCCCTATTTCCAAATTGGTAGTATTACAGATTTAAATTTAAACTGAATTGTTTAAGTAGTGCTGCTTATTTTCAGATCATTATGTTTATACTTCATTATTTGAAGTATAAACCGAAGCCTATATATAGCTTGCGATTAAAGTATATGTTGATACACATCTTATCTGTCAAATTCTGGGGGTTGACGGACTTACATAGGACAGATGACAGATGCGGCAGCCACCAAGAATTATACCTATATTAAAAGTAGGAAAAATGAAGAAATAGAAGGCTTAAGGTATGTTTCCCATCATACTGTGCGCGTTGAAACCTATGGGTGGTATGTAAACAAAATACACGGGAAGTTCATAAATTGGGTTCATAAACAAGACAACATTTTGAATGAAAATTCACCCGTTACAACATAAAAATAACGTAATCTCTTCTGACGGAAATTGAAGCCTGACTTATAGATCCATAAATTCTTCGGACAAACATTTTACGCATGCAAGTTCCGAGACATGAGTCACTATCAAACGATCACAACTGTGCGCTCAGTGTGTGGTAAACTGTCGCTTATTGATATTTGATTCAAAAATGCGTACAAATGACTTGAAATCTACAATAAAATTTGTATTCTATTTGTTAAACATTTTCTGCGTCAAACTTTGAATAAACTTGAAGACCCGGACTTAGTTCACTGTGTGACATAATGAACGTTAATTTGTGATTGATTGAGAAATTAACAATGAAACGACAATGGAGTAAAAATAATGGCATAGGTAAGGTTATATTTCAATTAAAATGTGAATTTAACTACTCATAATCCAAAACGGCCGATTTATTGATAATAATTATTTTAGAAAGTATTTTTGGAAATGCCACCAATATCTTGTGATCTATCATCTCTATTTTTAGGGTGTATGCATTTGCATTTATTGAAGTGGTGACACAACTCAATCCAATTATCGTAATTCAATAAGTTTTGGAATGCAACACAAATTGACATCGAATTCATCAATGGCTGATGCATTTTTGTTCGTTTTAGTGGGATGCAAGTTTAGCTGAATGTCGGAGGAAAGCATGCCCGATGAGTGGAAGCGTCGTTTTGTCCGGTCCACAAGAAAGGAGACCCCTTTGACTGCGCCAACTATAGAGGGATCAGCCTCCTTAACATGGCTTATAAGATACTCTCTTCTGTGTGAACGCTTGAAACCCTTTGTCAACAACCTGATAGGTCCTTATCAGTGCTGTTTCAGGCCGGGAAAGTCCACAATAGACCAAATATTTACACTCCGGCAGATCCTGGAAAAGACTCAAGAGATGCAGATCGACACCCACCATCTATTTGTCGATTTCAAGGCCGCATATGACAGCGTGCATAGAGACGAGCTATACAGCGCCATGTCTAGTTTTGACATTCCTGCCAAACTCGTCAGGCTGTGCAGGATGACGATGGAGAACTCTCGCTGCTCCATCAAGGTCGGTAACGAACTCACCGAGACCTTCAATGTCAAAAAAGATTTTAGGCAAGGCGACACGCTATCATGTGACTTCTTTAACATCATACTTGAGAAGATCGTGCGAAGTGAGTAACAGAACCATCTCTCGAAACACCAAATTGACCATGTATAAAACCCTGATCATCCCAGTCCTGCTCTATGGCGCAGAGACATGGACGCTATTGAAAGCGGATGAAGAAGCTCTTGGTTGTTTTCAGAGAAAAGTTCTGCGTACGATCTTTGGTCCTGTTTGCGTTGATGGCGTTTGGAGGAGAAGGTTCAACCACGAACTATACGGGCTGTACAGCGGCATGCACCTAGTTAAACGTCTTCGGATCCAACGCTTAAGATGGCTAGGTCATGTAGAGCGGATGGACACCACAGCTCCGGCCCGAAGAGTCTTCGACACCGAGCCATTGGGACAGCGCAACAGAGGACGTCCTCGCACTAGATGGCGCACACAAGTGGAAAAGGACCTCAACCAACTTGGTGTGCGCAACTGGAGGCAGCTGGCGAAAGATCGTGCTGGCTGGAGAGGCCTGTTGGTTGAGGCCCAGGTCCACCCCGGACTGTAGCGCCAATCAAAGAAGAAGAAGAAGTTTGGCTGAATATAAGAGCTATTACATTTATTTATTGAGTAATTTGAAGATGTTACCAACTTCAACTTCCTCATGTTAAATATTCTGGTTCTCTTTTGAATTAGTTGAAATTCAGGCACTCTTCTGACATTTTTTTTAAAACGCCTTATTAAAATTGCACTGTCATCACTGACTAGGACTCGTTGAATATCGAAATCATAAATGGCGTCAGAGGAAACTATTTGTTTACTAAAGGTTTGTGTCACTCGATTATTAGACACTTCCAAGTATTATTTTATATTTTTACTTGTTGATGTTACTTGTACAAATATATAACATATCGAATCATTCATATTATTTATTTTATGACACATTTTCTTTGCTTTTGACAATTAAATTTCAGTTATTTTTGACTTTTGACATCACATCTAATACAATGGACGTAAACACACGTACCAACTTTGGGAAGAACAATTTAACTCAGCAAAAATGCGTGTTCTTAAGAATCATTACTAACCTGAGCACTGATTAGTAAAAAAAAGGCCTAGTGACGCCCATAAACACACATACTTACCTTTGTATGTCAAACTCGTGTAGCTTACACACTAAGTCATTGTGAAAATTTCGTTTAGGCAAATATGTTGCGTATTTATTGATTTAATCTCTTCTACAGGGCGGCTCGTCTCGGAAGACTTGATGCCACTGGTCCAAACCATCGAAGCATAATCCTTTCCATTCAATATTGAGGTCCTCGCGTACTTTCGTGTTTCTCACACTATTCCGGAGGAACTCCAAAAAAGCACAACGAAATCTTATCTTGGTAACTTGTATTCACGAATTTATTCTCAATTATCCTAATCCGAGACGAAACTCCAGCGCTTACTTGAATGGTCTGCGACCAAATGTACATATACTGGTTAACGTGGACAAGTCAGAGGTCATGGAAATTCCAAAAACGCCTGTTCAATGCACTCAACATGCAAGTGGAGCCCCATTGTAGCAGGTGGGGGAGTTGAAGTATCTTGGAGAAAGGTCGAGCATGATGTCGAGACCACATAAGAAACTACCTTTTGGAGCGTTCAATTTACGTTTTTTTTTTTAATGAGTCTGCTTCTCACCAAATAAGTGGTGTTCCCTCCCTCTGTTCTGCGTCCGACACTACATCTCATTTTTTTCAAATGATCCAATTCACCCCTTCGCGGATGGTATCATTGTTAGCTGTTCATATTCGTTTCATTACTAACGAGGCCTCTCCTTTGGTCTCGGAATTGAAAGGCATTGTATATCTAGCATTGATTGTCATTGCTGATAGAGTAAATAAGAAAATAAGGATAAAAACCCGTCTCGTCAGGAATGAATCTCATGTCCTGTAATGACAGCAATCCGCTGATATTTTAGATCAATATGAGTAGGTACTACCTCTTCCGTTTATTTCATCGGCTAGTAGGATCTTGGAAAATTGTAAAAAGAAGTAACCAGAAAAAGTTTCCGGGGCTCATTGAGACCATAACCTATGACTGATTCGACGAGCTAGCTTTGTCTCAAGAGGCTTTGTTTCTGCCATAGTAAAAAATAAGAAGGCGAATACACGTATTGTATAATGCAAATTAATCAATTGAAAGATTTTGACTCCAAAACATTATGTCAGACGGCATCGAATGTGCATTCCATAATGAATCCACAGATGATAATAATATCTGTGGATATACGTGAAGCTAGCTTCTACATTGAATGTCACGTGTTGTGTATGCTTTTCTTCTCCCACGACGAAGTCCTAGAAGCTTCAGGATAAATATATATCTTACGCGTTGGCAGAGAAATTTGTGTGTGTTGGGTATTCGACCCAGAACTCTGTCTACCACCGATACTATCACTAATAGATTTTCGGCTGAAACGTATATTTATTGAGACAATTGGCCGCCAGCTCGTAGACTGACAGATAACAGATATCCCATCTTTAGAGCGTCTCAAGTACTCTTACCCACAAATGAACTGAACTTGACGTAAAACTCTTATCGCTCAAGTTCTTCAAGTGAATTAATGATGTGGTTGGCACACATTCTAATTAAATTTGCACATGGCACTACAATTTTGCAACAATAAGGGCACCGTCGACAAAAGCTAGGTTTACATTTTGCAGTAACACCGCACGGTCAATGGCAGAGCCTGTACAAACACACTTTCCCGTAGAGTGCACATTTCATTGTCAATTATGTAATCGACTACAAGCAGTTTTGCTTCAGACTCACTTACATTACTTAATCGCATTAGTGAGAACGTACTGACGAAGAATGAACACATCAGCACACGTAGAATAATGATAAATATGACTTTCAGAAATCATGCAAAAAACAATTTTATTCCTTGATACTGTTATGGGCTCCCGTCATTTAAAGAAAGAATGGAAAATCACTCCCAGCTCAGAGTAAACTTAATTAATTGAACCGATTTAACGGCCTCAGGCGGAAAAATTGATTTTTCACCATGACAATGCACAAACGCACTCATCTGGAATTGCCACAGCAAAATTGACATTAAATTGTCGCTTCATCTGCCATATTTTTCAGATTCCTCTCACACGATTTTTACTTTTAATTTGCCCGAGGGGTAGTAACACTTGAGAGAAAACTAGCAAGACACCAAGGAATACAAGAGGTACATATGCATTTTGCAGAATTGAAGTCTTCAGGAAGTCTGATAAAGTGGCGTATCTTGACATTTTGCTTTTTAATGTATGTTTTAAAATACTGCCAAGAGTCTTACAGGTACCTTGTGCTAAATTAAACACAGCAAGGTACAAAAGAGCTTCAACCATCAAGCATCTGCCTCTAACTAGGACTATAGCATGCTGCATAAAATTCGTCACGTACAGAAAATGTAGAATCTTGGTGTTCTGTTGAGCGAGACAACTTCCTGTCTCGGTGTAGATGATGTTAGGTATTCGATCATGGACTCCTGAACAAAACGTAGGACACCGGATATCATCACCCTCTCGTGTTTGATATTATTATTTGTCACGACTGGGTGGGACCCACCACTTCGATGGGCGAACTTGGAGAAGCAATTTGGTAATTTCACCTTATGATTGGGCTCACTAAACCACTCAAGTGGCGACCATAGAAAAATGTGTGGAAGAATGCTATCCTGTGATGAAGTCAAATAATTTCACATTGATCACCTACTCCCGAAAACCCCGGGAGCTACAATGGCATTCAACATCTTGAAGTTCTTATTTACAAATCTTAACATCCTAACTAATCACACGCCCCAAAAGGGCGCCTCGACAAATGCATGATATAGACATTAACAACATCATCCAACATCAGATGTAACCGAAACCAAAGTGATTCAGAATATTCTCATGGTTGTAGACGATATAATTTGTTATCCACACAAATTCAGTCATTCTCACGCTCCAGTTTGCCCGCTGTGGAGCGATAGATACCACCCAAAAAAATCCACTCAGATGCAGTGGTCATTTCCCACACATATGTAACAGCCAACAATAGATTGAACTCTTTCCAAAATAGAACAAAAATTCCATCCACTGCCTTCCACCCGGTGCCCTAATTAACACTTAATTAACAGCTTTTATCAGAGGTCTGCCTTTGACAGATTACAATCCATACACAATACATATTATCACTAATTTGATCTTTAATGGGACCTTCATGAGTCCGTACCCCGCATTGTCTGTATCCATTGCATTGTTCCTTGGTGTCCTTTCAAAACCACCATTGATATGCTGCTGTTGGCTGTACGCTGCCTGAGAGTGTCAAACATTGAATTTTAACACGTCAAATAAAATGCTACCCGTCTGTTTGTATTTCATTCTTTATCTATCGTCCGATGAGTGTTTGCGTTTGCTTTTTTCCTTCCCTACATCCCAATGGAATACTGCGCGTAATTAAACCCAGGAATGTGAATCCAATCGGGATTCGGTGTAAACACACATACCCATGGATGATTTCAGGTGGAAATACACCGCCACTTGACGCTGAAGTTGACACACAAAATGTCTGAAGTGAATAATTGCACCACTCGCCTGTAACAAGGGTCGGTCGACGATATTTTGTTTTAAGCTTGTCCTGGGATTTTGACCTCATTGACATTTTGATTGCAATCACTGTCGTTCGGGATGAACGTTTCTGTTGGACCACCCTGCCATTTGACATCGCTGGGGACGATAGATGGGAAAAATATATTTTCCAAATGATTTAAGATGCCATCGGTTTAACTTCACCCGGACCTGTTGCCCCGTGCAAGGACTATACTTAAAATGTTTTTCAACCACACATGCATTGGATAAAAGAGCAAACATAAATCTGCAGCGGAAGTAGCAACGTGAAAGTGACGTGTGTGTGGCCACAAAATTAAGTTCACATGTTGAGGCTCACCGTCAGTGCTGGCTTTGATGTATTACAGGAAGTTGATGCGCACCACTAACCCAGTTTCGCACTCAATATGGAAAAGGTTTCGAAAAGGATACATACAGTAGCTGGCTCCTGTGGAAGATTCAACTCAATGATTCTGTCTCGTGAGTGATGTATTTACGATTCTTTGAAGGACTAAGGCTATCTCTGCGACTGACCAGGAGTGGGAGGTAATTTATGACCGACTCTCGTGGCTTCTTAGACTTTGAAAGCACTGACAATTGGGATTTATGTAAATGTATAGTGAACAGAAATAAATTCTCCGAACAAAGCGTTGATAGTAGCACTCAGTAATGGAAAGAATTTGTGGTAAGCTGCATCGCATGAGAAATTAATTCTTTCGGCACTTGATTAAAATGTATCCACTACATAGAAAAAAAAATCAATTAATCGAATTATATACGAGTAGACTGTCAATGTAGGCACACAGGTTTGGAATGTGTGAATGGATACCCGGTACACTCAAGTCATATCAGAGTACTTCACCAAGATTACGAATGCAACTCTTTGGAGATACCCTAAGTGGATGTTTGGTAAATAATTTAGATTCGTATTCATCTCAGTCGATTCACCTACCCAACATCTTAAGGGCAATCACTTTAGATGGGTGTATAGTTTAGGACTTTACTGACGCTTTACGACATGTTAATTGATAAGAGCCTACATTCCCTTTCAGTTCCCAGGGATATAAAGTTTATGGTGTTTGCTCTTATAGTTCAAGGGATGTCGACTTGCTTGTGAAATCCTTGAAAGCGGACTATTCGGTAATAAAATGGTACAGGCAGGCTTCCTATAGTCTTTCTAATGTAGAAAAGCTATATTTAACGTGAATTGTGAGTTTTGCTTCTGGTCGACTAGGTTGAAGACCACCCCACGTTGTCCTTAATTACACACGAAATCTTTTGTACTATTTCATGTGCTCACCTGACATAATTTGCCAAGGCGTCAGAACAGGAAATCTACCAATTTGAAATCAGATTCTTTAAATGTCCCGAAGTATAAATTGTGTTCCATCAAAGTTGCTAACAAACTCACTGACACCTAATAATATGATAATATGGGTGGTGCTACAGCCCGTCGAGGTCCAGGGCCTAACTACTCACCAACCACTAGTGTTGTTCTCCCACGAGTGGAAAGGACCTACAGTACTCACTGACACCTATAGTGCCAAAAAAGACCAAGTGACGCACTGTCATCTGACTTCTTCAAAATCGCCTAGATAAGTAGACGCAACTAGAAGCACACGTGAATGAAACTGGTGTGAATTTTGTGATCGTCAAGGTTGTAAGAAGCAATTCATTAATAGGCTGCCCTTATAAGTCATTAATGATGTACGGCGCAGAGACATGGCTTATTTCAAAAGTGGATGACCAAATCCTTGAACTCATCGAGAGAAATTTTCTGCATGCGATCGGTGGTCCTAGCATCGACTCAGCGGGGTGTACAACGACAAGTGGTAATGATAATAAATTGCGCAGTCACACTTTAAATTTATTAGTCCCATGAATCAAGCCAATTACATGCCTAGCAATGATGATTAGTCCGATGAAATAGGAGAGTAATCTATTCGAAGCAAACATGTGAATACAAATCTGCATTTCGTAATGAAGACGGCAATAATATTGATGTCCCAGTGCATGGTATGTATCCACCAAATGTCATTAGCTTACACTTAAAGCAACAATCATTAGGCATATGGGACGAATTAAGGAAATGGACCACAACAACGTTGATAAAATATCACATATTGTAGCAACAATGAAAGTTCATCCCATTTCCGTAACTCAGCCGCAAAACCCTCTTAGCTCACCATTCATGCATCTCTGCATAAGCTCCTCATCTGGCGAGAAAACCCAAGACCATTGTGTCGTTGAGTGCTTGCATTCACCCTTAGGGCGGTACAACCACAAAACCCCACCTCTAGCAGCAGCCGCAGGCATGTCCTCTGCAACAATATCCAATTTGCAGTTTGTCACAAATTTATTGAAAGGCCATTCAGCTATTCAGCATTGGGGCTGTCATGAGGCGGCGGAAGAAACTTCGGACTGCACTCCATGCGTCGGGACACTCAGTGTGTGTATGTGGAAGTGTGCATTTTGCATGGATACAAGTTCAAATTGTATTCTTTTGTGAGGGTTTTTCGCTGCAATATGTTGGCAGTGCTATTGACCCAAATAGCCGGATGTTGACAGATTTTCAAACTACTGTCGAAAGCATCGAAAGCAAGGGTTTCAATTCCAGTGCCCGTTCAGCTCATGTGCGAGGAGTTATAAATCCAAACAGTAACGAGCAGCCCTCACACAATTTAACGTCCCACTTTAAGGGTTCGATGGTGTTTAATGTGGCAACACATCTGTTTCACTGCGGGACGTGTACTGCTTAAGTTTCTACCGTCGTCGTCGTTTTTGTTATTGTATTGTTGTGTCCCCCTTCCGCGTTGTCAGAAGCGGGCAAACCAAGTGGAAAAGTGAAAGTTGATTCTTTTGTTCATTGGCTTCACAAATCGAACCCAATCGATTGTGATGCGGAGCGAGACGAAGCCATGCCTTCGTTAATGAGTTGCCCGCCCTACCTATCGATGGTGCGCCCACGCACAATCACAAGCACCCATTGTTCCAAATTAAGATTACACATTGAATGTGCTGCTCCATGTTGTGCGTCTTCTAATTGCGTGCAATCAACTGTCCAACAGTCGTGTTGCACCGTCAGACAGTCGTCGTCGCTGTAAAGATATGAAACGTGCGACAAATGTGGGCGGGCGATACTTTTCAAGTGAGATTCTGTGTGCCATGGTATCTATGGGAAAGACGATAGTATTTCGTTTTTCTCTTTGGGTTTGGGGACACCATTAAGCGTTTGATTGCTTTTAAAAGTTGGAAACAGTGAGACACAAACCGCTTTGATGATCTTTGTTTATGGTTGTGGAACACATTTGTGCGGCTTTTTGAGTGAATAGCGGACGACGACGTCGCGGTCTATTTCCCTTCGGAGTGGATGAATGAAAATTCAAATTGCTTTGGATTAAGGGAAACCGTGGCTATGTTGTGGAACGGAGAGTCATAAATTTGTCGATACAGTCTGCGGTGCAAGTAGGTGGAGCTTAGAGTCGGATAAAGAAAATATCAATATATATTGATACGACTGGTAATTCTGTAGTTTCTTGGTTCGATTTCCGTTGCATGAAAACGTGGTTCTTCTCTCCAACATTGGGATGATGAAACCACTCTTTGGACGATTAAATATGTAGTAATAGTCTCATATTTTAAAGGTTGGTCTTGGTGGTATGGGATGGATGAGTTGATCAAGTTCAAGGCATACATTTTTTTGTTTTATTGAAAAACAGAAAGTATCACCAATCGATGATAACGATTTGTTTGTTTTGCAATGACTCCTAGATCTCTCCTTATAGAGTTGAGTCTAGAATAGGAGTACTTTAAGTGCATAGCTTTAGGAATAAAATTGTTGAGCATATATTATCTGAGTCTTAAGCAGTTGCACAAAAAAAAGTATCAACTTTACGACAATTTAAGTATTAGTGAAGACGGTATATTCAAGGACGTTTATTTTGTAGCTCCCACATTTAACACATTTATCGTTTAGAATCTTTGAAATGCGTATATCAGTACATATTTGCATCAGGGCTGAAATACAACAATACCATATTCAAAGTGGTGCCCTGTGGCGTGGGTATGTGCGTCGAATTCAACATTGATGTCGTAGGTTCAATTCCTGTTCGGTGCGGCAAAAATAATTTTCACGGCCTCACCTCTCTCGAGTCACTGGCAATCCTCTAAGAGTATTTCCTGTCTAGAAAAAGCTTCTCAAGCTTGGTCGTTGGAAGTCGGCATTTAACTGTAGGTCCCTTCCACTCGTGAGAGAACAATAGCACGCACAGCAAAAGTGGTTGCTGAGAAGCTAGGCCATGGCCCTCTACCGGCTGTAGCGCCACCATGTGCAAAATGGTACACTTTCACATCCACATGCGTCCACATTTCATCTCTCGAATTATTCCTAACGACTTTAGAGGTACAGTGCATTGAAAATGAAAGGCGATTTGCCCGGAATCAATGATACTCAGTGTAGGAGTCGACACGCAGTCACTTAAAATAGTGACTACTCTGACAGCTTGTTGACAACAGTCTTATTTGTGCAAACAGCAGAAATCCTAACGAGGGTTGCCGATTACTGAAGCACCAGTCGAGAGAAAAGCACACGGCTGCTTTGTAGACATTCATATCGCATATTAAAAAACATGACATATGTCAGTCGATTCTCGCAATGTAGCGACATCTAGAATGGTGCGGGGGTGTTTGACGTCATTCGTAATTTGATACATTTGGATGAGGGTAATTGATTGATATGGGTATACATAATCGAGTGCACAAACAACGTAATGGGTTACGCTCCGAGAAAAAGCCACATGCGTCTGAATCTCTTTTCGGTATTATGAGGGCTCAACTGAAGGGACAGTGTCTATTTAGACTAATGAATTAAAATAGAACATTATTGATGTCGACTCGTAGCAGCGGCTCTTAGTTGCTATTCGCACAGGACAGTCATTTGTGAATTGCTTTTTCATCAGATACTAGCAGCGACAGACACTTAAGTCCGTTCCTATTACAGATCAAAATAAGCGCTATTTGCTCTCTTCTCAGAGCAGATCAATAAATCCTTGGGTTTTTCATCAATTCAACTTCGTGAATTCTTTTCGAACTTTGTTTGTTTGCCGTCGTAAATTGGTTGGTACCAACGGCGATTGCTTACGTGAGGAAGATACGCTTTTACATGTACGAAAACCAAACGGTAAGCCAGAACCTTTTCTTAACTCCCCAGAGAAATGGAAACTTTCATGTTGTGAGGGTTTCCAACGACCCATCAAGAACTCATTCATCACCATCTACTTCTATTGGATAGCTAAATGGCTCCAACTCAGAGGGAACATTTGTAAAGACTAGGACTTCGAGCAGTGATTGAATCCAGGGTAAAAAGCCCCACTACTCAGCCCCATTCCAAAGCTTTTTTTTTTGACCACCAACGACAAATCAGGAAGCTTGGTTATACCTTATTCTGCCGTGTTAACTACTGATTTCTTCCATTGGTGGTAAGAGGAGACCGAGGACACCATGGTATAGTTTTGAATTTTGAGTCTTTTCGTTAGATTAAACAAATGTAGCCGCAAGAATAAAGTGTAATGTCTTCATGTCAGCTGCATTTGTAAATTAATTAATTTCAATCTTTGGGCATTGCCTGAAATCCGCAGGCAGCGCTGTCGTTCCACAATCGCAGTGAATCCTTATCCGAAATACAAACATGCTTTTCGTCTGTATGTATGCAAACATAATGAACATCATCTGCGAATTTCAGAACACAGGATGACACTCAACCCGTCTTCCGTTTTTGCTAATTTTCGAAAGCTACTGTCGTACAACCGTTGGTGGCAGTAAAGCGAAGCAATTTTCAAACTTCTCCCCGTTCTTCGGATAACTGGAAGCATCAAATATGTGCCGAACTTATGAATAATTGAGTGAAACATTTCGTATTCAAATTTCGTCCGAATCACATTAGCACAACTGACGATAAACACTCACATCACGTCGCCATAGTACGCGTGTCAACAGCCGCCTCTCTGCAGTTCCCATGACCTACTAGAGCGGGTGTCTTTGGAAGAAGTCAAAATTAATAACCAGCAACCTTCCTGTCACAGGAAAGGCAACCACTTTCCGAGTACCCTTGTCAAAAGTGGTGGAAATCTACCGTGTCCCATTATAACTGTTTGCCCAAACTCCCTCTGGACAAACTGTGCGTTAGTGATGGCATCTACAATATGAACAATGCTTTTACTAACGCGCTTTTTTTTTCAAATCGTCACACTCTGCGATTCACCGCTACTGAAATATGATAGTTTGCGACTCCAGCTATTCTGTGTGTTTTGCCGTGATTTTCTGGTGAACTAATTTACCTGGCTTCCGCTGGGAAATCCTAGAATGCGCGACACAGATACGATTACATGCGAAGTTGCTTCGAGCTGACTGTTAAACGCGTCTTTAGCTCGTGGATAGACATAACTATACACCCTCATCATGATGTAAGTAGCATATAAACATAGTGTATACATTAGCAGATTTACCTTGGAAATGTATACTCAGCGTTCTGCACAGTCTATTCACAGTTAACCACCACCGGCACAGTTAGTTATTGTTGTCATTCTCAGGACACAAAGAAAACTTTCTAAACAACGCGTCTCCATCATCTTGACAGTTCTAACGTTGTTTTATATTACAAACATTGATCTCATTCTGGTAACTTATTGTCACGGGAGTTCACCCCTCTGTAGCTTCTTTCATTTCATTCCACCATTCCGGTTTACCTTCCAAGCACCGCAGTTCACTCTGGCTGTCGTCTTGTTCAGTCATTTTACAGTTGGTTAGCTCTTTTGGGAACGACACCGTGGTTTTGATGACAAGTTGACATTGTTAATCATGTGCTGGCTATGTTGAGGCTGAAAATGGATGGTGCGGCATACTAACTTTAAACTTTCACCGTGTCCCCTCCTAAATGAAGGATCTCGGCGCGGCGTGGGAAGAAGCCCATGAAAACTACCTGTGCGGCAAACGCCAAATGAAAAACTTCCCTGAACTTAGGTATTCAGATCAAGGGGGTTGAGAAAAAGTTTCATTCAAATAGTTGTTGTTTAAGGGAGATAGTATCAGGGGATGGTGTGAAAGTGTGCAGAATTGAGAAGTAAAGAACTGCGTCTGCAATTAGGAAATTGAAATTGGATTGACGGTGATGCAAAGTTGCTGAAGCTCTTTACAGGACTGAAGTGGCTCTGGCATGGGTATATATTCGTACATATGTCTATCCTACGATAGGATTTATTTTATTTTCATTTTTAAAGAGAGTGTGCGAGGAAAGTTTACTTAGGCGGCAGCGTCGTGTGTATTTTTGTGAACGTGTTTCCAACAAAACACGAGATGGAGAGATTGAATTTGAACGAGGAAGTTGATTCTAGCAATCGTGGCGTTTTCGGAAAGTGGTATGCTACTGTGTCCTTGCGGGTGTGCATGATGGGATATCCGAAAGGCGAAGACGATGAACTTTTCAGACACGTACACTAATGCGTGCCTTAAGGTTATGCTGTGGAAGTTTTTAAACAAACCGAATGCAACTTAGATTGTGGTTTGTTTAATGTAGTCCCTGTGTGGCATAAGATGTGAATATCATGCTTCGGCAGAAATAACCTTTTTACCTTGAGTGGGGGAAGAAAATGAATGTTTTGGATGTGCGGTGGAATGTGACTTTTTATCCTTAGCCTATGGAGCTGAATGCACGTTTTAGTTTTATGTGTCCTGAATTTCAGCATTTGTTAAGGTATCCGTGACGGAATTAAAGTTATTACTTAAAATGGAATTATCACTACGGCAAGAATCAGAACATGTGTGTATGAATTTAGCGAACATTTTGAAACGAATATTTACTGTCCATTCCAATCCAATGTAAACCACCAAAATGAACATGGCACACATATGACAGCATCCCTGGAAAGTTAAATTTTTACGATTCAGCGCCGAAGTGTGCGGTTAATTCGTCGTTGAGAAATACTAGACTCAACAGCGTGTTCAAATTATTCAAATCAACCATAAAATGTTGTGTGCGGTTCGTCAGACGTTTCGAAAAATTATGGTCAACATAATCGGCGAACCAAACGCGGCGTCTATTCGTGGGGGATGATATGACTATCAATTAACTTCGAAAAAACATTTTGTGTGTATGCGGCGAGTGACATTCTTTACACGTATAAGTATCATCACGAGAAGAGAGATGAACTGCTTGTCTGTGAAAAAAATGGTCAGTGTTACACTGAAGTTTATGTCGTAATGCTTTATGCTTGTCTACTTTTTAATTTTCGACTGGGATTCGACTGGTTCCCTTCTTTGAGGTGTTCATTGGCATTCATTACCATGGCCACATTATAGGGTGTCTGGTTATGAGATTTGTAATTCAAATTAGCTCAATGAGCATATCCATTTTCAACAGTTGGTAAGTTCAGTGATGAGTTTCATTTTTAATCGAATACAAGTGCCATTGACGAATTGACATGTTTCGAGTGAATTAATTCTAATTCATAATCATCACGAGATTTCTATAACTACAAAGGTAACTGTCGCCCGTCGGTACATAATATTATCGTGTCCAATAGCATGCTTCAGAAGATTCCTTTTCATTCGAAGTAAAAGAATGAAAGCAAATGAGAAGTGGAACGAGTATCTCACGATGGTTGCTTGCGCAGCAAGTTGAGCTTATGACTGAACGTTAATTCGCTTACATTTCGCTTCTAATGTGTTAGATGTGGTCAACCAATTTGGAATTATCGTGGATGAAACTGCGACTGTATTCGATATGTACCTGTGCAGATTGCGTCATTGTGCTTATGAACAATTCACACAACTTTTATTCTATCATGAGATACGCCCAAGTGCCTGACTCATTTTCAGTTTTTACCCTTCCTTGTCTCTTTTGCTAACTAAACAAATTGAAACAAATCAAGTAGGACTTAATGATAACTCACTTCGATGAAAGTCTGTTATTCTTAAGATTCTAAGGTCTTAGGTTCTTCCTTAGAATGACAACTCCGACGTTGCCTTGCCATAAATAAAACCAAAAAAATCAAATTTCCTTAAATGTTCGCCTTGATGTAAGCATTTTCATTAAATCCACTAAATCGTAAGATACAAACGCCAAAAGGTCATTGAAACGATCGCGTCAACTTTTAAATTGAGATCACGTAATGCACCGGAAGCGCTGATATAGGAGTGTGCACACATATGACACCATCAAGGTGATTGCACCGACAGCCGTATAGTTCGGCAGAGAGTGCGTAGAGCTTTGACGGTATTGGAAATAAATATGTGTTGACTTCATGAATTTCTCCAAAACAGATTGCTCATAACAGTCGCTTGGATTATATCTGTGTGGAAAGCGATTATTATCTTCTTGTGCCTCTAAGCCACACCTTAGGTGTTTGAAAATATTTTTTTTTAGTGAACAAAGTTTATTAAGGCGGGACAAAAATAATGAACCAACGATGGAAACACTTGTAAAATGAAATATGATACATTTTAAGATTGCGTAAGAGAATATATTAATAAGTAAGGAGTGAATATGTTTAGCAAAAGCAACTGCCAGCACCCCAACAAGTAGTACTTCAGTTCAACTTAAAACGATTGAAAACGCCAATTGGTACCTCACTACCAACCAATTACGTATCCAACATTTCTAAACGATCACACAGGCTGAACATAATGAGCAGGCGACTCTCAAAATTCTGAATGGGGTTATAACAGGGAACTGCAACGTCGGAACTGATGTCTTTAGATTTCGTCGGTCGCACAACGGCTTTTGCGAAACCTACAGGAACGAGAAAGAGGAGGAAACTATTGCGCACGCCCTTTGATTTGAAGCACCCTCTCCAAACGAACAAAACGTCACATAGGGGCACCAAGTACTTTGCGGAAGAGGGCCGACTAAATCAGCCTACTGTGGCCTAAGCATGGGTTGTTGGGTGTTGCCAGTCAGTCGGTCTAGCTTAACCTATGAACAATCAAATTTTATATATTGAGAAAGCAATCAGTGACTATTGGTTATTTGTCAGCCCCATATTCAGTCAAATATATTTAAAGCTGACGAATCCAAACATCTGATCTATATTAAAAGCAAACGAATTTCAAAAAAACTACACACAAAGCACAACACCTTCAAGGGCTTAAATTTCTGAAGTTTAAATATTTTAAAATTGTTAGCAGTTCATGATGATGAAATTAATACACGCAAAATTCACCAAAAATTGTCCATGAGTTGTTGTTGAAATAGTTTCAGAATTAAAGTGAATGCTGCTCGCCTAAAATGTTTATTCCATCCTAATTAAATAAAGCGCTATGTATGCACACATCTGTCACATCTGTACTCTATACCGAATGTTAGCGGAAGAAAACGTAAAATCGGATCCCTTGGCGAAATGGGTTGATATGTTGCTCATACTTTTTTAAGGTTCTGGGTCCAAATGTGGCTGGAGCTTTATGTATTTTCGAATATGTGTGATTTTACCATATTACCACAATTCTGTCTAAACCTAATAATTCCGATATAAACACATCGATGAAATGTGACCATACAACAAGTGACTGTAGTAAAATTGGACTTGCCAATTGAAGATTATTTTATAAAGCATCATTTATCCATTCTGCTAATAGGGACTTCGAAACTCTGACAGTTCATAGCGGCCATATTGTTAAGGCTACATCTGTCAAGTAGTCCATATTGTTAAGGCTACATCTGTCAGATAGCTTAATGGTTGTTCTGTGCGCGCTGGAGCCCATTTTTGCATGAGTGGATAGTCAAAAAACAAAATTGGGACAATGCTAATAAGGGCGTCCAATATATATGGTATATATCCCAGAAAAGTCACTGGTTTTGTTGTTTGGCGGTGGTGATTTTCGATTTTATATTTATTTATTTTCATATTTATTTTCGAGTGCCTTCCAGTGTATTTCAATACCTTCCAGTACAACTTCCAGACTACAATATATGTAGTCCTTCTCAATGGCGAACTTTCTATGAGATGGTATCTGATTGGCTTCCGTTGTGTCAGCTGATACAGAATACCGGGTTTCTGAGAACGGTCAAACGGTCTCGTCAAAATTAAAAAAATATATATATTGTATGGGATTGGTAAAAGCGTGACCAAAATGTGAACAAGATGTAAAATATGTTTGATGAGCCATAAGATTGAGTCGTAGATGATCTATTTTCTTTCTCATTATGTTGAATTTGAATTCAAATCGGAGAGTACAATAAGACCACTCAATCTCCGCATTTATCAATAAAGTAAGTACAGAAAGCAACCAAATACCCTTTGTGGCCTGACCTACCCACTGAAACCGCTGACTTGCTCTTCTGCCTAATCGTTGTTTTCCAGCAACATTAGAGCGACATCAGCGAGTTATTTCCTCAAATTGTGTCATATTGTTGAAGCTACATATGTGCATCTGTGGAAATAGTTTTAGCAATAAATCGCGCTGAAGCCCGTTTTGAAGGAATTGGTAGATACGTCAAAAAACAGAATTATCGAATTTGAGATAATGCCAATCAACTTGTCATCCAAGATAGTCCAATATATCCTAAAGAAGTTAATACATTATTTGTTGTGGATTTATGACTGGATTTCTTTGGGCTTGAATTGGATTAACAACAGGACACGACGCTGCGTGCCACACAGCTCACTGCGCATTGGAATACATCTACAATAGCGTGAGGTATGGTCGGTGAATGGCCTCCGAAATCGTGCGATTTGACCCGACAGACTTTTTCTTGTGCGATGTCTGAAGTCACAAGCTAAAATAACCCATGATATCCGTTAAATTCAGCTCAATTCATTCGTTTGTGTCATTGAAAATAGGAAATTTCGAATGAGCGCCAAAAAGAGAAGCCGGGACAGACCTTTTCGTTTTCAACCCATCGTAGTCATCAATACCTTTTAAATATTCTAGATGAACGTTAAAAAGTAATTCCTGCACGAGTACGACCGTTGAAAAATAATTGTATAAGCTTGTTTCTCGGAGCCTTCTATGTACCTTCTATTATTTTTCTAACTGACTACTGGGGATTCCTTCAAAAGCACTTCAGTATTTGTTATTCTTTCGCATTTTCAATGGGTTCTACCAATTTATTTATCCACCCACTCTGCTCAAAAATTGACTTAAAACCTTACAAGTAGTCCCAACAGGCCCTTTAATCGACAGCAGGTCTTGATAACAATCTAGCGACACGCATAAAGAAGTCACAAAAAAGATTTCTAAATCAACCCAATCTCATGGAAGTGGACACAAGCACCCAATTTCTTACCCACACCCCATACGGCTCTACGTTGCGATTCAACCCGTCAGTGACAAGATAAAACTGCCACCAAAATTCCCTAGGGTATAACCTTTTTTTTCCTACAATCCCCTCACAGATGTCGCAAAAAAAACGAGCCAAAGGAAACCTGAAACAAAATTATTCCATATTCTCAACCCGTCATCCTCTTGTTTCCGAATACCGTCGCCACACGGTCTTGATGATTTGATTCAAAATTCAACAATCATTCTCCGCCAGGGTCCATATCTCTCGAATCCAATTTGAAAAAACAAACAGTCGACATTTAGCCAGAGATACACGCCGATGGATAAGGAACATCTATGTGTATCCAATAGCTGTAAGCTGACGATGATGAAGAATCAGCTGAAAGAGATATGGTTATACATGAAATGTTGACGCTTGTGTGCGTATCCCCAGACGCACATCACCATCCGAAGTCACAAAATTGATTGACTTATCGGTGATTTCTGCTTTTGGAGCTTCATTTCCATACATTTATGTATGCCCGGCCGACAGGAGAAATATGAGATACATTGTTAGGAATAATAATTCTAGCCCTCCCCCTACCGCACGTCATTCCGGCTTATATCATTTTTATTCCGCCAATTTATTTCAGTGGATATTATATGTATTTTTTGCATTTCAAATATATTTGATTTGTCGGTGAGCCCTTCTAGAATGGCGTCATTTTAAGTTTCCTCGCCGACAGCAGTAGGATTCGGAGAGGTGCACAACGCAACGGATGTGACATATGAACTGTCATCACAAAATGGAGGAGAAAACTGACATAACTGACGATTGGAATTGATTTCCTAATCGCATTACACCTCTCTTCCCTCGTTTTCCTGGCGACAGAATAGTCGGCATATGTCAGCGATGACAGGAGCCTCCCCATCAATTGACAGCGCTGTGTTTGAGCAATTGAAAAATGTAAATGAACGATGAAGTTTTTGTTTTTATGGCTCCGTGTGCCTAGAATACCTAGCGAGGATTAAATAATTCAACATGATTAATGAGACGGGCCGCTTGTGCACGTACACCCTCAACACAAAATGAAACACACAAGAGGAGCCCCAAGCTGACGCTGGAGTCTAGACTCTTGGAAGGTGAAACAGTACAGCAAGTCGCAACACTTAACAGGAGGAAGGGAGCGGCGCGCAATACCTGCCGTACCCAGTGAAATGAAATTCCATTTGTGGTGTGCTTGAAACAGACATTTGAATTTAAATTAAATTTATTCCTCAGTAATTGCGCGCATTTGTGGGTCTGACCGTGGTGCCCCCTATGTGTACAGCAGATTAACCTAATAAATTCCATGTTTCGGGGATTTATGAATCTAATTTTGGTGGCAAACACTGGTGCGGGCTAGGAGAGGTTGTCTCGAACTTAATTCAGCATTGATAAGCCGTTTGTTACATGGTGACGATAAGGTGAAGGGATTGGGTATCCTCATCCCACCCTTATATCACCTGAACGTGCTGTACATGTAGGTGGAAGAAGATCCCTTTAAGCTGCAGTATTAATTCAGCAATTTTGTTGCTTCCTTTTTTGCTTCATACGCTCCTGTGTTGTGTGTGTGTGTTTGGGAGGCTGTTGCCGTTGTTTGTGGGTACTGAGATGAGTTTTTCGAAGCCGTTTTCGGAGTTTTTTCTCTTCTTTTGAAGGAGGTAATGAAGAGATTTAATGGTGACATGAATTTAATAAATCATCCGTTTTGTGAAGGCGCTCCATAGCATCAGTCTGCGGCGGGGGGGAACGGCTTGGGGCGTGATTTATCGTGTGTTGTGTTCTGTCATAAAACGGTCGACCATTCTGTGTGCGGATCGTTGGAGATTGGCTCTTAAGTGGCGGAGGATTTGTGAAGAGGGGGTGCTTTTTAATGAGCTTCTATATTTAATTGAATACAATGCGGATGCGTGTGTATCTCGCGCAGCGAAATGGACAAGTAGATGGAGCACTTCGGTTATGGTAATCCAGACTTTGGTGGGTGGTTGACCCTTTTTTTATGACAAATGCTTGTTGTTCATTTATGGCTTGATTAAGAATTTTGAGATATTCTTTTGATGGGGACATTCAAGGTTTTATTGACATTGTCACTGGTAATGACACCTTGAATAGTTGATGAATGTCGTCGCCCATGGTGTTGGAAGAATCGTAATTGTAGGGAACTCCTGCAAAGCAATTTTAAAAGTGAACGATAAAGAATAAATATGACGTGGGGTTATGGTTATAGAATGTAGTTTATGTGTTTCATACAGATGTCTTGGAAGTCGTTACCAGAGAAATGAGGATGACGACGAAGGTTTTTTTCAACTGAATTGGGGATGAATATTTATTGTAATATCCTGCGAGTCTTCTTGTATGTTTTTATAAACTTCTATAAGCTTTGTCTTAGCTCTGAAGGTTTGTTCTGTTGAATTGTAATATGCTTATAGTGTATTTATATGCAGTGCAAGAAACGGGAAATGTCAGCTCGTGTAGGATCTTTAAAGCCATTTCCAAATACATAAGTTTTCATGTGCGGCATTAAGACATGCTACAGAAATTTATTTGATTTGTGCAATCTTAGTGAGACAATTAAATTTCATTTTTGGATTGTGAACTTTTAACAGTGTTGCCAAATTATTACACAACATATAATATAACAATAATAATAATATGGGTGGCGCTACAGCCCGTAGGGGGCCAAGGCCTAGCTTCTCAGCAGCCACTCGTGTTGTGCGTGCTATTGTTCTCTCACGAGTGGAAGGGACCTACAGTTTTATGGCGAATTCGAACGGCCAAGTTTGAGAAGCTTTCTCTAGACAGGAAATACTCTTTGAGCATTGTCAGTGACTCGAAAGAGGTGGGGCCGTGAAAATTATTTTCGTCGCTCAGAGCTGGAATCGAATCTACGACGTCGAGGTCGGGGGCGACAAATATTTAGAAGACACAATTTTCAATCTTATTTTGGTAAAACATAAAGTAGGAAGGTACATAGGATTGGGTGAGTGCACCGGTAACCGCCCACCTAACACTCGTTTTTACCACGAAGCTGTATGAATTCAACTAAGTAAACACCCCATGTAATATGTCTTGATTAATTATTGATTATCTTTAGTATTCAAGGAAAAATAACAATATCAAAAATGTATTCCGCGTTTATTAATATAAATATATTTTTTAAAAAAGTGAATACTCGCCAATACCTGCCCACTAAAGTTCAGTACCTGACCACTTCCAATATCCGGCCACTACACGTTTCCTTTGGAAAATCTCAAAGCCAGCAAATGAAATCAAACGCATTTATTGGGTAAAGTGCTGAAATGAACAATACATGTTTCCAATACATAGTTGCAGAAGGGATCGTTGGAAAAACGAAAAACGCGGAAAGTTGTAGGAATTGGGCTTGAATAATAAAGTTCTATGCTTTGATCAACAACCGCATTAGAAGTTTTTTATTAAAGCATATAGCTACACACATTTGTAGTAGTCCATCTACAACGGCAGTAAGTGCATCTAGTCGCACTTGCCGAAAGATTTCTTGAAACTCTTCGTGAGTATTCTTTATGTTATGCACCCTTACAACTTCTTGTACTAATATGAAGTTGTCTTAAAGGACAACAGTGCTTGTAACAGACAACCGGTCTTGTTCGGTGTTTCTAGTCGCTTTTTGCATCGGTTACGTTGTTTCTAAAAGTCCCCCTGCTTCTGTAACCCTTGTAGGCTGTACCGAAAAGTTTTCCAGAATGTCTGGAATGGATGAATTATAAAAAAAGTCCGGTTTTACATTGAAAACTAAGCTTTGCTAAATAAATTTGTGAGATTGTAATGTGTCTTGCATCAAAACAGTCTCAATCTACACAACTTTACTATATAACTTATTCTGCGTGGTAGTTATAACTAAACAACTTAACTTCATATTTAAATAACAAATATCCCTAGAACAACATGGATTTATATCAAGTAGATCCACGTTACTAATTTGACTTTTTACTAAGTATCTTTTTGACTCATTAGAGTCAGGATATCAAGTCGATGTGATATTCACCGTCTTCCAGAAAGCATTTCACACAGTTTGTCATAACATTTTGTTAAATAAACTTAAGTCACTACATGCTTCTGAACTGGATTTCGAATTACCCATCAAATAGAGTTCAATGTGTTAAAATTGGTAGTTGTCAGTCGAGAAATATTAATCTTTATCCGGTGTTCCCCAAAGTAGTCATTTGGAACCACTACTCTTTAATATGTTTGTCAATGATATACCTTCAATGTTTAGTCGTTTTTTTTTTTGTATTTCATTTTTATTTTTTTTTCTTCTATAACAACTTACACTAGACAAAAATGACTAAAATCTATCTTAATATCTAATAATTCAAGTTCTTAATTCTATCTTACTGACCCTTCGCGGGTACTCTAAAATAATCTAATCTTTGTAACATGTATATTTGCCTTTCGGCGCCTAAACTATTAATTTTATTTTTAGCCCAAGGAAACTATTGAAAAACTTGGCGCTCTAGACATCTTATTGTTACTTAACCTAAATCTAAACCTAAACCTTCCTTTAGTCATGTTAATTGGTTGATGTACGCTGATGATGTCAAAATTTTTCTTCAGATGACAAACGCACAAGACTATTTAAACATTCAAATCGATTTAAACAATTTAGTTAACTGGTGTAACTTCAATCAGATAACTCTAAACGCACTTCAACACTTTTTCTGTTTACCACGTTTATCGCCAGTTGTTTTTCAATATTCTCTATGTGAAATAAAAGAAATAGGTGTAATATTCGATTCAAAACATACAATTTCTTTTCACATAGATTACGTGGTTACCAAAGGCAACTCAATGCTTTGGTTTCTCAAAAGTACATGTGCCGAATTTTCGAATCCATATGCACTGAAGTCTGTATACATGCATCTTGTGTGTCCCTACCTATAATACTGCTCTGTTATATGTCTACTTAGAACATGTTTTACGTTTAGAGAAGGAACAAAAGTCTTTTAGAAGATTCCTAAACGAATGATATGGGACCTTCAATATTATTCAATACATATCTTGTCAACATTAACTTTTTTTTCTTCAGTTCTATTCTTTTGTCTCGCATAATTTCACAGCGATTTTAATGACTCACTTGCTACAGAACTTCCTGCATTTCCAATTACGCCCATAGTAATATTTCTGAGATTCGCGGTATAACCTTTTTTGGACTTTTCTGAAATTGTGTACTTCTACTTTTGTGACAAAATTCTCGACTCCAACAACATACGGGTTTATCGAGCACCCGGGAGCATAGATAGGTTCTTCTGTAAATCACTGCTTGAAATTCAAATAAATTCAAAACTGCTTAATTGATAAACAATACGTCACGGGAACCCTCAGTACGTGACTATAATTGGATTATATTTATAGAATCGTGTCCTTTATAATTTCATATGCAAGTGTCTCGGTATACAATTTTGATATCAGATGCCTCAGGTGTAGATACCGATTCAAAATATCTTTTGTTGCTTATTGAATTAAGCATTAAATTGCATTTTTTTCCGCATTTTTACCATTCAGAAAACGGCTGTTTGAATGATGAGAATACACATCAAACGAAGTGTCTGTCACAACTCAACCTTTTCTGAAACGTTAAACAAATATTCTCTTTGAACTTTGAAAAAAAAAATTTAAGAAAGGTCTCATTGTCTTAAGCGTGATTTCATATGCACATGCACACAGCTCTAGAAGCGTGTGAATGAGACTTATCACGTATGTACATCACATTCTGTACTCAACGTAAATGACATCAAAGTCATACTCCTTGCTGCTGAGTGAATGAATCGCCCTTGGAGATATCTGTGAAATCCACTCTTTTCATTTCAGTTGAAGGTGCACATTACACCACCGTGTGTGTTTGCTGCTTGCAGAGGTCAAAGAGAACGTGAATTTGAAAAACAGAAAAACAAAATAAAGTGTGACTAACAATCCACTAATGATATGAGATCATCCATCCATCACGACTTAGCCACCCACGAGACAATCCAGATTCATATCGTTTGACTCATGACCTGTAAAGAAAAAACTCCACAGGCCACGACTCTTACCTTCCAATGTCCGATTAAACTTGATAACCAACCGCACATTAAACGCTTGAAGTTTCCTGTCGAAAAGTGTCTTAAACGTTGAAGCCACAAATGCCATCATTCTTTGGGCCATCGTACGGCCCACCTCCCACCATTTGCATACACAAAAGGCATTTCATGAATCTTTGCGGAGCACCGGTCCTGCAGCCAGTGTCGAGTGGAGAGTGAGAATTGCAAAACAAATATATACGACTCTTGAAAATGGCGAATCTTAACTCAGAAACGGCTCTTCTGCTTGCTTTTTGGTTTTGGTAAGGGCTCTCCGCAAGAGTGCGGTTGAGTACAATTCACGCAAATATTTTCCACTTTACCGTTAAAAAGAAACCGAAAAATACTAAACTACTGAACGGGAATTATTCGAGAGTGCTTTTTGTTCTCCTCTTCACTCCTGACTTACATGCTGAACAAGTCCTATAGCGATGGACAAAGGGACGCAGAGAGTTGGTATTCCTTACACCATGGCTTCACACGCACTACACAATAAAGCACCACAGGCAAGGACTTTTAAATTATAAACGCCTACAGGGGCTTGCATCAAAATAAATAAAAACGGGAAAGATTTATTTTTGCCAAGTCAAATTGAATGGTGTACAGTGTGTGCAAAAAAATGTAGGTCATGTTGAGCAGTTTCATTCATATGCGAATCATAATCATTTTGATGGGAATGTGGTAGTTTGTGTTTTATGATTTAGAGTTGTTGTTATGTACCCACAGTTGTTCTGGTGCATGATTTGTAAACCTGACTGGCTTGACATCAGTCAGTGGGTGAAATGATATGTTGGAGTCATCGTTTAGATTGATTTCTTGTAACCGATGACCTACTGAAAACTGCTGCATTATGTTGTTTTATATTGTACAAGTCAACAAGTCATACATGCTATTCGAAATCTGGGAATTGAGTCCTTTGATTTGAAAATTCAGTAATTATAGCAGCCTTGACATTGTGAGGCTGCGCGTCGACTACTTACATAAACATATGGTGTCTATGTTCGATTCCCGGAAGAAAAAAATAATTGTCACGGCCTCGTCACCCCGGCTCTTCTCATAGTCGGCATAAAACTGTAGGTCTCCTTTGCTGAGAAGCTAGTTCCTGACCCTAGGGCTACCTATACTATTATACTATTAATATTATCATCGCGGCCTTACCCAGTCAATACCACGCCTTTCTCAGTCAAAATGCTTTACGCTTTCGAACCAAAAAATCGTCAATTATTGATTATCACTTTTCCTGCTTAAGTCCTTCTTCGAACGATCGGTCGATTACATATTCAAAAAAATGCGAATATTAGCGACTTGAGAAAAGGCGCTTGGTATCATGCATGCATCTCAGTTTTGTCAAGATGATTTCGATTGTTTTTGTCTCTCATATTTCGAAAACATTGTAAACAGCATTCCTACTCGTAAATTTTGCAAGTGAATGCGTATTATGTAATTGCAAACGGGCTATGGTTTCATTCGTATTCCGGCAAGCCAATGTAAACATTCACCACATTCGAAAATCGTGTTTACAACCGCGAGCCCTTTAATTCAATCATGAAATAAAACATTGCTCCTACTGACTACAATCGTGTCGGGATTTATCGATTCAATGCAATGTTTTTGGAACAAAATAAGAGAATATGCGCATTCAGAATAGTTACAGACACATGGTGTTAACTCACCATTCAAAATATTTTGCAAAAGTTTGGCGAATCGTAGGTACGTATGTTTTATCTAACTCGATTGTGCGCGTAGGGCTATGTTTTGTGGATTTTCCGACATTCCTATTTTCAAAATTGAGGGTGTTCAGTTTGCCAAGCGTGGTCCACAAGCAATACAAGTCCTCTACAATTGCATCTGCTACTGATGGTAATAAATCTATAGTCAGTGTAGATATATTGTAACAAGGGTGAAGATGTTTGTGGTTTCGATCGCATTGTTGCGATTTTACAATACCGGCCCTTTTGTCTCACTTCACATGATGTATAAGAGTGTTTACACTGGAATGGTCCCAGCAAATAATGAAACATTATAAGGATCTCCTTCTCCGACATCGACTCTAACTCACATCCTGATGAGTGAAAAAGAAGTTTTGTCTTTGGCTTATTCGAATATTGGCTGAAAATCGCGTTGCTCCATGTTTTATGAAGTATACACTAAGAGTATAAAGGCAATTTCTCACAATCTTACTCTGAAGTAACATCGTTCTCCGTGGCGTTGTGGGTATGTGTGTCGACCCTAACCTCGACGTCGTTGGTTCGATTCCAGCTCTGAGCGACAAAAATAATGTTCACGGCCCCACCTCTTTCGAGTCATTGACAATGCTTAAAGAGTATTTCCTGTCTAGAAAAAGCTTCTCAAACTTGGCCGTTCGAATTCGGCATAAAACTGTAGGTACCTTCCACTCGTGAGAGAACAATAGCACGCACAACACGAGTGGCTGCTGAGAAGCTAGGCCTTGGCCCCCTACGGGCTGTAGCGCCACCCATATTATTATTATAGATGAAGAGACTATACGGCCAAAGATTTCTCGAATGTAATCTTCTTAGCACACGGTATATAGCCATTTATTATATTGGGTCTATAACTTAATTCAGAATGATAGTTACAATGACAGTAGCTATCAAACGCATGTTCCAATGGAATTATACAAGTTACGCTATATCTTAGCAAACCGCACGAACAAATTAAAGACTTAATAGATTGCAATGACTAATCATTTGATTGAGTCAGAGGATTTACCAAATAGATTCCCCGTCATCCTGGCTTTAGCGCCACTCGCTTCAGTTTAAAAAGTCTCCATAACATGTCACTATTTTTGGCACATACTGTTCGCTCCACGCTCTCACATTCAAATTAATATAAAACAAAAAGCAATACTTGACGTAGGAAACGAGGAAAATACAACATTTTTTTTGTAGCTTACCTGTTTCCTCTCGTCGTCGTAACGAAATTAAAAATCAAAAAAAAAAATCAAACAGAACACGAAGAGGAGGAGGGACATTTTCTTCAGGCAAGCTGTCGCAGTCAACATCCCATTTCCGTTGTCCCGTGGAAGTTTCCATCGAGTGCTCTACACCATTCGACGTCACCTGCCATTGTGAAACTTATTACAATTACTGGTGTGTTCATCTTTGTTCGCATTCTCTTCAACCTCATCCCTGAAGGCCTCGTGCCGTCCTCAACCCAGCCGTTGTTGTCACTTTTTTTTTGTTCACTCGCCTTAAAGTACTGCACCGACCACAGTGCATCCACTCGATGACAATTAACTTATATAGTATGTGAGTTCAAAAGACTATTATTCTAGACCCGTGCTATAATTTTCTTGAAAATTAAATTTTTATCTCCAGGGGGTTGGCTGGTAAAGTTCTAGGACATTCAGCCTTTATGGCCTTGTCTTCGACGACAGACGAGAACAATTTAATAACGTGCGCGCTTTACGCTTACACCTTCACTGAGTGCAAGCCGTGATGACTTCAATACGACAGGGAAGATAGTGTTCTGCATAAATTGAATACAAGTGCACTCTCAGTAATAATGGCAAAATAATGACAAGCAAAAGGGCGACGTGGCGGAGCAGGAACAGGCAGTAAAATTGAAGAAACCTGTTTCCGAAGTAAAGTCAGTACCTTTGAAGCTGGCGTGAGACATATCTACTTAAGCTGAACACACCATGCAGCGGCGACACAGTGGAGTGACGTACTTCATTAGGTTATTGAGTTCACTAAGTGTCTTTCCTTCCTTCGCCTTCGCTTCGTATTTCTCTTTTGTGATCAGATTCGATGTGACACGGAAAGTAAGTGGGCTGACACATGCAAGTAGTGTGAAAGTGATGTCAAACAGGGGCATTCACAGTCCGCACTTCAACTTTATCGATTCCAATTGACATTAACTCATGACCCACTTGTCATGCGACGCAGTGAATTGACAGTTCATTGACAGTGACTGACATTCCACTCGTTCCAATTACATTGGCTGTCAGTTTTTCCACGAGAACTTTTAATGAAGTTCCGCGCATCGTGTTGTAGTAGTAGTGATATGGTTTTTAATTAGAAAATATTAAGGTTTCCTCATATGCGGGAGATGACGTGATTTATAAGAGTGAGATGGATTTAGTTTTGCAAATCATAATTGGCTTTAAAAGTTCCCCGGAGGATTTTAATTAAAATTTCATGACTTGTCAGTTGCACATCGTTTGGCTGCCATCATCCTGCACACCATTTTCTGACTTTCTGCCTCCAGGCAATTAGTTTAGTTGTATGAGAGTGAGACCGGCTGAGACTCACATGTGCTGAAGGCGACAGTAGTGAAGGGTTGGAGGGGTTGCTTTTCTGAGTTCCAGTTAGTTACTGCAGTTTAATGCACTCCCTTCGGTTTGGCGTTGAAGCGGATGAAGGATATGAAGCTAGGATTTAGTAATAACATCGAGCACTTGTTTCAACAAAGTTTCTCAGCAATTTTAGAGCAGTTGGGGAGGGTGGGGCGCTGTCCGAGCTGGAAATCTCTCAAGGCTATAAAATTAATGGCTCGTTTTAAATGGACAAGTGTGCAAATAGTTTGAAGGCACGCGGCGATGGGATGTGAGGGAATTTTAAGCGGAAACAAACAATTAGGGCTTAAGGGGCGATTAGGGAGTGACTATGAGGGGTGAATGAACAATTAAGCAATTAAGTTGTAGGAAAAGGTTTAGCTTAAGGCGACGTCTGGAGCGTTGGTCGGCTTTTGTGCTACAGGGATTGTGTATGTGGCAGAAATTGTTAGTAATTTTAACCTCATCATCCGCTTTGGACAATTATTTCTGCCAACTATTCACACATTGCTTGCTTTTCTAGGATGTAACTTTGTGATGAAGTTTACGTGTTCACTTCACCTCCCGAAAATGTTATTATTCTTATATTTAAGTTTGTTTAAAGGAATATCTCTATGTACTTACCTGTTCCATACATAGTGTAGCAATATTTCTAATAAGATCATTCGACTGAGTAAAAAGCATCCTCCATATTCGAAATGTTTTCTCTGACCATCCGTTGTTCTTCTGTGTACGCTACGTTAACCGATTCTGTTAATCATCTTAATTAATCATATCATACCATCTTATGACAATGTGGTGATACGTATGCACTTATCAACATTGATTAATGAATCAATTTCCAATAGTTCTGAATGGGTTCCAGGCGGAATATATCCGCCGTCTACTATAATCTTGTGTGCGACTCGCATTAAATTTTAGTTTTAACAAACTGGTGGCCCGTGGCGTTGTGGGTATGTGCGTCGACCCCAACCTCGAAGTCGTAGGTTCGATTTCTGCTGTGTGCGACGAAAACAATTTTCACTACCCCACCTCTTTCGAGTCACTGCGATGCTCAAAGAGTATTTCATGTCTGGAGAAAGCTTCTCAAACTTGGCCGTTCGGCTTCGGCATAAAACTGTAGGTCCCTTCCACTCGTGAGAGAACAATAGCACGCACAACACGAGTGGTTGCTGAGAAGCTAGGCCCTGGCACCCTACGGGCTGTAGCGCCACCCATATTATTATTATTTAACAAACTCTAGTAGAAAGTAGGAAGTATAGTGGAAACCAAAAACAGTCGGCGTTCACCTAAGTCTACAGAAAAGTTTGAAATACGCTTAACATTACATCTTCGAAGCACAGGCAAGAAGTACACAGAAGTCTTACCACCCATATAAAAAAAATAAGCATATTTTATCCGTGGTAGACAAAGACCTTTCAGAGTACGTACAATCATGGATTATGGTCGGTCGGTTGGAGGAAATCACATTCAAATAGGAAAGCTCTTTCTAAAAGATCACCCTTCAACATACGAACACAGAAAACATTTTGAACCTTTACTTACCTTCTGGTTCTCAATATAGCTATGCATTGGTAGACGCCATATATTGGTTCTCTGCTTCGGAAAAGATTTTTCAATGAAGTTATGAATATTAAACTTCTGGACGAATTGGCCGATTTAGATAAAATTGGAAAGGTAGACTACAAAACATAATATGTTAAAACAATGAATACTTTCTTACTTAATTCATAAAGTTTGAGTTCAATTTACACAACAAGTGTTTATAGCAGACAGTTGGCTTGAATTCCCACCCTTTTTTACGAAACTCCTGATAGTCCCTCACCACGCTGTGTGTAAATTGTTTTTATGAAGACAATCGGAAAAAATCGTATTTGCCACACAATTTGTACAGTCACAGGGACTCTCAAAAGTAAGTTTACAGCATATAGCATATTGTTTCAACAAAAATTAAATCCAAAAGGGACTCTAAAGAAAATATTGACATTAATACAGTAATAAATAATGTACTTAAAGCCAAAAGAAAAATATTAGAAATGTATAAAGACTATAGAAGTAGTAGGAAAATTATTTAAATGTGGGTAAACCTACTTTAGACACTGACTCATCAATTCTACCACCGTACCGGCATCCGATTTCATTTCGATTTTTTTTCCTTTTGGAAGAATTTTAAGCTTTTTAAAAACCTTTTTTTTGCGAGTTTTGTTTCATATATCACTTATGAATGATACATCTGTAAATTTTTATACTAATGCTTGAATTGCATCATATCAGAATTGCATCATTTGCCTTATAATAATAATATGGGTGGCGCTGTTCTCTCACGATTGGAAGGGACCTACAGTTTTATGCCAACTCCGAACGGCCAAGTTTGGTAAGCTTTCTCCAGACAGAAGTACTCTCGTATTGTCAGTAACTCGAAAGAGGTGAGGCCGTGAAAATTAGTTGTGTCGTACAGAGCAGGAATTGAACCTACGACGTTGAGGTTGGGGTCGACGCACATACCTACAATGCCACGGGCCACCACATCATTTGCCTTAGGGCAATTAATAAAGTTACTGAACAATCCTTAGTGGCAGTTGATGGACTAAACCGCGTACCGATTTATCAAGGACTAACGAACTTTTACATCGCCTAACATCCTTGAGAGGTACTTGAACTTGTCTAGGTCCTAAATTGAGCCAAACTGCAATTTGACAAAACAATAGAATATGTCTCACATCGTCTTGCTGCGTAGAAGGGAACTGGCCATGTACAACCATGCAACTTGCTTAGAAATTTGTAGCATGACAAACAGACCAACATTTAAACGGCTTTTTACATCACTGGAAGCAATTGCCATAGCATTACAACTACTGAAATTAAAAATATTACTCAAGTTCTACGATCAAAGAAGCTAATGGTTTTAACTTTTTCTAGTTATTTTTGTATTTTTACTTTGAATCAGGTTGGATATTAAAAATGGATGACACATGATAATAGATTAGAGAAAAATTCATTGCCATTGCTGTCATTACCTCCAGAGTTTCAGATATTTAATTTTTTCATTTTATGTTTCTTGCAATCTACGAAGTCCGATTTTTAGCAATGATGAACTTGTGAATTACAAATATCCGGTTAAAAGCAAGAAACCAAATGAATATAATATTTTGTACGATTCTATATTCAGACAAGATACAGTACATTTGGAGTGTGTTGCTTGGCTAGAAACACAAGAGTGTCTTAGTTCATATCATCTTCTCTGTGATTCTGTAAAATTAACAGGAACAAATATTCGTACTATTTCACAAATATAAAAATAGGTAATGTTTAAAGTAACCTCTTGCGCCTAAATGATCGATAACTTTTGTGTGATGAAATAAGACACATTACTTCAACTAAAGGGTGATTTTTTAAAAGCTATAGGAAAGTTTTTCAAAAAAAAAACATCGGATTCAGAAAAATGCATGAAATATTTATTTGAATCGATAGTACGGTCCATATAATTTAATGTTTGAAGATTATTTCATGCAAATGTTGACCTTGACTGGGGCTGAAATGTTCCATGCGCTTAGTTCAATTTTGGCATACTCTTTCCAACATTTCGGCCGGTATCTCACGAAAAAATGCTTCAATGTTGTCTTCCAATGCGTCAATTGAAGCGGGCTTGTCTGTATACACATGAACTTTAACATAGCCACACAGAAAATAGTCTACAGGCGTTAAATCGCACGATGTAGGCGGCCAATTGACCGGTCCCGAACGTGAAATAAAATGTTCACCGAACTCTCAATAAGTCCATTGTTGTGCGTGCTGTGTAGCATGTGGCACCGTCTTGTTGAAACCACATGTCATGCAAGTCAAGCTCTTGTATTTTTGGGAACAAAAGTTGGATATCATCTCATGATAGCCCTCACCATTCACAATTACGTTACGATTCGCATCTTTGAAGAAGTACGGTCCTATGATGCCACCAGCCCATAAACCGCACCAAACTGTCACTTTTTCTGGATACATTGGTAGCTCTTGCAATGCTTCTGGCTGATATTCACTCCAAAATCGACAATTCTGCTTATTTACGTACCCATTGAGCCAAAAATTAGCTTCGTCGCTGAACACAATGAACAACAAAAGCGCGCGATGAACTTTCTTAACAGAGCACGCATTTTGATAATAGAATTCGATAATTTGCAAGCGTTGTTCGTTTGTGAGACGATTCATGGTTAAATTATAGACCAAACTGAAGATGTTTGACAGTGAAACAAAACACCAAACGTGAGTCAGCTGTTTAAACTAGTGTTGCCAAAGAGGTAATAGCTAAAAATCACCCTTTACTTTGTGCACAAATTTATTTCCAAATATTTTTCATCACTAGATTGTGGCTTACAACTATACTTATTACCATAGTAGGAATGCCAACTAGGAAAATGTTGTTCTTTTTCAACAAAACTTGCACTCTGATCGGATGAAATTGGAGTCGCATCTGTGTTGTTGGTTTATTAAAAAAAAATACTTTTGCCCCGTAAATCTGTTTTTTTTTTTCATCATATAATGCTCTTACCATTTTTATCGTTTTAGCTTATGAAACTCAACTAAACTGAAAAAATCACGAATATTTAAGCCATAGTATTATTTTTTATGGTGCTCATGTTTCTTACATCTAAATCAAAAGATGCGTATTTATACACCGTTGAATTTTGTCCGAAGAGATAACTGCAAACCGTCTTATAACGAGGTTTTTTGCAAAACATCTGAGAATTTGGTCTTTATTTTTCTCCTTTTATTTATCATATCTCCAGTCAATGGAGTTAATAGAATCTTTGATTATATCGATATATGCGCATGTTCGAGGCCATTCGTTTCCTATTTCTCTTCTGCCAAAATCAGGTAGTCAGTTTTTTAAATTACTTCGTTAAAGTAAGGCAGTTTTGACAGCATCAGAATTCTCTTCATAGAATGAATCATTACAAATTACATAATTGATTACAATTTTTACACGATGCAAAACTGACAAAAATCCGAAAATATTGAAATTACACAAAAATGACAAATACATAATGATATGGATGTCTAGCCGAAGAGAGAAGGGGTCAGCAACTCCAAACGGTCAAGTTTGAGAATGTTTTTTTTAGCCAGGAAATACCTTTAAGCATTTGAAAGCTTGGGGCCGTGAACATTATTTTTGTCGCAGACTATTGTCGAACCTAGACGTTGAGGTTCAAGTGCATTGGAGTCGAACCACATACCTAGTAAAGATAATGGAATGAATTAGATATTCAACTTTCCATTGGAAAACTCCTTGTCCACCACAAATCCACCACAGTACACCTCAGATTGTAGCATTTCCGCTCTGAAGTCACTCATACTTTATATACAGAGCACCGCCATCTTGCTTTCAATATCTGCCCTCAATAGTATCAAAAATTAGCGAGATTAACTATGATAGTATTAGAAATGGCCACGATTGGAATGTATTCCAGGACACTGTTCGCTAAGCTCATACTTTGTAAAAAGAATCAAAAAATGCCAATCAAAAATACTACAATTTATTTTCATATACTGATGGAACTATTATAATAAAGTTAATGTATGTATTAGTAGTAGTATGTATTGTGGATTAAGGTAAGACTAAAAGTTATGTATGTACGAAAGTTGAATAATTTATGTCAAAAGAGCGGTGTCACGTGAGAGTAAAAAATATCCCTACCCTTTCTATTTTTACCCAACAAATTTCTATTGAATGTGATCAAAAGTTTTGAAATAGTTTAAGTTTATTTGAACTAGTAGTTCGAAGAATAGTAACCGAATGAAATGCCAAAAAAACATGTTATCATACATATATCGTCTCTCGCATCATACAGACACCAACAAGCTCTTAAAAACAGCATAAGTTACACACTTTCGTTCATTCTGAGAGGTTCTTACCTCCATTCCTTAAAAAATTACATTTTCCTTCCATTATCTCTGGAGGAAAGAGAGCAGAGTCTTTGGAATAGCCCTTTCCCACCACTGCCGTTATGGACCTGCATACTAGTTTATTGAATTTTTCAATCATTCTGAATGCCTATGAACATTTTTGAAAAAAAAAAAAAAACACTGTCGAACGAGGAAATCCGGTATCTCTATAATACCTTATCCCTTATCCCTCTTCACACACATTTGATAAAATGTGTTCTAAAAATTCAAAGATATCTTAAAAGTGAAGTATGCAAAAATTGGCTTTATACCCAAAACATGCACAAATATGCTTAGTTTTGCATTAAACGCAGATATTTCTGCATAATACAATGTCCAATACGACCTACCAAAAAATGCCTCAGTAGAGTTGGGTGCTAATAAAACTCCCTGGTCGACATGGCCGTGCCCATATTGATACTTGTCATTTCGTTGCCTTGATTATGTCAATTTCCTGATAGATGACGGCGGTATCGCCACTTGGTGATGGTTAGTGCTTTAGGAACATATATTTATAGAATATTGATTTGCGAATGGAATTTCTAACCAAAGATTTTTGATTATCACTCCTCTTATACCTATGAAATTGGTTAAATAGTCGACACATCTTCGTAACATTATCTATGAGGTATTGTAATTAGTTGTGTAACTCGCAGTGCCGTCTGTGGCGAATGATAAAACATCAGATAAAACAGTTTCATTGACTGGAACCTTTTACGCAATTCATGGCGAAGTTGACTCTGATGGCAAAGTGAGAGTAGAAAATCGCGTCCGGCCGCTACCAGCATTCACTCAACTGTAACTGAGCTCCAATCTTTAGAAACAATAGAGTCGTCTTAATCTTTCTTTTTTAATTTTTTTTTCGTCTATTTGTTATCAAAACCTAAGCTTAATTGGCCTGTCCCGGCTTAAGTGTGGCTGTCTTCCCTGACAGCAGTCAATCAATTGAACATAGATAAATCTATTTCAATCAGAGTATTAATATGTAGTTCTCTCTTTCTTTCCAGAATTTAACTTTCAACATCTTTCGTGGGATTCAGTCTTTATCAAGGTAAGTGACACGACAGGTTGTGATCGACTTAAATTCAAATTTCCTTCTTTCTAATAATTCACGTGAGAGTAAAAAATATCCCTACCCTTTCTATTTTAACCCAACAAATTTCTATTGAATGTGATCAAAAGTTTTGAAATAGTTTAAGTTTATTTGAACTAGTAGTTCGAAGAATAGTAACCGAATGAAATGCCAAAAAAACATGTTATCATACATATATCGTCTCTCGCATCATACAGACACCAACAAGCTCTTAAAAACAGCATAAGTTACACACTTTCGTTCATTCTGAGAGGTTCTTACCTCCATTCCTTAAAAAATTACATTTTCCTTCCATTATCTCTGGAGGAAAGAGAGCAGAGTCTTTGGAATAGCCCTTTCCCACCACTGCCGTTATGGACCTGCATACTAGTTTATTGAATTTTTCAATCATTCTGAATGCCTATGAACATTTTTGAAAAAAAAAAAAACACTGTCGAACGAGGAAATCCGGTATCTCTATAATACCTTATCCCTTATCCCTCTTCACACACATTTGATAAAATGTGTTCTAAAAATTCAAAGATATCTTAAAAGTGAAGTATGCAAAAATTGGCTTTATACCCAAAACATGCACAAATATGCTTAGTTTTGCATTAAACGCAGATATTTCTGCATAATACAATGTCCAATACGACCTACCAAAAAATGCCTCAGTAGAGTTGGGTGCTAATAAAACTCCCTGGTCGACATGGCCGTGCCCATATTGATACTTGTCATTTCGTTGCCTTGATTATGTCAATTTCCTGATAGATGACGGCGGTATCGCCACTTGGTGATGGTTAGTGCTTTAGGAACATATATTTATAGAATATTGATTTGCGAATGGAATTTCTAACCAAAGATTTTTGATTATCACTCCTCTTATACCTATGAAATTGGTTAAATAGTCGACACATCTTCGTAACATTATCTATGAGGTATTGTAATTAGTTGTGTAACTCGCAGTGCCGTCTGTGGCGAATGATAAAACATCAGATAAAACAGTTTCATTGACTGGAACCTTTTACGCAATTCATGGCGAAGTTGACTCTGATGGCAAAGTGAGAGTAGAAAATCGCGTCCGGCCGCTACCAGCATTCACTCAACTGTAACTGAGCTCCAATCTTTAGAAACAATAGAGTCGTCTTAATCTTTCTTTTTTAATTTTTTTTTCGTCTATTTGTTATCAAAACCTAAGCTTAATTGGCCTGTCCCGGCTTAAGTGTGGCTGTCTTCCCTGACAGCAGTCAATCAATTGAACATAGATAAATCTATTTCAATCAGAGTATTAATATGTAGTTCTCTCTTTCTTTCCAGAATTTAACTTTCAACATCTTTCGTGGGATTCAGTCTTTATCAAGGTAAGTGACACGACAGGTTGTGATCGACTTAAATTCAAATTTCCTTCTTTCTAATAATTCACATCAAAATAGTGCTGCTATAACTAAAATTATTTCAAATATCCTCAAAACAATATATCTCTTGCTATCCTTGCCACAACTAATTAAAAATAATCAGAAAATTACTATATATGAGATTGGCTGTGGCCCCTTTCTTAATTATCTCCTTCTAATTGCTTCAGGAAAAAATGTTTGAATGATGATGTAACATCAAGTGCATCATTAGGATTCAATCAGCTTCATTGACATTTAAATGAAGGCTCTTTTTTTGCGAAATGTACAAGCATTGGTGCATAAAAAGCTTATACGTAGTACGCGAGGAGTCGATCCTTGAACAAATCATCACACTAACTAGGTCAATTCTTGCGCTTCCCCTTCCTTTCATCCAAAACCAGCATTCTAGTTTATCACGCAGGACGCATCCATTCATCGTTTTTAATTAGGGAATCTGAAAACCGATCCAAAGTGGCGAAACCATTCAATGTTTCCCTTCGAAAAACCACAACCACGCACACTATCGTGCTGTCCTAGAACGCTGCAAATGGAAGGCCACATGGCACTCGATTTTTACTCGCACTCTTCTGCGGTTTATCGTTACTTCAATAAAACTTCACTACGTTCGAGCAATAGACTCGTCATGTCCGGCAGCATTCCTCGGCGGTCTTTATCGATCGTTGGAATGGTTGCGAGGTTAATCAACGATGTCAAGTGGACGCCCTTCGCGCCTATACAAGCGTATCGACATCACTATCAAATGCCTTCCCGTCCCGTTCACAGAATATTAAACGGCAGGATGCCATCAGCGATATCCTGCGTATTGTATGTTATCCGACTAGATGGGCCATCTAGCTTCACAAATGAAACTGCATGGCCGGCAATCCTCTTATTTTTTGCCACCACCGAGGAGAGACTTTCTGTATGTTTTCCTCTATCATCTGCCGGCGGACTTTGACAAAGCGTTTTCACCATTGTTTCGCTTGCTGCAAGGCTTTAAAGGATACACAACGAAACGGAGGTAGGGAAAAAACTCGTCCGTAATATGTATTCATCCGTGCATAAGCAAGGATATTGTATCCTTTCTATTCCTCGGCACGAATGGATGGAAATGGAATACTGGCAAAAAAGTAGACAAACTCTTTCTCTTCCTGGTTTAGCAAGCCGTGATGTGCATGTTCTGTTGATGATTAAAATTCATCCTCCTCCCTCTACCAGCCCAGATGGCCTCATAACTACCCACGTTATCCTTCCTACACGGTGCTGGGCGGATATCTTCACATGACAGTTGTTGAATCCTATGCATCCTTTCATTTGACGCGGTTGGCGCGTTACTAGGAGGACGGGCGTACAACTTCAGCCATTTGTAGCATAACGGTGAGATCTCACAGCAAATCCCAACCGTTAGGTACCAATTAAAAATCGATTAAATCGCGCACTCAATGAATTTCCACCGACTACTGCCGGGAATGATGATAAATGGTTAAGTGTTCCAGGAACTCGAGGGTAGATAGAAAAGACAGAGGATGGTCCGGCATGTGGCCTGCGGAATCGGCGGCATTAGCAGCAACGAATCTCTCAGAATCTTAATTGAGTTTTTGGATGGTTGTGGTGGCGTTGGTGGTGGTGGCGGAAGTGAGGGCACTGTGCCTTCTGTTTGTTGAATTTTTGGCGCAAAAGGAGAGCGTCATCCAATTAAACATTTTGACACTTCGAGGACCACTAGTGGGCGCTGGGGTCGGCAATTAGTCTCGCTGAATAGTTGAGTTTTTGGAGCGAGAAGATCCCCGGTGGGCATGAATATGCAAAATCTTGTGAATTCAATTCGAATACTCGTGATAATTTTCGGTTTGTTTTTTGTCGAGTGGTTGCGGAAGTGGAACTCTGGCTGATAAATAGATTTTCATCGTGATTAGGGCTCGAGCATGTTTTGATGACAGGGAAAATCATGGAAATTTCTATTCATGCTGGTGTGGTGGCTTTGGCAAAGACATCACTTTTGTGAGTACTTAGTGGCCTAGTACTTTGAATAGTGAATTGTATGTAATTAGTGGCTGAGTGGTTGGTAAGATTTCTGCGAGATTTATTCTAATGAAGTGGGCGTTTGTTGCTGGCCGCTTCATTGAGAAAGTTTGATTTAATAAATGAATTGGTTTCATAATTTCAGCGGGTGGGGGAGGAGGGGTGTTTGTGATAGTACTTTTAAAAGAGTTGAACTGTTTTAATGTTCCAACTCGTTCAGATATATTATAATAGTCCACTTCGGCAGATCCTGGAAAAGACGCAAGAGATGCAGATCGACACCCCTATATTATAATAATAATATGGGTGGCGCTACAGCCCGTAGAGTGCTTCTCAGCAACCACTCGTGTTGTACGTTTTGCTATTGTTCGCTCTCGAGTAGAAAGGACCTACAATTTTATGCCGAATCCAAACGGCCACGTTTGAGAACCTTTTTCTAGACAAGGCGTGAAAATGATTTATGTCGCACAGAGCAGGAATCGAACCTAAGACATCGAGGTTAGGGTCGACGCACATACCAACAATTCCACTAGCAATCACCGGATATGTATATTGCTCAATTTTTTAACAAGTTACTTGATTGTAAATAAGTTGAAACCAAATATGTGTACTCATCTTACCTCCGAAGTCGATATTTTATTGGAGAGCTGCTCAATACTTAATTTTTGTTCTCTCTAGTATTTTTCTCAAATATTATCAAACTTCTTTAACCCATCCAATGATTTTCTATACCGCAAAACGGAAAAGTCTTGCACTTTTTCTTAGTCCTTCTTGAAGCACGTTCGGGCCGTGAAACATGCACCAGGCCCAGCAAGAATAGAGTTTTTAAGTCCGTTTTTACCTCGCAAAACAGGTATCAGAAAAAACTCATGGAAAAGCTCACACGTAGTATTATGTAAGCAATGTTTTTATATCGTTCAAACATCATTCTGCAATGAAACCACATCTTCACAGATAGATGCATTTTTGTATTTTGTTTGTATGAGTTTTATCCTGTAGAGCTAAGAATGGAAAGTGGGACATCCGAGGCAATAAATCATTCATAACAAATTATACGTTGTTGGAAGAATAGCATAAATGCCCAACATTGGAAAGGTATTGATATGCAATTTCAATTGATACACGTGGTTCGCTGTATATGCAAAAATTAAAATAATTTTTGTAATTCAATTTATGGCAGGTATTTTTTATTTTTTTATACATCAAAAAGGCTTATTGGTTACCTAAGGGTTCAATAGATTGCTTTCCGTGTGAGATGTCATGACACACCAAATTTGTTAGTCAATTTTCCAAAGAATCTAAGAAGCAAGATGTTTCTTAATGGATTCTTAAATGTGTGAGAACATAATGCAATAGAGATTTTTCGAACCATGAGAACACACTCCATTATGTGAGGGACACTGTCAATAGATGGTTTTAACAAGATTTGTAGTATGGTAATTATTTCGTCACTTGATGGGTTCCGTAACTGATAGCTCTTTATCCTGAATCTGCCCCAGATAGAACCTCGTTTGACTTTTCTTTAATCTTAGATCCATTTCATTTGCTACTTTGAAATAACTCTTGAAAGCTGCATCTTAGTCGGACTTCAAGTCACGTTTTTAAAACTAGGATTCCAAACTATTGATGTTAAAAAAAAACATCGCTACATAGTTTGTTTCCGATTCAGAATAATAAACAATGTTTTAATGTTGTTAACATCGCAATTTAATGTAATATTCCGCCAAGCATTTGCATACAAGATTCTTGTACCTATCTGTGAACACTATTCCGAATCAAGATGACCATACACTGTGCGTCGACTGCATGGTGACAAAATGAGTAACGAAAATATTAATTCAAATTCATCGTAATACATTCGAACTTCGATATACAGTATGTTTGAAATCTCGAAAGAAATTGGTTGGCAATCCAACAATTATATTTACATATGATTTTGATTCGGTAACTCGAAATTCCATTTTGGTCCATTGTAGTATCCATAGTCAAACTACTACCACTGATCGACGATAATCGTCATTAATTTGATCCCAAAGGGAAAGCAAGACTGGACCAGGCTTAAAAAGTAGACAAAAGCGCATTAACGTTAACTGGGGTTCGAACCAGGGACCGCACTAACCAAGGGCGGCACACATTCTCATCGTTGAAGCCTCGATTTGCTGTGCCAATTGACAGTTCGAGTGTTTGAAGCGAGCTTCACTGTGCGGAAAACTCTTATTTAACAGTTATTCTGTTGCCTCTCGGGCATTTTTTTTTTTATAATTTGCGCGTGCTCAAGGGGTTATTAATACCCTTAATTGTCCGGGGTCAAGACACAGCACGGCCGAATGTACAGAGGGAGAGAGAGAGAGGACGTACCTGTGCACATTGGTCTTAAACATCTGCAGATTGTAATCTATGGGGAATATTGAGCTGGGAAGAGCATTCCATATGCGTGTGGTGCGGCTAAAAAACGAGTCTCTAAATTTCACTGTGCGTCCGAAAGTAGGCTTACGGGTAAACTGATGTGCATTCCTGGCGAGACGTGTATTGCGGGTGAATTCAAAGAGAGAAAAAATAACGATAAAACACGGACAAAGAAGACACGGTACGTCGATGTTCAAGCGAGTCTAATGAACCCGCGATAACGTTGTCTCCTATAAGTTTTATCGCTCGCTTTTGGATTCTATCTAGTAGGTGCAGGGTGGTCTTGGGGGCACCAGACCAGATATGAGCGTTATACTCAAGCTTAGGGCGAATATACACCTTATACATTAAAGCCAAATCAGAGGGGGTGATTGCATCGATTAAGGAAACCTAAACATTTCGCAGCATTTTTGGCGACCTCGAATATATGATCGTTCCAACTAAGAGTTGTGTTGATGCACATACCAAGGATGGAAAGTTTTCCGGTTTCGTCGATACAAGCGCCATTCATGGATAATGGCTGATTATCAGGGGTTCGCTTTAGAGACAGCAGACAGCATTGAGTTTTGGAGGCATTGAATTCCACTTTATTGTTCTTACCCCAGTTGATTATGCTGTCCAGATCAGAATTCAATGTGCTTGACATACGCTGCCGTTCCAATACTACGTTGGAAGGGCAGGGTCGTGAGTTTTGGAACGAATATGAAAAGCTGAGGATGCTGTCATCAGCGAAGGAGTGGACTGGATTAGAAGTGGCAGACAGGAGGTCATTTATAAAAATGAGAAAGAGTGTCGGAGACAGAACAGAGCCTTGGGGGAGACCAGCATTTATTTTGTGGATATCAGACTTAAACACATCCAAAACAACTTGGATGGAACGGTTCGAAAGGTAGTTTCTAATCCATAGAAGCAGAGATTCATCAACATCATAAGCACGCATTTTCGACAAAAGAGCTTGATGCCAAACTCTGTCAAATGCTTTAGAAATATCAAGCGCAACTATCTTGCTTTCGCCTGCATTGTGCAAAGATTGGTTCCACTTGTCGGTGAGATAAGCTATCAAATCACCAGTGGACCTGTTGCTGCGGAAGCCATACTGTCGGTCATTAGGAAGCTTCCGCGATTCAAGATATTTCAAAAGCTGACGATTTACCAGCGTTTCCATGACCTTAGAAAGAAGAGACGTAAGTGCTATGGGTCGGTACGAGGTGGGTGACGAAGATTCGCCCTTTTTAGGGACGGGCTGGACAAATGCTGTTTTCCATCTACTCGGAAAGAGACCTGAAGAGTAGGATAGATGAAAAAGCTTACGCGGTGGTTTTGCCAGCGAAGAAGAACACCTTTGTGCACGTCGAGATCTTTAACTACTCTTGCAAGTGTACGAGTGCGGAAGTGAATTTGTCCCATGGTAAAACCAACGCTCTCGAGTACAGGTGGGGACAAGTTACAATCTGGCAGTGTTGAGCTGGCTGCAAAATGCGCCGCAAGCAGATTGGCATTGTCCAAAGAGTTGACAGCTGGGATGTCATTGTAAATGAGCGTGGGAATTGAGGACGAGGCGGCATAATTTTGTTCAGTTTCTTAAGAGTTCTTGTGCCGAGCATATAATTGGTACTTCCTTTCAGATATATCAAATATAAATACTTGCTGATACTTGTTTTGAACTAGAACCAGCTCCACGACAATCAGATATACGATTCAAATTCAGTGCTGTATATTGATATTCTTCTTCAATTCAATTTTTTATCCATTCTTCGCTTATTTGTTTTATATGACAATTCCTTTTTATGCTGTTTGGGTCTTCCACAATTAATCCTTCTCTAAACCTTCTCAAAAACTTGTATTTCAACAATGCAAAAACAAGTATATCAAGGAAACAAGGAATTCAAGAGATATCTCTCAAATTGACTGGTTGTCTCTTTATCTGCACATAAACTCTAACAGGCGTATTAATAAACATCAAATAACGACGAGTTAGTTCTAAAAAACCTGTGCTAACTCGTTATTCTTATTAATAAACGTCTGTTAGCTTAACTCACATGTAATAACGAGTGGATAACTTAACCGACCGAAATCGCCGTATAAAGAGCGGATATCTTTTCATTATGCAGTTGGTTGTGAAAATGTACGGCTAAAGTTCGTTTACCACAAAAAATTAATAATTTGTTTGTAATCGACCTCGCATCTACAAATTTGAGAAGCTTAATGATGCGGAAATCATAACATTTCGTAAACAAACAAATTTCAATAAACATCATAAACAAATTTCGCACACGTTTGTGTGAGTTGGTGGGACATGACAGATGTACTAGAATATTTAGTACGATTCGATGAAGTATTGCCGTGCAGTTAGTTTTAAAGAGTGAACAGCCAATATGGAGATTAAATACGTTGCTATCAAGCGGATAAGTTCACTATCAGTGTGTCAGCTGAGACGTGGGTTAGCGGATAACGTTTTTTATTAATCTTCTTCTTCTTCTTTGATTGGCGCTACAGTCCGCGGTGGACACTCGCCTCAACCAACATGCCTCTCCAGCCAGCCCGATCTTTCGCCAGCTGCCTCCAGTTGCACACACCAAGTTGGTTGAGGTCCTTTTCCACTTGTGTGCGCCATCTAGTGCGAGGACGTCCTCTGTTGCGCTGTCCCAATGGCTCAGTGTCGAAGACTCTTCGGGCCGGAGCTGTGGTGTCCATCCGCTCTACATGACCTAGTCATCTAAAGCGTTGGATCCGAAGACGCTTAACTAGGTGCATGCCGCTGTACAGCCCGTATAGTTCGTGGTTGAACCTTCTCCTCCAAACGCCATCAACGCAAACAGGACCAAAGATCGTACGCAGAACTTTTCTCTCAAAACAACCAAGAGCTTCTGAACGGACTTTTGGAAAATCGTGCCTCGGGTGTTTACGTTTGAGTTTCGCACGAACTTCTCAAGTATGATGTTAAAGAAGTCACATGACAGCGTGTCGCCTTGCCTAAAACGTTTTTTGACATTGAAGGTCTCGGTGAGTTCGTTACCGACCCTGATGGAGCAGCGAGAGTTCTCCATCGTCATCCTGCACAACCTGACGGGTTTGGCAGGAATGTCAAAACTAGACATGGCGCTGTATAGCTCGTTTCTATGCACGCTGTCATATGCGGCCTTGAAATCGACAAATAGGTGGTGGTAGTCGATCTGCATCTCTTGAGTCTTTTCCAGGATCTGCCGATCGATAGTGGACTTTCCTGGCCTGAAACCGCACTGATAAGGACCTATCAGGTTGTTGACATGGGTTTCAGGCGTTCACACAGAACGGCAGAGAGTATCTTGTAAGCGTTGTTAAGGAGGCTGATCCCTCGACAGTTAGCGCTGTCAAAGGGATCTCCTTTCTTGTGGTTTTTTATTAATACGGCTGTCAAATTATGAATCATCGTTTAATTTATTAATGATGTCAAAGTAAAAGCCAGTATTATTATCCCATTGGTATTCTCTAAGGAGCGACTTAAAGTAAAATACTTTTTATACATATTTATCTCCCTCCTTCTCCGTTCAGGAAATTGTGGTGTGTTCATTAAAATTGCACTAACCAACTGCGTTCATGGATGTAACAGTGCTTCTTTTAATTGCACGTAAAAAGACCGTCTTGACACATCACTAACCATCCTCGAATTGTCGTTTTTTTTCCGCTTTTAAAACTAAACCCATTCCACATTAATGTTAAAATTACTCTCCCTTACTTCCAATGTATACATGAGATCGTTCCTCACATAAAGGGAGTGTAAGAGTAAGCCCTCTAATGATGTACCCAAAACAGTTTTGTATGAAAATTCCATTTTGAAAACAGTGGTCGTTTGCAGGATGTTCATGCAAAAATCATTATAATTGCGGTAAACTTCCCTGAAATACGTATATGTACGTTTTTTTGACGCCCCTTGACAAACGTCATGCTGACACACGTACATAAATAGATAAAGTTGATACTTACATGATGTACAGTTGATATGTGTACTACACTAAGGCCGGTAACAGCTGTGACTCATAACAGTGACAAATAAGCGGGGGGCAGGTTGAGGCCAATACGACACGGTAAAAGTTGTTGCTCTGTCATGTCGGAAAGGTTAAGCACGTCAAAGGCAGTTAAGCCGAATCATCATCCCATGTCACATTAGTTCTGCCAAAGATACACATCTGTAGGATACACACACCACCATGAGGACGACGCTCGTTGGATGACATCCGGCATAAATTGAGTCGTTTAATTATAAACGATTCACTGGTTAAGGCGCCACGGTGGCAATGGTGGTAGGTAACTGGTCCAGTGTCACGAATAAATCAAACCGAAGCACAATACTCCGCCTTGGCACGGTTCTAGGTTTGTAGCATCATAAGGGGACGATAGGATATAGACGAAGAGGAAGAAGTACTTGGCAACTGCCACACAAATGAGCGCGAGGGCATAAGGTGCCTTAGAGAACATTGTTCCTGGCATGTTGAAGCAAGCTACTGTGACTGCAGTAGATGCATGGCGTGTGCTTGTCTAAATGCCTTTGTCGCATTAAGGGCACACAATTCGTGCACTTTGTCTCTATAGTTCGTTGTGAAGGCTTTCATGCCTTTTTTTTTTGTTTTCTGTTGGTTTTGCGGTTCATTAGTTTTCGGTGGTGGCACTCGTGTGTATCATACCTCCCAAGCACTGGCACGCATACGATGGGAGAAAAATCCAGTCGAGACCTTTTTGACTTTGGCAAGAGTTTTATTTTTAGGTTAGGTTAGTTATCATCCTTAATTGGAATGTATACAGTAGATATGCGAGTTTGTGTGTATGAATGGTATGCAATTAGGTGCTTCATGAGTGCGCTGCTGTGTGCGGGTGTGCTGCGGTTTAATGATGCTTATGCCATGCTGGCAAGCGTTTGTGTGGGTCGGAACGTGTGGGGCGGTTAGGAACGCAGAGAATTCAGATTTATCTAGTGATGAATTGTCTGTAATTGGAATTCATGCACACGTATGGTTGCAATATTGATTGAATTTGCAAATTGGAGATCCATTGAATCTGGTTAAGGAGCTAGGTGTGCCACATGGAGCTCTTAATCATTATGATTTAATTATCGTTGCACCAGAAGTGAAGGGGCAGTGACTTTTCTGTAAACTGTATGAAAAATTGAAGGTAAAGTTCAAATATTAAGGTATTTTGAGGGATAGTTTTTGGTAGTGAGTAATGTTGACGAGTTGTCCACCGTTTGAAGGGCTGGGTTGATTTCCATCTCAGCTATACATTGTGTGTTCCTGTTTAATATTTTCAAGATGTGTCGATAATTCCAATTTAATTTTATTTAATTTATTTATTGATTTTATATAGCTGTACCTTAAGAATAATACATGTATTCTTTTGATAGTACAGGGATAATTGAATTAAGCATACGATTTTAAATGACATGTTTTAAATTCTATACAATTATTATAAATATGTTGGAAAAGTGTATGTTTGCAAAAATTATTTTAAATGACTGCGCACAAATGCATACAGAAAAGATGTAATGTAAGTGTCAGCTGAGATGGTAGTACAAGATTAGTTTATGCCTTAGTGCCGATATAACTCTGTCTATGTCTTCTAAAAACAAAAAAAAACTATATTGCTGATAGCAGTAAATACTTATGAGACATTCAGTTGAATTTTTGCGAAAACTTGTCAAGTGGATTATAACTAAATGTACTGCCCATCCCCTTCGGTCTTGGGTCAGTATCTTTACGGTACCTAAATGCAATTCTTAATGTATGCTTTAAAATCAGCTACTTCTCTGATTGTTAGAAAACAGCTTTAGTAATTCCAATAAGGACGACTGGTAAACCAAAAGACGACGTCAACATTTATAGGCCAATAAGCTTACTAAGCACTATAAACAAACTATTAGAAAAGGTAATAAGGATTGCCAATCACTTAACTGTGAATAATATTTGTATTCCCCAACTTTCAATTTGGGTTTCGGCGTTTGCCCAATACGTACCATCAAATCATAACGATTAAGAAACATGTCAAATATAAATTTCAATCCAAAGAGTCTACTGCATTAGTTTTGTTAGATATTGAAAAAGGCCTTTGATACGGTTTGGCGTGATGCATTAATATACAAACTTACTCAATTAAACTTTCCTATATAAACCGTTGAAATTATACAAAGTTTTATGAATTAAACGAAAGCACAAATGATAAATCCGCAGTACAAAATATCATATATGGGCTGTCTCAAGACACTGTACTTGGCCGACACTTTTTAATTTATTTGTCTCTGACATTCCAGATATTTGAAATGATGTGAATATTGCTATGTATGCCGATGATGCAGCAATATTTGCATCTAGGACATACTATACGAACGTCTGTAATGTGCTGCAAGCGGCAGTTTCCAAATTAAAAAAATGGAAAATAAAAGTAAACGCTTCGAAAACGAAAGCAGTTTACTTTACTCGTACACGAAAAGACTTTTTTATTCCAAACAATGTAGAATTCTAAAGATATTGACTGCTCTGAGCACTGCAGATATTTCGGAATCATGATTGATATGAAAATTGACTTTTCAGAAAATCATTTCGTTCACTGATGATAAAATTAACAAATACATTAAAATTCTTCACCGCACTGTATATATACAATCAACTGACAATAAGATGGTTTTATATTAATCTGTCTTTCAATCCATTCGACTGTATGTAGCTCCTGTTCCTGGTACGACTGCGCTAACTTATACTTCCAACATGCCAAAATAAAGTCATCAAATTATGCTCAATTTAACACGTTGTTACTCAACCCGCAGACTTCACAGCCAAACCAATATCAACTTTTTACACCCTCTTATAGAAAATGTAACACAAGGATTCTATAATAATTGGTAATGAACTTATGAAATCAAGTTCATTCATGACACGGGCATGTTCGTATTGCTTTTACACACCTCGAACACAACGGGTCACAATTTGCATATCAATGTCAAATTAAGTGTTTAAAAATAATAAACATTTTGATTATATTATATTATATTTCGGCATATATGTAAAATCTGGGTTTGATGTAGTCATATCACAAATGTCTTTGAGGCCGAAATGATGACCCAGTTTTTATGTCACTTTCGCGCTCAAAAGTGCGTAAAACACATTGAGATGACACTGCGAAGAGAGAATTCTTCATAAATTCCGCAAAATAAAATACGTATTAACCAAAAACCATTTATGGTACATTTTATGTCTAAGTTATCTGTTTTCGCTAGCATTTAGTTATTACCGAAATCAAACAAAATGGTCCTCCATTCCTTTCATGTTTCGCCGTTTTGCTCAACAAATACGAAGATCTCACAAGTTTGGCTCTCCAAGCCATCATGCTCTTGTGAGGTTGTTGTGACTTGTGACACATCAATGAGGTTTGAAAGAAATGTATGACTTCTATTTCTCGCAACTCTATAAATACGTATGTATATAAATTCTATTCCTACAGCCTGTACTGAAATGCTTTGGTTGAGACAAGGAGAGCAGAAGCGTAATATATATGTTTATATAGGGTGGCCCATCCAGTGTTCCTTTAAATCATAGGTCATTTTGATACTGACATCTGTTTCCCGCTCGAAATCTTAGCAGAAAGTCAGTACAATACCTCTACAGAACGTTGGAAAATATTGAAAAATTTCCAAAAAAATTTCCAAAGTAATTACTGCAACACCAACCAGTGCATTTTTTCAAAGAAGTGTTTAACGAATAAAGCATTCACGGCGACTGCTGAACTCAAGTTTGTGCAAAAAGTTCGTATGGCTAGTATACTAGTGGAAAACACTCAGGGTCCCGTACGGTGCGCACAGATGAGAATGTAGCTGCTATGGAGTAGTGACATCAATGAACCAATTTTCTTTCAAAACGAGGCGGGGAACAAAATGTTAACCGCCTTTTTTTACTGAAATTAAAATCATGGATTTAGTTGGCCTTTGGTTCATTCGGAATGGCCTGCTATGCCACAACCCATGCCACAATCTTTCTTTGGGGCTGTTATCAGCTGTTTTGGCGGTGTCAGCTGGCCGATTTGATCTCTTTGGGCTTTTTTCTTATCGAGGACCGTTGTTAAGGTAATAAACAAGAAACGATCCACGACAACCCAAAAGCAACAACGATGTATTTCATTATAAATAAATGTTTATTCTTTCGAAAAAAGCCATAATACATGAAAAGAAATTTATTTTGTTAATTTAATTGCAATTAAAAAAAAACTTCTATTTGGCCCACCCTTTATACAGCAGTCTTGCGGGTGATTTAAGTCCTTAAACTCCGCAGGTGTCGTTTTTTCCAATTCTTTTTAAAGAAAATATGTCATTAAATTTTGTAACTCGTTGGGAAGCTAATGAACATGGCGAATTAACAACCTATGCGGTAAAACAGCCAATAGATTATTACCTTAAATTAGGTATCTGCGGTGTTAATTAAATAAAATGCATTCAAATTGAAAACAATGACAGCTTCTGACTCCGAATGTGGGTGGTTAAATGTTAATGAACATTATTTGAAGAAAATGGTTCATCCCATTTCAGTGCTAGAACACAAAGAGTACAATTGAAGATTTTTTCCGTCTATCCGTTGCACCAAATAAACCTACACAGCGTGGGAGACGTATGTATTTTCAAGTCCTTCAAGGAAACGAAACTTCTGCACTCTTTTGAACACGGTTATACCGTGCTTTGTTTCCTTTTGAAGCCGGCAGCAATAGATTTTTCCCCACGCGTTAAGTATATGTAGTGTTGATTATTAATTGGGTAAACAACGAATCTATCTCCTATCCTCCTATCCTTTCAAAAAGAGTACAACATTTCAGTGAAGCATTTAGAGCAATATAATGTCCACAGTTAAAATCGAAGTTGAGAAACGCGTTAACTGTTCTGATACTAGTGCCCCCATCATACACTTCATATCGAAATAAAGCTCTTCAGGCGTCTCACAAGTCCCAAGTTGTTCTTGGAAGATTTAAAGCAACCATAACACCCTGTTTGTCTTATTGATGGGAGAAACTAGCTGATTTTATTAGTCTTTACAACTAATGTAGTATTTTTTCATGTGCCCACATCAGGGTATATCTATCGGTCTAATTGAAAACCATAAACGACATTTCTGCTTGTGTGATTGTGTATGATTTCAACATTTTCGGTGGCTCTCGGTACTCTTTCTCCTCTACGAAGACCAATTTTCGGCAGACTCGTAGAAAAATATCACTGACAGCACGCATGTCCTGATTTCGTTCACATCTTTCACAAGAAACTGAATGCCGACTCGATTAAAGACGTGACTCAGAAGAATTCTATAAGCCACATGCTGCTAATTGCTGTTGCGGCACCCTATGCTATACAAGACAGAAGATGGAAAATACATATGGTGTAGGCGACGAGAACACGTAGTTCACATTCATATAAATGATTAAATAAGTAGAGTAGAGAATTTAACAAGTGTTTCATTGTGAACGCACCCCTAGGCCCGCATTGCCCGCCATTGCCAGTTCGTTTTTCTTTCGCTTATCTCTGTTAATTGTTTCTCACTACATAGCGCAAACACACGAGACACGTAGATACCTAAAGGTGACTCCGTCCACACAATACAGCAGACTTTGGCGTCAACAACTTCGTTTCTGTTGGTGAATGAAACCCATGAACAGGTTGAGCGCGAATTGAGGGAGTGAGAAATTTGGATGATGTTTTCTTGTTCTTTAGCGAACAAATATTATCCCAGCATCAACGCAGATAACCGAATCACCTAGGCTTTGGAACGCACAAAACAAGAATACACGTAGTATGTAGCTTCCTTTTGAACGAATCCTTAAGATTGTTTTGCAAAGAAAAGCAGTTAAATTTGTTCGTGTTGTTTTGCCACGCACAGAACGACTACCTACCCCCACTTCACTTGTATTCATTCTGTTGTTGTTGCCGTTGAAAAAAACCTCAAAGTTTATATCTTATCTTGTTTTGCAATGAAATTATGAAAAATTGTGTGGCAAGGAGAGTGTAGAAAGTTGTGATGAACTTTTGAGTAAGCGTTGAATGTATCTGGTACGTGTATCTTTTCATAGAGAACAAGAACGCAAAGAAGTGGTGGCGATCATAACTTTATAATGCTTTATAATTGGAGTAGAAAATTGTAGATGTTAAAAGATGGCAGACAAGATGGGAAGGGATGTGATGAATTTAATCATTGAAAACGTGTTCTCTGCGAAGTTCCTTGCGTTTTGACATAGAAAGGAGAAGACTGAATTTGGAATTATTTTTGAAAGCAAAGAAGATAATACAATTAGAAGAAGATTTGTAGCACATCATGTCTTAATTAAAGGGAAGAGGGGGCGCCGCTAGTCTGTGAATTCGACCGAAAAGGGACACTCCAATTAGAGACAGTGGTCGTCTGAGACTTGGAATGAGTTCAGATGGTTATTTTTTGTCCCAAACTTTCAATATTGTCAAGCTATTTAATTTAATTGAAGGAATATATCTATCTTTCGATTACTCAGAAAGAGGGAAGGAGAGAAATGTCTAATTGGTTTTTGATACAAATAATGTGGTGAACTGATATAATAATAGGCAATTTGATATGAAATGTTCGCACTACAGGGGATTGGTCCTTGTAATTGGTGGGATATGCTTTGTCTTGCTGAAATTTCATGTAATTCCAGGAAAACCAGCAGGCTCTTCTGTGAGAAGGAGCCTATATGATGAGTTATAACCTCATCAGCACAAAATTACTGTCACCTGAATCGAGCATAGGCACAGGACCAAATGAACAGGGAAGTTATCTGCAGTGTAGTCGTCTTGTCCACAGGTGACGCAGAGGTTTTCAACGCTTAGTGTTCTTAAAAATTAAGGACTTGGCGAAGGTTTAGTGGTGCGTTAGTACGTCGCGCCGGTAAGTTCGGCTCAGTTCAAGAGTGGTTTATTCAGTACTAGATTTCGTACCCGTCTTTGCCCGGGTTTGTTTCTTCAACTGGTACTTTACGGAAATTACGTTTCTTCTCAACCATTTACACACAACGTGGAGGGATATCAAGCGATTCAAATAAAGTTCTTGGAAATCCCGTCTATGTACCTGCGCGCGATGTTCACTTGTTGTGCAAATTGAAGTCAAACTTCATGAACGATAAAAAAAATTAGCCTATCTTGTAACACTTGTATAATTACTCTAGCTCTGAGATTTTATCTAAATCTGCTAATCCGTTCAGAAATTTAATATTCACAATATCAGCAAAATTTAATGATTTGTGTGTAGCTGTGCATATGTATACGCATAGATAGTTTGGGTATGACGAAATAAGAAGAGTGCGAAAATGTTTATTGCTTCCTTTTTGTTTGGTGACTCAGGTAGTCGTTCGTATATGTTCGATAGAGACGTAGAAAAAAAATGAATGGTTGCACCGAAGCAAAATATGAAAACTGTATGTGTATACAATGGAAGTTACAACACACTGGGAGATGGTTGATATCCACGACTACACAACTTGAATTGGTTTCATATCGGATTGAAGCAACCACCCTTATTTTGAGAATTTTATTCCCGTTTAAAAAGTGCTCGTAACTTCCGAACCGTATGTCGAACCGACTTAAACATTTTCACATTCAGCATCTAAATTTTAGAATGATTTTTGTTGAAAATTTCAGAGCTCTGCGACATGTAGTTTCTGCTTTATATATAGTTAAGATTAAGATAAGATGAGAAATTACAATGTTGAAATAATGCATATGATAATGGACATATGAGAGTTAGATTAGTTCATTTACAACTAAGACTACACCACTATATAATATTTTTTAAGTAGACAGAAACAATCAGGAGAAAAGCTAGGAAAAAACCTAATATTTTACAAACGCCGGTGACTCGTCTGCAGTATTTGAAATCATTAAAATAATACTGTGGTTATCTTGCGAAATGACAAAACAAGTGCAGGTCTTCGGACTCGAATCTACTGATCAGTGTTAAGCAAGTTCAGCGGCGATATCATTTCTCGCGATCCTCTGTTGGCCCAGCATCCAGGCAAGAATTAGCGAGTTCAGGGTGCCGATCAAGTTCAAAGAAGACTTACATTCTGAATCTGTTCAGGAAGTGATGGAATGCTTTGTTAAACACAAATATTTTGCCTCTCCCGCCTGTTTTCAATAATATTCGCATTCGCGGTAATTAAGACTACCGGCACATGAGATTTGCTTACATTTGATATCAATGTATGGTATGTACATTACAATGCATTGCACTGTGTTTTCTGAATTCCATACACACTGGACGTCCAGTATAACTGAATCACCATTTGAAGTCCATTGATATTCTAAAGGGTGACTTTTAGCTATTATCTTTTTGGCAACACTGGTTTAAACACCTGACTCACGTACACACAGGAACACTCGTGAGAGAACAATAGCACGCACAACACGAGTGGTTGCTGAGAAGCCAGGCCCTGCCCCTCTATGGGCTGTAGCGCCACCCATATTATTATATATTATTATATTATGTGCTCGATTACGGTGTGGGCTGAAGAAAATGCTCTCAACCTCAATCCTGACAAAACCAAAGTCAAACCATTCTCAAAACATCATCCTTCTCTTTCAAATTTGCCCCTCACAGAATTAAACTCGTGTATCGTCGAATATGTAACCTGTGTTAAAAATCTTGGTATAATGTGTAATAGTGAACTAATTTGGACGTCCCCTAGAGGTTTGTCCATTAGCAAACTTTCTATCAATGCCAAACTAAAACTTGCCAAAGGACTCATAGTGCCCTAATTTAGGTATGGATGTGAGTTGTTCACCGACTGTGATAACTGCTCAATGCTAAAATTGTTAAAAGCAATCAACGCGACTGAACGGTATGTTTTTAACAGTCAAAGATTTAATTATGTCTCGGAACAACGACGCATTCTCTTAGGATGTGAAGAAGACGTATTCTTAAAATACAGATCATGCTTACAACTCTTTAAAATAATTCATCGTGACTACCTTCATTTGAAACTAACTTTATACCGATCAAGTCGTAATATTACATTGAACCCATCTTGCCCCACAGACTCAACTTGTTTGTCTCATCTCTCAAATATAAACTGAAATAATCCCCACAATGAAATTCTTAATTAATATGGTCGCAATTAAACTATTCTTTTATAAATTAATTGAATTCTTTAATTGAATCTTAGAATATGAAAATGTATTATGTCACTTCACTGTAAATCTTAAAAAATGCTATATCCCTTAAGTATAATTGTATTGTATAAAAGAATTGTATGTTCTTAATGTACAGAGATAACACTAAGGTCAATAAATGATATGAAATGAAAATGTGATCGAATGCATCTGCAAAGCTTTGGGTCTGGAGTGTTCGTTGAATCCTACCAAGTGTAGTTCAATTTTATAATGAAGCAACTGTTCCAATTTGTAATTCTGCAGTTAATTCAGTTCTATATAGTGATGGGCGCAATCGAATGATATCTAGAGTGATAATCGATTGCTACAACATCTCGAGAACATCTCGATTCTCAATCAATCACTCGAATGACTACTAATCTCTCGAATGACTACTAATCACTCGAATGACTACTAATCATTCGAATGACTACTAATCATTCGAATGACTACTAACCACTCGAGTGACTAATATAGTAATCTCTCGAGTGACTACTAACCACTCGCATAGCTTCTAACTACTAACACAAGAGAATTCGATTAATGTATCAACAGCGCGAGAACGAGTAACAAAAAATTCTTGTCGAGAGCTACTGATCAGGAACATGAGGAGAATGAAAGTGATTTGCGACAAGCAACACTTCTGAATCCACTGTTGTTGATATTTTGATTAATGCAGCGAGTAGTGGGGTAATACTTGAGTTATTTTTCCCTGCGTTTTTCTTTCATTCTGATGGTCATTCTACGTTCCTGATGAGTATTTATCGACGAGAACTATTTGTTACTTGTTCTTGCGCTGAAGTAAGACAATTATCGAGTTATTTTGTGTTAGTAGTTTGTAATTAGTTAGTAGTCACTCGATTGGTTAGTAGTCATTGGAATGATTAGTAGTCATTCGAATGATTAGTACTGACTCGAGTGATTAGTAGTCCCTCGAGTGGTTAATAGTCATTCGAGTGATCATTCGATTATTAAAATATTTCGATTACTGAAGTCTCGATTCTTAAAATCACTCGATTATGCCCATCACCAATTCTATACTAGCTCTCGATTCGATTTGCACATAAACTCAGGTCTAGCACTGAACAATAAAATCTAAAAGGTTGAAAAACCCTCTTAAAATATGTTTTCAGTTGAGCTAATAGTCTTAGAAAGTTATGGTGCTTTCTTAATATTGCATTCATAACTTAATGTAAGGAAAGGAATCAATATTCCATTGCCAATTTTGAATTTGTATGTGAAATACTTAAAACAAAACATATATAAGCCGACCACTTGATAAGTGAATCTTTTCAATTTCGCCTAGTCAATGTTAACTGCCAGCTATTTATAGAATTTTATCGAAAATATCACTAATTAAATTACATGGGGTATCTCCAGCTGATTTGACTCAACTTACGCGTCCACCTTCCTTCCTCAGAGACCAAATAGAGGGTCCGTGAAGCGAGCACGTAGCAGGAACAATAATCAATTCAACAACACAATGAGGACCCCCCAACGAACGCAATCAAACACAACTTCTTGAATAATTGAATTTCTTATTCGTTTAAATCTTTTGTATGCGTTTTCTATAATTTGGTAAATATATCTCAAATGCCTCGTCAATCATCCGAAAAATCGAATTGTCACTAGGAAGCGGAGCGTTCTTCCTCAATTCCGAGTAGACACTAGTTCTGATTTCTTGGAGAACTTCAGGAACTCCCTTGGCTCAATTTACTATCACGCGTCCAGTTTTCGAGTCAGCAGCTCAATCAACAGACTCAACTCGTGCAGGACTGGATCGGCTTCTTCCGTCGGTCTGGGGGATTTCTCGTAGGCATCCTCGAAGACCTTAATCGTTGCCCGTTGACACTCTTCAGCGAGAACAGATGAGTAATTTCCCTCGGCGAACAACTCTCCTATTTGCTTGCTTAGTTACAGTTGTTTTTTTCTGATACGATTGGCAACGCGCTCAGGCTAAGCATTATTTTTTGGTCAATTAAAGACATCTCCGAAACCAATGAGAATATTGATACATTTTACAGGAGGTAGTCACTGTAGCTATGGCACGTTATTGGAATTAAAGTACATAAGATTGTTGGGGAAGAGCGGAAACATTGTACTTTGCATATATATTAAGTCATGCAAAACCTAAAGCGTGAAAACTTTTACCCACTCGAACGAAAGCGCAGCGGTATTTGACCTCTACAAACGAGTGTCAATATGCATAGGTATTGCTACAAACTACCATAAAGCGCTTTCTCCAGAATTAGCACCATGTGACAATTTTCTGTTTCCGAAAATGTTTAGTTCGAAACACTAAATAAACACCTATTTTGAGGACGTTGGTGCGTTTCTGAAAAGAATAAAGTGGTTCTAAAACGTTGGACTTAAACTAACGAGCTAAAGAGACTGTATTCAGAAATATAACAATAATAACAGAACTAAAACACCCTCGTGTATAAACATTTTGTGTCTGTGTGATTAATTTCTGAGCACTACTGTATATGTGTATTTGAGCAGACACAACAAACGTTAACCACTTAGGGGAGGCAAATATTTGCTTTGAAAACAAATAAATCATCACATAAATATCCACTTTAAAACCATATAGAGAAGCTTTAATTTAACGGCAACATTTTATGGGACACCCTATTCATGCACGCTCTAATAAATGAATAGAAATCAGAAGACATGCAGTATCACATCAAATACAACATTTAGTAAGTCAGTTAATCTATCGGTGGATTATTACAAACTGCATTGTAACTTTGAACGCAGTGTCGTTCATATACAATAGGCTGTTGTGATCCTTATAGATATAGAAGATTTATGTAAATGTTTGAAAGGAAAAATTGTTGGATGCTGACATCATAGAGTCGGTCAAGTTGTGTTACTGCGGAGTATGCTTCACAAACAATTTGTATACAATACTTACGTTCAGTTGAACCTTGAACAGAAGTTCATTTTTTTTGTTGAACTCAGTCAAATCTGAACTTCAGTTCAGTTAAATTTCGTTTGCGAAAAGCGATCGACAATTTGTTGGGGTATTTTCGCAATCTTTGAGTAACTTCACGCACCTTCGATATATTTGCTATGCCTTGTATTTTTAAAATGCTTCTGGTGTATTGCTTTTGTAGCGCGTCTTTCAACAAAGAAAGGGAAAAGCTGCGGTGCATGAATTCATTCCAAAAGAATTTCAATAATTAATTTAAACTACAAATTTAACTCAGTTCAAGGTTCACACGAAATTCTGAAACTGAATAAATTGTTGAACTGAGGATCAAACCCAGAATGTTTACAAACTCAATTTAACTATTTGTAACATTTCTAACTTTTTCTTTAAAAGCAACTCGAGTTATCTTTCCATTTCTTGGTCGATCTTTAAAGGAATTTCTGTTATATTACTACTATGAGCATTGTAAATATAGTAATATGAGTTGTGCCGATGAACTCGTTTCTACAGCGTCCACTAGTATTATTCGTAGTATTCCTCGGTCTCGAGTGCAGGGCCTACAGTCTTTCGCAAAATAGATGCATGCATGGATAGGACCTTGAGAACTTATATGACACAACTGTGACCTCTAATCACAATTGTAAAATTTTTAATAAATAATCTGATACTGAAGGGAACTCTTCACACCTTGCAACACGGATTGAAGTCTAGTAAACGAGTGGGAAAAGACGCATATTGACCGATTCCAATCAGAAATAAATTACTCTAAGAACCATTCGGAGTTGTCAGTGGTAGTAGTATATGGCTATCACAATGGACCAACAATAGATTAAAAAACCATAACCTTTTTCTTCTTCTTTGATGGCTCGGTGTCGAAGACTCTTCGGGCCGGAGCTGTGGTGTCCATCCGCTCTACATGACCTAGCCATCTTAAGCGTTGGATCCGAAGACGCTTAACTAGGTGCATGCCGCTGTATAGCCCGTATAGTTCGTAGTTGAATCTTCTCCTGCAAACACCATCAACGCAAACAGGACCAAAGATCGTACGCAGAACTTTTCTCTCAAAACAACCAAAAAAACATAACCTACGCAACTTTTAAAAATGCGCACAATTAGAATAATAGAACGTACACCATGTCATGTGCAAAATTATTAAGTAAAGCTTTGCTAATGGCTAGCCTTGCTATATGGCTATATCGGATGGCGCTACATTCCGCAATGTACCATCTTTCACAATAGACTTCAAGTTGCCTCATGTACTAGTCCAATTGTGTGTCCCGATGGTCGGTATCCTTCTTTGAAGACAGGATAGATATCGTTCTGCCTTATTAGAATTTACTTAATTTTGAGACAAACCCTCAACTGCGACTTAGCTTCTAGGGAAGAAATATCACACTTAAGCATACGAATGTATACAAAGTAAAACTATAAACATGCAGTACAGTTGAAGCAGTGCTGTCGAATTATGAAAGCTTGACGGTAATTAATATGTGGCCTGCCGGAAGTTGGGGGAGTAATATTGCCTCATATGTGCTTATGAAACATGGGATTTATTGGCGAAACATATTTATATTTCTTTGACATCTTTCTTCTTTTTATGGCGGTACAGTCCGGGATGAACCTGAGCCTCAGCCAACAAGCCTCTCCAACTGGCACGATCCTTAGCCAGCTGCCTCCAATTTCGCAATCCAGATTGGTTGAGGTCCTTCTTCACTTGAGTGCCATCGGCTTCGTGGTCGCCCTCTATTGCGTTGTCCCACTGGGTCGGAGTCGAAGACTCTTTGGGCTGGAGCAGTGTTGTCTATGCGCTCTACATGGCATAGCCATCTTAGGCGTTGAATCTGTAGACGCCTGGCTAGACTCATGATGCTGTACAGCCCGTACAGTGGTTGAATCTTCTACTTCAGAAAGCTTCAACTCAAACAGGACCAACAATTGAAAGCAGAACTTTTCTCTCGAAAAGACCCAGTGCGTCTGCATCCACTCTTGAGATAATCCAGGTTTCCGCGCCATTTGTTTAAAATTGCACATGTCACATCACAGAAGAATATATTTCCTCAATGAGCACTCGGGCTGACAATTGCCATAATCTTACTAAATAACAATTTCAGAAATTTTCAGAAACAGGCAGACATTTTTTCTATAATCTTGGTCCCAAATATAGATTTCACTCTTCCAAGCCGCATAAACTAAGCTAAGAAATCATTTATTGAGCAGTATTAAAGGCTGAGCCGTTGAAAGCATCAATTTGTGCACTAGCTTGTTGGATTTTGCTTTATTGTAAACCTATTCGAACCGCCCTCCAAAAAAGGTCAATGTTCAAGAATTGTGATTTGATCGTGCAATCCTAACCGCATTGCAGGCAGTAAGTACATTGAATTAAACTCACAAATCCTCTTAAAGTAAAGATGATCCAATGTTCATCGATTCAGACAGAACCCAACACGTGTTAATAATTCGAACCCCCACTGTCCAAACAATCCCATTCACATAATTCACCTTTTTCCAGAAAGAAAAAAAACGTGTCTCTCTCAGCCTACACACTCGTCATGAAAGGCATAACCAGGCGTCTGGTGTGGGCTTGTGAGCAAGTGGTGGGGTAGGTTATATAATTCAGAGCTAGAAATCATCCACAGGATATGTTCTCTATTCTTTGGCAAGCGAGTGTTGGAAGTGAATTCATGTATCCCAAGCACCTGCAGGTGACAAATATGATATCGAAACGAAAGGAAAACAACGGGGTCACTGAGGAACAAAAACAAAAACACACTCGTGCATGCATTGTCGGTGGAGGGAGGGTGTGCTCGTGAATTATGAATTTCATATCCACAGATTGAATTTTCACCATTTTGCTGTTTCTCTCCCTTTTTTGTTTTGTTTTCTTATTTTCCTGTTTCTGGTTGGCCTTCTGGAGAACTATCGACGGATCAAACAAAACTGAGGGGGAGGCCACTGGCAGGGCCTATCGATGTGCATGCGGCTGTGTGGCATGAATGGTTGACACAAATGCGGTGCACGACCTCCTACAAGCATCGTTTTTGTTCGCCTAAGTTTTCCACAGGTTTCCCCGCGTGTTTTGCTCCCTCCTATCCCAGTCCTCGCCGCAGTCATATTTTTCCCTACCAGGTACCTTTTTTTACTGTTTTTTAGCGATAACCAGTCTGGGAGCTTTATCCATATCTATTGTGGTGCCGAGGTAAATACGAGTTATCTATTTCAGCAGATAAAACTCTGACAGTCTATTTGTGGTTCAAAGTTTCCGTCTAAAAAAAGATTTCCACGCGGGAAATAGCTCGTTTTCCTGGCAACCTATTCGAGCTCTGTATTGTTGTGTGAATTTTTTAAGTAGGTTATCGATGACAGCAGACAGTCGAGACGATACGGTTTGAGTCTTGTGGTCGCAGTGTTTGGTCGGTTCGTTAGATACGTCGTCAATTGAAGCCAATGAACGGGACCGCCACCTATCACATGTCGTTTTATGGAAATCGTAAACTGACGTGGGTATCGATTACTAAATGATTAAGACTTAAGAATGCTCCGAGTTTTTCCCTCTAATCGAGAATTAAATGGAATTTATTTAATCACCGAATGGGGGCTAAAGAGCATTAGCTGGAGGAAAGGGTTCGGTGTCATTTTAATGAGATGTTAACTGAGACGCATCTCTAGTTGAATTTAAAATGAATCGATTTGTTATCGACGTTATTGCGATTGAAATGCATTAGGAATGTGTGAATGGAAATTCAATTCTTTAGAAAACCAGTTTTAAGGGAGACATTTGTTTTGCTTGTATTAATTCAATGCAATGGAATGGTTTTGATGACGTTTATTGAATTGTCTCTCAGAATGTGTATGTTTGTCAGACCGAAACGAAGCGAATTATAACGTACAATTATACAAAATCTGCAACGAGATCGGGTGCAGATGCGTGGGTTTGTTTTGGTAATTGTAAGTATTTGACAGATTTTTTCAAATTCCCTTCCTCGGTATGCAACTGTATGCTCCATATACTCATGAAAGAACAAACGGCGCCCTGGTCCACCTCAAACTTCCTCGCCTACAAGAAGAGGAAACTGTAAGTAAACCAGTTGGTGACCAACGTAACCACCAAACGAGGCTAGGATACCATGGTCTTTCTTTTTGACCTTTCCATATGCAACGATATTGTTATGTGTATCTACCGGAAATGAGGCGTGGACGATTGGGGTTTTTTTTAGTGAGATGAATTGGTATAGATTTGTAGATGCAAGTTTAAACGAAAAAACAATGTTAGGTGCTGTTGGTACTCATGAAATCAATAGACTTAGATCTTCGTCAATATTTTCACTAACGGCAGCTATATTTATCTGCGGATTGTGCAATTTCATGGTGATCTGTAACAGAGTAAATATATTTGATGCTCTTCTATAGGATACTCAGATTGACAATTTCACAATTTCTGACAGGTCCAACGATTGTTAATCAAAAATGCTTGTAAAGTGGAAAATCTAAAAGTAAAAAAATACACGGAAACATATGTTTGTTTACAGTCTGTGATGAGAGTTTGGTTTAGCGCATGGTGAAAAAGTAAGGAAAATAAGGTCATTGTGGCATTTCTCTACACAATACTAGTTATCAATAAATTGTTTAAGTAATTTGATGCCAGTTTGCAAGCTTTCCACATCCTGTCTATCACGAATTGGATATCCCTGCACATGTAAAATTTTCTTACTAAATTCGAATTTTCACCGAAATTGCAGAGGAAATACTGTTTTATTGAAATAAATTCAATTTGTCTCGCTAATGGTATTACTTGCACCATTGCATCGTATTATTATATCAATTTAATGATTTATTTGCTTGCCAGTGAAGTTGTATTTTCGTTCTACTGCTCTGTTGCTGATATTTAATTTAATCGCAATCGGAATACGTTTTCACTCGTAATTCCCAGAAGCGATTCGGCGAAATGCTAAGGTTTGATGTTAATTGTAAATACAATTTTATTTGGAGACTTGGATCCAATATTGAATCAATTCTCCGAACACAACGAAATAATGGCACAAACAATGAGTTGTATATATTAACAAATATTTCAAAAGACTTTTCATTAAAATTTAATAGTTAAATATCCCCAACCGAGATCGAATGTGATTTTGCAAACATTTATGACGTCCATTATGCAAAATAAAACAAAAATACATTACAAGAAATAAATTTAAAAAATGCCACAATACCGTCGGTTGTCTATTAGTTCAGACACAGATTGTCTCTAAGGATGGCCTTAATGTACGTCTAGCTGTCGACAAGATAGCAATAACATCATCTGGTAATATTGGCAATATTGATATATACTGACGGCTTCTTAGTCTGCCAGAAGTTACAGTAAATGTGTAACGTTTGGAATTTCCTACATCGGTACCTGTCTATGACTCCTCTGGTAAATCACTTTATTAACGTATATTGACCAGATTATTACATACCGTAGGCTTGTCCATGGGTTTAACTTGTAGTTTTGGTTACATACATCCGATGACGAGGATTATCACTTGTTTTGTATCGTTGTACTCCTTGATGTTGCACAATCTGGCTCGTATGAGGTTTGCTATTTCAAGGAAATGCGCGGGATCTCGAGCTTTGCCTGTTCTAGTGGCATATTTACATTCTCTGCAAGGGAGCCTTCTCAGCAAGCAATTCGGGCCTTCTCAAGTCACAGAATGTCATTTTGATCAGATTATGCCGTTGTTGGTGGTCCGCGCTTTGCTTTCAGCCGATTTTGGGATAGAAGGTGATACTTAGTTAAAGACGGGGATGGGGGAAATTGTAAAATCTCATTTTGCCTTGAAAGTATGGTGCTTTAAAGTTTTGTATCGATAATCCCTTAATTGTGGTTGGTTGGGCTGTGAGGCTTTAAGCAATTGAATCATCTTCAACTCTATTTCTTATCTGGACATATTTTGTAGGTTGATTTTTTATGGTTGAAAAAAGGAAATTGCAAATGTGTATGTGCAAGTTGAGCTGGACTGCGTTTTAATTTCAATTTCAAATGGTTTTTTCCAACGTATTGGCTTCTTTCCGCGTAATATTGTTCTTTTGAGCTTTCTTAAGTGGTTTGATGATATTCCAAAAAAACGTCTTAAAGCGTCCAATCGTAAGTTTAATCATTTGTATGAAACGGCAAATAAATTGCTCATCGAACTCATTCCTCACTTGATCCATCGATTCGTATGGCAAATACCTCCATCTTGCTTGAACCACAAAAACATAAATCCCAGGTGTTGGGTTTGTTGTGCCTTGCTTGAGATCTGCTAAGGTCCTAGCAGGTAAAATCAATCACATTTGTTCAAATCTTCACACCCATCTATCGAGTTCTGGCTCTATACAGTGCTTCATCTTCTAATTTGCTCTTACAGATCTGTGAGGCTGTCATTTCCTTGTACACCTAATTCTGTTTTTACACGGTACATTGGTTCCAGAAAATATAGTGTAAAAAAAGACGTTGGGAATTTCCCTTAATGTGGGCTATTAACATTCGCTTTGACCAGTAAATTTGCTTGTACGCGCAAAAAAGGAATTCCCTTAAATTTGTGATTTGAACATACATGGCAAAAATTTAATTTGACAAAAAAATGTAAGCACAAACAATTTTAAATCGTGCTAAATGAAATAAAATCGTTTAAAAAATTTAAAAAAATTAAAAATATTTTATTTTCAAACCGTGTTATATCAAAACCGTGTAAAAAAAGACGTCGTAAAACAGAATTAGGAGTACTCCACTATGAATAAAAATAATGTGAAATCTAAGAAGGATATATTTATCTGTTTTTCATCTTCAACTAAAGAGGCTGAGCAGTTTAACATACCCCTCGAATGGGTGTCGGGACACAGGCATACTGCTGACTCAACAGGCAATTGCAAAGCACACCCCTCACACAGGATAAGATTCACCTTCTATGCCGATCGCGGTAGAGACCACAAATCTAGTGAAATTTTTACTTCTTTTTCTTCTTGTGGCGCTACAGTCCGCGGTGAACCAGGGCCTCGGTCAACAATCCACTCCAGCTGGCACGATCTTTTGCCAGCTGCCTCCAATTTCGCACTCCAAGTTGGTTGAGGTCCTTCTCCACTTGAGTGCGCCATCGGGTTCGTGGTCGTCCTCTATTGCGTTGTCCCACTGGTTCGAAGTCGAAGACTTTTCCGGCTGGAGCAGTGTTGTCCATGCGCTCAACATGGCCTAGCCATCTTAGGCGTTGAATCCGTAGGCGCCTGACTAGACTCATGTCGCAGCCCGTAATATTCGTGGTTGAATCTTCTTCTCTAGGAACCTTCAACGCAAACATGAACAAAGATTGAATGCAGAACTTTTCTCTCAAAGAGATCAAGTACGTCTTCATTCGCTCTTGAGATAGTCCAATCTTCCGCGCCATACAGCAGGACAGGGATGATCAAGGTCTTACAAAACGTGAGCGTGGTCTTTCGAGAGAGGGCTCTACTACTCAATTGCCTCTTGAACCCAAAGAAACAGCGGTTGGCAAGAGTTATTCTGCGTTTAATTTCGGTACTGATGTTGTTTGCACTATTAACTTGGGAGCCAAGGTAGATGAAGTTCTTTACTACCTCGAAGTTGTAGCTACCTATGGTGGGGTTCTGACCGAGTCGTCGATGTTGTGTGTCCTTTGTTTATGACAGCATATACTTTGTTTTGCCCTCATTCACCGCTAAATCCATTTTTGCCGCCTCCGTTTCAATACAAGCAATCGCTTCATTGACGGTTCGCTGAGTTCGGCCAATCACGTCAATGTCGTCCGCGTATGCTAGCAGTTGAACGGACTTTTAGAAGATCGTGCCTCTAGTATTGGCGTGTGAGTTTTGCACGACCTTCTCAAGTACAAAAATGTTTACTTAAAATTGAATAAGTCTGTCTTTTGCACTTGTACCCTTTATCCTATTATGATTGCACCAACCGCTATTGCTTTGGTTTTCGTTAATATTCAATATGTGTACATATTTTTAATATATCAATTCGTTAATAACTCGGACCTATGAGGGACCAAATTAGATCGCCTTGTAACGTGCTTTGAAGTTTAAAATGTTTCACAATACTGCATTTTTTAACCTTTTATTGCTTTTATTGAGCAACTTTACAAACTTTGTTGAGTGATTGTTCATATCTGTTTCATCGTTTAATGCACCGATGTCATAAGATAACAAAAACTGCAGTCAGAGTCATTATCTCTCAAGTTGGCTTTTTTCTATGAAACTAACAACGCCATGAAATGCGAATTCTACAACTTAGAACTCACTTGTGTTCACTATGTGCATGTGTCTTTTTGTCAGTCTATGTGCAGAAAGTACGGTGTTTTTTTTTCGGCAGGATAGACAAGACACAGATCATCTTACTTCTGCTCTACAGATATAGATATGATAATATCTAAACTTGATACTTGATTAAATTGATCTAATTGATAGACGTATTCATGGTCTGCTTTGAAGGTATCTGGGCAAGAAGCTTCACGAAAGGGAAAAAAAGTAAGAAATACAACCATTCTGCAAACTGGATTCTTTAGTCCAGGCGGAAAGGTTTTTCTATTTGCTAATATATTATGAAGGGAATGTTGAGTTGATCTCCATAAGAAGCATGCCTTCCACTTTTTTAAAAAATGGTATCAAGTTGGAGTCTGATCTCCAGAGGGCTTCCTACTTACGTCACACTTGAAATACGTTTAGTACATTGAAAACAATTATCTCGATTAAAAGAGAGTAAGATTGAAGATGATGATTGAAGATAGTGAAACACATTTTCCTTGACTGACTTGGTTAGAGACGTCACCTTGCCACTACATGGACATCATTTTCCCAGATGAACCCATCATTTAACAACATCAAGTTGTGATCTAGTTCACGTCAAAGTCTTGACGATTTTATTTTATCACAATTTCATAAAACCAAACGCGACTACAAAGCTATTTGAACTAGTTGTCCCTCTGCAGTTAAAACGTAATTCAGTTTAAATTTTAGAAAATCACCCCCAAGAGACTAACCAAAAAGAAAAGTTAAAGGTGAGCCCATAAATTATCCTAATTGTGCTCCGTCCTAATTTGTAACTTAACGACACATTAGTTTTGAAAACGCTCTCGACTATGGTATCTTATTGTTTTACGATGCAAGGGTATTCCTTTGCATTCAGATTTGTTGTGGAGATGTGCTTGCGCCTTGACTTCATCCGAAGTGGTATATTTTTCTTTTTACGACTTTTGGATTTCTTTAATGAGTTTAGAGAGTGCCGACGCAATTAGAATAAGAGGGTCATTAATGACAAGATTTGAAAATTATGTTGACGCAAGGAGATAAGGCCGAGATGTCAGGTACAAACTAATTCGTTGAATGCAACCTTTTAATACTGCCATTAGCTCACAGTTGGACGTAGAACATTAAAATAAGAGTTGAAGTTCATATAAGGCTACTAGTGTACTACTATTCATGATTTAGAATACATGAAAGATTTTATGATTGCTAAGCATGCGCTAAGCAGGTTGTCTGGCCGCCATCTTTTTAGTTTTGGATTTAAACCTAAGTCTGTTTTTTAAACTACATAGATGTACATGTATTTATGTACATATTTGTCAAGAAAGGTGAACCCTTTCACTGCACCAACTGTTCAGTCTCCTTAACGTCGTATACAAGATCCTTTCTATCGTTTTGTGTGTATGTCTAAAACCGTTTTGACAAAGTGATATGTCCAGGAAAGTCCACAATAGATCAGATTTTCACACTACGGTAGATCCTAAAAAAGACAAAACGATCCAAAACAAATCCCACCACTTATTCGTCGATTTGGAGGCCTCATATGACAACATGCAAAGACCCAAGATATACACCTCCTTACCTCCTCTGAACATTTCTGCCAAACTCTTCACCTTGTGCAGGATGACGATGAAGAATTCTCGCTCTTCTATAAAGATCGGTAACGAACTTCAATGTGAAGGACTTCGTGCACATCGGCTCTCCAGTAAACAGTGGCAATAACAACATTACCGAAATCAAGCACAAAATTATTCAATAGCTGTTTCTTTGGTCTCAAGACGCAATTAAATAGTACAGCCATCTCTGGTGGAATCAAGCTGACGCTATATGTCACATGCTTTCTTGCTATACGACGCGGAAACGTGGACAATCTCGAGCGCACATGACGCCTTTGTTATATTCGGGAGAGAAGTTATTTGCTCGATCTGTTTGATACTGTTTGCGTTTATCTCATTTTGAGAAGAAAACCCAGCCAAACCCCAAATCCGATGGATTAAAATGACTAGATAAGTAGAGAGCACGGACGACATTAGCAACGTGTCAGCTAGATAACATGGGTTGAAGGTCAAGACCGAAAAGTACTATTGGAGCAGCAGAGAAAGAGGAATTGAGTTTATTGGTTGCAAGAATTATAACGAACACGAACATTAAGGAAAATCCTTTTTTGGTGTTAAGGTATCAGAGAATATTAATTTTATGCATTTATATTTCTCTCAATATGCAAATTTCCGCGTTACTATACATCGGCCAGACAAAGCCTAAGCACACTTTGCTTGCAATTTCTCTACAAACGAATGGGCCCCAATCCAGCTTAAATCTATCTGAGGGAATTTGATATTCCTTGTAGTTGGTTAGTTTTATTTGTGTGATGATGTGGCATTCCTCATGAAGTCAGTACTGAGTGCGGGCGTGGCGTTGTGAGTCTGTGCGTCGACTTCTTTGCACTTGAAGCTCGGCGGATGGATGCGAATACAATAGATTTCTTTTTAATTGTTGTCATTATTCTATAAAAATAGAAAATAAGTCGAATACCCAGATCACATGACTTCGGTGATCTATTAACTACCAAAAACCAAATGGCAATCTACTTCTCTCGGCAAGATAATTAAATTAAGTACCTACGTATGTTCTGCAGAGGGCCTCCACTTTCGAGTACATATTTGTGTTTACCACTTGACTTTGAATCCATCACATCACAATTGAAGCTCATTTATCATAATTAAAAATAAAAAACGATATCTACACAGTTTGAAAACCAATAATTGAATTGAAAAGTTATTTGTTATTCCTTTTTTAAAACAATAGACACTACATATCATGTCATACAAAGAAGTGACTTTCTTGCAGTTCATTATACTATATTTTATGACTGTGAAAAACAAATTTTGCATCATTCACAAATGGCAACGAGTCGCTGTGTCGAAGGATGTCAGCAGAAATCAACTCCTATGCGGATAGCCGACTTCCAACTTGAGTTTACACATATTTTTTGTTGGTTATTTATGAATTGTTTGATCACGAAATGCTATACTCCGATTGGTTGGTGAAAATTTTATAAAACAAAAATAATCTTGTCAAAAAATCGTATAGACCGGGCGACCCATACATTTTTTTTTACCGTCGACCCATAAAATGGTTTCTGTTCTGCCATCATTGTGCAAGTGCTCGCCGGAGAGATACAAATGAAATCCCTGTTGGATTTACTCGCAATGGTAAGGGTAGTGGAACTTTTGACTTTTCTTTCGTTAAATTGACATGGTTTCAGCGTTAACTGCGGTGGTTTTTCCTTTAAATTGTCATAAATGTTCTCAATAGCCCATTGAATGCTATTTTTTACGAGTTATGTTACAGCATTTCTGACATGAAATCAACAGATCCCTTTTTCCCACTTATGTACAATAATTATTATATGATTCTTGCTGTATATCTCCACTTCGTGGCGTTCGCCTACACTTTTGGATATGCAAACATAAAACTGACGATGTCAACACAGATCATGGCTTGCCAATAGAAAAAAAAAATCAAACAATAATTAACATAAAACACATTCTGCACCCGTTGTGCATCCATTGTTGTGCCACCAAATTTGTCTAATAGTTAACAACTTATGAGATCAATCGCATAATTTAATTGATCAATTTTTAAAATTGTTGATATATAGTTATGAAGAGAGTTTTTAACAAAGTTCACATTGCGTATATCTTTTTAAAAATGATTACATTTTAAATTTAAAACACGCCACATTTCTGTAAAAAAATTGCCTATGAAAAAACGACCAAGAAGATCCCATTATATCAAACAAATTTCCTTTGTTGTAAATATTTTTTCTTTCAACAGTCATGATTTACATAAATTGTTGGTCTAGCTTGCCTTTAATCTAACAGGGCTTTTTTGTTTAAGCTACATCTTATATTTTGTTTCCCCTATCCAAAAGTGTACACCTCTGTCGAAAACTCATTCGTAAGGGGCCAAGTTTCCCATATGCTCTACATGGCCCAAGTGCAGTGAGTTTCATATGTACGCAGACGGGTGCCTAGATACCTTCATCAACGTCAAATATAAAAAAGATCACATCACCAACTTTTTTACAGAAGAGTTACTCTACCTTTGACCATGGTACTATCAGTGATGTCAATGTCATCCACATATTCTAAAAACTGAATAGACATCCAAAAAAAATCGTGTCGTTTATGAATTTTGCGTGATCTTCTTCAGGATGACGTTGAAGAAATCAAATGCCTTGACTGAAGGACTATTTAACATCGAAGGTCTCGGTTAGGTTTTACCGGGCTTGATGGATTACTGAGCATTTTCTATCATCGCATAATTTAAATTGACCAATTTGCAAACAATCGAAAATAGACATGCAGCTGTATAGCTTGTCGATGCACACGACATTAAAAGCCACGAAAAGTTAGTAGGTATCCATTTGAGGAAATTATATATAATGGCCATAAGCTTACTGGCGTACGTCTTCAAGCGAGCGACAAGAACGATTGAGAGGATTCATGCTTCTAGTTGGCACAGTTAGAGAGGTCCCCCTATTTGTAATATAGGATGAGCACTCTTGTTCACAACTGTGTATACAAATTGAAGTCAAATATCGAGTCAGTGGCTTGGCTACTATCATCATGTATGTTCGATCATGTGATCGGGTGAACGATTTGAAATCGTTGATCTGCATCGATGAGTGGAAGAATCCATACAAGATCACGTTTCTTTGTTTGTGTTCGCAGAACTCACAGCTGTTCCTTATAGGTTTCCATTTTAGCTAAATGTACTTGCCTACACTAGTTATCCAAATAAATCACTTAGCATTCATTTGGAAAGGGGGAGAAATGACAAGACGCATACTTGGCGAAGTCCGTCCACTGATCATACTAAACCGAACACAGCTGGTACAGTTGCCGATAGATATGATGTACAAATAAAATAGACTGGTTGTTGCAGTGCAGCCGATGAGATTAATATGGAGGATATGGTTATTGACAGAATTGGTTATTGGTTATTGAAAAATCTGTTCCTGTAGTGTTAGTCAAGTAATCGCTTTTGAAACAGCTCCCGTAAAGATGCCGGGTGCAATTCACTATTCAAATCGTGTATGCTCTAGCTTTCGTTGTTTGATTAAAAAAATGTGATGTGCAATTTTATTCTTTTGCATAGGATAGGACAAATTTACCTACTTCCTAAAGTATCATCGACAATAAATCTAATCTGCTTCAACATTTCTTAGAACCAACATACTTACCACATTAATACGAAATATTAATAAATATTTATATTTCCTTATCTTTTCAGGTTATAAAATGAAGCAGATCGCTATATCCACGCTTATCCTTGCGAACCTTCTCATTGGTACTGCAGTCTTCGCAGGGAGTTGCGGACCAAATTTCCCAGATGCATGCATGTGCGGCAAAGAGAACTACGAAGGCAGCATCAAGTACATTGTCAACTGCACAGACGCTGGGCTTCATAATACCAGCATCCTAGAGTTCATGCCGATCGACGTTGAAATTCTCATCTTTACAGGCAATAACATACCTGAACTCCCGTGGAATGTTTTCGGGACAATAAATGAGTATGAATCACTCACAGTTGTGGACATGAGCAACAATCACATTCGAGAAATTCGAGGAAAGTCTTATCATCACGTGCAAAACGTGCAACGCTTAATCTTGAACCACAACAACCTTAGCATATCAAGGGATGAAGACGAGGTTAATCATCATCATCCGAGGGTTTTCTCAAACTTCATTAACTTAGAGGCACTACATCTCACTGACGCTTTTGACGACAACACATCGCCACATCTCAGTGAGGACTTGCACGACATCTTTGTGAACAGCAACTTGGCAAAGTTGCAAAAGCTACATTTGGAGCAAAACGAAATCTCACACTTCAAGGACCGCAAGGTCTTTTGCGATCTCCCAAGTTTGAGAGACCTTCATCTGGGCGACAACAATCTCAAGGAAATCAATTTCGACCTTAAGTGCCTGAAAAATCTTCGCTTCCTCGACCTGGAACGAAACAAGTTTGAATACGTGAAGGCCAGGGACCTACTCTTGATGGACGAACTGGAAGAACGTACCGATCGGTCAGCCAACCTGATCGTCGACTTCAATCTGAATCCATTTGTCTGTGACTGCAAGATCGCTGTATTCCATGACTGGATTCTATCCACAAGGGTTACAGTGAGAAACCGTGAAAGTCTCATGTGCTTCCGTAATCGCATCAAACCGGAACCAATAATGGAGATTCAATACGGCAAGTGTGCCAATGCGAAACTGAAATCCGCCATGACGGGACACACAATGACTCTGATCTTCCTACTGATCGTCCTTAGCATTATTCTGATTGCCCTTGTGGCAGCACTGATTTATGTGAGCAGAGACAGAATCAAATACATGATCACACCAGTCTTTACAACGGTCTCGAAAAAGGTACATTACACTTCGATCAAAGACGAAGACTGTCCAGAGGTTCACGTCTGAAAATTATCCTATCTTTTGTTTTTAACTGATTTTCACATAGACTAAGTGTACGCTTTTCTTTTGGTCACTTATCTTCCTTTGCTTTCATAGGCTAGAAGATCGTTTTTTCGTATCATTCGATTTGGACGAGTTAGAATCGAGTGCAATTGCATTTTTTTGGAGTCAATGAGGGATACACTTATTGTAAGACATATCAATTAAAATTAAGTTAAGTCATTCATCGTTTGTCATCAATTTTAAGAGTGTCACTTGTGTTTATTTGAACGTGGCTACTTTGGAGAATGCCTACTTCGGAGATCTGATTTTATAAAGTGTGTAACAAAGTGCGTACACATTTGAAAAGAAATTTCAGTGGGATCAATACTTCCTCCATCCGTGGAGACTGTAAAATATAGATTATATAGTTGGATATATTTTCTTCTTAGATTGGGTCTAATTTCTCGTTAAGCAATTCTTACTTCAACGTATTCATAAAATCGTTTATATATACGTATCATGTTTCATCTATCTGAACAATTGCAGCAAATTTGAATTAAACCGGTAACGCTTAACCAAAGCAAATGTAAATGGCCCACTGGACTAGCCTGGAGTAGCGCTAATCTTAGAACAATAATTGGCATGTCAACTGCGCACTTTACAGTTGGTATGCAAACCTCTGGATTAGGCATCGCTTTAAAGACTTCTTCAGAAGCTGCAGAAATAAAGAGGCGTGGGAGACCATTGAACTTTGTTTGGAGCTACAGTACGGGACGGACCAACGTCCAAGCCTCTCCAGCCAGCACGATCATTCGCTAGCTGCCTCCAGTTGCGCACACCAAGTTGGTTGAGGTCCTTCTCCGTCCTCTGTTCCGTTGACCCTATGGCTCGGAATCGAAGTCTCTTCGATGATTTTAGTGTTACTCAATTGCCTCTTGAGCCCAAAAAACAGCCATTGGCAAGATTAATTCTGCACTTCATCTCGGTACTGGTGTTATTGTCCCTGTTTTCTGCAGACCCTAGGTAGACAAAGTAAAAGTTCAAAGTTTCTGCTGCGTCGAGGTTGTGCATCCTTTCGTGATAACAGCATGAACTTTGTTTTGCCATGGTTTACCGCTGAACCCATTATTGCCGCTTCCGCCTCATTGACTGCTCGTGGTGTTCGTCCAATCACGTCAATGTCGTCTGAGTAAGCAAGCAGTTGAACGGACATTTGGAAGATTAGTTTAGACTAGTATATACTAGGTCCTTATGATAACACAACGGACCTACTCACCACCATCTTTGGTAGTCAGTCACTCGAACCTAGTCCAAGCGTTTCTTTAAATATGAAACTTTAATTTTTTGTGAACATAATCGTTTATTGTTTAAAAGTTATTAGAAATAAATCAGCAAGTCTGTACATCGTCCATGAGATTTTCTGTCTTCTAACTTGTTGCAAAATCGTTCACCTTCTTGTCGTATCATGTGTGCGACCAAAGCTTGATTACCGAAAGTTTCAATAATCATTTCGATGCGATTTTTCAGCAGATCAATGTTATCCACAAGTCCACGTTTCCAATGACAAAATGTAACGTTTTTATTCTACAGACAAGACAAAATATATTCGCAGACCTGTACATATTACTTATGTCTGCCACCATATCGATTTTTCTGTTCATATCAATTTAAATAATCCTTCTTTTAACCTCAACATATGAAAGTTTAAACAGTTCACATTTGCATTCTCTTAGCACATGTTATATTTTTATTTTATAATCCTTTCAATGCTACGTTTGTGGAATGTGTGGTCATTTGTAAGTACAGCTTAATCTTCTACCCCAATCGCACAATTCATCCAAATAAACTACACGAAGGATAAAATAGGAAGGGCGTTTAATCAAACCTATAAATAAATTAAAATGGTAGACTGACGGTGTTGTTCCACAAGCCAGGTATTATATACATAAATGTATAATGCCCACATAGAATTCATTGCATGGATTAAATGCACTGCATTACCTGCAGGGGTTAATTCGCTGGACGAAATCTACACGGCGGAAGGGGTGCAAAATGCTGGTTCTTGTAATATTTTTACCTGCAAATTTTCGCTATAAGTCTGTTACGACAGACGGACCTGATGATAAAAAAACTTGATCATCTTGTTGAAACCACACTGTGTTGATAAAAATTCGCTATTAGCGGAATTCTGGAATGGCTTGACCATGTATATTTCAAACAGAATTGCGTTTTTGGCTAGACTAGTCTATATTCATGCTACCGTTTAAATAAATGCAAACAAAGTTAAATTGTTAAATTGTAATTTTAGAGGCCCAGGTCCACCTCGGACTGTAGCGCCAATCAAAGAAGAAAGTTAAATTGAGCATGTTCGTCTCCTTGCAAAAATCCACCGGCAAAAGTTCAAACCAATCTGAGGCATTTATTTTTCATTTATGAAGAGTTATAGAAGGAAATGAACGTATCAAAATTTCGGCGAGCATATATATTCTGTAGAAACTCTTGTTTACTCAGGCAATATTATGTGTGGGCCTTTATGCGCCTATTCCACACAGGGCAATGGGATTGTCTGTCTGCTCGTAGGCGTGGCGTCGAAAGGCCGCCGAGACCCGATTTGAATGGAAATTACCGTCCCCACATCGTGATTATGAAGCACAGCCGACCACAACTTAACTTATCGTCCCAATTGGCCGTTTTTATTAAATCAGTAAATATATCTAAAAGTTATTGCATTTCAACTTCCCTTTTATTTTCACCCCCGTTCAAATAATCACAAGTGACACATAGACATCATAAACTATTAAAGCAATTGTACTTAAATTTAGGACAGTAAAAGAAAATCTTAAAGTTAACAGAATAAATAAACCTAACAATTTATTATTTAATGTACTTAACACACAAATATAGTATACAATGTATGTATGTATAAATACACATGTAATTATTTTCATAAGAAGCAAAAATCGAACTAACCTAGATATAGATAATAAACCTTGTTATTTAATAACGCCAACAACAGTAAAGAACTACCAATATCGTAAGCCCAGGCATTCCGCCGGGTTCTCAGCTCATTTCTAATTTAAATCATAAGCTAGGCTTTTACAAATAATAAAAATAAATTAAAATCATTCAATGAGTAACCCCCTTAAAATTGTGTACTTATAAATCATATATAAAGCCATACTAGCAGTACTTAACCATCTTAATTTTTGTTATAAATTTTGATGTGGATTAAACAATTTAACACAAACCAATACATTTTGTGCATATTTTTCGTTAAAAAATTAAAAAAGAAACAAATCGAAAACTATAATCAAATTAAAGTCGATTATTGAAAATGAAAAACAAAATGAATCAAAAAAAAATGTAAAATAGATATCTGTGATTTAAGTTAATAATATTACTTAATTGTAAGTTTTTATCTATCAACAATATTGTGAGAAATTTCTAATATTTTGTTTGAAACTTCAAAGGAACGATGTAATTATCTGTTTGTCATCATGCATATAACTCTAATCATATTTTATTTTATTTTAACAATTATTTTGGTATTTTTCAATAAAAACAATTTTATTACAAAACGAACTAATGTTTATATTCTCTTGAAGATCATTGGGTATCAATTAACTTGGTATGTAAAACTGGATATACATATCAAAGTTATAGCTGGATGTTTGCTGAGTGGTAGCTATATATATTCCGGACTATAGCATACAAATAAGGTTGTGTGAATTAGTTCCCCTTTTCAAGAATGGAACAAAAGAGATTGCTCCTACCACAGGAGCATATCACTTAAATCGCCCCGGTAGAGTCAACGCTAAGGTAAGCGTGTTTTTTTTGACTACTCAGTACTCAGCTTAGTAAAATTTGAAGCACGTGAAGCAACAAAAAAAGATTTTACTGGGTAAAAACTACTCAGTAAGATTTCACTGTCATTACTGACTAGGACGCATAGGAAATAGAGGTCTGTAATGAAACCAGTTTCAAGACATTCATACTTTTTCGATTACATTCATTGGACTCACATCTTGAAAAGAGAAATGAATGAATCACCTTATATTTGATTTCTGAGTGAGTATTTCACCCTTTAATAACCAAACATTAGGTTCAGTCTTCTCGGATAAAGCGGGTACATTGCACCGAGTGCACCGAGCGTTGTTTATGTATGTATAATGTGTATTTTTTCCAAAATATTGGGCATTTCAGTGTTCATTGAAATTAATACAAATTTCGGTTTTGTTAGCATTATAATTTAAGAACATTAATTGGTTTACCAAAACTTGGTCGGAACTAATGACACTACTTTTTTCTGAGATCAACTGTCCCGCCGAAGAAAAGACCCATTCCGAAGCTCTAGCTAATATTTTACAGCTTGTTTTGTATAAAATGGGGAACTGGGGTTGATGCATGTATAATATGGGTGGCGCTACAGCCCGAAGGGGGCCAGGGCCTAGCTTCTCTGCAAACACTCGTGTTGTGCGTGCTATTGTTCTCTCACGAGTGGATGGGACCTACAGTTTAATGCCAAATCCGAACGGCTTTGTTTGAGAAGCTTTCTCTAGACAGGAAATACTCTTTGAGCATTGTCAGTAACTTGAAAGAGGTGGGGTCGTTAAAATTGTTTCGCACGCCCGTTGAAAGTTGGGATTTGGGCTATGCCCGTACATTCAAATATTATGCATCAAAAATTAAAGAAAATTATGAAAAAAATTACAGAGGATGTCTAATTGAAAAATGTGCAGATTCTGAGACGAATTTTTAACAAGGGCAAATTGAAGGTTGTGGTAATTCCCAGAACGCCTGTACAATGCACTTTACTTGTAGGTGAGTTCCCATTGAAGCAAGTGGAGAAATTGAAGTATCTCGGAGTCTTTTTCACTAGGGGTGGGAGATGTAATGCTGGATCAATATTGAAACAGCTGGAAAATCTGCAATCAGAAAGGCCGAATTTCAACTCTCACCTATGGTAATGACTGAATGACTGAAAGACTTAGATCGCAAATGCAAGCTGCCGAGACGAGATGTCTTCGTGCTATTGTGGGAGTTATTTGCCGAGATCGGGAGAGAAATTCGGCAGTACGCGAGGAACTCAATGTCGAGCAGCTACTACTCCGAACAGAAAGAGTTATGCTTCGATGGTTTGGACACCTGGCAAGAATGTCCCCATCATCACATCTCTAGCGGCGTGCCTTAATGCGACCACAACAGGTAAACGACGGCTTGGCAGACCCAGGAACAGGTGATTGGGCCAAGGCCAAAAACTAGCTTGATTGCACATGGGCATAAGTCCTGATGAGTTAGAGTCGGGCATTAATTACGATTACAAAGAGATGTAGCCATACACCGCAGGCTCATCTGCGAGGTAGGTGACGCAAATGGCGACCGAACTGATGCTGCAATAATTGTATGGAAGAAGCACTTGAAGCCAGAAATAAACACATTAGATAAGTACGTATATTTGAATTGTTTTTGCCTATTGAAATAAAATATCTCAAATTTGCAGGTTCGATCGAAATTAATCATTCAAGAAGTTAAATAAACATTCTAGATAACAAATAGAACAGCAGATGTGTTTTGGCGCTTTCGAAAAAAATCATTTTCGTCGTATAGTCAGTTGATTCTTTTTGCAAAGGCATATGAAGGATTTTTATGACTGTGAAAAACAAATTTTGCATCATTCACAAATGGCAACGAGTCGCTGTGTCGAAGGATGTCAGCAGAAATCAACTCCTATGCGGATAGCCGACTTCCAACTTGAGTTTACACATATTTTTTGTTGGTTATTTATGAATTGTTTGATCACGAAATGCTATACTCCGATTGGTTGGTGAAAATTTTATAAAACAAAAATAATCTTGTCAAAAAATCGTATAGACCGGGCGACCCATACATTTTTTTTTACCGTCGACCCATAAAATGGTTTCTGTTCTGCCATCATTGTGCAAGTGCTCGCCGGAGAGATACAAATGAAATCCCTGTTGGATTTACTCGCAATGGTAAGGGTAGTGGAACTTTTGACTTTTCTTTCGTTAAATTGACATGGTTTCAGCGTTAACTGCGGTGGTTTTTCCTTTAAATTGTCATAAATGTTCTCAATAGCCCATTGAATGCTATTTTTTACGAGTTATGTTACAGCATTTCTGACATGAAATCAACAGATCCCTTTTTCCCACTTATGTACAATAATTATTATATGATTCTTGCTGTATATCTCCACTTCGTGGCGTTCGCCTACACTTTTGGATATGCAAACATAAAACTGACGATGTCAACACAGATCATGGCTTGCCAATAGAAAAAAAAAATCAAACAATAATTAACATAAAACACATTCTGCACCCGTTGTGCATCCATTGTTGTGCCACCAAATTTGTCTAATAGTTAACAACTTATGAGATCAATCGCATAATTTAATTGATCAATTTTTAAAATTGTTGATATATAGTTATGAAGAGAGTTTTTAACAAAGTTCACATTGCGTATATCTTTTTAAAAATGATTACATTTTAAATTTAAAACACGCCACATTTCTGTAAAAAAATTGCCTATGAAAAAACGACCAAGAAGATCCCATTATATCAAACAAATTTCCTTTGTTGTAAATATTTTTTCTTTCAACAGTCATGATTTACATAAATTGTTGGTCTAGCTTGCCTTTAATCTAACAGGGCTTTTTTGTTTAAGCTACATCTTATATTTTGTTTCCCCTATCCAAAAGTGTACACCTCTGTCGAAAACTCATTCGTAAGGGGCCAAGTTTCCCATATGCTCTACATGGCCCAAGTGCAGTGAGTTTCATATGTACGCAGACGGGTGCCTAGATACCTTCATCAACGTCAAATATAAAAAAGATCACATCACCAACTTTTTTACAGAAGAGTTACTCTACCTTTGACCATGGTACTATCAGTGATGTCAATGTCATCCACATATTCTAAAAACTGAATAGACATCCAAAAAAAATCGTGTCGTTTATGAATTTTGCGTGATCTTCTTCAGGATGACGTTGAAGAAATCAAATGCCTTGACTGAAGGACTATTTAACATCGAAGGTCTCGGTTAGGTTTTACCGGGCTTGATGGATTACTGAGCATTTTCTATCATCGCATAATTTAAATTGACCAATTTGCAAACAATCGAAAATAGACATGCAGCTGTATAGCTTGTCGATGCACACGACATTAAAAGCCACGAAAAGTTAGTAGGTATCCATTTGAGGAAATTATATATAATGGCCATAAGCTTACTGGCGTACGTCTTCAAGCGAGCGACAAGAACGATTGAGAGGATTCATGCTTCTAGTTGGCACAGTTAGAGAGGTCCCCCTATTTGTAATATAGGATGAGCACTCTTGTTCACAACTGTGTATACAAATTGAAGTCAAATATCGAGTCAGTGGCTTGGCTACTATCATCATGTATGTTCGATCATGTGATCGGGTGAACGATTTGAAATCGTTGATCTGCATCGATGAGTGGAAGAATCCATACAAGATCACGTTTCTTTGTTTGTGTTCGCAGAACTCACAGCTGTTCCTTATAGGTTTCCATTTTAGCTAAATGTACTTGCCTACACTAGTTATCCAAATAAATCACTTAGCATTCATTTGGAAAGGGGGAGAAATGACAAGACGCATACTTGGCGAAGTCCGTCCACTGATCATACTAAACCGAACACAGCTGGTACAGTTGCCGATAGAGATGATGTACAAATAAAATAGACTGGTTGTTGCAGTGCAGCCGATGAGATTAATATGGAGGATATGGTTATTGACAGAATTGGTTATTGGTTATTGAAAAATCTGTTCCTGTAGTGTTAGTCAAGTAATCGCTTTTGAAACAGCTCCCGTAAAGATGCCGGGTGCAATTCACTATTCAAATCGTGTATGCTCTAGCTTTCGTTGTTTGATTAAAAAATGTGATGTGCAATTTTATTCTTTTGCATAGGATAGGACAAATTTACCTACTTCCTAAAGTATCATCGACAATAAATCTAATCTGCTTCAACATTTCTTAGAACCAACATACTTACCACATTAATACGAAATATTAATAAATATTTATATTTCCTTATCTTTTCAGGTTATAAAATGAAGCAGATCGCTATATCCACGCTTATCCTTGCGAACCTTCTCATTGGTACTGCAGTCTTCGCAGGGAGTTGCGGACCAAATTTCCCAGATGCATGCATGTGCGGCAAAGAGAACTACGAAGGCAGCATCAAGTACATTGTCCAACTGCACAGACGCTGGGCTTCATAATACCAGCATCCTAGAGTTCATGCCGATCGACGTTGAAATTCTCATCTTTACAGGCAATAACATACCTGAACTCCCGTGGAATGTTTTCGGGACAATAAATGAGTATGAATCACTCACAGTTGTGGACATGAGCAACAATCACATTCGAGAAATTCGAGGAAAGTCTTATCATCACGTGCAAAACGTGCAACGCTTAATCTTGAACCACAACAACCTTAGCATATCAAGGGATGAAGACGAGGTTAATCATCATCATCCGAGGGTTTTCTCAAACTTCATTAACTTAGAGGCACTACATCTCACTGACGCTTTTGACGACAACACATCGCCACATCTCAGTGAGGACTTGCACGACATCTTTGTGAACAGCAACTTGGCAAAGTTGCAAAAGCTACATTTGGAGCAAAACGAAATCTCACACTTCAAGGACCGCAAGGTCTTTTGCGATCTCCCAAGTTTGAGAGACCTTCATCTGGGCGACAACAATCTCAAGGAAATCAATTTCGACCTTAAGTGCCTGAAAAATCTTCGCTTCCTCGACCTGGAACGAAACAAGTTTGAATACGTGAAGGCCAGGGACCTACTCTTGATGGACGAACTGGAAGAACGTACCGATCGGTCAGCCAACCTGATCGTCGACTTCAATCTGAATCCATTTGTCTGTGACTGCAAGATCGCTGTATTCCATGACTGGATTCTATCCACAAGGGTTACAGTGAGAAACCGTGAAAGTCTCATGTGCTTCCGTAATCGCATCAAACCGGAACCAATAATGGAGATTCAATACGGCAAGTGTGCCAATGCGAAACTGAAATCCGCCATGACGGGACACACAATGACTCTGATCTTCCTACTGATCGTCCTTAGCATTATTCTGATTGCCCTTGTGGCAGCACTGATTTATGTGAGCAGAGACAGAATCAAATACATGATCACACCAGTCTTTACAACGGTCTCGAAAAAGGTTCATTACACTTCGATCAAAGACGAAGACTGTCCAGAGGTTCACGTCTGAAAATTATCCTATCTTTTGTTTTTAACTGATTTTCACATAGACTAAGTGTACGCTTTTCTTTTGGTCACTTATCTTCCTTTGCTTTCATAGGCTAGAAGATCGTTTTTTCGTATCATTCGATTTGGACGAGTTAGAATCGAGTGCAATTGCATTTTTTTGGAGTCAATGAGGGATACACTTATTGTAAGACATATCAATTAAAATTAAGTTAAGTCATTCATCGTTTGTCATCAATTTTAAGAGTGTCACTTGTGTTTATTTGAACGTGGCTACTTTGGAGAATGCCTACTTCGGAGATCTGATTTTATAAAGTGTGTAACAAAGTGCGTACACATTTGAAAAGAAATTTCAGTGGGATCAAATACTTCCTCCATCCGTGGAGACTGTAAAATATAGATTATATAGTTGGATATATTTTCTTCTAAGATTGGGTCTAATTTCTCGTTAAGCAATTCTTACTTCAACGTATTCATAAAATCGTTTATATATACGTATCATGTTTCATCTATCTGAACAATTTGCAGCAAATTTGAATTAAACCGGTAACGCTTAACCAAAGCAAATGTAAATGGCCCACTGGACTAGCCTGGAGTAGCGCTAATCTTAGAACAATAATTGGCATGTCAACTGCGCCACTTTACAGTTGGTATGCAAACCTCTGGATTAGGCATCGCTTTAAAGACTTCTTCAGAAGCTGCAGAAATAAAGAGGCGTGGGAGACCATTGAACTTTGTTTGGAGCTACAGTACGGGACGGACCAACGTCCAAGCCTCTCCAGCCAGCACGATCATTCGCTAGCTGCCTCCAGTTGCG